>JAYEPQ010000001.1:16839829-17569829 GCA_036321105.1 Dracaena cambodiana | reverse complement strand
AGATCTCAACCAAAATCCTATGTAAGTGAGGCTACATATCCTCGCGATGCCCGCGAGGCTACATAGCTTTGCGGCCCGCGAGGCAAATAGCCTTGCGGTGTGCAAGGTTGATAACTTTCACGCTTGTGGGGTTGATTAGTTTAGTCATGCTAGATTTTTCTCGTTGTATAAGACCCCTTACAATGTTTTCAAAGTTTTGTTGGCCTAATTTTGGCAAACCTTCGAAACACTTTGAATTTTCTAAGGCCAAATCTGCCTTTACTCTTTATCTCAATGCGAGGCTCGGATAGCCTCGCGTTCATTGATAATTCCGCAAGTCTACGAGCCTTGCCTTTGCAAGGCGGTGCCAACCCTTGGGCTCCCCTCGAGATTCAAGCTTTCCATCCGAGCCGCTCATTCAAAACGCTCCTCTTTTTAAGACGAAATTCTTTCATCCTCGTTATAAAACTTCTCCGAATTTTTCCAAAGAACCCAAAAGTTCCATTCTCGAATTCATCTAAAAAATCCTTTGAATTTTTCTTGATCTTGTTCAATTTCTCATGATTTATGGCATCTCCACGATTTTCTTCTAGCCCTGGCAAGCCCTCCAGTTCTAGGCCATTTGGCGCTACCAGTAACGATCACAGTCCTCTAATTAGAGGTAAAATCTCATTGATTCCCCAAATTTCTTTGGTTGAGTTGCCCACTGGCAAGCCACGACCGTAAGTGTCACTTGCCCCCTTTTCTCTCTCTCTCTCTCTCTTTTTCTGATGATTTTGAAAAACCCTAAAGTCCAAAACCTCTTATGCGAGGTTATCTTTGTCTTTGAGCGACGCGAGGCTATCTGAGCCTCATGTTCGATGCGAGGCTTTCTTAGCCTCACATTCAACACAAGGCTTTCTCGGCCATGAGTTTATCCCAGCGTCGCGTTCGATGCGAGGCTAAGGTAGCCTCGCGTTTGACGTGAGGCTATCTCAGCCTCGTGTTCGACGTGAGGATATCTCAGCCTCACGTTTGACACTACTTAGCCAATTTTCTTCTTTCTTTTTCTCTTTTACTGAACTTCTCTTTTTTTTTCTTTTCTTTTTTGTCTTGATGCAGTGAATTATTCTAATGTTGCATTACCTAAGCATAATTATTTTGGATACCGAGGAGGACCTGACGGTCTCATCCAATTTCATTTTAGGGAACCTATGCCATCTTTCACCCCTGGCAGCAACAAGGATTGTGCGAAGAGACTTTTCCAAAGCAACTCTTGAACACTTATGGAGATGATTACTGATACCCCCTTAGAATGATCGAATTGTTGCCCGCTGGAGAAGCCCATCTTTTTATTTGGAGATCGAGTAATAGTTTCAAATGAAGCGTTATATGTTGATGGGCATAAGTAGCTCCTTGAGATAGATAACATTAGGATGTTTCTTCCTGACATGGCGAGGGGTTACCCATTAGCATATCTTTAACAACTTTCAATCCCCTATCATATGAATTGGAATGTAACAAGGGATCAAGACAAGGTAACAGTTGGCAATTTTAGCACTGTAAATGCTTATCAAGACGGTCCTGGCAAATTCATCACCAGATTACTTCTAGGGAGATTCAACAATGACTACCTTATTAGTGAGGTTCCCTAAAAGGCCAATACCTTTTAAACAAGTTTCTCCCTGCTAAAGGACAATATCCTGCTCAAAACTTCAGGACTCCGGGTTGGATTCATTCGACAAAGAATATGTGGTGGAGTAGAATGGTGGACTTCATACTAAGCACTTTTGGAGATATTTTGTGATACTTTGGGCTCTATGGGGCAATCAGAAATATCCAATTTGGTCTCCCATACAGCGCCTACCATCTATATAGTATCTTTGAGAAGTACAACCCGTCTTCTGATACTTTCTTGAAGTTGGGCTTCGCTCTCCATGAGATGTTTGAGATGTCACTTTTATCAATGGGAGAATTGCCATACGAAGTGTATGTGCCAGCCATCAAAGAATTGGATCAGTTGAAGGAGAAAGGCAAGTCTGTGTATGAAACTTATTGGGAGATGTTGTGTCATTTTAGAATTTGCGTTGAAGTTTTGGGAATGAGGGGCCAAGGAGTTGGGCAAAAGACCTGTGCTTTCTACCACTTCTGTAATTTGGATCAAGCCCACATTAAAGTGATGAGGCATGAAGGGTTGAATGATGACCCAACAAGGGAAAGGATCTCAGATCTCAAAGCCACTTCTTATGTTGCCTAATCTAATAAAGAAGGCTTCAAAGTGGGCACAGAGTTCGAGAGTTTTCACTACCAGGCCAAGCAATGGATCTCGGACAGGGGACTCATAACTAGCTTCTTAATGCTCTAGCTCAAGAGATGTGTTGTTCCTTCACATCCTAAGGAAGCTATCGTAATTGACGTGGTGTACCCTATTGTACTTCTTGTCCATGGTCGATCTCTCAGACTTCTTTCTGCAATGATCTGTAGTCTGCAAAACAGTTTAAGGAAATTGCACAACGAGTTTTGCAAAGTTTAAATCATTGTTGATGATGAAGGAGAGGTGTCATACGAAACTCCAAATCCCCAAGTCGAGCTTCCTTACACTTATTTGATGGTTTACTTTGTACTTTATTGTCCCAACCTGATGATTACTTCATCTTCAGAGGACCCTACGCGTCTTCCTTATGTTGAAATGTTATGAAAATTCTGATTGGACAAGCTATTATATGACAACAATTTGTAGGTTTCTTTGGAGTCATTAGAACTATCAGATCTTTCGTTGCTTTCCTGAATTTTTGGGTGGCAATTACAACAATAGTTTTCAAGATATCCAAGGATCGGATGGTTTTACAGCAATGTCCTCAGGCTATTTTTGGTCTCTAATTAACATCCATTCAGATCATTTGGAATATCACCAGGGGATGACCTGCCATATGGAGCCATATCTTCTATGTAGGTTTGCTGGCCAATTTGGATCATCCCAACTATATATTGGTAACCCGAACTCGCATTTCAGTTATCACAATAATCTCTTTGAAGGAGCTTGAGCTTGATACCACTTCTATGCTGGCAAGACTGGTGCTCAGTTCATTCTTCCTCACAAGAATCTTACATTATACCTTTCCTTAAGCTTCTACACCTAGTACCATACTGCTAATGCAATCACATGTTTCCACATCAACCACGATTGCCTCAGGGAAATCGAGAAATTCTACTTGAAGAAGAAAAAGTCCAAAAGGACTCGAGTCAACGCGTGGCTGAATTCTTGAATCTTAAAGATGATGATGAAGCTGAGGATGAAGAAAGAGCTGCCAGAGTCAAAGAAGTGGCAGCTGCCCGAGAGGGAGAAGGAACAGAAGCGAGAGAAGAAGTTACAGAACGTGGACTAGTAGGGGCTATAGAGGCCACCATTGGGGATATTGTTTAGGGAGCCACTCTTAAGAGGCCTCGATCTACTGAGGCTAGCTCTTCCAGGGGGCCGCAAGAAAAAAATCTCGTCCTACTTCTGATCTTGCAATGGTGATGGCTATAGGAGAGGCTCAATCTCAAGAGGCAACCATTCAAGTCCAAGAGGTGGCAAATCAAGTGCAAGCAGTCACCACTCAAGCACACGAAGCAACCATCCAGGTGCCAGAGGTGCCAGCTTCTTCAGAGAACAATACACCCCCCTCAACTATTGTTGCTTTTGAGATGTCGATACTAGTTAGTGGGAATACCATACCAGTATTTCAGGTTGGAGATACAACCCCCTTAGCTTCTTCAGATACACCCTCTCCACTACCGCTGCTTCTGAGGTGCCAGAGGTGCCAGCTTTTTACCACCGAACTAGTTTCTCCAAGTAAGTGAGCATCTAAGCTCTTTTGTTATGATAACCTGATTATTGGATTGACCACTTCTTCTTTTTTTTTTCTTATATTTCAGGAGCCAATGCTTCCAGAGTTCATCAATCTTTAGTGTGATCGAACCCGCTTGAGCTAGTAGACTATTTTAGAGCCAGCAGTCCAATTGAGAACGTTGGTGGTGATAATGATGACATCAATGCTTATGAGGTAGACTATTTTCAATCTGATACTAGTAAGTATAGCTACCTTTGTCCTGAAGATCTAGAGCAGGCTGGTGACGAAAGCATAATCCCTTCAAGTTCTAACATGACAAGTATTCCTTTAATTCTTGTACTCTTTTGATTAAGGTATCGGTATTACGGAGATATCGATTCTCAATATAGGTTTAATAGCCGTCAGTTTGCCTTCTCCGACACCCCTGCTACCTCTGCGAAAGCAGGTGATTCTTCTGCAACAATGCTTGTTCCCCCACAAGTTATTCCTGCTATTGTAGTTGTAACTCCTTCTACAGCCATAAGCACTACTATCAAGGATGCAAGTGTTCCGGTGCCAAGATCAATGCCCGCATTTCAGATGCATCCCTCATGTTCTCCTTTGAGGCTGCTTCTGTTACAGGGTACTTTTTGGAGGGGAGCCCACCTTCTGAGTTAGTACCAGTCGAGATCAGTGTCGCTGCTTTAAGGAAAGTCACTACATCAACTATCAGTCATTCAACAGTCAGCATTCTTCTGCAGACACTGGCTCCTCATTTGACTGGGCTTCTTCCTCAGTTTACTATTACTACACCAATCATTCAACAGTTGGGACCAATGCCCAGACAGTCTTATGGAGGATTTCCTGTAGTATTTTATCGGAGGATTCTATCAACTGCTAAATCACTGTATTTCCATGATCTTCGCTGGGCGAGATTCTTATGACCTGGATCTTCCGATGCTACTAAGCTATATTGAAAATATTGAGAGAATCGGTGGTTCAAATCGAGCTTCTTCTTACAGAGCACATCTTCAAGTCCTTGACCAGCACCTTATCACTTTAAACAATTTGCATCAGGCGAACATGTCTGGTATTGTAGGAATCGAAGTAGTTCATGCTTGTGCTGAGCTACATTTTTTAGGAAGAGTTGAAGAAGGAGTAGGCATATGCTCGAGAAATCTAGGAATTGACTAGCACTCAAAGCGGAATAGATAATGAGCTAGAGCAAGCTGAACTTGAAATGAAGGCTACTAAAAATAACATCTACCGGACTCGTGATGCCATTACTATTGCCCAAGCTGTCCTTCGGGCTGAAGAGGTAAAATTTGGCAAGATCATGAGATGCAATGAGGATTTAACTCACCAACAGGCACAAATTCAATAAGAGGTAGCTATGCAAAATAAAGCCTTGGAAGACGTTCGTGCTCAAGTGGCACAATATTTGATTATTGATGAAGATGAGATGCATCATCGAACCATGGCGGTTGCTGAAGAAGCTCATCTAAAGAATTTGAGGGAAATGGAAGAGAGATTGAGGGCTTTTGGAGGACTTTAGAAATCCCTTTGTATCCTTCTTTTCTTTTGAACAAGTTTTATACTTTATTCTCTTCCTTTTTCTGTACACATGAATAAAGAAATATTTTAGTTTACCTTTAATTTATTGTATTATTCCTAAGTGTTCTTCTATGATGTGTGATTGCAATGATGGAATGGATAAGTGTCGACAACAACGTGATGGTTTTGAAAATGACGATAGTGTTACAACTGAAGTGAGTGAGTGATGTATGAGCAAACTTGAAAGAGTGAAGGATTAGTGGATGGAATTGAGGGAGATGAAATCTCCCGCCAAGGGGTGAGGGATACCTTAGCAAACTAAGTATTTTGATTCTGATAGATATAATGACCATGCGTTAGGCAGAGGCTCATTGTCGCACATGCCGAGGAGATCAAGTCAAGATTGTGAGTTGACTCACCTAGATGATAGACAGAGCTGGTTGGCAGAGATGCATAGTCACACATGCTAAGATGATCGGGTTAGGATCATAGGGTGACTCATCTGGATGACAGACAGAGCTATTGGTGGAGGTGCATAGTCACACATGCCGAGATGATCGGTTAGGATCATGGAGTGACTCGTCTGGATGACAAACAGAGCTGTTGGTAGAGGCACATAGTCACACATACCGAGATGATCGAGTTAGAATCATGGGGTAACTCGTCTAGATGATAGACGGAGGAGGTTGGTAGAGGCACATAGTCACACATACCGAGATGATCAGTTTAGGATCATGGGGTGACTAGTCAAGATGACAGACAAAGTCGGTTGTCAGAGATGCATAGTCGCATATGCTGAGATAATCTGGTTGGGATCATGAGGTGACTTGTCTAGGTGATAGAGCCGGTTGATAGAGTTATATAGTCACACATGTTGAGATGATCAGGTTAAAATCATGGAGTAACTCGTCTGGATAACATACAGAGCTGGTTGGCAGACGCACATAGTCACACGTACCGAGATGATCGGGTTAGGATTATAGGCTGACTCGTTTGGATGACAAACAGAGCCAAGTGATCGGGTTAGGATCAGAAAAAAAATATATTTGTTGTAGTGTGTGAAATTATTCAGATTTTACTGTCAAAGATAAGAGCTTAACATAACAGATTTGATCGTATGAAGTGATATAGGTGAGATGGTTCAAATCTCGATGTCAGAGGTAAGAGCTTAATATGGCAGGTCCATGGAAGTTTTAGCAAGCCCCCATAACTATCAACGAATTTGGTGTGCCTTCACCAGTCATCATTTGTGTTGGGCTTGCCATACTATTTTTCTTAGCATGATGAGTTTGTCGAGGCTTTTATTTGGGCTTAAATACCAAATATTCTCTCTTCCCTTTGCCTTTTTGGTATCAGGTTGTTAATATTCATGTTTCTACCCCTAGTATAATAGGATTGGTCGAGAATTTTAGTCTTCTTTTGCCCCTTGCCTAAAAGGTGTTGGGTTGTTCACACGTCCCTATCATAATAGGTTAGCAAGGATTTGTTTAGATTTATATGCCAAACATTTTCTCTTATTTTTGCCTTTGGGGTTTCAGGCAGTTGATTTCATACTCTTACCTCCAGTATGATAGGATTGGCGAGAATTTTATTTTCCTCTTCTCTTTGCCTTATTGGCATCGAGTAGTTTATACTTTTATCTCAGCATGATGAGCTGTCGAGGATTTGACTTCTTCTCCCCTTTGCCTTTGCGGCTTTGAGTTGTGATATATCTTTGTAGATTTATTATAAAATTTTTAGCAAACCCTTAATTATCAATGGATTTGGCGTACCTTTACCATTCGTCATTTGCGTTGGGCTAGCCATACCATTTTCCTCATCATGGTGAGTTATCATGGATTTGACTTCATCTCTCCCTTTATAGGTCTTTGTAGTTGTTTATATGTAATATTTCTTTAAAAACTTGCCATTTATAGGCATTATCATTCCATCCCCATCTTAATTGATTAGATAGCAGGCTCCATTTCAATAGACCGTTCCTACTACAAAGGGCCCTTCCCATTTAGATTCAAATTTTCCTTGAGTTTTAAGGGTCATAATCATTGGTCTCCTGACGGCTATAACCAATTTTACTTCTTTGAAAGTTCTCTATTTAACTTTCTTGTTGACGCTCTTGAAATGTGCGCTTGGTATAATTTGATTTGTTATTGTGCTTTCAAGTGCTTTTTATCTAGAGCTTCCAACTCTTGAAGCCGTTGTTGATGCTTCTTTTCAATCGTCATTCGCATAGCCAACGCTATTCGCAGAGACAGGATCTGAATCTCAAGCTGTAAGACAGCCTCGCAGTTGTATACCAAAGAAAATGGCGTAGCTTTTGTTGGGGTCCATACTGTGGTTCGGTAGGCCCATGGGCACTCTTCCAACTTTTCATCCCAATCTCATCGACTTGAAGAGACAAATTTCTAGAGAAGTTTCATAATGGTCTTGTTGAAAGTTTTGGCTAATCCATTAGCTGTCAGCTTATAGGTTGTCGAAGCCATGTCTTGATTCCTGAATTTGCTGCAAAGTCGAATGAAACCTTGACTGACGTATTGGGGTCCATTGTCATGGACAATCTGTCAAGGCACATCGAAGCAGTAAATTACATGATATTTGATGAGTTTAACTACATCCGCAATCTTTACTTCTTTCATAGGGATGGTTTCAAATAGCCAACTTGAAGCCAAGGTATGCAGGTACTCCGATGGTTGATGTATGAATAATTTGCATGCACTTAGCAAGCATGGCAACACTTTGCATATGTCACCATATTCATGATCATTTTCAGTCAGAAGTAACCGAGTTTTCTTATGCGGTCCCAAAGTTTTGGTTTTGACTGGTGGGCCTTGCAAGTCCGCCATCATTTTTTTTCAAGTACTTCTGATGTTCTCTCTCAGTGAAGTAAGATATCATCGTATGCTTTGTGGTACAAGGCTTCTAGCACAAGAAAATTTCGGGATTTACGCCTTTAATGGTGCTACGCAATATTTGCTTTACGTTTAGGTTGTAAGCCTAGCCTCATTTTTTTTCAGTTGCGAACTTAGCCTCGTATTTTAAGCGAAATTAGCCTTGCATTCTACGCTGGTATAGCCTTGCGTTTTAAGCGGGCATAGCCTCGCATTCTACATTGGTATACCCTCACGTCTAGATGGTTTTACGTGAACTTAGCCTCGTATTTGGATTATTTTAGCTTCTTGTTTAACTTTGCATTGTATGCGGGCTTAGAGTCATATGCTAGCTTAGCGTCGCACACTGAGTTAGACTCGTGCGCTGACTTAGTCTCGCACACTGAATTAGCCTCGTGTATTACCTTAGTCTCGTTCACTGAATTTGCCTCGCATTTTAGTCACGGACATAGCCCTGTGTCTAGATAACTTTATGCTGGTATAGCCTCGTGTTACATGTGAGGTTCTCTGGATGTGGGCCTCACCCCTGTATAGGCCTCATTTGGCTGTTTACGAAATCCGTCAGAATTCTTTCATCACCAAAGAAGACTATGCAGGACTGACGGTTAGTCTGGCGCTTCAAATCTCCAATATAAGGCTTACTATTGTATTTTAGACGAAGCCGAGTGTTAGCCTCGCGTTCTGAGTTTGCACCAATAAAGGAATTTATGTGAGGCCACCAGATAGCCGTATATTTTGCCTCTCATATGCGAGTACTTCCCTCATCGTTCGAATTTTCCACACATGATTTAACCTTGCATTTTCAATTCTCATCGTAGGTATTATCCTAGCAGTTTAACAAGGTTTAGCTTAGTCCTGCATGCTGGATTGAAATCCCCATCGTCTTCATCATCAGCATAGTTCACAAGTCCTCCAAGTCGACGCCAATAGACAAGGGCGAATCTCTATTCCGTTAGGCAAATCAGGGGATGCATGGTGGTTCTGCATGTCTGGAAAATGAGCAGAAGCAGAGTCTTCTTCATCACTGTCTTCATTGAAGTAGTCTTCTTCCTCCTCTTTCTTTAGTACATGATTCGAGAAAAGCTCTATATTCTGCAATGTTTCTCTTGCGTGCCTCTGCGGCCTTCGTTCTTTCCTTCTTCCCCTCTACCTTCGCAGCAGGTGTAGCTACAATTTCTACAGCAATGACTGGGGGAGCAACAACAGCAAACTTTCTCTGATCCTTGAGATACTCCTTCACCTTCACTGTGTGCGGGAAGGTATATTCAGTAGCCACAGCAACTACAAGGACCTTCTTGTAGGCATATGAGGAACTGCTACTAAAGTCGGACAAGAGAGGACCAAGGGAACCGATCAAGAAGACCAGCTACAGTGCCCACAAAATACTTTTTGTTCTCAAAATTCTACTTAAGAGAATAATTGAGAGGGAAATTTAGAAAGTAAACTTGAACAGTTGACTTGAGGTCTAGTATACCAGAGGAAACCTCTCTAGCTCGGGAATTTCTTCTATCCGCTGAATCTGCCTCATGATACAATCTCT
This sequence comes from Dracaena cambodiana, assembly GCA_036321105.1. NCBI lineage: Eukaryota > Viridiplantae > Streptophyta > Magnoliopsida > Asparagales > Asparagaceae > Dracaena > Dracaena cambodiana. The sequence goes on along the minus strand of JAYEPQ010000001.1, from coordinate 17,560,080 downwards.
CAGGCAACAGATATGCCTTGACATGGCCTTGGATGCTAACGCCAAGCACACAGTCGAGCCCTGACCCATTATGATGAAACTACTACCACCATTTGTCAATTATATCTCTTGTATCTTCTGTCAAGCTCTCATAACATGGAGAGCAACCTAGCCTTGTGCTTCTGAAGCTCCACTACTATGTCCATGGAGAAAAGACTGATTCCTAGTTGGAGACGAGGAAGAAGCTTCTTGATCTTGAGGCTTTTTTTTTTTTTTTTGCTTCATTGGGTTGTCACCTGTTCCACCGAGATTGCAGAACTCGTTCAGCAATTCTTGAGATGGAATCATGTAGATGGAGTTCTTCAGGTTATAAGCCTGATGAAAGGACCTCGCATCCATCATCTGCATCTGCTACTGATGTTGATGATATCGTAAAAATAGTGAACATCATCTGCATCTGCTACTGATGTTGATGATATCGTAAAAATAGTGAAAGCCCTCGATGAAATTGCTCGGCGACTGAGAAGGGTACAACCATCGTAGAGAAGGATCACCGACTAGGAGCCGCACCGACTAGGGGGCATGGTTGGTGACGAAGGAGCTGCCCTTGTTCTATTGGGAAGGAGAAAGGAAGCATCCCTATTGCACCTTGAGCAATAGAGGTTCTTGCGAGCTTGCTCAAAAAGGACTTGTTTATCAATCCTCAAGAGCTCTGGTCTCGCAAGGAGAGAACTCATTCCAGAACTTCAGAGTCAGTCGTAGGTGATGTCATCGCGCTTCTTCAACCATATGGCATTCAATCCTATTGCTGCTGTCACCGATGGTGGCAGTGATGTGGCTGGAGCGGGAGCATTAAGCAGGCCTTGCCAAGAGCTGCAATACCAGCCCCGTCTTCACGCCAAAATAATTTTAGCTTCAGAGACCAATATGTTCACGTTGCTGCATGTCAAGCCAATATTCTGCCTCACTTCAGCCAAGGCCAGCCTCATCTCCTTAATCTTGTCCATGCTGAGTTGAGGAAGTTGCAAGCTTATTTAGTTGCGGTCCTGTATTTGGTTTACTTATCTCCTTTGCCGCTTGTTTAAATGAGGAGATATTACTTGATAGAAATGATTGGAGAAGGACTATTAAAGTGATCAATCTGGTGTGATTTTTTTTTTGGTTCATGTAGGCTACCCAAATACTTGGGATAAAAGGCTTAGTTATTGTTATTGTTGTTGTAGTATCTCCTCGTCGCTTGCGTCTAGCCAAGGAGGTAGAGCTCCAGTATAAACGTTTTCTTGAGAGCCTTTAGCAGGGGAAGAAATTAGAGTAAATTTCATGTCATGGAGCCATATTGACTTTTTTTGTGGTTCTGCATGGAAGTCTTTTCGAGACTTTTCTGTAGCACAGATTTGGAAAAATCTTTCTGCCATCCCCGGTGACAGGCTGGATGTTGCGGCCATCTAGCATTTGATGTGCCTTAGAATCTCTTCCAGATTGCAAGAGCGGCAGCCAGATCAGCAAGGTAAGGCGGCAGCAATTAGCATGCACCATCTAGACCTCTCGAAAATCCCTGCTGTCCTGACAGAACCCACTGAAGGAAAGGGTGTTTTGAGGCGGCAACGAGAAAGAGAAAGAAGGGTTTATGGTTTTAATCTTCAACATTATTATGAATATGGGTCTGAGAAGAGGTGGAGGGGTAGTTGCCATTGAGCTGCTCAGGTTTGATGTAGAAGGGATGGCTGCAGATGCAGTGGAAGTGGACAGCGCAAGGCACTTCTCTCATTTGATAAAGTCGTCCTTCTTCTCCGACGTCTGATTGAAACAGTAGAGATAATGAGTTGCTTCTTCAGTGCAAGCTCAATCTCTTTCACAGCCTTAATCTCAACACCACAGTGCTGGACGTACCGCTGCTTGAATGGCGCAGCATCATCCTGAACAATGGCACTCTTGACAAGGGTCTGCGTTCTTACAAGCTTGCATTATGCACCACATCAAAAATATGGGTCTTACGAGTCACAGCCTCACTCACCAACATCAAGTTCTAAGATATCAAATTCCTTTCAGGCATTTGATCAAACATCTCGCGGGCTTCCCCTAAATTGCTCTGGAGCATATACACTGTTCGCTGGACAGAACAGGCGACGAACACCATGTTGTAGCTGACCACGTTGGGCTTAATCTCCTTCTTGGGCATTTCATCGAGCAACTGCTAGGCGAGGTCCAATCCATCGCAGCGCGCATGCATATGAGTCAAGGCATTGGAACCCGAGCTTCAATGCAAGGCAATGAAAGCTCACCTTGGTGTAAGGACTGGTTGAGCTTGGAGACGATCTCGGCGATGGTGAGACGCCCTCCGGGATTACCACGTCGTCGCGGCCCAAGTTGGGTTTCTTGCGGGCCGGGATTGAGAAAAACACTGGCAAGGTGATCAGCACCGTCCTCTCTTCTAGTGGAAGCCTGCATTTCAAGCGAAGTGATTCCGAAAGAGAGGACACACTCTGGACACTCGATACCTGTGTGCAATCATTAGAATCCAAGTGATACAATTCGGATTGTGTTGTCATAAGAGCCAACTACAAGGAATCGAGATCTCTGCTTCCTTCAGGAACTGGTGTGATGCCCCATCTCCATGCATCTCATGCATCTCCATCATCACAACAAATACCAAAGAACCCTCTCGAAATAAAAGAAGAGAGCTCTTCACGGTTCAAACTAGCCTGAATCGCAGCACATAAGCTCACGGTAGCAGTAACCAAGCAGTCCGTTGAACACATTCGGTATTGTTCTAACTGATTTCGGGAAAATCAGGGATATTTCTATTGCCATTGAGAAAATTAATGTTACAAAAATTTCTCTTCGATCGATTACAATGAAAAGAATTAAGAAAAGAAAAATAGACGAGCCGACTTTAGAACATATTGCTATATTTTACAGAATTCGTGGGATCGAGACAGCTATGAGGATTGATCTGTTCCTCGTTGACCATTCGACGTCGAAACTTGGTGACGGTGGAAATTTCCTGAATTCGTTCTTCTCTTCTGCTGTTGGAAGAAGTTTCAAGCTCTTGTGCGGGAGAGAAATCTGGCCAAAAATTCTTTTTGAGTCTCTCTGAAGAGGTATTTATTTGTTGAGAGAGTTTCCATGTGATAGAACTAGATCTTCTTGTAATCTTAATAAGATATTTGAATTTTCTTTAGATAAAATTTGCTCCAAGATATCTGTTGTATCTAGTCTTTATCCTGCACTAAAATTTAATTAGACTCTGATTAGAATTTGTAGAATGTACAAAATAGTCTAGGGCGGAGCCCACTTTTTATTGTGCGCAAGACGAAGGCTAGGCTCACTGTGCGGGGCAGGCAACTGGCCTCACTGCACGGGGCGGGCGACCGGCCTCACTGCCGCGAGGCCGCTAACCTCACCGCGAGTTTGCATGTATATTTTTTTTGATGTGGGATTTGGATCAATGCAGGAATCAAAATTTTCTCGTTTTACAAAACTCTCTCCAAAGTTTTTAAAATTTTGTCTCTCTTTAGAAATTTTGAAGTATTTTGGATTCCTATTCAAGTTTGGTGTCCCAATCCTGAGCTATTTACTTTAAACCAACGATTTAAGGTGCCCAAGGCCCCGTCCTGTTCTCTTTATCTTTTTCTTAAGAATCTAAGAAACTTATTCCTCTTCTCTTCAGATTCTCGCAGATTCTTCTCAATTTCTTCGACCCAATAACTTCTCAACATTTTTTCTCAAGCCATAGCAATGATCTCTCCACCCCAGGGCCGTCGTCGACTGGAATTTCACTGTTGATTCAAGGTAAGAATAGAGAAACAAGATACTTGGGGCGCGTGGCCATCGCGTGTCCTGAGGCTAGTGAGCTTGACCAGCTTTGCGTGCGACTCAATAATTTTCTTAAGCTTCTCTTTCTTTTAGATTTTTCTGATTCTTTCCTTTTTTTAGTTTTTGACAGCCAATTACTGCAATGGCACACTCCCAAGCGCAATTACTTGGGTATCGAGGTGGACCCGACAATTCTGCCCGGTTTCGATTTGAAGAACCGGTGCCAATTTTTGCTCTAGACAGTTCCAAGGGACGTATTGAAAGACTCTCTGAAGGTAGTCAAGCAACTCTCAGAGAGTTGGCTACCGATATACAGTTAGAAGGGACGAGTCGCCGTTCTTTGGAGAAGTCTAGATTTTTGTTTGGAGATGTATTTGTTGTTCTGGATGAAGCTCTATATGTGAAAAAGCATAAGTGGATCTGGGAAGTGGTAGGAGTTTGGATATTTCTTCCAGATCTGGTAAGAAGATATCTAATGGCGTATCTCCATAAAGTATCAGTCCCACATATCATGAGTTGGTATGTGACCAAAAAGTAGGATGGAGTAGCCGTCGGTAACTTTGGCAATGTAAGTGCATATCAGGATGGCCCCAATAGATCCGTCATTAGCATTCTTCCTGACAGATTAATAAGGATTATCCCCTTGGTGAGGTTGTTCGAAGAGCCAATAATTTCTTGAACAAGTTCTTGTCCAAAAGAGGGCAGTACCCATTCATAATTTCAGGACTCCTAGCTGGATTTATTCGACCGGGAATATGTGGTAGAGTAGGATAGTGGGTTTTGTACTCATCACCTTTGGGGATATTCTGTGGGAAATTGGCCTTTTTGGTGCTATCAGAAATGTCCAGTTTGGCCTCCCTCATAGCGTATATCACTTGTATAGTATACTTGAGATGTTCAATCCACACTCGGGTTCTTTCTTTACTCTGGTGGGAGAACTTGTTTTCGCCTCCATGAGATGTTCGAAATTTCATTGCTGGCTATGGGAGAGCTGCCATATGAAGAGTATGTGCCCACTTCTGAAGAGTTGGATCTATGAAGGAGCGGAACATGTTTGCATACGAGATGTATTGGGAGATATTGTGCCACTTCAGAATTTGTGCTGATATTTCTCGAACAAAAATGCGAAGAATTGGGCTAAAGATGTGGGCCTTCTACTTATTCTACAACTTGGACCAATCCCAAAGCAAGGTAATAAGTCATGAGGGGCTCAGCAATGAAGCCATCCAAGAGAGCACTTTGGATTTGGGAGTGGCTTCTCATATTGCCGAATTTGATGAAGATGGATTCAAGGCTGGCACGTGGTTTGAGAGCTTTCATCACCAAGCCAAGTGTCAAATTTCTGATAGAGGACTTCTTGCTGGTTTCTTGATGTTGTGGTTCAAGAGATGCATTGTTCCCTCGCTTCCGAAGGAGGCCATTGCTATTAATATGGTGTATCCAGTAGTGTTGCTTACCCATGGCCGGTCTTTTGGACTTCTTCCTACTATGATCTACTACATGCTAACTGGTCTGAGAGAGCTTCACACCAAACTCGCCAAGGTAAAGGCAATTGTTAATGATGAGGGGGAGACAATATATAAAACTTCAAACTTCTGAGTCGAGCTATCATACATGTATCTGATGGCTTAACTCATACTTAATGTCCCACCTTGATGATAACTCCTACTTCAGAAGATCCAACTTTTCTGCCTTACGTGCAACATTATAAAAACTCTGACTGGACGAGCTATTACATGTCTACTGTTCGCAAAGCTCTTCAGAGTCATCAGAGTTACCAAATATATCGCAGCTTCCTTGAGTTTCCTGGCAGCAATTATGGTGACAACTTTAAGGATGTCTGCAAGCTGGATGGTTATACCGTTCTGTCTTCAGGCTGCTTTTGGTGGTTGGTAAATATCTGTTCAGGCCACTTGGTGTATCGTCAGGGGATGACTTTCCATATGGAGTCTTATCTCCCTAGTCGGTTTGCCTGTTAGTTCAGCTATTCCCAGTTATATGTAGGGAACCCGAATCTAAAGTTTGGCTTTCAGGAGAACCTTTTCGAGGTAGCCCGTACTTGGTATCATTTTCTTCTTTTCTTGGTATCTCAGGGTCCAACTCCTCTTGGATACGCTCGATCTCGCGCCCATTGAACCCATATAAACTTCCATATCCATTTGATTCAAGTCTATGCAGTCCAGATCATAGTGGCTATAGCGACATGAGTTTGTATGGCATTGATTATTTTGAACCTTCTGCTGGTAAGCACAGTCATTTTCGTCCTGGAGATACAAACCTGGCAGGACAGGGAGGCACCTCTGCTCGAAGTGGCACCATAAAAGATATCTACTTAATTATTGGAGTATATCCCCTGTCATTTTGTTTCATCAACATGCTGATTTCCATAAAGGGTTTTGTTGTCTTTGCAGATATGATGGCTGCCAGTTTGCCTTCACCAATACCAGCTTCCACTGCTGAAGCAAGTGACTCGTCGGGAATGCTTCTAGTTCCTCTGCGAGCCCCTCCAGCAACTGCAATTATCACTTCATCTACAGTTGTAAATGCTGTTATAGGGGAAGGGAACATAGTAGAGCCCTGGGTCATGCCTGCACATCCTCTCGATTCTCCATTCGAGGGTACTTCTGTAGCAGGGCATATTTTAGGGAAGAGTGCGTTATCTGAGACAGCGCTTGTTAGGGCTGACGTTGCTTCTACACCTATCATAGACCGCTCTTTCGTCGGCATCCTCCTTCAGACTTTGGCTCCCCATATGACGAGGTTTTTGCTCCATCCTCTACTCTTCAGTCGCCTCCAGTTATGCCTCCAACTATTATAGTTAGGGCACCTTTTTTGCCTTTAGCATGACTGAATGACTTTATAGAGGATTTTTTGTAGCACTTCACCAGTGAATTTCGCTGGTTGTTTAGTCGTTGTATGTCTTTGATTTTGGCTGGATGAGACTCCTATGACTTAGGTGTATGATATTGCTGAATTATGTTGAGAATATCGAGAGGATTGGCAGCCCTGATTGGACTTCTTTTTACTGGGCACGACTATAGATACTAGACCAGCATCTGGAGAACTTAAACAATGTGCGCTAGGCCAATATATCTATTGTTGTCGATATCGAAGTTGCCTGAGCTTGTGCTAAACTGCATCTTCTCCTAAAAGAGTTGAAGAAGAAAGAAAAGGTATGTTCACAAGAGTTTCAGGACTTGGACAATGTCATAATGGAATTGGTAATGAGCTTGAGCAAGCCAAGCTTGAGAAGGAGGCCATGCAGAGTACTATCTCCTATGCTCGTGAGGCTATTGCCATTCCTCAGGCAACTCTTCAGGCTGAAGAGCTGAAGTTTGAAGAGATCGTGTAGCACCGTGAGGCTGTAATTCACCAGTAGGCACATGTACAACAGGAGGTGGCCATGCGAGGTAAGGTTTTGGAAAACGTCCACATTACGGTAGCACAACGTCTTATTGCTGAGAAAGATGAGCTATGTCATCAAGTCTCTACCTCTGCTGAAGAAACTCATTCCAAGAACCTACGGGAAGCAGAAGAGGGATTAAGAATTCAAACAAACTTTTGATATCTCCCCTTTGTATACGCTCGACCTCGCGCCCATTGAACCCATATAAACTTCCATATCCACTTGATTCAAGACTATGCAGTCCAGATCATAGTGGCTATAGCGATATGAGTTTGTATGGCATTGATTATTTTGAACCTTCTGCTGGTAAGCACAGTCATTTTCGTCCTGGAGATACAAACCTGGCAGGACAGGGAGGCACCTCTGCTCGAAGTGGCACTATAAAAGATATCCGCTTAATTATTGGATTATATCCCCTGTCATTTTGTTTCATCAACATACTGGTTTCCCTAAAGGGTTTTGTTGTCTTTGTAGATATGATGGCTGCCAATTTGCCTTCACCAACACCAACTTCCACTGCTGAAGCAAGTGACTCGTCGGGAACGCTTCTAGTTCCTCTGCGAGCCCCTCTAGCAACTGTAATTATCACTTCATCTACAGTTGTAAATGATGTTATAGGGGAAGGGAACATAGTAGAGCCCTGGGTCATGCCTGCGCATCCTCTCGATTCTCCATTCGAGGGTACTTCTGTAGCAGGGCATATTTTAGGGAAGAGTGCGTTATCAGAGACAGCGCTTGTTAGGGCTGACGTTGCTTCCACATCTATCATAGACCGCTCTTTCGCCGGCATCCTCCTTCAGACTTTGGCTCCCCATATGACGAGGTTTTTGCTCCATCCTCTACTCTTCAGTCGCCTCCAGTTATGCCTCCAACTATTATAGTTAGGGCACCTTTTTTGCCTTTAGCACGACCGAATGGCTTTATAGAGGATTTTTTGTAGCACTTCACCAGTGAATTTCGCTGGTTGTTTAGTCGTTGTATGTCTTTGATTTTGGCTGGACGAGACTTCTATGACTTGGGTGTATGATACTGCTGAATTATGTTGAGAATATCGAGAGGATTGGCAACCCTGATCGGGCTTCTTTTAACTGGGCACGACTATAGATACTAGACCAGCATCTGGAGAACTTAAACAATGTGCGCCAGGCCAATATATCTACTGTTGTTGATATCGAAGTTGCCTGAGCTTGTGCTAAACTGCATCTTCTCCTAAAAGAGCTGAAGAAGAAAAAAAAGGTATGTGCATAAGAGTTTCAGGACTTGGACAATGTCATAATGGAATTGGTAATGAGCTTGAGCAAGCCGAGCTTGAGATGGAGGTCATGCAGAGTACTATCTCCTATGCTCATGAGGCTATTGCCATTGCTCAGGCAGTTCTTCAGGCCGAAGAGCTAAAGTTTGAAGAGATCGTGAAGCACCATGAGGCTCTAACTCACCAGTAGGCACACGTACAACAGGAGGTGGCCATGCGAGGCAAGGTTTTGGAAAACGTCCACATTAAGGTAACACAACGTCTTATTGCTGAGAAAGATGAGCTATGTCATCAAGTCTCTACCACTGCTGAAGAAACTTATTCCAAGAACCTACGGGAAGCAGAAAAGGGATTAAGAAATCAAACGAACTTTTGATATCTCCCCTTTGTATATCTTTTTTCTCTCTTTCTCTTTCTTTTTTTACTTTTATATACACTTTGTATTTTTTATATGTAAAAGAATAATATTACTTTTGCTTTTCAATCTTATTGCGTGATTTTCTATCCTTTCGACATACGGTACAAGATGATGACATGGATTGAACATTGCGGGAATTGGATTTGGTTAATAGATTTTCATGTGGATTAATAAATGGATTTTGTTTTGGAAATGGTGGATGGGCTCATAGAAGATGGAACTTGCTAAGAGTATGGAGGTGCCTTGCAAACTGAACAATTTTTTAGTATGATGTGGCTCATTTGAATTGACAAGCAGAACTGATGATTTGCCTGACTGATAGATAGTGCTGGTGATTATTGGATTGGGATTGAAGAACCATAAGCAGAGGTGTTCAAAAAACATACCCATGAGATTTTGACAGAGGTGTACTATTAAATATTACAAGATTGTTTGGTATGTTTAACAGGATACCTATCCCCTTTGCCTTTTCGGTATTGGGTTGTTTCTACCCCCAATATGACAAAACGGGTCGAGGATTTTAGCTTCCTTTTACCCCTTACCTCGAGAGCGCGGGGCTATTTGCACATTATTCCATTTCTAAGAGGTATTTGTTTAATAGATTATTAGAGTGTGACCAGGTAAGGATCGAAGGACCATGAATAGAGGTGTACTGTTAAATATACCCATGCGATTTCGGCAAAGGTGTACTGTTAAACATACTGATATAACCGAATTAGGGTCAAATAACCATGGGAAGAGGTGTACTATTAAACGTACTCATGGATTTTGTCAAAGGTACTGTTAAACATACCAAGATGATCAGGTTAGGATCAAAGAACCATGGGAAGAGGTGTAGTTAAATGTACCCATAGGGTATCGGTAGAAGTGTACTGTTAAATATATCAAGATGACCAGGTTAGGGTTGAAGAACCATGGGAAGTGGTGTACTGTTAAACGTACCCATGGGGTTTTGGCCGAGGTGTACTGTTAAACATACCAATATGATCGAGTTAGGGTTGAAGAACCATGAGAAGAGCTTGTTGGCAATAAAAATTTCCAAGTAAAATGGAGTTTTCCTCAATAGAACATGGAGCTAATAAGTTAGCTCCGCGCCTGGCTATCTTAGCCCTGCGTATGAGTAAAACGCGGAGCTAATCAATAGCTCCGCGTTCTGATTTCTTAACTCCGCATTTTGATGCGATTAGCTCCGCGTGAGCAGATAACCGGAATCCTGAGTTGGTTGAGATTAAGATTTGGGATTATCTAATACCCAAATTAAGTCCAATCAGAACTCTAAATCAGGAGATTTAAATCAAAGCTAAGATATTTGATTGGAATCCTTGATGAATACAAATTCTATTTAGATGGAAACTCTTATATGGACCTAAGGCTATACCCTCTTGAGGAAGCCTTAGGGGATCTTTTGGAAGTTTTTGTGAAGTTCGAGTTACGCGTTAGAGCTTTGAACGAATCAAGACCAAAGAAGATCATCCAAAGTCGGCCGGCATCTTCTTCATCAAGAGCAAGAAGACCATCGTCGTCAGATTGTCCAAAGGAGCTATTCAATAGATCCCATCGCCACATAGATCCCACGTTCATATTGTAAAAGAGAACATAATTATAAATCCTCTCGTTTGTTATTTTTCTTGTTCACTTTCGTTGTAATCTAAGTTGAATTCAATGGAAGGAAAGCAAATTTCTGCTGCGAATAAACTGGCGACCACAGTGGAAGACATCTCTTTAACCAAAGAAGAGATCGTGGTGAAATCTGACGTCGAGAGAATCGGATCCGACGTAAACATGCTAGTCGTTGAAATCGACCAGTAGAAATATGAGGAGTATCTCTCCTCTGTGTCAGGTAACCTGACCAAAACGCGGCATTATCGTCGCATGCGCTCCAATACCCGTAAATCGGGTAATCAGAAATCCACCGTTAATCGGGGACTCTTGGAGACCGCGGCCATAGAGCCGTTGTTTGGGCAGGAAACCCTAGCAGAGGATGATCTCTCTATGGCCGAAGAAGGCTCGGGAACTGGATTAACCAGAACCCAACTCCGGAACAGAAATCGGAGGGTTAGGCGAAAGACACTTAGAGCCCGCGTTAAATGCGAGGCTATTCTAGAGGCAGAACGCGAGGTTACAACACCTCGTGAACTAGCTTGCGTTAATCGCAAGACTAGTCAGTATCACATTAAACGTGAAGTTACAACTTGCGTTAATCGCAAGGATAAGCCAGCGTGTGATTCTCCACGTGAGACTATTTTATCTGGACTTAAATCTAGAGAAGCTCGCGTTAATCGCGAGGATAAAATTTTCTTAGAGCTAGCGTGTGATGATGATTCTCCACGCGAGGCTGAAACTGAGCCTAGCGTTAAATGCAAAGCCAGTAAGACCTGCGTTAATCGCAAGATACTTGGCACTCGCATAAACCGTGAGGATAAACTTCTCTTAAAGCTAGCGTGTGATGGTGATTCTCCACACGAGGCTAAAACTGAGCCTAGCGTTAAACGCAAAGCCAGTGAGACCTGCGTTAATCACAAAACTCCTTACCTTTGCGTAAATCGCGAAAATGATTTTCAGACTTGCGTTAATCGCAAGAATCGCATTAAACGCGAAGTTATAAATTGCGTAAATCGTAAGAATAAGCCAGTGTGAAAGAATTTTCTTCCACGTGGGGCTAAAATTTCAGAAGTTAAACTTCTGCCGAAACGCCAAGCCAGCGTGAAATGCGAGGCTAGCGTATCAAAATGCGAAGCTAATTCTCAGCTCCGCATATCAAAAAGCGAAGCTAATTCTCAGCTCCGCGTATCAAAATGCGAAGCTACTGCTCAGCTCCACGTAAATAAACCTGAATACAAAATCAGGGATCATTGCATTGTTAGACCAGAACCTGACTCCAATGGTTCCAGGAAGCTCCAGTGGGCCCCTGGACCCTCTCAATGGATTAGTGGGCCCCATGACTCCATATCTAAGACCACTGATCTTAGAGAATATCTAACCAAGAAAAGGAGTATAAATCAAGTTCAATCTGAACCTATTTGTAACTGCCAGTAGCTTATGACAGCAGTATCCGCTGTAGTGGACAGTTACTGCTGCAACAAGAACATGGTATCGGTGTTTGAACGATTAACTGAGTCGGACAAAAATCCTACCTAAAAGACGAAAACTGCTCCCCAAGAAAAAGAATAGAGAGCTGTAACTTCTAATATGGTCGGAAAGGGAAAGAAAATCATAGAAAGAAATGATGATTTAGAATCAAGTGACGAAGAACATCATCATTTTACCCGACTTAAGTCAGGCGCTCTCCCGGCCTGAAACTATAAGAAGCTTGTGAAAGGTTCTTATGACGACTATAGTGATAACTTGGCCATAGCCTCTCCTCGTTCTTCGGCATCGTCTAAACTGCAGAAATCAGCATCACATATGATGGATAGATCTGACGATATCGACTAAAGATTTGAAGCCCAAGAACAAATGATTCGGGAGCAACAAAAGACAATCGAAGATCTTAAAATGATACTCTCAAAAGTGGTCAAAAATACTCAAAAAATTGTCGAGGATAACGCCAAGAAGGGAAAAAAATTCCGTTCAATAAAATGAACAAGGAAGATGAAGAAGAAAATGCTCACTCGACTCATGAGGACGAGGATAAATATTCATTTCATGACCCTCACTAAGAAAAAATTGAGAAGTTACAAAGCCAACTCGAAGCACTAATGCACAAGAGGGAGTTGAAAGAATCAGGGGTCTCAAGACCATATCCGCCTGAATGGGATTTGGCACCATACCCTGAGAAATACAAACCGCTCAAATTGGAGCCATATGACGGGAAAGGATCTCCCAGTCAACATATTTATTACTTTCTGTCTCAAATAGGGCATTTAATGGGCAATGACCCTGTAATGACCAAGGTATTCGCAAGTACCTTACGAGGGCCTGCCTTCACTTGGTTTATGCAGTTGCCCCCAGGTACTATTAATACCTGGTTTGATGTTGAGAAGCAATTTCTCGCACGTTTATTCGAAAATGATACCGAAATTTCGGTTCATTCTCTCCTTGCAACTAAGCAAGGAGAACAAGAAACGGTAAAATATTTCATAGAAAGGTTCCGGGAGAAATCCGTGCATTGCAAACACGGAATGATCCAGGAAACTCTGGTGGAGACGTATCGGCATAATCTCAAGACTAACGTGCTCTTAAAAATAGGAGCCGTAGAGTTTAGGACTTGGAAGGATTTGCTCAAATAAGGAGAACAAGCTGAAGACTTGATCCGTAGAGTTGAAGAGTCTCGTGGATTAAGAAATACTGGAAATAATAGGCCGTATACGCATAATAATAATAAGAACAAAGGGAAAGCGGTAATGGCATCAGAAACCGCTTAACAAAAGACAAATCCTCCGAGCCCAAACCCTCAAAATCAAAAGGGTACGAGACAAAATAGGCCCCAACAAGAGAGGACCTATACTTTCAAGGCAAAACAAACGCCTACACTCTTCCATCTGCTCCTTAAGAAGGGAATGTTGAAACTTCCGAAAAATAGGAAACCGGAGGACGCTGGTAAAATCAACGACCCCAACTATTATCTCTACCACCGGAATGTCGGACACCCTACCAGAGATTGTTATCCTCTGAAGAACATGATCCAAGTATTGATAGAAGCTGGAGTCTTGACACTAAAAGAGGAGCAAAAGAAGGTCACTGCCAATATGACAACCTTAGTGGTCGGAACCCATGAGTTCCCTGCGGGGGTGACCCCAATACCAGAAGGAAAACTGGTCATGAAAAATCATGACCCATATAAAAAGGCCCAGAAAGGACTTGTCCCGTAACAACTCAAAGAGGGGAAGTCATGTGGGTCCACCCTGATTTACTACAGGATGAACAGTGGACTGCCGCAGGGGTCAAAGGAAAAAGCGGACTAGCAATACTATTTTCGCGAAAATAAAAAAAGAATACATAATTGCAGGGGCATTTACAGACTCTGAAGAGGAGCCTGAAGTTATGCCACTCATCAGGATGGGGCAGGCCCTTCTGGCACTCGATCTGGTAAAACATATCTCAAGGACTGCACCAGAGTAGACCCGAAGAATATATACGGGGAACTCGCGAAGCCTGCAAAACAAAAAAGACTTCGTTTCCAGAAGAATCCTGTAAGAGACGAGGAATCCAAGGAGGCTGCATTTAAGTTTGATATAATAGCTCAGCTAGCAAATATTCCAGCTCGAGTCACACTTTACGAGTTGTTACGATTGTCGAAATCGACTCGTGAGGCGTTAAGAGAGGCCTTGGCAGACTCTGAGTCATTTCTAGCTCAGATTGTCGAGCCGGCTGACCAAGGACAGGACTCTTGCCCCCGCTGTCATCAAGTGAGAAGGCAGGTCCCCTAGATTACTTTCTCTCCAGAAGATATGCAAGTAAGGAATATAAAGCATAATAGACCTTTATATTTCACCGGATATGTCGGATCCACAAAAGTGGACCGTATTCAAATTGATCCAGGGTCCGCATTAAGCGTTATTCCCAGAAGACTGATGCAGCTATTGGGAATCTCTCCCCATCGTCTGATACCAACAAACACTACTATATACGGATTTAACGCTAATGATAGCTGCCCTCTTGGCAAAATCCGACTCCGGTGTCAAATTGGAGATTTGATGACAGAAGTTACATGCTATGTTATAGACGCAGATACATCTTATAACATTTTACTGGGGCGACCATGGATACACGCCTATATGATAGTCCCGTTGACTCTCCACCAGTGTATGAAATACTGCAATGATCAAGGAGAAGTCGGGACATTAGTTGCAGATAGGCAGCCATTTAAAAGATTCGAGAACTACTTCACGGATGCTATGCTCTATAAACCAGCCTACGAAGTCTCCAACAATAAATGTAAAAGGCCTCAAGAACCCGAAGATAGTGGTAACGACGCCGATACTGAGTATGAATCTCCGAAAGAGGATAACGGGGGTGATTACGAAATTAACCCTCGCATAAATCTTAAAATGAATTTTGATAATAATGTAACCAATGTAGTAGAGGATGAGTGGATTATTAATGAAAATATAAAATTAGTCTACGAGCCTGCTATAGCTACAGAGTCTGAGCTTTCTTGTGCATCCACCGAGGCAGATGACCTATCCGAACTTGAAGTTTTGGCGACATATCACTTGCCAATAAGGTCGTCTCTCATCTCTCGGTCTAAAATAACGAAAGGACGAGATCACTTTTTTGAAGTACCGCCGCGACATATATCGCATAAATCGATTGTATTCGGCAAAGTGATCACGTCGCCTAACCAAAGACAAAGTAGTGAAAGTGATGAACAAACATCATCTCAATTTTACTTATATGAACAGAAATCCCGACAAATGATGGAAAAGATGGGTTATAATTTTACCCAAAAACTGGGATTGAACTTTAGAAAAGGGCGACGAAATCTCATACCCTCGTTTAGACCAAGAGGGAAGAGCCCAAACTATTATCAGAAAACTAGAAGGGGATTGGGCTATGTATCTACTCCTCCCTCATAACCATACAAATACGAAGAGAACTCTTTGGCCGACGAGGACTTACATCTGCTTGACCATGATTCGGATCTAAGTACCGGCGCCTGGTTTCAATCTCTAACAGTAAACATGGTTTCAGCCGCACCAGAAAGTGATGAGGAACCAATTGATGTGCAAAATGTTCCTGGGCAAAACACATGGACACTCTTTGAGATGTCCACTTTGAACAGCTTGACCCGCCTACAGAGGATAAACTAGTACAAGTTAATATGGGGACGGAAGAGAATCCGAAGCCCATTTTTATAAGCGACACACTAACTCCCTTGGAAAAGGAGGAACTTATATCTCTTATCAAGGAATACATAGATATGTTCGCATGGAGCTATGAAGACATGCCCGGTCTTGATCCTCATATTGCCACACACCGGCAAATATTAAAAAAGATGCCAAGCCAGTTAAACAACAACAGAGGTGTTTTTGGCCAGAATTAATGGAGGCGATAGTTACCGAAGTTAATAAGCTCATAAAATCTGGATTTATCCATGAAGAGCAACATCCCGATTGGGTGGCTAATATAGTGCCAGTTCGTAAGAAGAACGGCAAGATCCGGATATGCATCGATTTTCGGGATTTAAATGCTGCATACCCTAAGGATGAGTTTCCACTACCGATTACCGACGTAATGATTGATAACACCTGCGGTTATAAGAGGATATCCTTTATGGATGGCTTCTCAGGCTACAATCAGATCAAAATGCATCCGGACGATGAAAAGCACACGCCTTTCAGGACCCGGCTAGGGTTGTACTGTTATACAGTAATGCCTTTCGGACTAAAAAATGCTGGTGCCACCTACCAACGTGCAATGAGCATTATATTTAAAAAACATCTGCGCAAAACGGTAGAATGTTACGTGGATGACTTAGGGGTCAAAAGCAAGAACAAAGAAGATCATCTTCATGACTTAAGAACAGTCTTCGATCTTATGCGAAAATATCACTTGAAGATGAACCCTGCCAGGTCTTTCATGGGGGTGCGCAGTGGAAAATTCCTTGGGTTTGTAATTACCTCAGAAGGAATTTTCCTTGATCCTGAAAAAGTAAAAGTGATCAACAAGATGCCGCCTCCCCGTAATCTTAAAGAATTGAGGGGGTTATAAGGAAAACTAGCCTATATCCGGCGCTTTATCTCCAACCTATCGGGACGATGCCAACCATTCTCCACACTTATGTAAAAAGGAGTTTTCTTCGTATGGGATGAGGCATGTCAACAGGCATTTGACGATCTCAAAGAATACCTTACCAAACCTCATGTTCTTATGGCACCGGTCCATGGGCAACCGTTCCTCATGTATATAAGGGCCATGGATAATGCGTTGGGAGCATTACTTACTCAGTATAATGAGCACAGCCATGAACACGCCCTTTATTACTTAAGCCGGACAATGATTAGGGCCGGGCATCGGTATGCCCCGATTGAAAAAGAATGTTTAGCCCTAGTGTTCGCTGTTCAGAAAATGCGACACTATCTTTCAAGGCAAACAATTCATGTCATCTTACGGGTTAATCCCTTGAAAATCCTGATGACAAAACCGAGATCCTTAAACGGCTGATTGGATAAATGGGCATTATTGCTATCGCCATATGATATACACTTCGTTCCTCAAAAAGCCATGAAGGGACAAGCGATCGCCGATTTCCTAGCAGACCACCCAATTTGGTCCAACTCTAAATAGACGTCTGAAATCAATGCAACTGATAAAGAACAACCATGGTAGATATTCTTTGATGGTGCTGCCAGACGATCTGCTGCTGAAGTGGGGGTTGTGTTGATATCCCCACATAAACACATACTGCCTAACGGTTACTCATTAACAGAGCCGTGCACGAACAATGTTGTGGAATACAACGCGCTCATTATTGGTTTAAAAATGGCTCTGCAACTGGGGGTGAACCATCTAGAGGCATATGGAGACTCTAAGCTCATTGTTAATCAGATGACAGGCGAATATGAAGTCAGACATGAAGCCCTCATCCCCTATCATCAGCTAGCCATTGAGCTGGCAGGATGTTTTGAACAGTTTTATATCTATCATATATTTCGAAACGAGAACGTCTATGCGGATGCTCTTGCCGCACTAGCTGCAACATTAGCAATCCCACCGGGTGCGGCTAAAAATATCACTATTGGTAGCAGAGAACTTCTCCATTCGGATACTGTATTTCAAACCAAGGAGGTGTGCCAGACAGGCTTAACTCTGGAACCCCGTGATTAGCGATTTCCGTTTGTGGATTATGCCTTATATGGGATGTTGCCAGAGGATCCAAAGGAAGCCGCCTCGATAAGGAGGAAGGCCTCGAGATTTTACTATGATCATACGCTTCAAACTTTATACAGAAAGTCAGGTGATGGTCTTCTACTACACTGAGAAGATGAAATGCTGAGAGAAACACATCATGGAGTGTGTGGAGCTTACCAACCCGGTCCAAAACTCGAGGACCGCGTAAGAAGGTTAGGATACTACTGGCCAAAAATGATTACAGAGGCAATGGCATACGCTACACGGTGTCATGAATGTCAGATACATGCCAATTTCATCCATCAACCCCGAAAATACTTGCACAGTACCGTTGCTAGTTGGCCATTTGAGGCATGGGGAATGGATATTGTAGGGCTGATAACTCTCCCGTCATCCAGAAGACATCGGTTTATTCTCGCAATAACCAATTATTTTTCAAAGTGGGCCGAAGCCGTGCCCATGAGAGAAGTAAAAACAACGGATGCGATTAAGTTCATTAAGCATCATATCATTTACCGCTTCGGCATCCCCCGAAGAATCATTCATCATAATGGACCGCAATTCATCAGCTAGGGGTTCTCAAGATTCTGTGATAAGTTCAGAATCAAGGATATTGCTTCAACGCCATACAATCCCGCGGAAAATGGATTGGCCGAGGTCTTTAATAAGACTATTATTAAACTCCTTCGGAAGTTCGTCTCTTCCAACAAACGGGATTGGGATGAAAAGCTAGGAGAGTTTTGTGGGCTTATCGCACCACCGTTCGCACCCCAATAAAAACTACCCCGTTCTCCTTAGTTTATGGAAGTGAGGCCGTCCTGCCTCTTGAAGTCCAAATACCATCATTAAGAGTGGGCCTAGCCACTAAGATGATGACAGAAGAGCGCCATCAACAAAGATTGCGAGAATTAGAAGCGTTGAATGAAAAACATCTCCGGGCTCAACAACAAATTGAGTTGTATCAAGCCCGAATCTCGCAAGCGTTCAATAAGAACGTTAAACCGAGGACCTTTAAACAAGGAAACTTGGTTTTGACTATTAAAAGGCCAATGATTCTAACCCACAAGACTAAGGGTAAATTTGAACCTAAGTGGGAAGGACCGTTCATCGTGGAGACGGTATACTCTAGTGGAGCTTATCGCTTAATGAACCATGATGGTGATAGGATGATGATGCCGATCAACGGCAAATTTTTGAAAAAATACTATGCCTAAATAAACCAGAATGATGACAGAGTGACTGTCACATCTGGTTCATATCCCTAGAAGTATAACCATCCACCTATTCAAGTTACGTATATGAGCACTTGAACTTCTTTACCAAACTAAAGCAATTAGGTGCCCCTGTCTAAATTAAATGATCCTGACCCGATCATCCTGGTGTAAGTAATTAAACGTTTTCACCAGACTATCATTTAGCTCTGTTTAAAGGGCTTTACCGTGGTTAGTAATTGTGACCCGGTCGGTATTAACAGTCCAAGTTACGCAGATGAGCCTTGGATTGTTTTACCAAAATGATGAACTATTTTGATGACAAGTTATTTGTTGTGCAAACAAATTTCGTAACCAATAAATAAAATAATCAAAAGAATTATCTTTATTCATAAGTCAAAAGAATAAAGTTACAAAAGAATGAAAGAATTCAAATAATTGTTGAGTTCTTTTACAAAGAATAATGAATAAATAAAAAGGGAAGTTATGGTTCTCCAAAAAGCTTCAACTTATTTGTTGTCTCATCAATAACTCGACGACGAGCCTCCTCCATGGAGTGTTGAGCTTGCCGGCGCAGATCATCGTCATTTATTGCGAGTTGCTAGGTCAACCGCTGACGAGATTCTTCAATAGCACGGCCTCTTATTATGCCCTTCTATTCGAGCTGTCCTTGTTGACGGACCAACTCTCTCGCCTTCTGATGGATTTCCCTAGCCGAGACTCGCTGGCTTCTAAAATAGCTTGGGCCTTAGCGATAGTCTCTCGGGCTTTTAGGATGGTGGCCTGGCTCCCCTCAATCTCAAAGTCCACCATCTCCAGCCCCCTAAGAATTGACTCCTGGCCGGCCTGTAGCTCCGCCAGCTCTCGCGACCATCCTTCTTCCTGTTGCCTCAACTCCTCTTGACGAGTTGTTAGCTCTGCTCGTAGCCGTGCCACCTCAATCTCGGTGATCGCTTCCACATCCGCTTGGCGAACTGTGTTTAGCGTTTGCACCTGTTCTTCTAAGGCTTCTAGGCGGGCTCGATAAGGAGCTGCTCGGTCACTCCCTCCAATCGTCTCAATATTGTCCAGGTAACTGGCCAACATTGGACGTCCGAGCTCAAGGAAATCTCTTCCGTCCAGGATCATCCCGATACACCTCCTTAGTAGCCGCATAAAATCATTAATGCTATGGTTGAAGAATTCCTCAAGAGGGTCCACAGTGTCCATATTTAGCAAGGCAGTACCAAGGAAGATGTACCCGGAGGACTAGTTTCTACAGGAGTCGATGAAGAAGCTCGCCCCTGTACCAGACTCATACTATGCGGGGCCAGTAAAGCCAATAGTGACTAGGCAGAACTGGAAACCCGAGGAGAAATATCATTGGTACTAGTGGGTCGAGCAGCTCCGCCAGCAGGGGTAGATGTTGGAGTGTCTTCGCTGAAAACTCCTTCCGTAACAGAAGTAGCTTCAAACGAGAACTTCAAGTTGTCTTCGTCCCCTGTTGGCAAGCGAGCTGGAGCAGGAGGAGTCACCGGTGTCTCAATCGTTGACGGCGTTAGCATAGCAGGATGAGGAGTAGCAGGCACGCCAACGACGACAGGGAAGGTATCCTCAGAGTAGACTGCTGGAGTTGGAGACGGTAAACTTGGAGAAGGAGGAGCATCCCTGGGCACGACAGCATCAGTCCTATCATCACTCCCTAATTCATCAATGGGAGGAGTCGATGAAGGAACTGAGCATGGGACCGGAGTGAAGTAGTCTGCGTCAAACTCATTCGCAGAACTACCCAATCCGCCCACCGACCCAGTGGTGCCAGAATAATCCACCAACTCCTCGGACTCCATCCTGGTAGTTGAGTGCATAGGAGAGTGAAGCTGACTACCTGCATCTCAGAAAACAAACAAAGAGTGTTACATATAATATAGGGAAAATGAACAAAAGAAAAAATATAAAATTTGAGAAAACCATACCAGGGGATACGAGTCCTGTGGTTAGACTGGTGGGAGGAGCTGTGGCCGACTCCAGAAGCACACCCGTTTCACTACCCAGAGGTAATGTCGTAATGTGTTCGGCAGATCCCGTGGCTGGCAGGGTCGTAGCCTCAGTAGCACTGCAGACCTCGGCAGGCCTGTTCCCTTCTACCGACCCAGAAGGCAGGGTCGAAGCGAGCAAGTCAGTGGCAAACTTGACCGCTTCCTCTTCAAGGATCACCAATGTTTCCCAGGCCGGCTTCCTTTTCTTTCGAGCTGGCTCACCCCTTACGGGCCCGCGGCGTTTTATTGTCGGACTCAGAGATCGAGTCACGACAGGTGGGGGAGCGCCACCAGCATCGCTGTCATCATCAGCACCATCATCTCCGTAGAGTCACCCGCATCTGACGGATCAACTGCTGTGTCTAGGAACTCATCTATTCCCTTTACTCTCACTCTCTTGGCCCCTTTTCCGCGAGAGTAGAAGGCCTCTACCTCCTTACAGCAACTGTGGTTGATAGAGAAATTGGGTACGTCAGTGTTTGCAACGCTGTACCAGGTACAAAAGCTCAAACTCATATTTAAGTCTGGCACCTTTTGGGGCAACGAGAATTCAGCTCCGGTTCCTCTAGCAACAAAATGGAACCAGCCCCGTGCTTCTGCGTACAGGTTCCCTTCGTACGCTAGCCCCTTGTTTGGATTCCCTATATAGAGCTGAGAATATCCGAATTGACGAGCAAATCGGCTAGGAATATATGGCTCTATATAGCACATGGTGTCCTGCCTGTACACCAAGTGTCCGGGGCAAATATTTAATAGCCACCAGAAAGCCCTCGAAGATAAACTGGTAAAATTGTTGGCTCCCAGAATATCTTTGAATTTATATCCATACTCTCCTCCAGGGAAATCTGGGAAGCAGCGGAAGATCTCATAGTTCTGGTAGTGGCGGAGTGTTTTGCGGATCACTGACATATAATAGCTCTTCCAAGTGGAGCGCTCGTACTTCTCGATGAAGAACAGTTTGTCAATTGGGTTGTAATTCGCAGCACTCATCAAAAACGGGCAGGGCATGACTAGCCATGCCATTAAATATGTGTAGGGCATCTCCACTCGGGGTGCGGTGTCATCACCGGAGCAGCTTCTTTTACTGCTTTACCTTTTCCAGCTTTGCCTTTGTTCTTTTTTGCTGGCATGAAACTGTTGCAGAGGGCCCGGAGTCCGCTGTGGAGGTTACTAACCATCACTAGCAGGAGCCCGAATGGTTGTCCATAGGCCAATAGAACGGCTGGGTAGACGACGTTCTTGGCAATGACCTCCTTAAGCAAAGATGGGATGACACACCTCTTCAACCAGAATATCAAAAAGCCTGCAAGCAGACCCCTATCCGAAATCGGGAACTGTTCTTGGTAGTGAAAGCTCTGGAAGACGGTGTCTGGACTGAATCCCCCTTCATTGGATTCAGTAATATAAGTTGTGGCTCTCAGTTTGGAGATGCGCTCCTTGATTTCTTCTATGCTCACGGGAGGACACCCATGAACCATAGGGAGACTCTTCTTCGGGTTAATGAAGAGGTAGTCTGCCCACTTCTTATGGCCGATCCCTTGATTCCTCACTCCAGCAAGGCCGGCACAAATATAGTAATGACACATCATCTCCCAATAAGTTTGGAAGATGTGCTCGTCCCCCGCTTTCAACATCTTCAGTTCCTCAGCGGTAGAGATATATTCCTCATAAGGGACTTCGCCCATTGATAACCCTGACACTTCAAATATCTCGTGGAGAGCAAATCTTAACTCACCCACGGGAGTAAAGAAGGTGTCAGTTTCGGGGTTATACATCTCCAGCAGGCTGAAAAGGTGGTATGAGCTCTGAGGCAAGCCAAACTGGACGTTTCTAATGGCTTTGTCCAAGCCAATTTCCTTCAGGGTCTGCTCATGGGTGTCCAGCACATACTTAACGAGCCTGAACCACCACATGTTGTCCGATGAATGAATCCACCTAGGCATTCTGAAGTCTTTGGCAGGATACTGACCATCCTTGGCCAAGAACTCGCTAAGAAAAGTCTTAGCACGAGTCGGGATCTCGCCAACAGGGTGTTCCTTGGTGACTCTGCTTGGAAGAAGCCCAGTAATACATCTAGGGGGACCGTCTTGGAAAGCCCCATTTGCACCAAACTTGCCTATTGTAACCCCGTCATATTCACGAGTTAGCTCCCATTCTAACTCACGATGAGATGATAGCCTCTGGAGATATACCAGAGGGTAGCTGCTCTCCATATCAGGAAGAAACATCAGCAAGTCGCCGTTCTGATAGAGCCATTTGCTCTCTACTTCAAAAAGAATCTCATCGGAATGTTCTATAGCATCTCCAAAGAGGAACGCCGGTTTCTCCAATGCCTCTCGGTTCATGGCCTCAAAAAGAGCATCAGTAATGATCTCCCGTGCAGTAGCAGAGCTGTATCTGATTAGTTTCTCCCTGCGCTCCCTCAAGCCCGGCTTGTATGCGGCAAAAATGGTGGTGAAACGAAACTGGGTGATTGAGTCTGCACCCCCGCCATAGACGAAATGATGCCCTTGGGAGATTGGATCCACTAAGTAGCCAACTGCAAAACAAGAATCAAGAGTTAGATAAGTTTCTACAAATCAGAAAATTTTCAAAGTATAGAGACGCGGAGTTAAATATAACTCCGCACGAAGTTAAAAAATAGCCTCGCGTTTTGACAAAACTTGAGGATGACAATATAACTTCGCATTTGGATAATAAACGCGAAGCTAAGGGGTAACTTCGCGTTTATATACGCGAAGCTAAATTTGTAACCTCGCAAAATAGTTAGCAAAAATAACTTCGCATTTAGAAACGCAAAGATAACGCGATAGTTTTGCGTGGAGGAAGACCAGAGGTCTTCTCCATCTTCTCCAAGCCATTCGACCGGAGTACGGCGATTTCGCTGGTTAAAAGGTGATTGGTCAGTCAAAACCGAGCCAAATCACTCCAAAATTATCATAAAATGTCCAAATCCAGAGGTTCTTACCTCCGATTGGCGCAATGTGGGCTGGCTCGCCGCTGCGGCCACTCCCTCGGCCGCTGCTGCCGCTGCTAGCGTCGGCCGCCGATGGTGAGGAGGCGCGCGAGGTCACGATCTTCTTGGACGCCATTGATCTTCGAAGAATCTTGGTGAAATCGAAGGAAAATCGATTGATTAGGTCGTCGTGGTCGTCTGGATAGCCTGAGCTCTTAGAGTTCTTGAAATCTCTTCGGATGAAGTCACGAAGAAGAAGAAGAGACTCTATTTAAATGAAAAAATCCGCCCCTTGGCATTTGGCACGAGGTTCAGAGCAATTACTGAGCAGTTACTAACTGAAACGCGAAGCTACTAGCTCCATGTAAATAAACAAAACGCGAAGATAACTTAGTATTCTAACTCCGCGTTTCAGTTTAAATATCCAAAGTATTTCAAAATTTGCTAAATTCTAAGCCATTTTGAAAACTTTGGAGGGGGTTCTGTTGGCAATAAAAATTTTCAAGTAAAATGGAGTTTTTCTCAACAGAACGCGGAGCTAATAAGTTTGCTCCACGCCTGGCTATTTTAGCCCTGCGTATAAGTAAAATGCAGAACTAATCAATAGCTCCGCGTTCTGGTTTCTTATCTCCGCGTTTTAATGCGATTAGCTCCGCGTGAGCAGATAATCAGAACCCTGAGTTGGTTGAGATTAAGATTTGGGCTTATCCAATACCTAAATTAAGTCCAATCAGAACTCTAAATCAGGAGATTTAAATCAAAACTAAGATATTTGATTGGAATCCTTGATGAATACAAATTCTATTTAGATGGAAACTCTCATATGGACCTAAGGCTATAAATACCCTCTTGAGGAAGCCTTAGGGGATCTTTTGGAAGTTTTTGTGAAGTTCGAGTTACGCGTGAGAGCCTTGAACAAATCAAGACCAGAGAAGATCATCCAAAGTCGGCCGGCATCTTCTTCATCAAGAGCAAGAAAACCATCGTCGTCAGATCGTCCAAAGGAGCTATTCAATAGATCCCATCGCCACATAGATCCCACGTTCATATTGTAAAAGAGAGCGATAATTATAAATCCTCTCGTTTGTTCATTTTCTTGTTCACTTTCGTTGTAATCTAAGTTGAATTCAATGGAAGGAAAGCAAATTTCTGCTGCGAACAGAGCTGTACTGTTAAACGTGCCTATGGGGTTTCGGCAGAGGTGTACTGTTAAACATACCAAGATGACAGGGTTAGGGTCAAAGAACTATGGAAAGAGGTGTACTATTAAACGTACCCATGAGGTTTTAACAGAGGTGTACTGTTAAACATACTGAATTGATTGGATTAATTTTATTGAGTAGCTCGCCTGGCTGGCAGATAGAGCTGATGACTCACCTGGCTGATAGACAAAGCCGGTGATCGTTGGGATCAAAGGGTATATTGTTTGTGTGATAGATCAAATCTCACTGTCAGAAGTAAGAGTTTAACATGACAGATTTGGTTAGATGAGACGGTTCGAATCTTTCTGTCAGAGATAAGAGTTTAACATGACAGGATTGGTTGGATGAAATGGTTCGAATCTTACTATCAGAGGTAAGAGCTTAACATTTTAGGTTCAGTTGTTTTGGTGGTGGGATGGTTTGAATCTTGAGGTCAGAGAAAGAGTTTAACATAACAGGTTCACAGGATTTTTAGTAAACCCCTAGCTATTAATAGATTTGACATGCCTTTACCAATCACCATTTACGTTGAGTTAGCTATACTACTCCCCTCAGCATGATGAGTTAAGGAGGGTTTTATTTAGGCTTAAATGCCAAATGTTTTCTCTTCCCTCTGCTTTTTTGACATCAGTTTATCTCTACCCCCAGTATGATAAGACTGGTTGAGGATTTTAGCTTCCTCTTGCCTCTTACCACGACAGCGCTAGGTTGTTCGCACATTCTTTCTAATCATAATAGGTTGGTGAGGATTTTAATTTCCTCTTCTCTTTGCCTTAGTAGCATTAAGCGGTTCATGTTTTTACTTCTACATGAGGAGTTGTCAAGGATTTAATTTCCTCTCCCCTTTGCCTTTGCAGCATCGGGTTATGACGTATCCTTATAGGATAGTATTGCGATAGATTTGTCACGAAATTTTTAGCAAACCCCCAGCTATCAACATATATGAGAATCGCCGTTTACATTGGGCTAGCCATACTATTTCTCTCAGCATGATAACTTATCAAGGGTTTTTTTGCTCTTAAATGCCAAATGTTCCCTCTTCTCTTAAGTATTGCTTTTTGGTATTGCGTGATTGGTTTCATACCCTTACTCCTAGTATGATAGTTGGCGAGAAATTTTTGATGTCTCTTCCTGTAGCTTTGTATAGCATTGAGCGGTTGACTTATTAGCCTTCCTTTCCTTATTTTATTTTATTTTTATTTTATATGTTTTTAGAGGTGGCTATATGTAGTATTTCTTTAAGAACTTGTCATTGATAAACATCATTTTTATCGCTGTCTTGATTGATCAGGCAATAGACTCCATTTGAGTAAATAGTTTCTACTACAAAGGATTCTTCCCACTTGGGTTCGAACTTCCTCTTAGTCTTGTGGGTCATGATCATCGGTATTTTGACAGTTAAGACCAAGTCTCCTTCTTTAAAAGTTCTTCATTTAACTTTCTAGTTAAACACTCTCGAGATGTGTGCTTAGTGATGAATATCATATATTGTATTTTTCCTCTCATACTTTATCTATTTTTGTATATAAATAAATGCTACTTGGGTATTTTTAGTGTCTTTTGCAGGTAATCCAAATTATACAATGAAAAGGCATGAAACCAGAGTTGGACTAGGAAATCAAACGCCGAAAAGTTTCTAAAGCGGACGAGACTACAACATCAAAGTACTGTAGGAAGTAGAAGTTAAATACAGTCAAGAAAGTGAAGAGTACAAGAGAAGATACTTCTTCAGAAGAAATTTTAGTGCAATTGCTCAAAATTGAGCCGCTAAATAGCGGCATTAGCCGCTAAGTGGCCGTATCAGAGTAATTTGGGCTTAATTGTAAATTGATAGGTCTTGTGGTTCTGCTAGAAATAGGGTTTGGTTTCCGAGGCCTATTTATTGGCTAACCCTTGTATTTTGACGGGATTCTGGATTCTGAACTTTTTGTATTCGAATTTTTCTGTTCAATAAAGTTGGGGTTTTCGCTGAAGGTCAACGGCCACAATACCGTGTCCAGAGGTAACCCATTGTTCTTAAGATTCTTATTTTCTTTCTGCATAGATTTGATTGCATTCTATTTAGGGTTTACTGCTTTCTATATTAGGGTTTACCGCTTTCTAGATTAGGGTTTATCATTGTATGAATTAAATTTGATCTTCCTTAGCAAAAATCATGAGTAGCTAATTAGATCAGCTCTAGGATGTAGATGAAACTAAAATCCACCATGCAATTATTTTCTAATATTTTTCTTCTTAATTAAAATTAATAAAGCCATGATTTTTCAAATGAAAGATTAAAATATAAGGACCCGAAGTTTAGAATTTTGATAGGTTATACTTGAATTAGGATTCTTGATAATTTATGCTTAGTTAGGGATAGGGGTTGCTGGTTTTGTCTTTTTATTTGAATTTTCTAAAAGAATTAGTTTATTTTTATAAGAAGTAGTATCTTTTGATGAGCTATACTTGCACAACACTTGATAGCTCATGCTTAGGGCACTTTAAGTAAAAATTAAACTAAAAAGATTGAATTTTTATGATAGAAGAAAATAGTAGAAGTAAGAACATGGTTGGAAATTAGTGGATTCTATATCCTAGGCTACTTAGATTAATCCGACCTCAACCTAGAACCTTTGGTTAGTCCGTTGAACTATAGAGAAAGTAAGAACACAGAAACACCTTAGATCCCCGTGAGACGACCTGTACAGCGCTACAACGATACTGTGCGCTTGCAGTAAATATAACACATCAAGTTTTTGGCGCCGTTGCCGGGGATCAACGGTGTTTTTCTCACTTTTTCTAGCATTTTACGGGTTAACAGTGTGTGTGAGTGTGCAGGAAATAGATATTGCAGATATAGGAAGCTTTAAAGGATTGGAAGAGCCTCTGGACCAAGTGGAAAAAATTCACAAATCAAACTCTATAGCTTAGCCGCTATTCAGCGGCAGAAACCGCTATTTAGCGGCCTGGGAGGTATTTTCTGAACCCAGTTTTTCTCTGTTTCTGTAGTTTTGTTTCCTGGTTCTGTAGAAAAATTAAAATAAAAAATAAAAAAATAAAAAATTAGTAACAGTAGAAATCACATTTTTATTTGATCATATCTATTCCACCGTTTTATCTCTCCACCACACTCCACTTCCTGCATTAGCTTAAGAAGTTCACGCATACACTCACGGTGACTGGTTCATGCCACATTGGACCCGTGATCAATTTGGTCGACTTGTAAGATCAGATTTGTTCATGGGAGACAAGATGGACCAGCCGATCCCGATCCTTCAGGATCGATGTTACCCATTGCGTACTTCATTACCATCATGCATCAAACTTCCACACGTAGCGGGTAA
Organism: Dracaena cambodiana; assembly: GCA_036321105.1. Taxonomy (NCBI): domain Eukaryota; kingdom Viridiplantae; phylum Streptophyta; class Magnoliopsida; order Asparagales; family Asparagaceae; genus Dracaena; species Dracaena cambodiana. Next base: position 17,531,706 of record JAYEPQ010000001.1, on the reverse strand, counting down.
TCACTACGAATTAAAACCGCAGTACATTAGTATGCTTCCCAAATTCACTGGCTCTGATTCAGAAGATGCATATCTCTTTATCAGTGAATTTCAAGAAGTGTGCGTAATGATTAAACTGCAAAATTTATCGGAGGACGCAATTAAGCTCCGCTTCATCCCTTTTGCACTTAAGGATAACGCCAAGAAGTGGTTGTACAGTATGCCTACTGATTCAATCACTACTTGGAATGAATTCGTTACAGTATTTCTCAAGAAGTATTATCCTACGCACAAGACGGCACGAATCAGAAATCAAATCAATCAATTCCGTCAAGTGCCAGGAGAACCCTTCTGGAAATACTTAGAACGATTTAAGGATTTATTAGCTCAATGCCCCCACCATGCAATAGAAAAGCGGCGGTTGTGTCAAATCATATACGAAGGACTTGATTACACATCCAAAACTCTTCTAGAATCCATATGTCAAGGGGAGTTTATGAGGAAAAACGAGGATGAAGCATGGGACTTTCTTGAGGACTTATCATGGAAGACTATGCAGTGGGAGAGTTCCACTGAGAAGCCTAGTATATCAACTTCTGCTCAAAAGAGTGGGATCCATAGCGTCGACAGCTCTATAGCTGCTGAAGCAAAGATCGCAACTCTTATGAGAAGAATTGAGGCACTGGAGACTCCTAGTGCTCAGTCTCCACCAGTGGGTCAAGTGAATCAACTCCAAAGTCCCACATGCTTTAATTGCGGAATTCCCAACCGCGTTATGGAGGAGTGTCCATTGTTAGTGAATCCTACGGGTCCCACACTTGAGCAAGCTAACGCTATGTATCAAAGACCCGTCAATAATCCATGCGCTCCGACATACAATCCTGGCTGGAGAAGCCATCCAAATCTCTCATGGGGTCAAGGGCAATATCAGGGAGCCCCGAACTCCAACATGCAGCCTCCAGCTACTGGTCAGTTCCCAAGACCAAATATGGGTGCTTATCAACACCCAAATACTTCAAATCATGGGAACAACCAGAATAGACCACCTGCACAAAATCACTCATATCCACAACAGGGGTCTAATAATGATCAAGAAAAGCGACTTCAATCACTTGAGAAGAATGTTGAAACTCTTCTCAAGTCTCAGTCCAACCTTGACACATACATGCAGAATCTTATGAAAGTGTCAACTGATTTCATTCAAAGAACAGATCAGCACCTGCTCGTAAACTCTCAATCCATTAAGAGTATAGAGCAGCAGGTTGGACAACTAGCAAATCAAATGAGTGAACGTGGCAAGGGCACTTTTCCAAGTCAACCCATAATAAATCCTAATGCCAGTTCCTCAAATTTGGATCAGTCGCATGTCAACCAAATTAATGCCATTCACACACTTCGATCTGGCAAACTGGTTGACAATCACGTAGCCATGCCACCTGATTCCACTCCTATTGTACGGCAAGCTACACTCCCTGATACCACGATTCCATAACCACCTCATGATTCATCATCATCATCCCACGATCTACCCACTGGCACGACAGAAGAATCTAATCCTTCTAATTCTGATCCTCTAATTGACCATACTTATAAGCCAAAGGCTCCCTATCCAAATCGTTTGAAGAAAAATTCTCCTCAGGTGGAGCACATGCTTGAGTTATTCAAGCAAGTTAAGGTCAATGTTCTTCTTCTTGATGCAATCCAACAAGTACCTGCTTATGCAAAATTCTTAAAGGATTTATGCACAAAGAAGAGAACAACCAATGTTCCAAAAAAAGTCTTCTTAGCTGCTAACATATCTAGCATCCTCTCTCAGTCAACACCTGTAAAGTATAAAGACCCTGGAAGTCTTACTGTCTCCTGCACTATAGGGACTACAGTGATTGAAAGGGCTTTACTAGATTTAGGAGCAAGTGTCAACTTGCTTCCTTATTCAGTATACCAGCAGTTAGGACTGGGAGAGTTGAGACCTACAAGGATTACGTTACAGCTAGCTGATAGATCTGTAAAGACACCTATGGGAGAGATTGAGGATGTCGAGAGTGAGATTGGGGAGTTTATCTTCCCAGTTGATTTCATAGTCCTTGAAACTCAACCTGTGATGAATCCACACCATTGTATCCCAATTATTTTGGGACGTCCATTCTTAGCCACTTCCAATGCTGTTATCAATTGCCGGAGTGGATCGATGAAACTTTCCTTTGGAAATATGACACTTGACTTGAATATATTCAATCTAGGGCGCCAACCAAGTGATCCACATGACGAGCCTCTAGAAGTGAATATGATCCAAGGGTTGTCTAGTGAACGCCAAGAGGAGAAATTCTTTAATGAGCTGAATGGTTTAGTTGATGAGAGTGTATTCTTAGAGACGCTCGATGAATCATCTAACTATGTGTCTTCCACTCAATGGAAACTTCCACCTGAGCCATTAATGACTGAACCACGAGTTCAGTTACGACCATCTATTGAGTGTCCACCCGAGCTTGAGATGAAGGCCCTTCCGATTCATCTCAAGTATGCTTTCTTGGATGAACACGACACACTACCAGTCATTATCTCTTCAGAATTGACTGACGCTCAGGAAGAAAAACTCATATCAGTGTTGAAAGCACATAGGGAAGCCATAGGCTGGAGTATGGCCGATATTAAGGGGATAAGTCCTTCTATAGTGCAGCATAGAATTCATTTGCTAGACAATGCACGACCTACAAGAGATCCTCAGCGTAGGTTGAATCCGGTAATGAAAGAAGTTATGAGGAAAGATATTCTTAAGTGTCTTGACAATGGGATTATCTATCCTATCTCTGATAGCGCATGGGTAAGCCCAGTTCAGGTAGTGCCTAAGAAATCCGGAATCACTGTAGTCAAGAACGATGCAAATGAACTTATCCCGATGCGTTTGCAGATGCGATGGCGAGTCTGCAATGATTATAGGAAGCTTAATGCTGCAACTAGGAAGGACCATTTCCCCTTACCATTCATTGATCAGATGTTTGAATGGTTGGCCGGACATGAGTTCTATTGTTTTCTAGATGGATACTCTGGCTACAACTAAATTCCCATCGCTTCGGAGGATCAAGAAAAGATCACGTTCACATGTCCATTCGGCACCTTTGCATACAGACGCATGCCCTTTGGGTTATGCAATGCACCTGCCACGTTCCAAAGGTGCATGATAAATATTTTCTCTGACATGGTTGAACGATTTCTTGAAATTTTCATGGATGATTTTTCTATCTTCGGAGATTCATTCCAAGAGTGTCTGCATCATCTAGAGTTAGTTCTCACGCGTTGTAATGAGAAGCATTTGACACTCAATTGGAAAAATGCCATTTTATGGTCAAAAATGGCATAGTGCTAGGGCATGTCATCTCGAAGAAAGGTATCGAGGTTGACAAAGCCAAGGTAGACCTCATCAATAATCTTCCACCTCCGCGGTCAGTGAAAAATATACGATCCTTCCTTGGTCATGCTGGTTTTTATAGAAAATTTATCAAAGACTTTAGCACAATTGCTAGGCCTTTGACACATCTACTAGCCAAGAAAGTACCATTCAATTTCACGCCTGATTGTCTAAGAGCATTTGAGCAGCTCAGGAATGCGCTGACTACCACTCCTATTATTCATGCGCCAGACTGGAGCTTACTCTTCGAGCTCATGTGTGATGCATCTGATTACGCTATCGGTGCTGTCCTTGGTCAACGTATTAATAAGCAGCCACATGTGATTTACTATGCAAGTAGGACACTTAATGACGCCCAGTTGAACTACTCTACCACAAAGAAAGAGCTTCTGGCAGTCGTCTTTGCACTTGAGAAGTTTCGTTCCTACTTGATTGGATCACGAATTATAGTGTACACTGATCACGCTGCTTTGAAATACTTGTTAACCAAGAAAGAAGCAAAAGCAAGGCTTATTCGATAGATTCTCTTGCTACAAGAGTTTGATCTTGAGATATTAGACAAGAAAGGTGCGGATAATTCAGTAGCTGATCACTGGTCTCGTCTGCCCAACGCTCCAACTAATTTGTGCCCCATAAACGAATCATTTCCTGATGAGCAACTGTTTGCATTGATGCACGAACCATGGTTTGCTGACATTGTGAACTATCTTATGACTAAGGAGATTCCGTCCCATTGGTCCAAGCAGGATCGATATAGATTCTTATCCCAGGTAAAATTCTTTTACTGGGATGAACCATATCTGTTCAAATGTTGTCCAGACCAAATCATACGTCGATGGATACCTAACGATGAGATACAAAGTGTCCTCTCTTTTTGTCATGATCTAGTTTGTGGAGGACACTTTGGTCCCAGGAAAACAGCCGAAAAAGTATTGCAGAGTGGTTTCTATTGGCCAACTATTTTCAAAGATGTCGTGGAATATTGCAAAGCATGCACACGATGCCAATTCGTCGGCAAAATTTCACGGCGCAATATGATGCCTCTGCAACCCATCGTTGAGGTCGAAATTTTTGATGTATGGGGTATAGATTTTATGGGACCGTTACCCAACTCATTTGGAAATCAATACATATTAGTTGCTGTTGATTATGTTTCTAAATGGGTAGAGGCAATAGCCACAAAATCGAATGATAACAAAGTAGCTGTCAAGTTTTTGAAAGAGAATATATTTTCTCGATTTGGCATTCCTCGAGCTATTATTAGCGATAATGGTACCCATTTCACCAACCGGTCATTTGAGGCGCTTATGCGGAAATATTCCATTACCCACAAGTTAGCCACACCATATCATCCACAAACTAGTGGGCAAGTGGAAGTTTCCAATCGCCAAATTAAACTGATTTTGGAGAAAACAGTAAATCATAATAGAAAAGATTGGTCTTGTAAACTAGCTGATGCATTATGGGCTTACCGTACTGCTTACAAGACTAATCTAGGCATGTCTCCATATCGTTTGATATTTGGAAAAGCGTATCATTTACCGGTGGAGCTTGAGCATAAAGCTTTATGGGCAATTAAATTTCTAAATTTTGAGCTCGAAAAAGCTGGCGAGCAGCGGAGATTACAAATTAATGAGCTTGATGAGATAAGGCGGGACGCATATGAGAGTACCAAGATTTATAAAGAGAAAACAAAAGTGTTTCATGACAAAGCAATCATTCGCAAGTCATTTACACCTGGACAAAAAGTTCTCTTATATAATTCGAGGCTACATTTATTTCCAGGAAAATTGAGGTCAAGATGGAGTGGACCGTACATAGTACGGACAGTGCATCATCACTGTGCAGTTGATCTCGAGGATCCTAAAAATGGTAATTTATTCAAAGTACAGACTAAAACCTTTTTTAGAACCTCGAGTGAGCGATAACGTAGAGGTCGTGACACTTCACGATCCAATCTATGCATAAAGGCATGTAGTCATGTGTATAATAGCATGTATATTATGTTACTAACGTGATGCAGGGTTTTAAAGCAAAATTAGGGAAAGATGAGGAGCTAACTGTAATTTTCCATCCCTATATATACCCAAGCAGCCCTCATCTTCCCCCAAATCATTTCATTCAAAACCCTAGCTGCCCTCCTTCCTTCCCCACTTCCTCCTTTTGGTTTTTGTTTCTCTCTTTGCAGGACAGTGTATAATCATCAGGATTTGCGCTGATCAGTTGGTTCAACAAGATTCATCTCACCATCGTAGAGACTCTCCCCGAAGCTCTCGGCCAGACGTGATGAAAAAACTGCCAAACAGCGGCTTTTACCGCTATTTGGCGGGAAATTTGTGGACTTTCCCCCTGAATCTTCAGGGGAGGTAATATTTCTTCCTTCTACGTTTACTGGGTTGATCATATTGCAAATTGATAATTACAGTACGATATCATGGGCAGATTTGTTTGTGAGAAGGTTTTTGGAGAAATTTTTGCGGCATTTAGTGTTTATTTTGCCGCTGCAATCGAAACTCTGGGTTGGAATTACCTCGTTTATTCATCTAATGCATTCTACATCCCAGAGTTGGTGGAGGAATTTTATGCGAGTTTTGCGAAATCCGACATTTCGGACTATCGCAAAACCGTAAACCTCCATTGGCGCGGCCAATTATATGAGATGAATGCAGGGGCCATCTCGGCTTCTACAGGTATCCTCCTTCACACCGGGAATCACACTCCCAGTAAGATTGAGAATTATCTTACACGGATGGGCCCAAACTGCAAAATAACACGTGATAAAAGGATCAACAGTAAGACACTCTATCGCAATATTCACGCAACTTGCCGCTGGGTCAACACTAATGTTATGGGTATTACACATATGCCGTCTTTTTACACGCCCACACTTTATGTTGTTGACTGTATTATGCATCAAGATTATCACTTCTGTATGTGCACACAGCTACTCGACACTATTATTGATGCTAAGATGCGGTCGAGGACTAGTTTGCCTTTGCCGTGTTTAATTACACAGTTGTGTCGCAAGTTTATATCTAGTGCCGAATTTGACGCATACGCACCCTCAAGCGTGTTGATCACTACCGAATATATTTCAGTGACATATCATGCTGCTGTTCCAGAAGATTGGAACAGACATGCTGATAACGAGGATATATATGCCACTGACTTGACACAAGAAGAGGAGGATGATGCCTTCTTTGACCAAGACTTGCCAGCTGATCCCACTGAGCAAATCAACGTCGTCCGGCAAGGTCTTGGAAAAATTTGGCACCGGTTAAAACAGATTGATAGGGGTGAGTCTTCTACAGCACGAGCACGTCCTGCACCTGGTGAATCTAGTAGAAGGCAAAGAGGACGACACCAATGATTTGTGTATGAGGGCATACACAAGTTTAGGTGTGGGGGAGTGTATTAGGAGATGTTTATATTATTTTATTTTATTTTTTCTTTTTTTAGGATTTTTGGGATTTTATTTTTATTTTATTTTATTTTTTTTAGGTTTTTGGGTTTCTTTATTTTACACTTTGGGTAGTTTTTAGAGTGACCAACAAAAAGATTAAAAAGATAAAAAAAAAATATTTTCATCAATAGATCAAACTAATTACAGATAAAGGAACAAAATTTAGATTTGAAATTAGATATGAGAGTAGATTGGACGATACACTTTGAATTTTATAAAAAAAAGATTAAAATCCGAAAAATAAATATCGCTAACAGTAGTTTTGAGGCAATTATACATCTATTTTTCACCTCACAATAGTTTATTAGGTTAAGGATAAAGATAATAACGAATGAGTAAGTCTTCTCTCTCTAAACAAAAGTGAGAATAAAATAATGGGGTGCGCCTGGTATTAAGGCAATAGCCTCAAGAGTGAAAAAAAAAAAAGTATGATCCAAGTAATCGGGTATTTTGCGCCTAAGCAAGCGTGAATATTCGCATGAAAAGTGAAATATTCTTAAAAAGAAAGAGAAAAAAAGAGAGTATGAACTAAGTAATCGGGTATTTTGCGCCTAAGTAAGCGTGAAGTGCATGAAAGGTTAAATATTCTTAAAAAAAATTATGAGAGAGAAGATGAATCATGAGTTAGAGTTGGAGTTCAAAAATCAAAGTAGACTATCATACATGCACGTAGATGTATAGGAGCCAATAAATTATCTGTTAGTAGGTATTGAAAGATAAGATTTAAATTTTTGATTAAAATGATAAGTGTATCTGATATGATGCTCGATTTGAAAATTGATAATCTAAATACGTTCTTGAGTTTGTATATTAGTGAGATTAATTGGTGAAAATATCATAAAAAAAATTCTTTCTTTTGTACAAAATTTTTATTTTTCTTAATTTTCGGTTATCTTTATTTTTCTTTTCTTTATTCCTTAATCTATTTTCTTCTTGAATTTTGTGGGTATATTCACTGCAAACCCTCACGAGACAACACTCGTCCACTAGGGTAACCTAGGGGTTTAAAGACTTGTTGCACGTGCTAAGTGTAATCGCGATTCCGGCGAAAGTGAGTTAGGATTTTTGTTTTTCTTTTTAGCTTTAGGTTTTGCTCGAGGACTAGCAAAAGATAGGTGTGGGGGTGTGATGAATATCATATATTGTATTTTTCCTCTCATACTTTATCTGTTTTTGTATATAAATAAATGCTACTTGGGTATTTTTAGTGTCTTCTGCAGGTAATCCAAATTATACAAGGAAAAGGCATGAAATCAGAGTTGGACTAGGAAATCAAACGCCGAAAAGTTTCTAAAGTGGGCGAGACTACAACATCAAAGTACTATAGGAAGTAGAAGTAAATACAGTCAAGAAAGTGAAGAGTACAAGAGAAGATATTTCTTCAGAAGAAATTTTAGTGCAATTGCTCAAAATTGAGCCGCTAAATAGCGGCATTAGCCGCTAAATAGCGGCCCATAAGTGGCCGTATCAGAGTAATTTGGGCTTAATTATAAATTGATAGGTCTTGTGGTTCTGCTAGAAATAGGGTTTGGTTTCCGAGGCCTATTTATTGGCTAACCCTTGTATTTTGACGGGATTCTGGATTCTGAACTTTTTGTATTCGAATTTTTCTGTTCAATAAAGTTGGGGTTTTTGCTGAAGGTCGACGGCCACAATACCGTGTCCAGAGGTAACCCATTGTTCTTGAGATTCTTATTTTCTTTCTGCATAGATTTGATTGCATTCTATTTAGGGTTTACTGCTTTCTAGATTAGGGTTTACCGCTTTCTAGATTAGGGTTTATCATTGTATGAATTAAATTTGATCTTCCTTAACAAAAATCATGAGTAGCTAATTAGATCAGCTCTAGAATGTAGATGAAGCTAAGATCCACCATGCAATTATTTTCTAATATTTTTCTTCTTAATTAAAATTAATAAAGCCATGATTTTTCAAATGAAAGATTAAAATATAAGGACCCGAAGTTTAGAAGTTTGATAGGTTATACTTGAATTAGGATTCTTGATAATCTATGCTTAGTTAGGGATAGGGGTTGCTGGTTTTGTCTTTTTATTTGAATTTTCTAAAAGAATTAGTTTATTTTTATAAGAAGTAGCATCTTTTGATGAGTTATACTTGTACAACACTTGATAGCTCATGCTTAGGGCACTTTAAGTAAAAATTAAACTAAAAAGATTGAATTTTTATGATAGAAGAAAATAGTAGAAGTAAGAATATGGTTGGAAATTAGTGGATTCTATATCCTAGGCTACTTAGATTAATCCGACCTCAACCTAGAACCTTTGGTTAGTCCGTTAAACTATAGAGAAAGTAAGAACACAGAAACACCTTAGATCCCTGTGAGATGACCTGTACAGCGCTACAACGATACTGTGCACTTGCAGTAAATATAACACATCACTTAGCACAACTCAATCTGTTGCTTTACATTTAGGCACTTCTCGTCCAAGGCTTCTAATTCTCAGAGTTGTTTTTGATATTTTTCTTCAGTCATCATCTTCTTAGCTAGTGCTACTTGTAGGGACAAGATTTGAATCTCTAATGATAACACAGCTTTGCAACCATATATCAAAGAAAATGGCATAGTTTTAGTCAGGGTTCACACTGTAGTATGGTAAACTCACAAACACTCACCTAACTTTTCATCCCAATCGCGACGACTCAAAAAAATAAACTTTTGTAGAACCTTTACAATAGTCGTGTTGAAGGCCTCGGCCAATCCATTGGTTGCCGGATTATAAGGCGTATAAGACATGTCTTGAATTTTGAATTTGCTGCAAAATCGCATGAAGACTTTACTAATGAATTGAGGCCCATTGTCGTGGATGATCCATCGAGGGACACCGAAGCGGTAAATTACGTGGTGTTTGATGAACTCACCCCATCCACTGTCTTTACTTCCCTCATGGAAACAGCTTCTTCCCATTTGGAGAAATAGTCATTATTGCCAATATGAATCAATGTCCATTAGAGGATGGCGGATTGATTGGCCTAACAATATTCATTCCCCATGTCTTGATTGACCAACTAGAAGTTGACGTATGCAAGTACTCTGGAGGCTGGTATATGAAATTACCATGCACCTGATAAGCATGGCAATGCTTTGCGTATGCCACTATGTCCGTGATCATCTTGGGCCAGAAGTATCCTAATCTCCCAATGCGGTCCCAGAGTTTTGGTTATGGTTGATGGGCCACGTAGGTCCCGTCATGGGTTTCTTTAACCACTTCCTGGGCTTTGTTTTTTAACAAGAAGCGAAGTAAGATGCCATCATAAGACCTTTGATACAGAGTTTAGAGCATGGCATTGTAATAAAATTTGGTTGCCTTGTTTCATATGGAAGCTGCTTCTTTAGGGTCTTCCGGGAGAACGCCGTGCAACGCATAGTCCACAAACGGAAAATGCTAGTCTCGTAGCTCAAATTTTATCTCAACTTGGTTCATTTCATCTATTTCTATGATTGCTTCTGGATGTAGGAGTTTGTGGCTTCCAATGGTAACATATTTAGTTGACCCGCTTGATACGGCCAGGATCGTAGCCAATGATGCAAGGGCATCATCAGTGTATGTGTTCTCATATCTTGGTACATGGTCAATATAAAATTCTTTGAACTTGTTTTCTAATCGCATTGCTGCTTGCTAATATGGTATGAGGATTTCATATTTTACCTCATATTCCCCGGTCATCTGGTTAACGACTAATTTTGAATCGCCATATGCTTCGAGATATCATACCCCCAGTTGCCAAGCTATTTGGAGGCCAATGATAAGGACGTTGTTCTCTTCTACATTATTTGTGCAGGGCCTGGTTAGCGAGTATCCATGAGCGACCACGTGCTTGTGGGGAGATACCAGGACAAGCCCCACACTAGCTGCTTCTCTCCTTGCTGCCCCATCAAAAAATAATTTCCACTTCTGTCCCTCTAAGACTGCATTAAATTCCACAGTTTCATTTGGGATGTAAACCTGGAGTTTGGAGTTTTCTGGAAGAAGGTGCTCATTGAGAAAATTTACAATGGCCTGTCCTTTTGTCGCTTTCTAAGCTACAAAATGCATGTCGTAGGGAGACAACAATAGCGTCCAATTGGCGAACTAACCATTTAATGATCCTGGCTTAGTCATGAGCACTCTCAGCGGGTTTACCCAAAAAATAACATATATCATTTAACCAACTAGGTAGTGTGCATCTTTTGGACCGCAAACGCTAGCACCATGTATTCTTTTTCGATTGGGCTGTACCGATGCTCCATACCAATCATCGTCCAGCTCAAAGAGTAGATTGCCTGCTCCTAGTCTTGATCATTATATTGAGCCAATAGGGTCACTAGGGCGTGGTCCATTGCTTGCACATAGATCAGGGAAAGCTTCCCTGAAACATGTGTCATTAACACAGGCAGTTTTGTGAGATAGTCTTTAATGTACTAAAAAGCTCATTGACAATCTTCATCCCAAACAAATGAGACTTCCTTCTTCATTAACTTCGAGAATGGCTGACACTTTCCTGATAGATTTTCTATGAACCGTCGGATATACACCAGCTTGCCTCCTAACCCCAGAGCTACCTCAAGTTTCGCAGTGGCTGTATTTATTTTAATTCTTTGACCTTGTTAGGGTCAAGGTGGATTCCTTTCGAAGTCACTACAAACTTCAAGAACTTCATACTTGATACTCCGAGAAAGGACTTGGTCTTCAATTAATGTTTCCTCATGATATTGAACATCACCCTCAAATCATATAAGTGATCTTCTTTCTTCTTACTCTTAACATCTAGGTCATCCACATAACATTTGATGGTTTTACAGAAGTGCTCTTAGAGAATGATGCTAATAGCTCGTTGGTAAGTAGCGCCGACATTTTTCAATCCGAAGGGCATTACTATGTAGCAATATACTCCGAGCAGTGTTTTGAATGTCGTGTGTTTCTCATCTTCTAGATACATTTTAATCTAGTTGTATCCTGAGAAACCATTCATAAAGGACATCTGCTCAAACCCGCACGTATTATCAATCATAACATCCGTGATGGGGAGCAAGAACTAATCTTTTGGGCATGCAGCGTTGAGATCTCGAAAATCTATGCATATCCTTATCCTGTCATTTTTCTTAGGCACCGGCACGATGTTTGTTACCCAGTCAGGATGTTACTCTTCACGGATGAATCCTGAGTCTATCAGTTTCTTCACTTCAGACTCTATGGCTTCCATCAATTCGGGCTTGAAATGTCTTTGTTGTTGCTTTACAGGTTTAGAATCTGGTTTAATGTTGAGTCAGTGCATGGCAACTTCCGGGTCCAAGCAGGGCATGTCTTCGTAGTTCCATACGAAGACGTTGACGTATTCTCTTATGAGAGATACGTGATTCTCTTTCTCATGAGAAGTTTAGACTCTTGCTTATAAATATGGGCTTCGGGTTTTCTTCAGTCCCCATATAGATTTGGACCACTTTGTCTTTTGTTGATAGCTCTCACTGCTCAAATCTGATATCCCATTGGATATTCATGTGGTGCGCCCAGTCATCATCTGGTTCTTCATGGCCTACTGATACCATGTTCGCAGCAAGGGCCCTAAATTCCACACTTGTACTGACATCAGAATCCCATTCTACTGTTGCTTTAGGATTTTTTATTCAAGTGAGTCTGCGTACTGTCTTCCTGAGGTTGCGGAAGTGGTGACATATTTTATGGTAATAATTGAGATTCTTTCCTTGGTTGACAAACGAACATAAAAGGTTTTGTCGTCCTCTTCCGAATTTTAGTCCCTGTTTAAGATTGAAATCGTAACCCATTTTCTTCATCATTCGATGGAAAACTGATTCGTAATGGCCAAACTGAGGTGTCACTTGATCTCGCTTTCACTGTTTATGCTTGGATCGGGCCGCGACTCAACTTGATCAAATATTATCGGCTGTTAGTCTGGCCATTGAGTGGGCACCTAAAAAGTAGTTCCTTTCACATTGTATATTTTGGTCTGTATGGCAAATGACGACCGTATTGGCAGATAGAATGCTACTAGAGTCTTTCATTCAAATATGTTGTCCACTTCTATGCTTGTATAAGGAGTAGAATCCGAAGCGACAACAGGAACATAAGCGAAACTTAGACTTTCATTAATAAACCACTCATCCGCCTTAATAGCGGTTGATGTGATAATTTAAGTGCAGCACTATACAGGTCATCTCATAGAGATCTCAGGTGTTTTTACGTTCTCGCTAGTCCTATTATTCTAATGGACTAACCAAATATTCTAATTTGAAGTTGAGTTGATCTAATTAGCCTAAGATATAGAATCCACTAGTTTCCAACCATGAATTACTTCTATTATCTTCTTCCTATCATAAAAATTTGATCTTTTAGTTTTAATCTTTACTGAAAGTATTTTAAGCATGAGATATCAAGTAGTGTGCAAGCATAACTTATCAAAGAAACTACTTTTCATAAAAGCAAACAAATCATTAGATAATTCGATGAAGAAGATAAAAATCAATAACCCCAAACCCTAACTAAGCATAGGCTATCAAGAAACTTAACTCAAGTATAACCTATCAAAGTATTAATCTACAAGTTCTTGTATTTTAATCTTTTCATAGAAAAATCATATCTTTATTATTTTATTTAGAGCTAAGCAAATTACCTACTCATAGTTCTAGTTAACAAAATTCTATTTTTATTCATGAAATAATTAAATCTAATCTAGAAAACAACATAAATTTAAACTAGAAAGCAATTAGAAGAGATTAACTAAGAAAAATTGATGAACAGCAATGGTTACCTCTGGAGTCGGTATCAGCAAACCCTAATTTTTATTAATAAAATTTAAGTACAAATTATTTCCTACTTCTTGTATGATTAATCTCTATCTTTAACCCTAGAATATAAGGATATGGCCAATTTATAGGCTTCGAAAATCAAACTCTAATTTAGATACAACTGAAAAACTATAAAATTACGTCGAAGCCCTTGAAAAAAAATCAACCTATGGGCCCCTCCCTTTTCCGCAATTGGTGGCTAATGACTCTAAATAGCAGCATTAGTTTGGTAATTTTTCCTGATTTTTTTTCTGCATGAGTCTCTCATCTTGTTCTTTTGATTCTCCCGACTGTTTTGGACTTTGACTCTTTGTAGTATCACTATATTGTAGTTTTACTCTCTTTGAACTCTTTTATGGGCTTAGTTTCCTAATTCGGCTCTGATTTCATACCATCTCCTTATATGAATCGGATTACCTGAAAAAAACATTAAAAATACCCAAGTAACAATTATTTATATACAAAAATAGATAAAAATATGGAAGGAAAAATACAATATATGATACTCATCACACCCCCACACCAATCTTTTACTAGTTCTTGGGTAAAACCTAAACCTAAAAAGAAAAAGAAAAACCTAAATCTAATAAAAAACTCAAATCATATCTTTCAATACCCACTAACAGATAATCCATTGGCTCCTATATATCTACGTGCACGTTGATAGTCTACTTTGGTTTTGGACTCTAGCTCTAACTAATGATTCATCTCCTCTCTCATAATATTTTTTTCTTTTTTTATAAGAATATTTCACCTTTCATGTGAATATTCATGCTTACTTGGCGCAAAGTACCCAATTACTCGGATCATAGTCTTTTTTTTCACTCTTGAGGCTATTGCCTTAATACCAGGCGCACCCCATTTTTTATCATTCTCGAGACTATTGCCTTAATACCAGGCGCACCACATTTTTTTTTATTCTCATTTTTTTTCTCTTTTTTTTTCTTTTTTTTTCTTGTTTAGAGAGAGAAGACTTACTCAATCGTTATCATCTTTGTCCTTAACCTATTAAACTATTGTGAAGTAAAAAATAGATGTATACTTGCCTCAAAATTACTGTTAGCGGTATTTATTTTTCAGATTTTAATCATTTTATAAAATTCTGAGTGTATCGCCTAATCTACTCTCCTATCAAATTTCAAATCTAAATTTATTCCTTTATCTGTAACTAGATTGATCTATTGATAAAAATATATAAATTTTTTCAGTTTTTATTGTTTTTTTAAAAAACAATTTAGTTAGTTACTCTAAAAACTACCCGAAATGTAAAATAAAGAAATCCAAAAAGTCTAAAAATAAAATAAAAATTCTAAAGAAAACTAAAAATCCTAGAAAAATACGAAGAAAAGACCCTAACCCACTCCCCCACACCTAAACTCGTGTATGTCCTCATACACGAACCAAGTGTGGTAAAATAAATATAAAACTATTGTATAAATACTATACAAATAATGAGAGCCATAAAAAGCTACGATCTCAATATTTTCACCCTATTAATGCAAGAAAAATAGTTACGACCTCTCGATCACCTTCCACTTTCATAGTATGTGTGTTTTAAACGTGAAGTGGGTGCATTATTGTATCTCATTATCCTCTTACAAGTTACGAAATTATCTATCTGTACCTTATGCCATCCTCGCTTTTTTTTATCCATATGTAAGCATTAACAATTGGGTTAAAGAATTTTTCATTATAAACATGCCAATCATTATTAGTAAAAAAAGTATACATGTAGAAATATCATGAGGTGAGAAGTGCTATATGATCAAGTGAACGTGGTGGTGGCTCTTCTAACTCACAAAGTAATGCGAGGTCCTCCGCAAATAAATTCTCAAAAGTTTGCTCTTAAATCAATGACACACTTGCATAAGTATCATCATACATAGAATCAACATGTGTCAATTCATCTAATAGTATAAGCTCATCTTCAAAAATTTACACAAATGAGGGTTCATCATCTGTGCAAGAAATAGAATGAGAGTGCACACTGTGAATTATATTGACCTCAATGAGGGAGTTCATTGTGTGCTCATTCATATTAAATATGTTCAATGCCACAGTCATATTCCCAAATGATAGCTTAATGAGACTACTCGTACAATCAATTAATGCATTTGATATTGTAAGGAATGGTTTACCCAAGATAATGGAAATTTTATTCTGTGGATAGAAAATTGGCTCAGTTTCTAAGACAATGAAGTCTAAAGGAAATATGAACTCGCCGACCTTAATGAGCACATCTTCAACTATACCAGGTGGTCTCTTGATCGAACGATCAGCTAACTGTAATGTGACCTTTGTAGGTTGAAGTTTTCCTAACCCTAGTTACTGATAAACAATGTAAGGAAGCAAGTTGATACTTGCCCCTAGATCAAGCAGCGCCCTATCAAATGTAGTATTCCCAATGATGCATGAGATTGTTGGGGAATCTGGATCTTTGTACTTGATAAGTAAGGAGTTAGAGATAATATGTGATATATTTGCAGCAAGAAAAACTTTCTCATGAACGTTTCTTGCTCGTTTCTTAGTACACAAATTCTTAAGAAATTTAACATAAGTTGGAACCTGTTGTATAATGTCAAGGAGTGGAATATTAACCTTCACCTGCTGAAATATTTCAAGAATCTTCTCTACTTGCGGTGAAAGCTTCCTAAACCGATTGGGATATGGTACTTTCGGCTCAGGAACAGGTTCTTCTGAATGAGTATGTGACGGTGATGGAGGTGATGGAGATAGTTGTGGAGAAAGGGGTGGAAGAGATGGTGTAGCCTGCGAGATAGTAGGAGTGAGATCAGGGGATATGGCTACATCATTGTCCACTTGCTTGCCAGATCTAAGTGTATGAATGGCATTGCATTGGTGGACATGCGACTGATTAGAGTTTGAGAAATTAGCATTAGGGTACGTTAAGGGTTGACTTGGAAAATACACTTGCCACGTTCACTCATTTGACTCACTAATTGTACAACCTGCTGCTCTAAATTCTTAATAGATTGAGAGTTTACGAGTAGGTGTTGATCTGTTCTTTGAATAAAATCAGTTGACACTTTCATAAGATTTTACATGTGCGTGTCAAGATTGGACATATGCATGTCAAACTTGGAATGAGACTTGAGAATATTTTTAACGTTCTTTTCAAATGACTGGAGTCGCTTTTCTTGATCATTATTAGAACCCTATTATGGATGTGAGTGAATTTATGCAGGTGATCTATTCTGGTTATTCCCATGATTTGAAGCATTTGGATGTTAATAAACACCCACATTTGGTCTTGGGAACTGACCATTGGCTAGAGGCAACATGTTAGTGTTAGGGGCCCTCTGATATTGCCCCTGACCCCATGAGAGATTTGGATGGTTCCTTCAGCCAGAATTGTATGTAAGAGCGTAAGAATTGTTCATGGGTTGTTGATATAAGGCGTTAGCTTGCTCAAGTATGAGACCCATGGGATTCACTATAGTGGACACTCCTCCATAACGTGATTTGGAGTTCCACAATTAAAGCATGTGGGACTTTGGATTTAGTTCACTTGACCCACTGGTGGAGCACTAGGAGTCTCTAATGCCTCAATTCTTCTCATAAGGGTGCAATCTTAGTTTCGGCAGTTATAGAGCTATCGACGCTATGGATCCGACCCTTATGCGTAGAAATTGATGCATTGGATTTCTCAGCAGGACTCTCTCAAGGCATAGTCTTCCACGATAGGTCCTCAAGAAAATCTCATGCTTTATCCTCGTTCTTTCTCATGAACTCCCCCTGACACATAGACTCAAAAAAAATTTTGGATGTGTAATCAAGTCCTTCGTACACGATTTGACACAATCGCCACTTTTCTATCGCATGGTGGGGGCACTAAGCCAATAGATTCTTGAACCGTTCTAAGTATTTCCAAAAGGACTCTCCTGGCACTTGACGGAATTGATTGATTTGATTTTAAATTCTTGCTGTCTTATGCATGGGATAATACTTTTTTAGAAACACTACAATGAATTTATCCTAAGTATTGATTGAAATACAACCACTTCTTGGTATTATCCTTAAGAGCGAATGGGATGAAGCAAAGCTTAATTGCGTTCTCCGATAAGTGCTGTAGTTTTATCATCATGCATACTTTCTGAAATTCACTGATAAAGAGATATGCATCCTCTGAATCAGAACTAGTGAATTTAGGAAGCATACTGATGTACTGCAGCTTCAACTCATAGTGATTACCCACTATGTGTGGAAGTTTGATGCATAATGTTAATGATGTGCGCAACGGGTAACATCGGATTGACTGGTCCATCTTGTCATCCACGAACGAATCTGATCTCACTAGTCGACCAAATTGATCACGGATCCAATGTGGTATGAACCAGCAACCGTGAATGAATGCGTGAATTTCCTAGACTAATGCAAGAAGTGGGGTGGTGGACATAAAACGGCGGTGGAGATATGATCAAATAAAAAAATGTGATGTCCTATAAGTTCTAATTTTTTTTTTTTTTTTACAAAACTAGAACTACATAATGAGAGAAAAATAGGAGGAGAAACTCATCAAAAGTACCGCTAAATAGCGGTAATTATTGATATTTACAAAATTAGAGAGTTTTACTCGTTGGTTTTTGCAGTGCACTTCCGAGACTCTTCTCATTCTTTTTTGCTTCCTGTATCTGAACTTCCAGGTCCCTACACACTCAACACACACTGTTAACCCGTAAAAAGTTAGAAAAAGCAAGAAAAATACCATAGATCACCGGCAACGGCGCCAAAAACTTGATGTAATAATTTAATTATAGGAGCACATTATTGGTTTAGTAATATACAGGTCATCCCACAGATATCTCAGGTGTTTTTGCATTCTTACTATTCCTATTATTCTAACGGACTAACCAAAGATTATAATTTAAAGTTGATTTGATCTAATTAGCATAGGATATAGAATCTACTAGTTTCCAACCATAAATTACTTCTATTATCTTCTTCCTGTCATAAAAATTTGATCTTTTAGTTTTAATCTTTACTTAAAATATTTTAAGCATGAGATATTAAGTAGTGTGCAAGTATAACTCATCAAAGAAACCACTTTTCATAAAAGCAAACTAAATCATTAGATAATTCGATGAAAAAGATAAAAATCAACAACCCCAAACCCTAACTAAGTATAGGCTATCAAGAAACTCAACTCAAGTATAACTTATGAAAGTATTAATCTATGAGTTCTTGTATTTTAATCTTTTCATAGAAAAATCATGTCTTTATTATTTTAATTAGGAAGAAAATACTAGAGAGCAACTACATGGTAAATTCTAGTTTCATCTACATCTTATAGCTAAGCTAAATTAGCTACTCATAATTCTAGTTAATAAAATTCTATTTTTATTAATGAAAGCAATAAAATCTAATCTAGAAAGAAATATAAATTTAAACTAGAAAGCAATTAGAAGAGATTAGCTAAGAAAAATTGATAAACAGTAAAAATTACCTCTGAAGTCGGTATTGTGGCCATCACCCCTTCAACAAACCATATTTTTTATTAATAAAATCCAAATACAAATTATCTCCTACTTTCTCTATGATTAATCTCTATCTTCAACCCTAGATATAAGGATACGACCAATATATAGGCTTCGAAAATCAAACCCTAATTTTGATACAATTGAAAAACTACAAAATTACGTCAAAACCCACAAAGAAAAATCAACCTATGGGCCCCTCTCTTTGCCGCCAATTGGCGGCTAATGACGCTAAATAGCGGCATTAGTTTGGTAATTTTTCTTGGTTTTTCTCCTACATAAGTCTCTCATCTTGTTCTTTTGATTCTCCTGACTGTTTTGGACTTTGACTCTTTGCAGTATCACTGTCTTGTAGTTTTGCTCTCTTTGAACTCTTTTATAGGCTTGGTTTCCTAATCTGGCTCTATTTTCATACTATCTCATTGTATGAATCGGATTATTTGAAAAAACACTAAAAATACCCGAGTAGCAATTATTTATATACAAAAATAGATAAAATATGGGAGAAAAAAATACAATATATGATACTCATCAGCGATGTTTGGCTACATCAAAAATATTATTATTCATTACAAGGGGATTTATCTCGAACTCGCAGTTTTCATCTGTTGGTTCGGGCTCAGTATCCACTTCGTTGCCTCTGTCATAATCCTCTTTCGCATTCTTCACTGAACCTGCGGATGCCTCTGCAGTATCTCTATACAGCATGATATCTGTGAAGTAATTCGCCACTTCTTTGAAGGGCTGCTTGTCAGCGATCAGCGTGTGAACTGTCCCCTGATCATCACAATATTTTATACATTAGTGGAGAGCATAGGGCACTACCATATTAGAGTGAATCCAAAGACGTCCAGAAGCATGCTGTAGGAAGTGTCGGCGTCAATGACATAACATATCACCTTGGACTTTAAACTTCCCATTTAATAGTGAAGCCGGATTTTTCCCAATAGATGTCTACCACTAGAGTTGAAGCCAAAGATGGAGGTGTTGGTGGGCATTAGTTGGCTAACCAAGATCCCAAGCATCTGCATTTATCTTCTGGGGATGATGCTTAAAGAGAACCTTGGGTCTAAGAGAATTCAGACTATTTTAAGAAAACCAATGTTTCATGTGTAATACAAGGGTCTGTTATGTTTAACATTTTTTACCTTCATATCATCCGGCGAGAATGTAATGCCACGGGATCTGCCTCGTCACTTGGTGGCAGTGAGGGGAGGATTCTTCCATGTCAGTCGACGGCTCTGTAATTTGAGCCAAGAAGGCCTCACAGTTAGCCAGAGCTTCTCTCAATGTGTTCCTGGTCGTCTTGGACAATAGCAATAACTCATAAAGAGTTATATGTGCCAAGATGTTGGCTAGCTGGGCAAGCACATCAAACTGAAATGGCGCACTAGCTACCTCACCATCCTTCTTTGACCATTTCTGGAAGCAGACCTCCTTCTGTTTAGAGGATGAATTTTCATTTGCCACGTTGGACTCGTCAGGCCGTACTTTTGAGTAATCTTTGAGATAACTCTTACCAATCAAGTTCCTGATGGACTTGCCTCATCATGATGAGTGGCCCAAGTCGATGTTTCAGTTTTTGAGTTAGTTAATATACTTGCATCATCGTGGTTTTCGTTGAAGATTGCATAAACCACGCGGCAAGTTTTTCCTTTCCTCGGCTTCTGTTTATTTGATGAAAATCATTGTTCATCGTTCGAAAGATCTGGGTGCACCCACATAATTTCACCTTTCTTCATGGTTCACCCACATAATTTCCCTTTGCTCAGCTTATGTTTATTTGATGAAGATCATTGTTTATCGTTCAAAAGATCCGAGTGCACCCACATAATTTCACCTTTTTTCGTGGTGACTGGGGAGAGTCATTTTTCTCTCATGTTATGCGGGTCGTGGTTAACTAGCACCATCTTTCAAGTAGGTATAGGGGACACTTCTGCGGGTAACTCATTCATTCCAATTGTTTGGGTGACCATGTTGGCTGTCACCCTTTTCTGTTCAGATTTTAGTTGGATTATCTTCGTCTTGATCAGTGTTTGGATCATCTTTTTTAGCGTATAACAGTCCTTCGTGGCATACCCCAAGTTCTTATGGTATAGACAGTACTTGGGGTCATTGGTTTTCCCCGCCTCCTCTAGTCTCGGATTGGGGAAAAATTGGAGCATACCCTTTTTGTTGAGTAGATTAAATAACGTTACTGTTTGCTCAGCTTTGAAATCATACACGGGCACGAGATACCACTTGGGCACTCCCTTCTCTTTCTAGTCTTTGGGCTTCTATTGCGAAATTGTTTCTGTTGCCATAACCTCTTTCCCTTTCAGTTGGGAGTTTTGTGGATATTGCCTTCCTACTGGAGCACTCCTTTTGAAGCGTTGCTCTCCCAAACGGCGGATGAGGTCTTTTGCTAATTCGCCTTACTTAACTAGCTCTTTCTAGATCTTAGATTTCATAGCTCCCATTTTGACCAGTATCTTGGTATTGCAGATTATATTTGAAAATCTCCACCAATATTTCCTACGACATGCCATGCGGGTATCACACAGACATTTTGCGAAAACGCTCAATGAAGCTTTTAATCGTCTCGTCTTCTTTTTGCTTGTTTGCTAAAAGAGAGTGAATAGATACTTCAGTATCGTCTTCAAAGAAGCCGTCTAGAAAATCCTTTTCCACATCAGACCAGGTTGATGGTTCTCGAGAGCAGCTGCATAAACCAAGTGAATATAGGCCCCACTGGGAACTCAAAAGATCTTTGTTATCACTGGGCCATTACCTATTAAATGGCCGGTCTGAGTAAGGAAATAGTATATATGCTGGTTAAAAGATCCATCACAGGGAACTCACAAAGATTTTTGTTATCACTGGGTCATTGCCCATTAAATGGTTGATCTGAGTAAGGAAATAGTACATATACTGGTTCAGAGATCCCATCCCATCATATGACTCTAGTTTCAAAAGCTTAAATTTGCCAGAAACAGGCAGACTCCCACTCTATCGGGTAGGGTCACATAATCTCTGTTTCTTGCAATCCTTTCCGATACATTAAGACTTCTATCTGACTTTGAAGTTTCTCTATTTTTTCGGTGTGAGAATCAATGATACATTCCTCCTCACTGCCTTTTCCTCCGGTATCTCGGTTGAATTCGATCTCATCCTTCTTGGCCTTATTAGAAAAAGAAGAACCCCCTACTTCATCTTCTGTGCTCTTTTGAGTATTTTCAATAACCTTCATGATTAGCGCTTTGAGTTTCTCGATGCTCATTTGCTGCTCTTGGATGAGCCGCTATTGTACCACTACAAGAAAATGGGTTTTTAGTGACAATTTCTTAGTAACAAGTATTAAAATTGTCACTGAAATTGAGAATTTGTGACAAAACCTAAATATTGTCACAAACATTGTGCTTTTAGTGATAGAGATAAATGGGTCTTTAGTGACGATTTCTTAGTCACAAATATTAAAATTGTCACTGAAATTGAGTATTTATGACAAAAATTAAATGTTGTCAAAAATATTGTGTTTTTAGTGACGGTGATAAATAATTATCACAAAAACATAATTTTTTGTGACAACTTATAAAAGCTTATTACAAAAACATAGATTTCAGTGATAAGAATGAAATATTGCCACTAAAATATAATTTTTTTTAGTGACGACGACGAAAACTTGTCACTAAAAAATAGTTTTTAATGACGCTAACTAAAACTTGTTGCTAAAACTTAAATATTTCAATGACAAACAAAGAAAAATTATCACTAAACATAATTTTCAGTAATGAAGGCTACAAATCGTCACTAGAAATTTTTTTCTTTGACAATTAAAAAAATTGTCACTAAAACTGAGTATTCAGTAACAAAAACTATATGTCATCACTAAAACATAATATCTTCTATGACAATGAATAAATGCGTCACTAAAACTGAGTATTTAATGACGAAAACTACAGTTCGTCACTAAAACATAAATTTTTTCTGTAACAAGTAAAATAATTGTCACTAAAACTAAATGTTCAGTGAAGAAAACTAAATACCATCACTAAAACATAAATTATTTTTGTGACAACTTAAAAACTTGTCACTAAAACTAATTGCTCGGTAATGAAAACTAAATATTGTCATTAAAACATAAAATATTTTAGTAGCAAGTAATAAACTTGTTACTAAAAATGAGTTTTCAGTGACGAACATTAAATATTATAACTAATACATAAATTTTTAAGTTACAACAAAATAAAGTTGCCACTAACGCATGAAAATCAATTACAACTATTTTTAATGGTCACATACAATTTTTTGTGAGAAAATATACTGTCACAAAATTTATTTTTATTTTTAATTACTTCTATAAAATTATCAACTTTCAACAATCATGAGACTTTAATTTTTTATTTATTTTTTTACACCTAATCTCGGTCATCTATCCATATCCTATGATACAATAACTCTTTGATCTATTATAAAAATAATACAAATAGAATTATAATGTTTAACCTAATGTATATATATTTATCCTAACATTATCTCGGCCGTCTATCCAGATACTATATGATAACATAACTCTTTAATCTATTATAATTAGAATACAAATAGAAATATAATTTTTAACCTAATCTATATATTTAACCTAAACCCTATCTCAGCCGTCTATCCATATTCTATGATGAAATAACTCCTCAATATATTATAATTATAATATAAATAGAATTTTAATTATAATACAAATATAATTATTATCATTATATAAAATCTAATTAACCAGTAGCAATATCTGAACTTCCTATGTTCGGCCGCTCTCCACATTCGTAATATTAACCTAATTACCTAAACTTCGGGATATTTAATCAACCCTTCCCATGTTCGGCCGCTCTCCACCAGATCCGCTCTCCATGCGTGCTGCTTTCACCCACTCTCCCTCAGATCCGCAAGGAGCAGCTATGCGAGGAATCGCGATATCTAGGTTTGCGATATCTAGGTTCTGCAAGGAGCCGCTCTCCTGCAGCCCCTCATCACATCGTGATATCCGCAAGGAGCCGCTCTCTTGCAGCCCCTAATCGCATTGCTCCCTGCAGTGTCCTGCAACCCGTCATCACCCACGGCCGCCTTGTACCCCTATCCTGCTACCCCGCAACCCACAGTCCTGCCCCTTGTCCCGCAGTAGCACACCCCCCACTCAAGCATTATCAACTATAAGCTACTATTTTCTAGACTCATTGCTAGTTCTATTATTTGTGCTATTATTTCATTAATGCTTGATTATTCTTTGTGATTAATTGTTTTCGGACATGATTTGCTACTATCCAAAAAATTTCGAATGGTTGTACTAGAAAAGTCAGCAGAATGTTCGTCATTTTATCTTAATATTTTGTTACTTGGACTTTTTGTTGTTCGCATCTCATCTGGTCAACTTCTTCATAACTACTTGAACGGTTTCCTTGATTATATGATTATGCGTCTTTTGCTGCTTTCAACTTGCTATTGGGTCCCCATGCGGTACCATTTACTAAATGGGTTGCAGATCTATGTCTCGCAGGTTATTACCATAGAAAAATAATTCTTGAACTAGTTTCCCAGTCGTAAACCTTTTTTGCTTGGTGAGATATAGGTGTGCGTTCTCCCTGTTGATAGGCAATGTTTTTTATTTTTATCAATGTCTTGATTTTTTTTTTTTTTTTTTTTTTTGTTTTAAACATTTGGGCTTTTTGGCTTTAGATTGGGTTACATAGTCGGTTATAGGTAATTTAGATTATGTTCTATTTCTTCTTTTGTTATTTTTTGGAAGCTTTCTTTACCTTGAGTCATGCACTATAGCTGACGTGAAAATTACTTCTGGGAACAAATGTATAAGTATGTGACATGCTTAAGTTTTTGCTTCTTTGGCTCTTTCCAAGTAATTAAGCTTTAAACTGTTATGCATTTGTGCCAGCGAATCATATTTGCCTCTGGTGGGAAGCCTGTTTTTTTTTTTCTTTTCTTCCCGATGGAGCAACGTTGTTGGATTTGTTTCTTATATTTCACTTACCTTTTATCTTGTTCAGCTGTATCACAAGAATACAATATGTCTTTATTATTATTTCATGGATGATATCTTTTTTGGTTTACTTGTTAATGCAGATTTTTGTTTATAGAATAATTCGTGTGCATCCTAGAAATAACTTTTGACTTTGTACGTGTGAACTATAATATTTAAGCTGTTTGTTTACTTGTTGACTTGCAAATATGTGAACTTATAACTGTATATAATTGTTTTTAAGCTAATACTGAAATTGAGAAAGCTTCTTAATCACATTTGCTTCCTAAGTCTACAAATCTTAGAATTACCTTAAAAACAATTGTTGTTTTGTGCATTCTACTTCTCAAGCAACTGCAACTTTGCTGTAGAGACTTTTCCTTTTAAGAATGATACTGGAAAAACTTCAAACTGTGAAGAAAGATTTCAGGAGATTTTAATCATGTGGCTTCTGCTTCATCAAATGCAAATTATTCTACAAATAGAAAATAAAAGTTAAAATATATATAGATAACAACGAATTAAACAAAAAAAATATTCTTAATACCTTAAACGCTAATGAGGAAATTTTGGTTGGATAAGAGCATGTAGAGAGAAGGAAAAATATAAGGAAGGTTTTTTTTTTTTAATCTTAGGATTTTTTTTTTAAATTATTGTTGAAATATTGCACAGAAGCAATAGCATATTGGAAAGATATCATATTATTAAATTAAAAATAACAAAAAAGGAATTAGTTTTATTTGTTTTTCTCATGTTGCCCACGGCGTTCATGCACCATGGTGCATGGGTGCCCGCACCCATGGTGCGCGCATCAAGGAAAGCACGTGATTCTGGGCCTACACGATTCTTCTCTTAGAGAGTAAAGAAAAATGAAAGAACATATACAATTGTTTGTTAATGTACATTCTTCTCTTCCTAATACAACCTATCCATTGTTATGTTACAACTCATGTAGGTAAGGATGGTAGACAAGATATAGATGGAAAATCCCAATAGAGCAAGTATTGAATATATAAAAGGAGTCGATGATTTTCTTGATTATGCTTTTTCACAGCCTAGAGTCACAGATAGAGTTCGTTGTCCATATAACAAATGTAGAAATACTGTTTATAATTTCGCACCAAAGTGAGACTTAACTTATTTAAGAAAGGCGTTGTAAACAATTATAAAGTATTGGTGTTTCACAGAGAAAAGTATGGGAAACGTGTGGATTCATCAAATGTTATAGATGTTAGTGATCAAAATGTAGAAAATCATATGGATCAAGATGATATGATAGGAGTAATATCTTATACATTCGGCTACAAAAACGTATCAGTTGAAAAAGGTGACATTAGTGATCCGCAAAAGCCAAATGAGGAAGCCAAAAAATTCTATCGGTTACTCAAAGATGCTAATGTTAAATTATACCCCACTTGTGAAAAATTCGAGAAGTTGTTATTTATTGTTAAGTTACTATACATAAAATATCTTAATAACTTGAATGATACAATAATTGATGATTTGTTGAAACTTTTTAAAGAAACTCTTCCAAATGAAGCATTGATACCGGACTCTTATTACGAGGCAAGGAAAATTATTTGCGATTTAGGTCTTGATTACATCAAAATTGATGCATGTAAGAATGATTCCATATTATATTGGAGAGAGTGTGCAGATACACTGTCATGTCCTACTTATGGAATTTCTCGATGGAGAGATTCGAATAAACGTTCAAAAATTCCACCTAAAGTATTTTGTTATTTTCCACTGAAAACAAGACTACAAAGGTTATTTATGTGCAAAGATATAGTTGAAGAAATGAAATGGCATAAAAAGAAACGTATCGATAATGGCATAATGAGGCATCCAGCGGATTCAATTGCTTGGAAATCATTTGATTTACAGTATAAGGCATTTGCTACAAATCCAAGGAATGTTAGGCTCGGCTTAGCAAGTGATGGGTTTCAACCTTACGATAATCTGAGCTCTTCACATACTATTTGGCCAGTGGTTCTTGTACCGTATAATTTGAAACCATGGTTATGCATGAGACATTCCTACTTCATGATGTCACTTCTCATTCCCGGTCCAAAGTGTCCAGAAAATGATATTGATGTTTATTTAGAGTCACTTATTGGAGAATTAAAAGAACTATGGGAAGATGGAGTGTATACATATGATGCACACAATCAACAGAATTTTAAATTACATGCTTCTATTATATAGACTATTAATGATTTTCCTGCATATGCTAATTTATTTAGATGGTCTACGAGAGGAAAACTAGCTTGTCCTTACTATATCAAAGATACTTCTTCCCTCTCGATTCATAGAAAATTATGTTATATGGATCATCGTCGTTTTTTGCCACATAATCATCCCTAGAGAAATAATACAAAATTATTTAATGGGAAAAAGGAGGATAGAGTTTCTCCAGAGATGTTAACAGGAGAAGGGGTTCTTGATCAACTGCGCCCTTTCAAAAATATTATTTTTGGAAAAAGATTTAAAAGAAAACGGAGTGAGTCAAATATTATATATAATTGGAAGAAAAAAAAAGTATATTTTTTAATTTACCTTATTGGAAAAATCTCAGATTGCGCCACAATATTGATGTAATGCATACTGAAAGAAATATTTCTGATAATATTTTAGGAACGGTGATGAATATTAAAGGGAAGACCAATGACACTTTAAAGAGTCAGTATGGTCTTAAAAATATGGGAATTAGAAAGAAACTTCTTTCTTATGTTGATGATAAAGTTCAACTATGTTTACCTTATCCTTTATATGATTTATCATCGAATAAGAAGATCATTTTTTGTAAGTTTCTGGCAAACTTAAAAGTTCTAGATAGATTCTCATCGAATATATCTTGATGTGTAAATATTGATGGGAAAACAATATCTGGTTTGAAGTGTCATGACCATCATATTCTTCTACAATGAATTTTACTGTTTGTCATACGTAGATTGTTACCGAAGAATGTCTGTGAACCACTGATTGAGCTGAGTAACTTTTTCAAAGGATTATATTCAAAGTCATAATGACATGATGATTTAGATCAATTTGAAATTCAGATTGTATTAACATTATGCAAACTCGAGATAATTTTCTGCCTTCTTTCTTCGATGTGATAATTCACTTACTGGTTCACTTAACAAGAGAGGCAAAGATTGTTGGTCCAGTATAATATCAATGGATGTACCCAATTAAAAGGTAATTATTGTTGCTTAAGTACTAAGATTTTAAAATGGTTAATTTTAATTTTTATTATAAAACATTATTTGATTATAATTGTTTGTTATAGGTATCTATGCATGCTTAAGTCATATCTTCGCAATAAAGTTCACCATAAAGGATCGATAGCAGAAGGATATATTGCAGATGAGTGCTTAACATTTTATTCCATATATCTTCATGGTGTTCGTTCTAGATTCAATCGAGCACCACAAAATGATGATGATCATACTCATAAGACGGGGCTAGCTATTTTTGAAAGGAATAGTTCTACGAAAGGAGTGTACAAGTTACACTATCTTAATAACGAGGAATTTATTCAAGTACAAATGTATATACTCCAAAATTGTGAAGAAGTTTGACCATTTATTACGTAAGTAAAGATAAATTATTTTAAAATATAATATTTAGTTTGATATTTCTAACTGCTATTATTAAACTTATCTACATATTTTTTAACAGCAAGCACAAAAATGAACTGCAAAAGAAAAATGCAAGAACTGGAGCTGAGAGACACATTAAAGAGTTTCCATTATGGTTTTATAAACGTATATGCATTCATTTTTTATCCCTTTTGAACATAGTTGAATTTTTTATAAGAGTTCTAAAAATGTTGGTTAACATGTTTCATTATCTTCATTGTTCAATAGGTATTGAAGCTTCATTCCGAAGGACTTGCAAATGATAATCTTTTTAATTTAGCCATTGGTCCACAAAAGTTGTGTCATCGATATTCGATGTATCTTGTTAATAGTTTTCGGTTTCACACATGAGATCATTCAATTGGAAAGAGGGGATGATTCATTTTCTGACAAAGAATTTTATGGGGTTTTAGAATATATCATTGAGTTATCATATGTTGGAGGTAAAATAGTCACTCTTTTCAAGTATCATTGGTGAGATGTAGTCCACCTGGGAAGAGGATATAAGGTTGATAATTATGGATATACAACCGTGAATATTAATGGGTCTTTGAGCAACAATGAGCCTTTTGTATTAGCATGTCAAGCGGAACAAGTTTTTTATGTTGAAGATGTTGTAAATACGGATTTGCTTGTTGTGGTCAAAACAAAACCTCGTGATTTTTATAATATGTCACTGAACACCACCAGCTTGGATACTGAAGATGTAAATACTTTAGAAGTTGAAGATACTTATCAAGAAGAGGAATCTGATAGTGCCTTCAATATCAACCAAAACATAGAAAATGATTATATCTCAGTAATGCTTAATAGAGATGATATCGAACCTGAATATGTTGATACTGATATGGAGAAGGACATCAGAAGTTCAAATGTACAAGATTTTATTAGTGATAGTGATGATAATATAGAAGTTTTACATGATGTAGATGATAATGATATTCATAATTTTTCATCAGACAGTTATTCATCTAATTAATAAAGGTTGTTTCCTGGTTTTATCATTATCTTTTATGGAAAAATCACTGTTTTGTTTCATTTATGTATATTTCTATGTTTAAATATTTATTTGTGTTGTAATTGTTATAAATTCAAGGATTTATTTGTGCCTTGTATATGATTTTCAATTTTATTGTCATAAATTGTTGAGCTAAAACATTTTTTCTTGTTATAATTATGATATTTCTAACAAAGAAAGAGGAGGATATGCAAATAATTCTAGGCGTGATTAGGAAAAAAGTCCTTATAATGAAACTACGTCCCCTTTAAATGTGCAGTAAGAGTTACAATCAACAGCACAAAGACAAGTAGATAGTCAATTTCTATCAATACAACTACAATCAGAGAATTGACTTCTACAAGTAGATAGAGAACCTCCAAGCTGTGTAGGTATACATATTTATTTAATTAATTGATATGCAAATTTTAATTTGATTGAAAAATCTTATATTGCTATTTCATTTAGTAGCCTCTTGTACTATAAATAAGAGAGGAGTCAGAGAAAAATATAAAAATTACAAGCTTGATGAGAAGATGAAAATTAGTGGCCAGAAGTTAAACATTGATATACCCGAGGATATTCTGAGAGCAGTAGAAGACAATGCCTAAAATATCGTAAATTATTATGGATTAATGGTTCAAAATTATGCTCCCTTAAATGTTAATCATTGGTAAGATCTAGTCAATGTTGTGGGTGAACAAATATTACAACAAGTGAAGGTACATAAGTAAAGTTTTTTTAATGATTTCATAAATATCAACTAGTTATAATTATTTACTTTTATCTCTAACTAAGATCACCATGCAGGAAAACTTTAAGGTTGATCCATGTAATGATCTTCAGTTTAATGTATTCATCTTATCTACAATGTAATGACTATATAGGTGTTGGAAGAGTCGTTTGCATTTGGCTTATAAAAGATTTGACACGGATGAAGAAAGAATAGCAAACATTCCTAAAGATATATCACCAGAAGCGTGGAATGGTTTAATTAAATATTTTTCTTCTGAGTCATTTCAGGTCATGACTTTAGCTATGACTGATATTTTTTAATTATAATATTTGTTAATATTATTAATTAATGTTATAATACTAATAATGTTTTATTATTGTATTTTAGAAAATAAGCAAGCAAAATTCAGATAACAGGGCAAAATTGAAGACCCAGCATTCATGTAGAACCAAATCATTTGCGGAGGTTGAAGAAACAAGTGTAAGTAAATTAAAATTTATATTATGATAATTTAAATTATATCTACATTGGTCTACAAATATTTTGATTATAACGTAATAATACATGTCCTATAAAAACAGAGGGATCCAATAACGGGTGAGAACGCAGTACCAGATGATGTTTAGTTAAAACAACACACCAAATTGAATGTGCAAGAAAAAATACAGTGGTCTGATGCAAAATTACTAGAAATACATGTAGGATTTTACATTATCCCTACTTTATGTTTCACTTATTTCCGTTCATTTTCATATATTGGTTATAGTGCATGTCATATATATGTCGTGCAATTAAGTGTATCAAATCACCAAAAATTGCTTTATAATTTTATATTTGTTTTAGGATTTTCTGTTTGTAAAAATTTCACATAAAGTGGCTGACATTTTGATATGAAACTAAATATTTTCTCAGCTACACCGGTATCGGTCTCGTGCATGAGCTGTGCAATAAATTAAGCAGAAATTGTATCAAATCACAATGGATAGCTTTAAATTTTTATATTTTGTTTAAGGAGTGTGTTTTTATACTTTTGTAAAAATTTCACAGTAATTGGCCAATATTTTGACTGACAGTTAGATATATTTCTCAACTGCGCCTATATCTGTTTAGAGCTTTAGTTTTACACATTATTCAGTAGAAATTATAACAAATTACCATGATTCACATTGGAATTTTTTTATTGTATTTTAAGACTATGTTTTTACACTCTCATAAAAATTTCACATTAATTGAATGTGAGTTTGACCTCAAACTAAATATTTTCTCAATTGCACCGGTATTTG
This sequence comes from Dracaena cambodiana, assembly GCA_036321105.1. NCBI lineage: Eukaryota > Viridiplantae > Streptophyta > Magnoliopsida > Asparagales > Asparagaceae > Dracaena > Dracaena cambodiana. Next base: position 17,499,900 of record JAYEPQ010000001.1, on the reverse strand, counting down.
TCTGGTGCATGAGCTGTGTACTAAATTGAGCTGAAATTATATCAAATCACTATTGATTGATTTAAAATTTTATATTTTATTTTAGGAGTATGTTTTTATACTATCATAAAAATTTTACAGTAGTTGGTTGACATTTTGACTAACAACTAGATATAATTCTCAGCTGTGCCCATATATGTCCTGAGCTTGAGTTGTGCACTTTATTCAGTAGAAATTGTACCAAATCACCAAGAATCATATTGAAATTTTATATTATATTTTATGAGTATGTTTTTACACTCTCATAAAAAATTCACATTAATTGATTGTGATTTTAACCTCAAACTAAATATTTTCTCAGCTGCACCAGTATTGGTCTAGTGCATGAGTTGTACACTAAATTGAGCAGAAATTGTAACAAAACACCATGGATTGGTTTAAAATTTTATAGTTTGTTTAAGGAGTGTGTTTTTATACTCTAATAAAAATTTTACAGTAGTTGGTTGATATTTTGACTAACAACTAGATATATTTCTTAGCTGCGACCATATTTGTTTAAAGCTTGAGTTGTGCACTTTATTCAGTAGAAATTGTATCTAATCACTATGAATCATATTGAAATTTTATATTCTGTTTTAGGAGAATATTGTTACACTCTCATAAAAATTTTACATTAATTGGTTTTGATTTTGATCTCAAACTAAATAATTTCTCAGCTGAACTGGTATCAGTCTAGTGCATGAGTTGTGCACTAAATTGAGCGGAAATTATATCAAATCACCTTAGATTGCTTTAAAATTTTATATTTTGTTTTAAGAGTGTCTTTTTATACTCTTATAGAAATTACACATTAGTTCGTTGATATTTTGGCTGACAACTAGATTTATTTCTTAGCTGTGCCCATATCTATCCCGAGCTTGAGTTGTGCACTTTATTCAGTAGAAATTATACCAAATCATTATGAATCATATTTAAATTTTATATTATATTTTAGGAGTATATTTTTATACTCTCATAAAAATTTCTCATTAATTGTTTGTGATTTTAATTTCAAACTAAATATTTTCTCAGTTGCACCGGTACCGGTCTGGTATATGAGTTGTGAACTAAATTAAGAAGCAATTGTAACAAATCACCATAGATTACTCTAAAATTTTATATTTTGTTTTAGGAGTGTGTTTTTATAATCTCATAAAAATTTCACAGTATTTGGTTGATATTTTTACTGACTACAAGATATATTTCTCAGCTACAATAATATATGTCAGGAGCTTGAGTTGTGCACTTTATTCAGTAGAAATTATAAAGAAACAACCATGAATCACAATGAAATTTTATATTCTATTTTAGAAGAATATTTTTGCACTCTCATAAAAATTTCACATTAATTCGATGTGATTTTGACTTCAAACTAAATATTTTCTCAGCTGCACTAGTATCGGTCTAGTGCATGAGTTGTGCACTATATTGAGCAGAAATTCTATCAAATTACCATGGATTAATTTAACTATTTGTATTCTATTTTAGAAGTATATTTTTACACTTTCATAAAAATTTCACAGTAATTGGTTGATATTTTGATATGAAACTAAATATGTTTTGTCAACTGCGCCAGTATCGGTATAATGTGTGATCTATAGATTCTATAAAATAAAAATTATATCAAATCACTATAGATCATATATAAAAATTTGTATTCTATTTTTAGAGTATGTTATGATACTCTCATAAAAATTGACATTAATTAGTTGAGATTTCGCCCTTTAACTTAAATTTGTATTCTGTTTTTGGAGTTTGTTTTGACCATTGTCACTAATGCTTTTAGTTATTGTTATTAAATTGCAGGAAAAAATACATAAGCTTGTCGTGAGAAAAACATAAGATGATCAATCTCAGATGTCTTGTAATGACATATTGCTTCATGTGCTTGGTGAGAAATCAAGATATTTTTTAGGAAAAGGCCTCCGAGTAAAAAACCTCAGCAAGATGTTCAGGAGCAAGTAGAGAAGGGTATAAGTGATGCCAGAGAGACAATGATGGTTGGAGTGGCTTAAAAAATTAGAAAAGAAGTTCAGACTGAGTCAGATGAGAAATTAAAGAAACAGCTAGTTAAGTCAGATGAGAAATTTAAAACACAGCTAGCTGACTCAGATAAGAAATTGAAGACAAAGCTACAAGAGGTACGAGCTGAAATTAGAGCTGAGATGCAAGCTGAGTTCGAGTCCATATTTCAAGAGCGGATGGCCTCTTTTTTTGGTTCTATATCACAATCGAAAAATTAATTTTTATGTGTTTATATAGATTTAATACTTTGCTTCGAACAAAAACAAGTCACAATTTGTGCAAAATTGGATCATTTTTCTTATGAATATTTTAGCATGTTTATGTGATGAATTTTATTTTTCTATTGTACATCATTGATATATATATCAGCTAATTATAAAACATCTCTTGTGAATATGATGTTCGAAAATACTAATGATTGTATATATTATATTTGTAACATCTATTTGTATTAGCTATTTAAAATGCAGTAACAATATGAATAAAACGTCACTAATAAATTTATTTGCGACAATTAATGGTGTCACAAAATTTGTGTTTTAGAGGCAATTAACATTGTTGCAAATTTTAAATTTTAGTGACACTATTAAAAAGTTGTCACTAATAATTACTTATTTGTGACAATGTTTGTCTCACTAATTTTGTAGTTAATGTCATTATATAATATTTTATATACATATAGTGATAAATAGTTATGTCTTCTATGACATGTATTGTTATCACAAATACGATTTAGTGATAACGAACGTCGTCACTAAAGAGTTATAACAATGACTATGTAATAAATTTTCTGTAACAAGTTTTATAGTCACAAATACGATTTAGTCATGTTGAACGTTGTTACTGAAGAGTCGTAATAGTGACTATAAAATAACTTTTTAGTGACAACTATTGTTGTCACAAATACTAACTAGTAACGATATCAGTTGTTACAAAAAAAATGTTATAGAGATAATCTAGTTAGTGTTTTGTGATAAGTCATAGTTATCACTAGAAACTATTTTCAGTGACGGGCACTAAAAGTCTTCACAAAAACCTTCAGTGATGGCCACATAAAGTATAATACTTAGTCATTACTAAACTCGTCACTGAATATTTTCAGTGACAACTTGAAGATGTTCAATGACAATTTTTGTCGTCACAAAAACCCATTTACTTGTAGTGTGTGCTTCTATCCTCTGACTCAGTTTCACTGATTGCTCAACCATATGAACCGTTTTTCTCCCTGACCAAGAGGAAGCATGTGATTGCAGCATTGCTATGGCCGAATGGTCGCTAAGTTTTTTATCTTCATCATCTAAACCCCTGCTAATTTTTTGTAATCGCAGAAAGCTGTTACGCCTGATCTAAGGCGCATGTGATGATGCGCCCCTTCTGCCTTCATGTCATAGGCATACCCTCTGACAATCGACTTCATGTCTTTATTTACCATATTTGATGTGAAAACTGGTAAATTTTCATCTGAGTCAAAGTTCTATTTTTGCAGTCGCTTTCTTTTTTGAATATAAGATTCTGATGCTGACAACCGGTTAAATACTGATGGTCTTGGGAATTGATAGCGACAGTGAGTCAAAACTGTTGCGATCAACTCCTCACAATAGCAGGACTGATGGGGTCGTGCCACCCTTCTCTTGTTCATGTGATATCTTCGTAAATTCAGAGTTTTTTCTTGCGGTGCTGATATAACCAACTTTTGTAGACAGGGCCCGCTTCTTGCGCGAGATTTATTTGTCCAGATAGGTGGCTCTGAAAAATCATGAAAGTTATATTTGTCAATCCCTAGGTTTAATGTCCAGCATTAGTTTTGAGATGTTTTGCATGAAACTGCTAGGTAGCCTTTATTCTTCTATTCTTATGCGAGGCTGAGGCTTAACTCTAGCCTCATGCACCGAATGATCCTCACACGCTGGACGAGCGTAGCGTACTGATCTAGCTTCGCACATTGGCTTAGTTGAACTAGAATCACATACTGGCTTTGACTTAGTTTTATTTTCAACTTTAGTTATGGTAGGCTGGTATTTAGTCTTGTTCATGCTAGGCTGCAAATTAGCCTGACGCTTAACTTTGTTCATGTGGGGCTGAGGTTTAAGTGTGGCGTCCCTCTTGATTTATGTTAGGCTGATTTTTACTAAGCTAATTTCTGCCAAGCTGATTTTTGTTAGGTTGATATGTGCTAGGCTGAGAAGTACTAGGCTGATTTTTACCAGTTGAGAAGTACTAGACTGATTTTTACTAAACCGAAATTTGCTAGGCTGATTTTTACTAGGCTAAGAAGTGCTAGGCTGATTTTTGCCAGGCTGAGATATGCTAGGCTGATTTTTGCCAGGCTGAGATTTGCTTGGCTGATTTTTGCTAGACTGAGATTTAGCTTGGCATCCGCCTTACTTTACGCTGAGCTGAATTCGAGCCTGGCATCCACCGTGACTTGTGCTGGGCTGATTTTGAGCCTAGCATCCACCTTGACTTGTGCTAGACTGATTTTGAGCCTGACATGCAAAATGGGCTCTGAGTGCCTTACGGCGCGCCCTTTGATTCCAGTTATGGATTCAGATCTGTCTTTGTGCTGCAATAGGTTCTCTTTCGGCGTCGAATGTAGCAAGCTCCCTAAATATTAGAAGTGACACTGTTTGTTTTAATGAACCAAAATTTGAAAATCCAAGTGGCTGTTAATGGATCATGCCTCCTTGTCATCCAAAAACCGTCAGGTCATCTATTTATTGAGATGACTTTGAACGTTTTGAGTTCATCAATTTTTTGTGTCCTTTCCGCACAGATCTCTTCTTGCATGGACTCGACGAGTCTGAGGCTATGTAATCCTCATATTTTTTTGGTCGACTTCGATTACCAACATCTCCACCGTTTCTTCAACTTTATTGATGTCAGATTAGACCACCATCTCCTCTTCAGTATAGGAGATTTCTCCTACTGTGGTCTTCAGTCTGTTTTCAGAGAAAATCGGGGACCTTTCCATTTCCATTGAGAAAATTGAGGTTATAGAAATTTCTCTTTGATCGATTACAGTGATAAGAATTAAAAAAAAAAAGAAAAACAGATGAGAGGACTTATATAATACGTCGCTCTCTTTTACAAAATTCGTAGGATCGAGGCAGCTATGAGGATTGATCAGTTTCTCATTGATGATTCGACGTCAAAGCTTGGTGATGGTAAAGATTTCTTGAATTCGTTCTTCTCTTCTGCTGCTGTAAGAAGTTTCAAGCTCTTGCGCAGAATAGAGATCTGACCAAATATTCTTTTTGGGTCTCTCTGAAGGGGTATTTATAGGCCTCAAATTGTTGAGCGAGTTTCCATGTAGATAGAAACAGGATCTTCTTATAATCTTGATAAAATATTTGAATTTCTTTTTGATAAACTTTGCTCCAAGATATTCGTTGTATCTAGTCTTTATCCTGCACTAAAAATTAATTAGACTCTTATAAGAATTTGTAGAATATCAAAATAGTTCGGGGCAGGGCCCAAATTTTATTGCGTGCGAGACGAAAGGTAGGCTCGCTGCATGGGGCGGACGGCTACATGGGGCGGACGACCGACCTTGCTGCATATATATATATATTTATATATATATATATATATATATATATATATATAGAGAGAGAGAGAGAGAGAGAGAGAAATGGAAATGAGCTAACAGCTTACGCAAGTTATCTGAACTGCAGTTCATTATCATTATCTCCAATAATTTTTTTAAAAAAATTTCTTTTGGATTATGATCTCGACCCCTAAGGGTTCACTCATACCCAACTTCTTGGGTTTTAGTTTTAATTTGATCTTCCATCAAGCTAGCACAAAACTAACGGTTTTCAATGAATAAAATATTTTGTATGCACTTGATGAAAGGGTAAATGAAATCCAAAATTTATGAAATTTAATCTGAAATAAGTTAAAGAGGTAGAGATAGTGATTATTAAAAAAATTGAAGAAAAATTATTGGATCATTACAGTTTTGCCGCTAGCTCACGTAACTTTTTCTGAGTTAGCGGCTCACCTAGCCCTGACTATCGGGCCGTGCCCGGCCCGGCCCGGGCACGGCACGGTTGTCCGGGCCTAGGCCCGGGCTCGGCCCGCCGGCACGGCACGGCGGGCCCGTGCTGTGCCCGGGCCGGGCCGGGCCTGCCCGAATTTTTTAGAAAACAAAAAAAAATTAAAAATAAAGAGGAAACATATTACATATAGCTTCATTTAACAAGAAGTAATAACAATAAAAACAAATATTATATTATATCTAATCTCATTACATTCATATAATTGCTCTATAAATCTCTTTAGAAATTATACAAAGTCCGAAGAGAGGGGAGAGGACCATAGCCGTCACCCTCAATATGTTTTTAATATATTTTCTAAGAGATTTATGAGTTAAAAATTACAAAAAAAAATTGAAAATACATGAAAATCCTTACAAATTTAAATACTTTTAATCAAGCTTCATTTTCTTCTCGTAAGTCTAAGGTCTCTAGTACAACTTCATTAGTTAAGTCTTGTTCTCTATTTTCTGCGTCGTACCAATCCTTCAAGCAGACACAAATCTCCAATGTGTCCGACGCAACGGCTATTTTGACTGTTAGAGAAAAAATCTGCAATTTAAAATTATAAGAAACCCCCAAACGGCTATAAAAATAGCCGTTGGGGGCTATTTGCAAAAGAAAATTGCAAAAACCCCCTAAACACCCCCAACGGTTATATTTAAAAAAAATAAAAAATATTTCGACAGTGCCGGGCCGTGCCTGGCACGTGCTAGGCACGGCCGGCCTCGGGGTGCCGGGCCGGGCGTGCCCAACGGACCGCTCGGCCCGATAGTCAGGCCTAGGCTCACCTACAGTAATCCCATATATATATATATATATATATATATATATATATATATATATATATATATATATATATATATATATATATATATATATATATATATATATATTTATTTATTTATTTATTTATTTTTTTTTTTTTTGATGTGGGATTGAATAAATGCGGGATCAAAATTTTCTCGTTCTACACCAACAACATTCTCCACGAACTAAGCAGGGCACCTCTACAACAAGTAGCACAACATCGCCCCCTGGCACTGCTCCATCACTACTAGTCAGGTCCGGGACCTTCATTCTATATCCGAAATTACACCCGCTAATAATAACTCTTGACAAGAAATGGTCGCAGCATACAGTTTTCAAGCATTATTCTTTGCAGCGGCATCAACTGTAGTAGCACTTCTTCAATGATTGATACCTTTGCCCTTTGACAAAGAGACCCAGGGCTTTGTCCCCTTTCCACTGGTGATGACATTTCCAAGATAAGTGGCAAGCTCACGGCCCGTTGCATCTTGGACATGAATAGTCTCAAACATTCCTTTGTGCTTTTCCCTGAGTCTATACAAGAATGGTTTCATTGTTCTTCTTTTTCTCTGATTTAACCATTTTTTCACTCTCTTTAGTTACTTCATAACTAATTTCGAGAGACACAGCACTTTCTTTATGTGACTTAGAAAGTGATTTCTTTCTATTGTTCTTTTCCTTAATGATCAGGGTGTTTTGCTCCGCACTCACCTTCACGTGTTCCTTGCCCGGTCCAGGTGTCGATGCGGAGGTGAGAGGCATCGTTGTCCTCATTGGCGTCCCACCTGCAGCGGTAGACTTGGACGACCTAGCCGTCGTGGCCTTTCAAAGTCCTCCAACAAACAGAACCCAGTCATCCTTCGGCACAGACTGCACGTTGTATTTGCTGCAGATGTCAGTATACAGCGAGGCGTTCATCAGCACACGCCGGACGCTGGAAGGGGCCATGAAGCGGGCCTCCCTGCACCTGCGGTGGGAGAACCCTAGGGTTGGACTTCATCTTGACGGTGGAAATGGAGAGATTGAGTGAGAGAGAGAGGGGTGGGGTGGGGTGGGGGGCGCGCGGGGGGGGGGGGGGCGGCTCGCTAAACACACCCTTCGAGGGCGGATATCATGCCGAGATCCCCTCGCAAACTAGATCACAAGTGGCATGCAAGATTGAACGCTTGAAGCCCTCTCATGGCAATGGTTGCATCTTTAGAGATAACATGGTGGAGTTGTGCTGATGAATCTACAAATAAATCTGAAATATTGCCCTCCCAAGCAATACTACAGATAAATCTGCATTCGGTTCAGCTAATCTAACAAGAAAATTCATCAACCTATTTTGTATCAGCATCCCAAGGAAACTTGTTGTATGGACCAGTCCACTGACTGATTGCTTTCACAATAGGCACAAGATAAGCTCCACCCTGTTGCATCAGGAACAATGTCAAACCAATGATGGAATTGGAGGAGCTGTTAATATTGAATCAACAACAGTAGCCTTCGCCAAAGTTTTGGCCTTAGGCTAAACCCGTCGGATGGAGTCACTGGGAATGCGAACCTGCCACCGATCTCCGAACTTCCTATGGACAGTTCCATTGCAACCACCAGCAACGATATGGTGATGCGAACACAATCATCGGCGTCCTTCCCCTCCAAAATCGATAGATCTGTAGCAAGATCACTCGAGAGACCTTTGGTTTGCGAAGGAAGCTCGAATTTCAATGTTGCTCCATCTTGAGTATCGGATTGTACCATACTTTCTGTTGTTGTAGGGTTCTCTCACTATGGTTGCCTGTTTGATTTCCGTGAAATATGATCCTCTTTTCACTGCCCTCGAAATAATTTACAAGAATTTTATCAATTACAATAAAAAGAGAAAACAAGAAAAACAAAGCGAGATGATTTATATAACATCTCTCTTTTACAAGATATGGTAGGATCTTTCGGTAGCTATGAAGTTGTTTAGACCTTCGTTGAAGGTCTGATGTCGAGAAGATGACAAAAATGGGAACTTTGATAAAGATTAGGGTTGGCCTTCTCTTCTTTGTTGCTGGTCGGAGTAGTGTAACGAGTTCTTGTACGAAATCTCCAATTGTCAAAGTTCTTTTTAATCTTCTTGAAGGGCTATTTATAGGCTTCAAATAGTCATGAATGTTTCTTTATAGATAAAAATAAAATCAAATATTTGATTTTTTGTTTAATTGGATTTAGCTTTGTAATTCGTTATATTTGGTCTTGATTCCGTACTTAAATTAGATATAGTATCAACCAAGATCTCAACTAGAATGCTACTAGCGTTCGGGTCAATTCTGCATGCGAGACTACATATCCTCGCGGCGGCTGCGAGGCTAAATAGCCTCACGGTGCGCAAAGTTGATAACTTTCACGCTTGCGGGGTTGATTAGTTTAGTCATGCTTGGCCCACCGCAGCCGGCTCTGCTACAGCCCCAGCCTCATCGACGTAGCCCAGCGCTGCAGCCCCGCATCCCAGTGCTCCGCAGACCCAGCCCAGTGCCCAGCCCCAGCCCAGCGCTCCGCTACCGCCTGAGTCCCCACAGTCCCAGCCCAGCGCCGCAGCCCAGTGCCCGAGCGCTCCGCCCAATGGCCTAACGCTCAGCCCAGTGCACCAGTGCTCGCCATGCCGCCGCCCAAGTGCCCCAACGCACCAGTTTGAGGAATCATATTTTCCATAATAATAGAGGTGGTGAGAAATGGGATTCCCCTGACAGACGGAGACGTTCCATGGCTTGAAGCCCTTCGTGACGCTGCTTGGAAACAGACCAGCAACAGCGAGACTGTAGTTCTCACTTGTTATGCGCTATAGAAGAGTTACGTGAGCCAGGAGCAGACCCAGAAATTTGAATCGGGATAAAATTACATATTAATTAAATTAATTATAAAAGTTTAAAATACAAAGGATGACATTATCGATTTTTATAACTCAGATATAAAATTTACCATAAAATAGACCTACTTAATGATAAATTAAAGAATAGTTAGAATTGTTTCTTTCGATTTTTCATATTTTGATAGTATTACATAATATTTTCATTGGGAACTTGGCAAAAATTTCTTTTATATAACTCCGGTTGATATTTATTTCTTGATCTAATAAATAACAAAAATATTTACAATTAGCATTTATAGTTTATAATTAGCATTTATAGTTTATAATGAATAATTTAATCATCAAATAATTGCTTTCTTTACTTAGTGTGAAGAACCAAAAGGAAAACAGATTGTTTTAAGTTAATTATTGTTAGAGAATAGCTTATGATCACTTAGAGATGCGTGATAATCATAGAGCAAAATACTAATACTTGATTAATTAATATTTCCCAATAGTTATTAATTTGAATGCTCCCAAATATCAAACCTTGAACAGATGGTAACGATAAATCAATAATTTCCAAAAGTAACCTAAAAAATTAAAGCGCAAGTAAATGTTACAAAATTCTCAAGCACCATACAAGCAGCCAATATACAACAATTTTCAAACAGTCAATATATAAAAAAGAATGTCAGGGTTTTACCTGGAAAGAGCTAAAGTTTTTCGAAAATAAGAATTAGAAAAATATTAGATAGGACTCCAATTAAGTAAGAGATCAAATTCTAAACTCGATTGAGATGAAGCCCGAAATTTGTTATAGATCAAATCCTAGATTCAGAAGTCAAAATCTACTGAGTGAGAGAGACCGATTGCTAAGAGGGAGATGTCAGAACGAGTGCCAAGGTAAGGGTCGGCTGCCTGACTTTGCTATCTTAGGGGTTTGGGGGGAATAGAGGGGGAGAGAGGAGGGCGAAGACTTTGTTGGCTTCGGGATGGGGAATAAGAAGAGAGAGGGAGGGAGGGAGAGATAGGGCGAGAGTGAGGACGCAGATAGATCACAAAGGCAATGAGAAGGTAGACAGAGAGAGGACGGACTCGGAGCGTCGTTGAATTCGGAAGATATTTAGTATAATTGGATTAATTTTGGGAAGTTGTTAATAAGAGATAATAATTGGATTTATTTTAGGATGCTATTAATTGGAGATAGGGGGGCAAATTTGTAATGTGATTAGACACATGTTCTTTTTACCTTGGGGGGGGGGGGGGGGGGCAAATTTGTAATATGATTAAAAACTCTATTTTTTTCCCCTAAGGGGTAAATTTGTAATATGATGAAAACTCTATCTAGTTTTTTTTTTTTTTTTTTTTTTTGGAGAGCAGCTGGCCCCTAGGGTTGAATGGGTTCGCCCCTGAGTACAACAACTGCAAGGTGAAAATTATTTGCCTTACTGCACCAAGAAAAGTATTTTTGAGCTTAAAACAGCAGATTGGTATCCTCCGCATTCTACTGATGAGAAAATTAATAGAATATATAGCCTATGGCCACTAGCTGGATGTGGTCCGTATATAAGTTAAGTTACAAATAAAGTCCACTAATATAAAGTTACAACACAAAAAAACAAAAAGAACAAAAATCAAGGCCCCTTGTAATGCTTCCGTTCTGTCCTTGCCAGCAAAGTGCCCTGACGCAGGACGGAAAAAGATTAGGATTAGAAATTTGAAAATTTAGGATATTTGGACAAATTTGGAGAAAACCTAAAGGGTTTGGGAATCTACCCAGGCGATTCCACGCCTACTCTCAACAAATTCACAAGAAGAAATTTTTTTTGGAACACAGCAAATCCATGCAGTTTCTCAAAAATAAATTCTTTATTCAATATACAATTATCTACAAAATACTTTATATAGAGCTTATTTATAGGAAACTGCAACAAACAAAACTCTAATAGAATCCAAAATCCTATCAAATCTGAATCAAACTAAATCAAATCCTATTAGCTCTCAAAATTATCTCAAATTAAAATCTGATCTCCATTAATTCTCCCTACCTTCAAACCATTAATCCCCGATGGATACGGAACTAAGAAATATTACACACATTCAGATTGAATTGATCCATGTCCTTCTACAAACCATTCAAATTGGGCCACGGTGGCGGTCGAGAAATTGTAACTTGTGCATTACATCTGAACTAAGATGGTGGAGGAGGAACTGACTTCTTTTGCGAATTAGTTTCAGATGACTGTAATCTGAAGAGCTACTTATAATGGAAGTAATAGATTGGATCTCAGTAAAAGTTGGGTTGATATAAGGATCCCACAAAAGATCATGACCATGAATAGTGGAAGTAATTCTCTTCGAAACTTCATATTAATATGTTTTTTGAACCAATAATTTTCTCACAATTCCTGTAAGGAACCTCTCAATAAGAGCTAAACCTTTCAACTCATTATCGACAATAATTTTTTTCTATCCGAAGTCTCCTTTTGGACTAGAAATTCATGTACTCCTTGTGCATCTGTAACTGATATGCAAATATTATCTGTAAACATGAATTTTCGATGAAGTTTCTTACGAAACTTTAGCAAAAGATTTTCCAAAGAAACTGTCGGTTTTATGGGCACCTCATATAGGAGAGTAGGAGGTATTTCTACTGGCTTCTTCTCATAAGTATGATCATCAGAAGTAACCATAGGCGGTTGAAATTTTGCAATTGGTTTTGTTGAAGAATCTTCAGAAATCTGAACCATTGAATTTTCAACTTGCATGAGTAGAAAGAAAGTTTCATTTGGCATTAACAGTAACTTATCATGAACTTCTATATCTAGTGTAGACTCCAAAATATATTCACCATCAAAAGTAGGAATATCTGTTTTGGCCTTATTGGTCATGCTATCATTATTAACCATTTAACTTTTTTCATCCCTTTACTCACTGTATTTTCAAAGGCATAGTTGTTTGGGTCTTTTTTTGATATTGGCAAGAATTCATTTGCATTTTTCAAACTTATCAATCATACATTGAAGTTTTTCATCATTTGTTTTAGACTCAGACGATAGAAACTGATGAGATGATGACAATAAATTTGGAAGACAGTATTAAGCATACGGATTACGAAGTTGATGTTGTAAGACATTCCAATCCAAATATAATTTATACTCTCTACTCTAAGTATAAATTTCTCCACCTAGTTTTTGTCGGGAATAAAGATATTTCTGTGTTGATGTCAAATTAGAATCGAGAAATAAATCTAGGATAGATTCTTCCAATCTTGATAATTTTGTCGATCATCAAAACCATAAAAAATGGGTATAGCAGCATACATATCACCCTCAACTTGCGATTTTTAGCATTTGTGTTGATATAATAACTATAGAACATGAACCCTATATATAATCAACTCAAAAATTTAGCTCAAAAAGTTTAGAAAATATCCAAGGATCACAACAGCTCAAAAAATGCTTGAATCGGAGTTGAAATGATTCAAAAACAGCTCTGATGCCTGAAGAGGCAGAATCTTTAGTTTTGATACCAAATTTGACGTAGGATAGAAGCATATTGGGGTTAGGGATTTGGGAATTTAGAATTTTTGGACAAATTTAGGAAAGAACAAAGGGGTTCGAAAATCTACCCAGACGAATCCATGCCCACTCTCAACAAATCCACGTGGAGAGATTTTTTTTGGAATACAGCGAATCCACGTAGTTTCTCAAAAATTAATTTTTTATTCAATATTCAATGGTCTACAAAATCTTTATATAGAGCTTATTTATAGGAAAACTCCAGTAAATAAAATCCTAATAGAATCCAAAATCCTATCAAAACTAACAAACAAAATCATAATAGAATTCAAAATCCATTCAAATCTGAATCAAACTAAATCAACTCCTATTAGATCTCAAAATCATCTCAAATCAAAAATCTGATCTCCATCATACCTTGTCCCTCCTGATTCTCAGCAACCAAGCTACTCCGGAGTTTGTGGAATGCTCTCCAAGTTATCAGAGAGTTGCAGTCTTTATTTCTGAGGGGATACTTGCCCAAAGGAAAACATCGCGAATAATATGAAATATACAATACTGAGAATAGTGGACTATGGAATTAAAAATTCTCTTATTTCTTACTTTTCGAAAATTCCAATAGAAAGGTGCTGTCATTGTCCTAGCCATCTGTGAGCCAAGGTCATCCCTTTCTAATCTACCCCATAGGACACTATTCAATTTAAAAATTAATGTTCAAACCAAATGTTCTAGCACATCCATGCCAAACTGAATTAGAGAAGGCACATGTGAACGGAATATGATCACTAGTTTCTCCTTGTTCCTTACACAACACATATATTAGGACCTATCCATCCTCTTCTCTGTAATTATGACCATATAAGGAGCGCCCTCTTGCTAAGTAGCCATAGAAACATTTTAAACTTTGGTGGATAATTCATTTTCCAAATCCAGTTAGTACTGGAAGCTAGCAACCCTTCGTTTATAAAATGAAGATATGTTGTTTTAGCCAAAAAGTTGCTTGCTTATCCCATCTCCATATTGGTTTGTCATCTAATGATCCTATTGGGGCATATTTCTCTAGGATCTATCACAGTTCTCTCATCTCCACTCTTTCTTGATTCGAGTGTGAATTCCGGGCATTCCACCTCCATCTCGATCTTCCCCAGTAATCAACTACCCTGGCATCTTTGTTAGTTGTTCTCTTGTGCGCCTTTGGAAAGAGCATTTTAAGCGATATCTGTGAGCACCAAGGATCGTGCCAGAAAGATATTCCTAAGCCGTTGCCTAGTTTGAACTCAAGGCTATGCCAGACCAGTTGTTTTGGGACCTACAGACTGTTCCATAAGGCTGAAGTGTTTGAGGAATTTCTCAACAATCTAATCATGTGCCCGTTTTAGGGCCACACTTTTAGAGCACCAATTTCTAAATGGGTTCCCTATCTTTTTGTTAGTAGATGCCACCAGCATTAAGCCAACAGGGCTATATTGAAGGTTTTCATATCCAAAACCCTCAGCTCTCCAGATTTCTGCAGCCTACAAACATGTCCCTATGGAACTAGGTGGTATCTATTACTAGGTTCCGCGGTTTCATTCCACAGAACCTCTTTCTTATGCGATCTAGTATATTCTTGATTTATCTTAGTAATATAAATAAAGACATATAGTAAAGTGACAGGGCAGATAATACGACGTTGAGCAACACCACCGTTCCTCCTAGTGAAAGTAAGTTCCCTCTCTAGACTTCCAATCTTTTCTCAAAAATATCAAAGAGAGGATTCCAATTCTATCTTGATAAACTGCCAGGTTTGATTGGGATCCAAGATATTTTATCGGGAATTGTTCCTCCTTACACCTGAAAATGCCCATGATTATATTGATTGATAGATTTTTTATTCCCTGGCATACAAAGGAGCTCTTATTGTAATTTATTTTTAGCCCTGACCACGCTTTGTAGCAATAAAGTATCCACTTAATAATTAGCTTTCTTGATATCCCCTTGTCCAAAAATAAGAGTGTCATCTACATCTTGAATATTTACAAATGATAGTGCTCGAGACCCCGATAGTCCTTTTAGTAGCCCCTCTTGTTTAACTTTACTAAATCTATTGTTCAAACCATCCGCTATGAGGATAAATATCAGTGGTGACAGTGGGTCTCTTTGCTTTGGACCTCGTCTGAGGGCAATTTCTTTCCCAACAACCCCATTAATCATGACTTGTGTCTTCCCTGATCTAAGCTAGCTATCAATCCATTTCTCCCACCTATCCCCAATACCCCTTAATCTAAGGGCTTCTAACAGGCAATCCTAGTTCACAATCATATGCCTTTTCAAAATCTAATTTTAACATGTATGCATTGCATTTAATCTTCTTGCCATGGTCCATCACTTCATAGGCTGTAGCGAATCTTTCCAATGTGTTTCTTCCTGCAATGAATCCTAAAATCTTTAATCAATCTTTGCAATTTCGGAGCAAGCCTATTTGCAAGGATCTTGGATATAATCTTGAGGGTGCCATTTACCAGAACAATTGATCTATAATCTCCAATTGCTTCTAAGGGAAGTATTGCCGAGGGGATGAGGAGATCAGAGGAAGGCAAACATTTTATGCCTGAATCACTCCTGAAGTCTAAACTTGATCTGCTTCAGCTTGATGAGGCCGAAGGGATAAATATGGAGGATTCTATAATGAGCTTTCAGGGAATCGTAGATGTTGTATTCATGTTGCTCAGTACCAATAAATTAAATTGAACTGCATTTGACATTGACAAGTTATTATGATTGTTTTCAATCTCAATCAAGCCCAATAATCAATGACAAACCAATGCCAAATTCTTCAGACCCCAGATTTTAACAACATTGCAGATTGCCTTCTATTCACAAGTGAGATCAGGTCGAGGATCGGAATGCCAACATGGTCGCAAAAGAACTAAGAGTCAAGTGTTGTTCTATATACAAGTGTTCGCCATAAAAATTAAAAAATATTTTATTGATAGTTTCACAATAGAAAAATTATAATTATAACAGTTGCCCGTTTACAGAAGATGAGAAAAATCTAGTTCCATCTTAGTTTAAAGCCGGGTTCTGTAATAGCCGTGGAGAACAATCTTACTTTTCGTTAACACTCTGAACAAGTTCTTCAGTTGGCGGTCTTCGTAAAACTCTTGGATGTAAGCGCTCTAGAGTTTTAGCACAAGTGCTCAAATAGAGTATATTCAACTAATCCAGAACCCCTTTCTTAGCCCAACTTTCGACTATTTAAAGAGGTTTGAACACCTTTAAATTGGTGTAGCAGTCCAATTAATGCCTTCCTTGATTGATAATTAATTCTCTGTCTTTTAATCTATTGGATTTGTGTTAAATCTCCAAAATTTATAACTGATATTTTTAATCCTCTGGATTTGTAATTGAAACTTGGATCTCATCCTCTAGATCCATGTTTTGGCTTCTGATGGTTCGCATGGCATGCTCAGACCTGTGTTTGAGTATTATTGGAGATAATTTTCACTCCTCAAGGCTTTAAAGTAAAATTGCGACCCTCTAGATTACATATGCGTATCAGTTGCTTTTAATTTCAATTTTGAGCTCAAAAAAAATTAGACGCAGATCTCTCTATAGTATATTATCAACGTTTGAGCTCCCAGCCACAGGTCTTCCTTGATAAGACCCATGTTTTTTTGAAACGGGTCTATCTTTGGATCTTATGAGCCTTGTGGGCTCTAATGCAATCTCGCATTTGAGTCCAATTCTTAGCAAAACGCAACCCTATGGAGCTCATCTTTGCCAGCCTAATTCGCGGGTCTCTCTGAACTAAGATTCATGTTTTGGCTAGTTTGAGAAATAAAACGTGACTCTGTAAGGGTCACGTTTTAACCTTTCTTGGTTTCGAGACGCGAATCTCTCTATGGCAGATGATCCACTGTTAACCAATTTTCGGTTATCATTATGAGCTTTTATTATCTTTTCTCAAAAATTTCGCTAACAAAATCTCCTCCAAAGTTTTTAAAATTCTGTAACTTTGAAGGTGTTTTAAAATACTTTGGATAAATTAATGATCAAAAAGCACGGGTCTGCACTTATGAGGAAATCCATGACCCTACATTAAAAATGTGGGTCTGCTCTTAAGAGGAGAAACGCGACCCTACATTAAAAATGCGACCTTGTAACTAAAAGCGCGGGTCTGTGCTTAAGAGGAGAACCGTGACCCTGCATTAAAAATGCGGGTCTGCATTTTATGCAACGCATATTGAGCTTCGCCGCTTTCTCTGCCTTTGCTGGCACAGAGATCAAAGCATCCCATGTGCTCATTAATGAGAAAATCTTTACGAGATTTGGACAAAAGATTTTAGCCTTCAAATCCTCTAGCCACAGATCTCAATTATCAAATCTCTTTTATAAAGTATCCTAGTCACTTCTGAAAATATTTCAAACTCTCAAGTTTTCTTTGCTTCCAAGCTTCTCCAAGTTCTTTGTCTTCAAGCTTTTTTCAGGCTCTTCATCTTCAAGCTTTCTCCAAGCTCTGTCTTCAAACTTTTACCAAGAAGATGACGAAGAAGTCTTCAACTTCTAGTCAAGCCACTGGTGGCTCTCGAGACCCTCAAACTGCTTTTGGTTCTTCTCCAGCAGTGGTTCAAGAAGAACCCTTGATTGGTGGTGAGTCTATTGTTTTGATTTTTCCTTATGATTCATGGAAATAGAGCCAGCTCCTTTTTTTTTTGGAAATACGAGTTCATGCCCCATATTTAAGATTTGAAGCACAAGTCCTCTAAAACTTTCTTTTTCAAAATTCGACCTTACGTTCTGAAGATAATTCTTTGCCATAATTTTGTTTTAATCTCCTTTTCCTTTTGATGCAGTGAACTATGCTTTAAATCCTCCCTCCTAGAGTCATTACTTTGGCCACGTTGGTGGGTATGATAGACTTATTTTAGACTTTGCAGGGAATTTCCAGTTTGCGTTACATCCAACAGCTGAGAGGAAGAACAAAATCTTAGTTCCTAACCATTCTACTTTGAGGGAGTTTATGACAAATGCGCCTTTCGAAGGAAAGAACTGGAAACTAATGGGTAAACCCTGTTTCCTATTTGGAGATAAGATACAGACTCCTGATGATTGTTTAGATGATGGGGACTATAAATGGCTCTGTCAAGTTAGAGATCGTAATCTATTTCTTCCGAATATGGAAAGATCTTACCCCTTCCTTTATCTTCAATCTGTTTCTATTCCAAAAATCATAGATTGGCATTTGAATAAAACACAAGATGAAGTTTTATTAGGTGGATTTAATGCGCGTGGTGTGTTTCCACTTGCTTCTAGAAGGAATGTCTCAGGGTTACTTCCAGGGTCGTTAAAGAAAGAATATCCTTTAGGCAAGACTCCACTTGTTGCTAATACTTTATTACATCAGTTTATAGATGCAAAAGGAGAATTCCCATGCCAAGATTTTTGTTTAATAGGATGGGTTCATTCTTCTCCGAAGCGCTGGTGGGTGGCGCTGACCAATTATTTTCTGAAGACTTTTGAAGAACATTTGAACAATATGGGTCTTTATCGCACAATAAGGGTAATTCAACACGAAATCCCCACCAGTTGCTTTCATATTTTTTTTGTTAACTTGAATTATATAACTCTGATATCGGCCCCTTTTTCACGCCTTGTGGTGAACTAGGGCTTGCACTTCATAAAATGTATGAAATTTCAGAACTACTTATAGGAGAAATTCCCTATGAGGAATACGCTCCCATTAGGGAAGAGCTTTATTTGCTGAAAGCTCAATACCCTTCAATCTACGAGACTTACTGGGAACTGCTTTACTATTATCATATTTCTGCTCATATGTCTAGCATTCGGCACTATGGTGTAAAGCAAAAGGATGGTCAGACTATTTTTCCCTTACTTTAAGACATATAATTCTAATTTCACTCGTCTTTCCATAGTTTCCGATCAAGAGGTTGAAGATAGGATTGTCCACTTTGGGACAAATGCTTACATTACTGAATTAGATGAAGATATTTTCGAAGCTGGGACCTCCTTTGACAGTTTTCACTATGAGGCCCAACATCCTCTATAAAATCCAGCTTTATTGGCAGGTTTCTTGATGTTATGGTTAAAATGCTATGTGGTTCCAACAACACCATAGGAAGTTTTATCAGTTGGAATAGTATATCCAACAGTACAGCTAGCATACGGCCATCCAATTAGCTTACTGCCAATGATGGTTTGCGGTATACAAAGTGGGCTGAGGGTGCTGACCTATAAATTTTGCAAAGTCAGAGAAGTCCCTGATAAGGATGGAACCACAAGGACCAAGACTTCAAATCCACGGGCAAAGCTTCCATATACATATCTTATGGCTTGGATTGTCCTGCATTGTCCTTCATTGATGAGTACGATTCATTCTTAGACGGACCTTAGTTCACGAAAATTCCAACATTATTTGATATCAAAATGGAAAGGTGGTTATATGCCCATGGTTCATAGACAGCTTCAACATCATACCAATTATGGTTTGTATATAAGTGCTTTTCTTATTTTTCAAATGTTGATCATGGTGAAGAATTCATAGACTTGCTTGGTGCTGATAATTTTACTACTTTGTTTTCTGAGTGATTCTGGTGGTTGAAAGTATTCACCCCTGGGCATTTGGTCCTCTGTATAGGGAATACTTGCTATATTGAACCATATTTTCCAGTCGTTTCTCTCGCTAGTTTGGATACGACCAATTGTTTGTTGGGAATCCAAATACATCCATCAAATCTGTTGGTAATTTATTTGAAGGAGGTAGAGCTTGGTACCACTTTGTATCTGGTGGCACGAAGGCTAAATTCAATTTACCTTTGAAGACCCCAAATTTGTATATTTCTTTTAGTTTCTGTAATTGGTATTCTGTTGTCAACTTAGTTCCTTCCAACTTCAATGTAAATAACACCTGCTTGAGGGACACTAAAATATGGTTTTCTCAAAAGAAAGAACCAAGTAGCACAAGAGTTCTTAGACTAGATGAGTTTGGACAGGAGTATGATAGTGAGGGGATGACTCAAGAGATGACAGAGATATCGCAATGATTCTTGTGGATCAACCCATAGCGCCAGCTATTCCAGTCTCTGCCCCTTTGTGGCAAAAAGATCATCGTCGGGGTTAAGATCTCCTCCTTAGAAGATTACCACTAAACGGAAAGGACAAAAACAGTCTCGTGGCCTGCCAATCATCCCAGAAGCTAGTTCAGCTGAGGCTGGTGCAGCAATTTTAAGTTCAACTTTCGAAGCTGCTGATGAACAACAGAAAAAGAGGATGAATCGAGGCTGCGTCGTCATTCATCTAAGAAGCGCCGCAGTCAAGGTCCTGTTATTAAGATTGAAGAAGGTGCTCAAGTAGTATCTGAGTTTCCCAGTAAATCAATCACAGGAACTCCTTCCACTGGTCCCATGATTGAGTCTATTACTGAACCTCCTTCCACAGGAGTGCAAACATCTTCAGAAGATTTAGTTCAATCTGTCATACCAGATACCTCAGTTCCCGCTCCTCCAAGCACCCAAATTATCGATGATGACAAAGTGCAAGTCATTGGAGGGGTTCACATATCAAGGTCCTCTTCAATGGCAATGCCTGAGGATCATCAACCCGTAGAGGCTGACCAAACTTGTAAGTCTTTGCATGGTGTAATTCAAATTTTGAATTTTTTTTTGGCCAAATCCACAACTTTAGGATTTAATCCCATCTTCTGAAATGATTTGATAATCCAGGCGATGATGATGATGTTGACAATGAGGATGTTTGTTCTTCCACTCCTCCATCAAATCATAGTAAATACACTTTTCTGAGGCAGAAGAGAGAGCTGAAATATATGGCCCTGAAGAATCAAGCGCTCATCCTCAAGGTCTTTTTTTACCCCATACAATAAAAATTTCAGTCCTTTCATTTTTTTTATTTTATTTAATTATTTCCTCTTCTTTTAGAAATGTTATCTCCTACCCCGACCTCAGAGTATGTGCTTGAAATTGAGACTTCTTCTGCTGAAGTTATAGTTCAAGTTGAGGTTTTATCTGGGGTTGCTAGGACTACTTCTTCAGTTGAGGTTATTGAAACAACTCCTCATATTGAAACGAGCATCGAAATTACTCCTCTAGTTGAAGTTGCTGCCCCTACTGAAGTTGTTGTTCTTTCTCTGAAGATACAACAAGGATTACTTCACTCTTGAAGGGTTCACTTCCCCATTTGTCCCCAACCATTGAAACTACTGGAGTTGCATCCACTTTTGTTGTCACTCCTCCTACATCCACAATCTCTTCATTGCCATCAGTAGGCTTTATGGAGGTTGACGCACTTACTGATGATTTACTTCAATATGCCATTCAAGTCTTCTTTAATTTCCTGGACCATTGTGTTAACATGATTCTGAAGGGGAATTCTTTTGTTTCAATTGCCACCCTCTTGAACCTCTATGTGACTAGCATAGCAAACACCGGTGGAGAAGATAAAGCAGTTCCTTACAAACTTATATTGGCTCAACTCTAAGACTATGCTAATACTTTGTTGAAAATCAGTAGTACAGACAAGTTAGAAATCATTGAGACTACTTTTAAAAGATTAATGGAGGAATAGCTCGAGCTTCGGAAAGAAGTCCAGAGAAACATTAGTGCTCATTAGGCTTGTGTTGATAAAACTCAATCAGCTAATAAATCTCTATGTTCTCAGATAGAAAATGTTGTTGTTTCAATCAAGGGTCAAGATCAAATTATTGCGAGAACTCAAGAAACCATTGCTAAAACTCAGGCTTATCTTAAAAAGACTTCCTAGGAGCGTGAGGAGACAATGAAGATCCTCACTGATTTATCTAGGCAGTGTAATGATCTTAATAGAATCCTCTTGTCCGAACAAGTGGAAGTGGAGGCTCTTAAATCTGACCCAATAAACGATGTGACTGTCAGCGAAGAAGAATTGCGAAGACAGACTGTTGTTCAAGCTTATGAGGCTATTCAATTGGAGATGAGGGATGTCGAGAAAAAAAAATCAAGACCCTCTTGACTCATTAATTTGTAATGATTTTCTTGATATTGTTCAAGGAGCTCCTGTAAGGAACTTATAATAATGGATGGAAATATTTTGGTTTTCTTTTTTGGAAAGATTTCTATTATCATTCATTTAGAGGTTATTATTAACTTAATGAATGAATTTAGTGTTGATGATCAGAGATAATTGTTAACTTGATGCACCATTAACTCTTTTTGTATATTGTCCAGAGGTAACCATTAACTTGACAATGTAGAGTTTATTCAAACTTCCAAATTGATTTTGCAACGAATGAATAACTTTCTCGAACATGGTAGAAGTAATCATTAACTTTTCTGCATAAGTTGTAATTTCTGTTGTTCAGTGACTTGTAGTATAACAGCTTTTGAATTGCTAGAGATAATTTTTAACTAAGCAAATTTTGATGGAATGAAATTTTGTTTGTCAGAGGTAATTGTTAAACTTGACAAATTTTGGTGGAATAAAATTTGGTTTTGTCAGAGGTAATTTTTAACTTGATAAGTTTAGGGAATGAAATTTGGATTGATAGAGGTAATTTTTAAACTTGACAAATTTTGGTAGAATGAAATTTGGTTTTGTCAGAAATAATTTTTAACTTGACAAGATTTTGTGGAATGAAATATGGTTTCATTAGAGGTAACTTTTAACATGACAAATTTGGTAAATGAAATTTGGCTTGTCAGAGATAATTTTTAAACTTGACAAATTTTGGTAGAATGAAATTTGATTTTATCATAGCTAATTTTTAACTTGACAAAATTTTGGTGGAATAATCTTTAAAGACAAAACACGACTTTGTGAGGATCTGCACTTTGGTTGTCTTCTTTAGAGACAAAACGTGACTTTGGGAGGTTTGAATTTTAGACTCTTGTGGCTCTAAAATACAGATTTTGGTGGAAAGGAACTTAGAATCTGTTAGAGATAAAAGCTTAACATAACAGGTTTACGGAATTTTTAGTAAACCCCTGTTATAAATGGATTTGATTAGGCTTTACCAATTTACTGTTTGCATTGGGCTAGTCATGTTATTCTCCTCAGTATAATGAGTTGTCAAAAATTTCATTTGGGCTTAAATGTCAAACTTTCCTTTTCTCTTAACCTTAACAAGTTTGAATAATTCATACTTTTTACCCCCAGCATGGTGGGGTTGTCGAGAATTTCATTCAGACTTAAACACTAAACTTTCCTCTTCTCTTAACCTTAACATGTTAGAGTAATTCACGCTTTTTACCCCCAGCATGGCGGATTGTCGAGAATTTCATTTGGACTTAAACATCAAACTTTCCTCTATCCTTAATCATATAGATGTAGGATTCATTTTCATTTAATACTTCTGTTGGTGTGGAGAATTGCATGTTAGTGACAAGCTAGCATAACTTCATTTGATGTATTCTGTTGAGGAAGTTGATGAAGTAACGGACCGCAAAATATTGACTGCACCATGCTAAAACTTGGTAAAAATAAACTGCTTCTTGCAGATGAGCTCCAATTGATTGGTGGACAAATTTGTTCTATTTGGGAGATAATAGTGTCAAGAATTAGACACATTCACTAATCTCCTTATAGCCTTCGAATGCTTGGCGTTTGAACAGACTAATGATCAAGACATAGTGCTGAATTTTTCTTTTTGTTGAGGGAAAAATTCAAATATGTGCATCAAATGATTTGATACTTCTATACTCTTTTCAGAGATACCGGCCGAGAATACATCGAATAGCTCGTATCAAGAAGCTGCTTCATTCTTTACTGTGCTCTTCAGAAGGAGTACTACAAGAAGTTTCCCTATAAAATTTTCTTATTACCGTTTCTCTGGGCATTGGTTGAAAATTCACTAATTCAGTTATAGACACGATTAAGGGTTACTGAAGAGGATACATATCTTAAGCCACTCAATCTTTGACTTGATTGTTTCTTACTATTACATAAGCTATTTATATGCAATCTATTTTGCCTTTTAAAAGGTTCGGGGTTCTTCTTCGCCATTATTCGTTGGAGACCGAGTAGCTCGGCCTTCTGCAATTTCTTGAATATTAAATTAGGAGTAATATTTCTTCAAAAATTTTTCATTGATTGGAATCATTATTTTGTCGTCATTCAGTTTTGCCAACTGTTCTTAGCAAAAATCTTGCGTCCTTCTATTGAATACAACTTAATTACAATGAAACTGAACAAAAGAAAACAAACGAGAGGATTTATAATTTATCTCTCTCTTTTATAATAAAAAGTGGGTTCTATGTAGTGATGGGATCTATCGAGTAGCTTCTTTTGATAATCTTGACATGGAAGTCGTCTTTCTTGATAAAGAAGATGGCCGGCCCTAGATCTTCTCTACTGGTCTTGATGAGTTCAAGCCTCTCACACAAAACTTGAACTTCACAAAAGCTCCGAAAAGATCGATCACCAAAGGCTTCAAGGCTCTCTCGCGTACTTGAATTGCCAAAGGATCAAAAAAATTGAAAATGGATCTATTGAAAATAAATCTATTGAAGATTAATCTATTGAAGATTTATCTATTGAAGATGGATCCGTAAAGTCTTCTCAAAGAGGGTATTTATAGACTTTAGTTTGAAAGTTCTCATAGGAATAAGAATAGAATATTTCCATAGGAATAGGAATAGAAGGTTTCCATAGGAATATGAATAGAAGGTTTCCATAGGAATAGAAATAAAAGATTTTTGTATTCATCAAGGATTCTAATCAAATATATTAGTTTTGATTTAAAATCTCTTGAATTTGAATTCTTATTGGACTCAATTCGGATATAAGATAAGCCCAAATCTCAATCTCAATCAATTAAAAATCTAATGAAAATCTGTTCATGCGAAGTTAATACGGAGCTAGAATCATCAGAATGCGGAGCTATGAATTAGCTCCGCATTTTACTTAAACGCGAGGCTAAATAGCCAAAATGCAGAGCTGCGGAGCTAGCTCCGTATTCTGTGTGGAAAATTCATTTTTACTTAGAAATTTTCACTACCAACAGACCCCCATCCAAAATTTTCAAAATGGCTTAGAACTTAGTAAATTTTAAAATACTTTGGATTTTCAAATTTGAACACGAAGTTAATAAAACCAAGCTATCTTCGTGTTTACATCAACACGCGAAGCTAATAGCCTCGGGTTTTACTAAAAACTGCCTCGATTCTCATACTGAATACCAAGGGGCGGGTTTTTTCATTTAAATAGAGTCTTCTCTTCTTCTTCTTCACTCATTCGAAGAATTTTCAAAAACCCAAGAGCTCCGGCAATCCAAACCCTTACAACCCGAGGGATTTCTTGCCGATTTCTTCGCTTTTCCACTAAATTTCTTCAAGATCAATGGCACCCAAGAAGAGTATGGCATTGTGCACCTCCTCACCATCAGCGGCCGGCGCAAGCAGTAGCGGCAGCGGCCATGGCAGCGGCGGCGTGGCCTACGCCGCGTCTATTGGAGGTAAAATTATCCATTTTTAAACCCATAGATCAATCTTTGGAGTGATTTGGCTCGGTTTTAACCGGCCAATCGCCTCCTTCACCAGCGAAATTATCGCCGTTCTCCGACCGGATGGCTTGGAGAAGAAAAAAGGACCTCTAGTCTTTTTCTACGCGAAGTTATCGCATTAGCGTCGCGTTTTGCATTTTAATGCATTACGCGAGGTTATCCTGATTGTCGCATTTTCTACGCGAAGTTATAGGTTTAACTTCGCGTTTCATCTAAACGCGAAGTTATTCTCTTAGCTTCGCATTTTAACTTGACGTGAAGCTATTTATTTAGCTTCGCATTTTATTTTAACGCGAAGTTATTCTTTTCATCACGCGAAGTTATTCTTTAGCTCCGCATTTCTATACTTAGAAAATTTTCTTCTTTAGAATTTCTTCTAACTTTATTTTTTTCTTTTTGCAGTTGGCTATTCGGTGGATTCTCTTTCTCATAAGCACCACTTTGGCTTTGCTGAGGATAAAGACCTAGCGACCCAGTTCTGCTTCACCACTGACCTCCCTGCCTTCAAGCCCAGTCTAAGAAAATGCAGAGAGAAGTTGATCAGATACAGGCCTGCAACTGCGAGGGAGATCATTACAAATGCTCCTTTTGAAGCCATGAACCGAGAAGCACTGGAGAAGCCAGCATTCCTCTTTGGAGATGCAATGGATTATTCGGATGAGCTTCTTTTTGATGAAGAGAGCAAGTGGCTCTACCAAATTGGCAATTTACTGATGTTCATGCCTGACATGGAACGCAACTACCCTCGGTGTACCTTCAGAGGTTATCTTCCCGTTGTAAGTTAGATTGGGAGCTAACTCGTAACTATGACGGAGTTGCAACTGGTAAATTCAGCACATGTGGAGCTTACCAAGATGGTCCCACCAGGTGTGTCACTGGGCTCCTTCCTGGTAGAGTTACCAAGGAGCACCCACTTGGAGAGGTCCCTGTTCGTCGCAAAAGTTTCTTCGCTTCCTCCTATTGAATTAACTTAAATTACAATAGAAGTGAACAAGATATAAAGAGAACAAACGAGAGGATTTTATACTTCAATCGCTCTCTTTTACAATAAAATCGTGGGATCTGTGGTGATGGGATCTATAGTAGTTCCTTTGGACGATCGGTACGTTGAAATCTTCTCTTTTAAAGATATCGGCCGACTATAGATGATCTTCTCTGGTTTTGATTCGTTCAAGGCTCTCTCGCGTAACTCGAACTTCTCAAGAACTCCAGAAAGAAGATGGTAATTTTCTCTAATCTTCACGAACTCAAGGCTCTGTGCATAACTTGAATTCTCCAAGATTTCAGAAAAATATCTCAATTGCCGAAAAAGTCGCCCCCTAGGGTTTCACCAGGAAGGTTTTTATAGCCCCAGGTTAATGCAAGAGTTTCTATCTAAATAGAACTCGCATTCATCAAGGATTCCAATCAAATATCTTAGTTTTGATGGAATTCTGATTAGACTTGATTCGGGTATTTGGATAAGCCCAAAATCATAATCTCAATCAATCTGAGATTCTGGTTATCTGCTTACGCGGAGCTTTAATCGCATCAAAACGCGGCGCTAAATAACCAAAACGCGGAGCTAACGCGGAGCTATTGATCATCTCCGCGTCTCACTCAAACGTGAGGCTAATACAAGCCAGACTGCGGAATCAATGCGGAGCTATTAAACATCTCTGCGTTTTATTCAAACGCAGGGGTAATGTAACCAAACATGGGGCTATTGAATTAGCTCCGCGTTCTGTTGTGGAAAATCCTTTTAACTTAGAAATTTTCACTGCCAACAGAACCCCCTCCAAAGTTTTCAAAATGGCTTAGACTTCAGCAGATTTTGAAATACTTTGGATCTTCAAACTGAAAATGCGGAGTTAGAATACCAAGTCTATCTCGCATTATCTGCTCACTTACGCGGAGCTAATCAGCTTCACTTCGTCTTCAGTGAAATGAGTAATTATGTCATTAATTACCCTGAGTTTCCACGCCGAATACCAAGCGACGGAAATTCTGTTTAAATAGAACTCCCGGCTCATCTTCTTCTTCATCTCATCCGAAGAATTTCTGAGAACTCGAGTGACTCACAAATGATCTTCAACTGATCTTCGTTCAATTCTCCATAGGATGTCTCTCCAGAGGAGTTCGGCTTTTCGCAAGTTGGCCGGCGTTAATGTCAGCGGCCATGGAAGTAAACGCGACGGCAAACCAGTCTATGCAGCGTCTTCCGAAGGTAAAAACTTCATCTCCTGGTTTTCTAAGAACCATTCTGAGATATTTTGGCTTGATTTAATATGGACGATTGCTTATCTTGTAGGCGAGATCACCGTTTTATTGTGTCGTTCCTGCGCTTGAAATGCGAACTTTACTAGTAGTCTTAATGAAACTGCGAGGCTATCTTTGATTAGCAGTCGCGATGAATTGCGAGGCTATCTTTGATTAGCAGTCGCTATGAATTGCGACGCTATCTTTGCTTAGCAGTCGCTATGAATTGCGAGGCTATCTTTGATTAGCAGTCGCGATGAATTGAAGTTATCGCATCATCCTTTGCGTTTAAAGCGTGAGGCTATTTCTTCAATTGTGCGCGGAGTTAATTTAGCTCCGCGTTTTCACTCTTTTGGAAACTCTGTTCCTTTTGCAATAAGTCCAATCCTTTCTGAAGAGGAATGTATGCGGGTCCATCGATCTTCATCAAAAGTAACTCTAAGGAAGTCAAAAGCATGTGCTTTACAACATAGTTGCAGGTTTCAAGTTCTGGCTCCGAGAGATAAACTCATGAAGGAGCTGTAAATAGGGAACTGCAGCACTTGCAGTGCAGAATTGTGCTTCAGTGCAGCGTTCTCCTTTCCTCTCGTGCTTCATTTCGGATGACAGATCCTAATTGACATTTGCAGAGGAGATCTTTTGCATGTGAACCAGGGAACTGAGCTTCAACACCCTGTAGAGAAGTCCTACTGTTAGGTTATTGACAAGTTGATCATGTAAAATCTTTTGGGAGAGTTATAACCCCTTCTCTGTAATCTCTTCTTCTATGAATAAAGAGCAAATTATTTTCCTCTCTATCTGTTAGCTTCAATAATCTTGCTTGCACAACAAATAGATGGTCAATAATTTTGGTAAAAATAATCTAAGGCTCTTCTACGCAACTTAGATTACTAATCCAAATGATCGGATAAAGATCATTTTAACTTAGATGGAAGCGCCTAATTGCACTCGTCAAAAATCTAAGTTTTTCCATGAAAACGCGAAGCTAAGGCACAGGCTATCCTCGCGTTTTGTAAAGTTGCGCGGAGTAAAACAACTTCGCGTTTTCCACCATCGCGCGAGGCTAATAGCTTCGCATTTTAGAGAGCAACTGACTAGTCACTTTCTCCGAAACTCGCGCCGAATTCCAAGAGGCGGTTTCTTTCATTTTAAATGAAATCCCTATTTCTTATCCTTCTGACTTTATTTGAGAATTTTCCAAAAACTTAGAGATTCAGGCGATCAGAGTTCAGACGACCCGATCTTCTTCCGACCGAGTTTCTTCAGATTTTTCAGTCGATTTTTCTCAACAATGGCACCCAAGACTCGTGCTACTTCTCGAGCGGCTCCATCATCGACGACTGGCGCAAGCAGTGGTGGCGGCGGCCAAGGCAGCGACGCGCCAGCCCACATTTCGCCCATCGGGGGTAAGAATCTTTCCATCGAGACTCTTTAGAATATTTCTAGAGTGATTTAGCTTAATTTTAACTGATCAATCAACTCTTTTACCGACGAGATCGCCGTACTCCTGCCGTAAGGCTTGGAGAAGAAGAAAAGTTTCTGACTGCCTTCTTACGCGAAGTTATCACGTCATCCTCGTGTTTAAAGCGCGGGGCTATTTTAAGTAGCAATCGCGCTGAAACGCGAGGCTATTTCAAGTAGCAGTTGCGCTAAAACGCGATGCTATTTTAAGTAGCAGTCGCGCTAAAACGCGAGGTTATTTTAAGTCGCAGTCACGCTGAAAAGCGAGGCTATTTCAAGTAGCAGTTAACAGTCGCGCTGAAACGCGAGGCTATTTTAAGTAGCAGTCACGCTGAAACGCGAGGCTATTTCAAGTAGCAGTCGCGCTAAAACGCGAGGCTATTTTAAGTAGCAGTCGCGCTGAAACGCGAGGCTATTTTAACTTCTGCGCGGTCTAATCTTTAGCTTCGCGCGGCGCTATTCTTAGCTTCGCGCGTTCTAATCTTTAGCTTCGCGTGTCCATACTTAGAGAAATTTTCTGCCCTATAGAAACTTCTCTCACTCTGCTTTCTTTTTGCAGTAGGGTATTCGATAGAATCTATTCCCCACAAGAATTACTTTGGCTTTGCTAAGGGTTCTGATCCCTCAGGCCAATTCCGTTTCACTACCATCCTGCCTTCGTACAAGCCAGACCCGAAGGATCGCAAGGAGAAGTTGATCAAGTATCATCCCACCACTGGGCGAGAAATCATAACTGATGCAGCCTTCGAAACTGTGAATAGAGAGGCGATGGAGAAACCCGCCTTCCTCTTTGGAGACTAGATGGATCAATCAGATGAGATCCTTTCTGAAGAGGAACGCGTTTGGTTATATAACTCAAGCGAAATGTTGATGCTTCTGCCTAGAATGGATCGTAGCTATCCTCTGGTCTATCTTCAGAGGCTGGCAATGCCTCGGGAATTAAAGTGGGACTGACTCAAGAGCAAGATGGCGTCCCAACAGGCAAATTTGGTGCAAAAGGGGTTTATCAAGATAGTTCCCCTAGATGCATTACTGTCTTGCTTCTAGGCCGATTTGGCAAGGAGCTTCCAATAGGAGAAGTCCCATCTCGTGCCGGAACTTTCTTAAGTGAGTTCTTGGCGAAGGATGGTCAGTACCCGGCTAGCGACTTCAGAATGCCTGGCTGGGTTCATTCTTCTAACAATATGTGGTGGGCACGCCTTGTTCAGTACATGCTAGATTCCCACGAGCCCATTTTAAAGGATATTGTCATGTATAAAGCCATCAGGAATGTCCAATTCGATTTTTTCCAGAGTGCTTATCACTTTTACTGCCTCTTGGAGATGTATAACCCTGAGACCTGTACTTTCTTTACACCAGTGGGTGAGCTAGGGTTCGCTCTCCACGAGATGTTTGAAGTTTTCGGGCTTTCCATAGGTGAAATCCCCTATGAAGAGTATATCCCCACCACCAATGAGCTGAACATGCTACTGGCGAGGGATGAGCGCATCTATGCCACATACTGGGAGATGATGTGCCATTATCATATTTGCGCTGACTCGGTATCGGTCATAAGAAATGGGCCGAATACCTTTTTGCCAACTTGAATTCTAAGGATAGTTCAACGACTATCCATGGCCATCCACCCGTCTATGGCTCAGAGATTGATCACCGCATTGCTAAGGGCTGCCACCTATTATATTATACCACTGAATCCAATAAGAATGGATACGGTCCTGGTACTTCATTCAAGAGCTATCACTATCAAACCCAGTTTCTGGTTTCCAACAGAAGTCTCATTGCCGGATTTTTGATGCTGTGGCTTAAGAGATGCGTCGTGCCATCGTTGCCCAAGGAAGCAATTGCAATGACCGTGGTATATCCAGCGGTTCTTCTTGCATACGGCCGACCCCTTGGACTCCTTCCCGCCATGGTATGCAATTTGCAGTATGGACTGAGGGTGCTCTGTCGTGATTTCCTCCCTACTATTAAGGTCAAGGGGAAAGGAAAGGGCAAGTCGAAAGAGACTGCCCAGCCGAAAACTCCAAACTCTAGGGTGGAGATGCCCTATACCTATTTGATGGCGTGGCTCGTTTTGCACTGTCCCTCTTTAATGAGTGCACCAGAGCGTCGTTCAGGTGAAAAGTGCTTCTTTGTAGAACTGTATGAACGCTCTTCATGGAAGCAGAATTATATGTCTCAAATTTGGAAGACTCTTCGTGGCTTTCAGAACTATGAGATCTTCAGATGTTTCCCCGACTTCCCTGGCGGAGGATATGGGATAAGGCTGAAGGATGCCGTGGGAGCAGATAAGTTCACTACTTTATCTGCAAGAGCATTCTGGTGGCTTCTCAATATCCGTCCCGGACACTTGGTGTATCGTCAAGATCTCAGGTGTCAGATAGAGCCATATATTCCGAGTCGCTTTGCTCGCCAGTTTGGATACTCTCAACTTTATGTGGGCAATCCAAATAAAGATCTTGCTTACGAGGGAGACTTGTATGAAGGTGCCCGTGGCTGGTTCCATTTTGCAGCGAGCGGAACCGAGGCTGAATTCTCCTTGCCCCAGAAGTCGCCAGAACTGGCAATGACCCTCAGCTTCTGCAACTGGTTCAGCATTGCGAATGCCGACGTGCCCGGCTTCTCTCTCAATCGCAGTTGTTGCAAAGAGATTGAGGCCCTCTATATTAGCCGCCAGGGTGCTTCTAGGGTAAGGATAAAAGGAATGGAAGAATTCCTTGGCGCTGCGGCTGAGCCTTCGGATGTCAGCGAATCAGACGATGATGCCGGTGATGATGACGACAATACTGGTGCTGGTGGAGCTCCTCAGCCTGTTGTCAGTCGTTCCCTGAGTCCAACTCTCAAACGCCGCGGCACTTTAAAGAAAAGGCCGAGTAAGAAGCAAAAACTGGCACAGAAAACTTTGATAGCCCCCCAAGAAGTAGCTATCAAACTCGCTTCTGACTTGTTGGCTTCAGCTGTACCCCCAGCATTGGCAAGGGATGATGAGCCTGCTAAAACTTCAAACGTTGTTGAGGTTTTGGCTCCTTCGGCCGTAGAGCCTGTGGCAGAACCGGGTAGTGAGACGGGTACATTGCTGGAAACGACAATGGCTCCCCCTTCAAGTCCGAAAACTGGACTTGTATCGCCTGGTGTGGCCTTTAACATTTTATCTTTTGTCCGTTTTTATTTATCGTAACACTGCTTTTCTGGTCTTCTGATATGCAGGTGGTCAACTTCTCTCGCCAATGCATTCGACTACCCAAGTAGAGTCTGACGATAGAATGGACCATTCCGGCTCCATTGGTGGTGTGGGTAGCTCTGCTGGCGAGTTTGCGGCTGATTATTCCACACCGGCTCCTGCCTCTGTTTCCTCTTCAATTCCCCCAATTGACGAATTGGGAAGTGACGAGAGAACTGAGATTATTATCGCAGCTGCTGCTAATGAGGCTACACCTTCTCCTAGCATGCCATCTCCAACGCCAGTCTGTTCCACTGAGACATTTTCCACAGTCGTTGGCGTGCCTTCTCAGTCAGCGATTTTAACGTCGTCTGTTGTCGTGGCTGCTGAGATACCTGCAACTCTTCCGACTTCAAGCCTTCCAGCAGGGGAGGAGAATAATTTGAAATTCTCGTTCGAAGATGCTTCTCCCACCGGAGGAGCTTCAGGCGAAGTGATCCCATCTTCTCTTCCTGTTGATGGGGGTACCCAAGTGATCTGTACTGACGGTACTTCGTCTGGGGTCTCCAGCTCTTCCAGATCTGCACTGGCTCTGCTGCTCCCCCATATTATGAATTTAATGCAGGGACGGGCTTATTCTTCTCTAATTCCAGCCACTACTGCTCTCTTGCTTACGACACCTTTCTTTGCATTACCTACTTTGCCTACCGACACTGCAAATCCTCTTGAAAAACTTTTCGGCTTCACTGTCGAGGATTTTATGCATTTGTTAAGAAGATGTGTCGAGATGGTTCTTGCTGGCCACGATTTCTTCAACTTCGCACGTCCATTGTTACTCCGCTATCTAGGAAATTTTGAAGAATTCAGCGGACAAGATCGAGCAGCTCCATACCGGGCCTGCCTTGCAGCCTTAGAAGAGCAGGTGACCATGCTACACACACTCCGTCAGGCGGATGTGGAGGTGATTACTGAGATAGAGCTGGCGCGGCTTCGGGCGGAATCCTTATCTCGAAGAAATATTTTAAGGCAGCAGGAGGAGAGATGGTCTCAGGAGCTGACAGAGCTCCAGG
Organism: Dracaena cambodiana; assembly: GCA_036321105.1. Classification (NCBI taxonomy): domain Eukaryota; kingdom Viridiplantae; phylum Streptophyta; class Magnoliopsida; order Asparagales; family Asparagaceae; genus Dracaena; species Dracaena cambodiana. The sequence goes on along the minus strand of JAYEPQ010000001.1, from coordinate 17,466,252 downwards.
CCAGTCGGGAATCCATTCTTGGCGACCTGCAGAGGGTAAACTTTGGAATTGAGGAAAGTCAGGTGGCCATCTCTAAAGCCCAGGAGACGATTGCCAGAGCTCGGGCCACTTTGATAGAAAATGAACTCCGATTAGGAGAATCTATCAAGAAGCGGGAGATGTTGCTTGTCCAGCAGGAGCAGATTCAGCAGGAAGAGATGGCCAGGAATCGTACCATAGAAGAATCTCGTCAGCAACAGCTTACAATAAGTGATGATGAGTTGCGTAGGCAAGCTCAGCAAACCGTGGAGGCTTCTCATCGTAGAAATTTGGACGTGACTAAACCAATTGAGATTTCTGGGAGGCCAATAGTTTCATCTCTCTTTACGCTTTTATCTTCCTTGTAATACGAACTTCGTAAACAGGAGAGAGATAACTTTACGATGTTTCTTTGAAATTCTTTTTGTATCTTCACCTTTTTAATAAAGATGATTCTTTTGACTCTTTTATTTGCCGGCTTCAAAACAGATTTGCTTGCCCAACAAATAACCTGTCATCAAAATGATTTATCTCGGTATCGTTTATGCTCAATTTCTCGAGCCGAAGTAAAAGTTAAAGTTTAATATGGGATTTTTAGCAAACCCCCAGCTATTAACGGATTTGATTAGCCTTTACCAACTACCATTTGAGTTGGGCTATCCATGTTATTCCCCTCAACATGGTGAGTTGTCAAAGATTACGTTTGGGCTTAAATGCCAGACTTTTTCTCTCCCCTTTACTTTATCGGTATTGGGCGATTCATACTTTTACCCCAGTATGATGGGTTGGCGAGAAACTCGTTCTCTTCCCATTGCCTAGTCGGCATTGGGCAATTCATACTTTTACCCCAGTATGATGGGTTGGCAAGAAACTTATTCTCTTCCCATTGCCTAGTCGGCGTTGGGCAATTCATACTTTTTAGGTCAGAGGCGCTTAATTACACATGCCTAAAAGAAGATTGGGGGTTGTTCAAACTTGAGAACTAAGCACACCAGGTTTGGGTCAGAGGTGCCAAATTGCGCATGCCCAAGAAAAGACTGATGGTGGTTCAAACTTGAGAACCAAACTGGAGGCGGTTCAAAGCTCTCTCGTGTAACTTGAACTGGGTACTCCAAACACACTAGGTTTAGGTCAGAGGCGCACAATGCACATGCCTAAGAAAAAGACTGGAGGTGGTTCAAACTTGAGAACCAAACACGCCAGGTTTAGGTCAGAGGCGCCAAACTGCGCATGCCTAAGGAAGAGACTGGAGGTGGTTCAAACTTGAGAACCAAACGCACCAGGTTTAGGTCAGAAGCACCCAATGCGCATGCCTAAGAAAAGACTTATGGTGGTTCAAACTTGAGAACCAAACACACCAGGTTTAGGTCAGAGGCGCCCAATGCGCATGCCTAAGAAAAAGACTGGAGGTGGTTCAAACTTGAGAACCAAACGCACCAGGTTTAGGTCAGAGGCGCCCAACTGCGCATGCCTAAGAAAAAGAAGACGCGTATTTCCAGGGATATTAAGCATAATATTTCTTCACAAACTTGCCATTGATCGGTATCATCATCCTGTCGCCATCTTGATTCATTAAGCGATAGGCTCCACTGGAGTATACTGTCTCCACAATAAACGGTCCTTCCCACTTGGGTTCGAATTTACCTTTAGTCTTGTGGGTTAGCACCATTGGCCTTTTAACAGCCAGAACCAAGTCTCCTTACTTAAAGGTCCTTGGTTTAACGCTCTTATTGAACATTTGAGATATTCGGGCTTGATACAACTCAATTTGCTGTTGAGCCCTGAGACGTTTTTCATCCAACGCCTCTAGTTCTTACAATCTTTGCTGATGGCGCTCTTCTGTCGTCATCTTTGTGGCTAAAGCCACTCTTATTGATGGTATCTGGATTTCAAGAGGCAAGACAGCCTCACTTCCGTAAACCAAAGAGAACGGGGTTGCTTTGGTCGGGGTGCGAACGGTGGTGTGATATGCCCACAAACATTCTCCCAACTTTTCATCCCAATCTCGTTTATTGGAAGAGACGAACTTCCGAAAGAGTTTGATGATCGTCTTGTTGAAAGCTTCTGCTAACCCATTAGCCGCAGGGTTATATGGAGTAGAAGCGATATCTTTGATTCTGAACTTATTGCAGAATCTGGAGAATCCCTGACTAATGAATTGCGGACCATTATCATGAATGATCCGTCGGGGATGCCAAAGCGGTAAATGACATGATGCTTGACAAACTTGATCACATCTGTCGTCTTCACCTCTTTCATGGGCACGGCTTCGGCCCATTTTGAAAAATAATCGGTTATTGCAAGAATAACCTCTGGATGACGGGGGAGTTATTGGCCCTACAATGTCCATTCCCCAGGCTTCAAATGGCCAGCTTGCGACGGTATTGTGCAAGTATTCTTGGGGTTGATGAATAAAATTGGCATGTATTTGGCATGCATGACATCGTTTAGCGTATGCCATTGCTTCCGTAACCATGCTCGGCCAGTAGTATCCTAGCCTTTTTATACGGTCTCCAAGTTTTGGACCAGGGTGATGAGCTCCACATACTCCATCATGTGTTTCTCTCAGCACTTCTTCTGCTTCTGCTTTCGATATGCAGCGTAGCAATAGACCACCTCTTGACTTTCTATGCAAAGTCTGAAGTTTATGGTCATAATAAAATCTTTGGGCCTTCCTCTTTATTGAGGTGGCTTCCTTTGGGTCTTCTGGTAATACCCCATGTAAGGTATAATCCACAAACGGAAATCGCCAATCACGAGGTTCTAATTTTAAGCCAATCTGGCATATCTCTTTGGCTTGAGATACCATATCTGGGTGGAGGAGTTCTCTACTACCAATGGTGATGCTTTTAGCTTCACCTAGCGGGATTGCCAGTGTTGCGGCTAATGCGGCAAGAGCATCTGCATATATGTTCTCATTTCGAGATATGTGGTATATGTAAAATTGTTCAAAATATCCTGCTAGCTGAATAGCTAGCTGATGATAGGGGATGAGGGCTTCATGTCTGACTTCATATTCACCCGTCATCTGATTGACAATGAGCTTAGAGTCTCCATATGCCTCTAGATGGTTCACCCCCAGTTGCAGAGCTATTTTTAAGCCGATAATGAGTGCATTGTACTCCGCTACATTATTAGTGCACGGTTCTGTTAATGAGTAACCGTTAGGCAATATATGTTTATGTGGGGATATTAGCACAACCCCCATTCCAGTAGCAGATCGTCTGGCAGCGCCATCAAAGAACATTTGCCAAGGCTGTTCTCTGGTTACTGTGTTGACTTCTGATGTCTGCTTCAATTTGGACCAAATCGAATGGTCTGCAAGGAAGTCAGCGATTGCTTGTCCTTTCATGGCCTTTTGAGGGACAAAATGTATGTCATAGGGCGACAGTAGCAAGGCCCATTTTGCCAGTCGGCCATTTAAAACCCCTGGTTTTGTCATCAGAATCTTCAGGGGATTAACCCGTGATATGACGTGAATCGTTTGCCCAGAAAGATAGTGTCGCATTTTCTGAACGGCGAACACTAGGGCTAAACATTCCTTTTCAATTGGGTTATACCGCTGCTCGGCCCCAATCATTGTTCTACTTAAATAGTAGAGGGCATGCTTATGGCCGTGCTCATTATATTGAGCAAGTAATGCTCCTAAAGCATTATCCATGGCCCTTACATATATAAGGAATGGCTGCCCAGGGGCTGGTGACATAAGTACAGGAGGCTTAGTAAGGTACTCCTTGAGGTCATCAAATGCCTGCTGACATGCCTCATCCCATATGAAAGACACCCCCTTCTTCATAAGTTTGGAAAATGGTTGGCATCATCCAGATAAGTTGGATATGAAGCGCCGAATATAAGCGAGCTTTCCTTGTAATCCCCTTAATTCCTTAAGATTGCGGGGAGGCAGCATTTCGCTAATCGCTTTTACCTTTTCAGGGTTGAGAAAAATTCCTTTTGAAGTTATTATGAACCCCAGATACTTCCCGCTGGATACCCCCATGAACGACTTGGTAGGATTCATCTTCAGGTGATGTTTCCGCATAAGATCGAAGACCACTCTTAAATCATGAAGATGATCTTCCTTGCTTTTGCTTTTGACTGCTAAGTCGTCCACATAGCACTCCACTGTTCTGCGTAGATGTTCTTTGAATATGGCACTTATTGCGCATTGGTAGGTGGCACCTGCATTCTTTAATCCGAATGGCATCACCGTATAACAGTATACCCCCTGTGGCATTCTGAAAGCTGTATGCTTTTCATCATCCGGGTGCATCTTGATTTGGTTATAATCTGAGAAGCCATCCATAAAGGACATCCTCTCAAAACCGCAAGTATTATCGATCATCACATCAGTGATGGGGAGTGGAAATTCATCCTTGGGACATGCAGCGTTCAGATCTCGAAAGTCAATGCATATCCGGATTTTGCCATTCTTTTTGCGAACTGGCACTATGTTTGCCACCCAGTCAGGATGCTGCTCTTCTCGGATAAACCCAGATTTTATAAGCTTATTGACCTCAGCAACTATTGCCTCCATCAATTATGGTCGAAAACGCCTCTGTTGCTGTTTAACAGGTTTAACATCTTCTTTTATATTTAACCGGTGTGTGGCAATTTGAGGGTCAAGCCCAGGCATATCTTCATAACTCCATGTGAACACATCTATATACTCTTTGATAAGGGATATAAGTTCCTCTTTTCCAAAGGAGTTAGTGTGTCGCTTATGAAAATGGGTTTTGGATTTTCTTCCGTTCCCATATTAACCTGTATTAATTTGTCTTCTGTGGGCGGGTCACACTGTTCAAAGCGGACATCCCAGAGAGTATCTATATACCTAGCCCAAGCATCATCTTGAACATCAATTGGTTCCTCGTCGCTTTCTGGCGCGGCTGAAACCATATTGATTGTCAAAGATTGAAACCAAGTACCGGTGCTTATATCCGAATCATAATCTGGTGAAGATGTTTCTTCTTTGGCCGAAGAACTCTCTTCATCATTTAATGGTGACGAAGGTGGAGTAGATACATAACCCAACCCCCTGCGGGTCTTCTGATAATAATCAGGGCTCTTTCCTCTCGGTCTAAACGAGGGTATAAGATTCCGCCGCCCTTTTCAAAGTTTAATCCCGGCTTCTGGGTAAAATTATATCTCATTTTCTCCATCATCTGTCGGGACCTTTGCTCATATAAGTGAAATTGAGGTGATGTTTGTTCATCACTTTCACTACTTTGTTTCTGTCGAGGCGACGTGACCACTTTGCCAAACATGATCAGCTTTTGGGACTTTTGTCGGGGAGGCACTTCAAAGAAGTGCCCTTGATCCTCGGTTATTTTTAATTGAGAGAGGAGGGAAGACCTGAGGGGCAAATGGTATGCAGCCAGAACTTCAAGTTCGGTCAGGCCATCCGCTTCGGTGGATGTACAAGAGGGTTCAGATTCAGTAGCTACAGCATGCTCGTAGACTAACTTTACATCTTCATTAATAACCCATTCACTTTCTATTACATCCACTATATTATCAAGACCTAAGCTAAGATCTAGGTGAGGGTTGATTTCGTAATCACCCCCATCATCTCCTCAAAGGGGCTCGTACCCAGTGTCGGCCTCATTGCCACTGTCGTCGGGCTTTGGAGACTTGCTAAGACTGTCATTAGAGGCTTCATGTGCTGGCTTGTAGAGTGCAGCATCTGTGAAGTAATTTTCCAACCCTTTGAATGGCTACTTGTCCGCAATTAGTGTCCGGACCTCTCCTTCCTCATCGCAATATTTCATGCATTGGTGAAGAGTCGACGGAACTATCATATGAGTGTGGATCCAAGGTCACCCCAATAAAATATTGTAGGAGGTATCAGTGTCAATTACATAGCATGTAACCTCCGTTTTCAAGTCTCCAATTTGACACCGCAATCGAATCTTACCAAGAGGATGGCTATTATTAGCGTTGAATCCATAGATGGTAGTGTGTGTAGGTGTCAAGCGATGAAGGAAAATCCCCAACAGCTGCATCAATCTACTGGGCATGATGCTGAGTGCAGAACCTGGATCAATCTGAATTCGGTCCACTTTTGTGGACCCGACATATCCAGTGAAATATAAAGGCCTATTATGCTTTATATTTCTCACATGCATGTCTTCTGGAGAAAAGATGATTTGTGGGACTTGCCTCCTCACTTGATGACAGTGGGGGCAAGAATCCCGTTTTTCGATGGCCGGCTCGACAATCTGAGCTAGGAACGATTCAGAGTCTGCCAAGACCTCTCTTAGAGCTTCACGTGTTGATTTTGATAATCTCAACAATTCGTAAAGCGTCACTCGCACTGGGATGTTAGCCAACTGCGCAATTATGTCAAACTCGAAGGGAGTTTCTTTGGCTCCTTCGTCTCTGATAGGATTCTTCTGGAAACGAAGTCCTTTCTGCTTCGCAGGCTTTGCGAGTTCTGCATAGATATCTTTTGGATCAACTCTAGTGTAGTCCTTAAGATATGTCTTTCCAGATCGAGTACCGGAAGGGCCTGCCCCATCTTGATGGGTGGCCATAGTTTCGGGTTCTTCTTCGGAATTTGTGAAGGCTCCTGAAGCTATATATTCTTCCTTTATATCTGCAGAAATGGCATTAACAGCCCGTTTCTTCTCTTGACCTCCTGAAGTAGTCCATTGTTCATCCTCTAGCAAATCAGGGTGAACCCACATAACTTCCCCCTTCTGGATAGTTACGGGGACAAGTCCCTCTTGGACTTTGTTGTGCGGATCAAGATTCTTCGTGACCATCTTACCCTTAGGGATTGGGGTCACTCCTGCGGGAAACTCGTGGGTTCCGACCATTATGATTGCCATATTGGCAGTGACCTTCTTTTGTTCTTCCTTAAGCGTCAGAACTCCAGCCTCTATTAGTACTTGGATTCTGTTCTTAAAGGGAAAACAATCCCTGGTAGGGTGCCCAACATTCTGGTGATAAAGACAGTAGTTGGGGTCTTTAGTTTTACCAGCATCTTCTGGCTTCTTATTCTCCGGAAGTTTTAGCATTCCCTTCTTCTGGAGCAAGTGAAAGAGGATATGCGTCTGTTCTGCCTTGAAAGTGTAATTCCTTTCTTGTTGCGGTCTGATTTGTCTTGATCCTCGCTGACCTTGAGGCTTTGGCTCTGGCGGAGGACCAGCTTTCTGAGGAGCAGCTTCTGACGACATGACTGCTTTCCCTTTATTCTTATTGCTGTTGTTTTTGGTATATGGCTTACTACCCCCAGCGTTTCTTGACCCGCAGGATTCCTCAACTCGGCGAATCAAGTCTTCAGCTTGCTCTCCTTATTTGAGCAGGTCCCTCAACGTCTTAGACTCTACGGCCCCCATTTTGAGGAGCACATTGGTCTTAAGATTGTGTTGACAGGTCTCGACTAGAGTTTCCTGGATCATTCCGTATTTACAATGTACAGACTTCTCCCGAAACCTTTCTATGAAATCTTTAACCGCTTCTTGTTCTCCTTGCCTAGTCGCAAGGAGGGAATGAACCGTAATCTCGGTGTCATCCTCGAAGAAGCGAGAGAGAAATAATTTCTCAATATCTAATCAGGTATTAATAGTACCTGGGGGCAACTGCATGAACCAAGTAAAGGCAGGCCCTCGCAAAGTACTTGCAAATACTTTGGTCATAATGGGATCATTACCCATTAAGTGTCCTGCTTGGGACAAAAAGTAATATATATGTTGACTGGGCGATCCCTTCCCGTCGTATGGCTCTAACTTGAGCGGCTTATACTTTGGTGAGTAAGGTATCATATCTCATTCAGGAGGATATGGTCTTGAGACTCCAGCTTCTTTCAACTCCTTTTTACGCATTAAAACTTCGAGTTGATTCTGCATCTTTTCTATCTTTTCCCCATGCGGATCATGGAAAGAAAATCTACCGTCTTCCTCATGCATCGAGTGGGCTTTCTCTTCCTATTCTTCTTCATTCAGAGTTTCTTTGCCCTTTTTGGCATTATCTTCAACAAATCTCGATAGCATGACTTTGAGTCCTTCAATCATCTTTTGCTGCCCTCGAATCATCTTTTCTTGAGCTTCAAATCTCTAATTGATATCGTCAGACTTATCTGCCATATGCGATGCTGATTTCTGTAGCCGAGACGATGTAGAGGACGGAGGCGAGGCTATAGCAGAATTATCGCTGTCCTCGTCGTAAGAACCCCCTGCGAGCTTCTTATAATTCCGGGGCGGGACGGCTCCTGATCTTAGTCGAGTAACACGATGAGGTTCTTCATCGCTCGATTCTGAATCATCATCCGTCTCTGCAATTTTCCTCCCTTTTCCCACCATGTTGGAAGTTACAGCTCTCCATTATTTTAGGGAAGTGGTTCTTGTCTTCTTAGCAGGATTCTGGTTTGACTCGTTTAATCGGTCGAACACAGATATCCTGTTCTTACTGCAGCCACAGTTGTCCATCACGGCTGATACTGCTGTCACAAGTTGCTGGCAATGGCAGATATGTTCAACTTGAAGTTAGTCTATACCTCTCTTCTTAGAGAGATGTTCCCTGAGATCAGTGCCTCTAGCCATGGAGTCAAGAGGTCCATTCAACTCTTGGGAATGTTTAGAAAACCACTGAAGCTTCTTTAATTGATCAACCCTGACTCTGGGGTCGGACCGATCCTCGCGTGGCTTAGGAATAGCCTCGCATTTCACATTGCGGGCCTGAAGAATAGCTCCGCGCTTATCTACACTAGCCTCGCGTTTCTCGCTGGCTTGGTGTGTCCTTGGAAGTTTAGCTTCTGGAATAATAGCCCCGCGTGAAGAGAAGTTCTTGTACGCTAGCTTATCTTTGTGATTAACGCAAATCATAGCTTCGCGCTTAGCGCGGTTTTTACGACTGACAACTATCTGCCAATCATCTTCCCGTTCCTTGTGGGTGTCAGAAGTCTTGCATTCATTGCAAGTATCACTGGCTTCGCGTCTCTCGCTAGGCTCAGTAATAGCCTCGCGTGGAGAATCACACGCTGGCTTTGAATAATTTTTATACTCGCGTAACTCGCGAGTGTTGGGTATTCTGCGACTAGCGCAACCCTTACTGGTTTCGCGTCTCTCGCTAGGCTCAGTAATAGCCTCGCGTGGAGAATCACACGCTGGTTTTGAAAAATTTTTATACTCGCGTTTCTCGCGAGTGTCAGGAATCTTGCGTAACTCGCCAGTATTACCAGCCTCGCGTGGAAAATCACACGCTGGCTTTTCCTTGCTTTTAAGGCAAGTTGTATCCTCGCGTTTAATGCGGTAGAGATTGGTCTCGCGGGTAGCGCGAGCCAGTTTGCGAGGGACCATAGCCTCGCGTCCTCTAGAGTTAGCTCCGCATCCAAGGCGGGCTTAGAGGGCTCTACGCCTCGCTCTCCGGTTCCTGTTCCGGAGTTGGGTCCTGGTCAGTCCAGTTCCTGAGTCTTTTTCGGCAATCGGAAGCTCATCCTCGACTAGGATTTCTCGTGTGAACTCCGGCTCTATAGCCGCAGTCTCCAAGGATCCCCGTCTCTCGGTGGATACCTTTCTACCCGTCACTCGGGTATTGGAGTACATGCGACGATAGTGCTGTGTCTCATCCAAGTCACCTGATCCGGAGGAGAGGAACTCCTCGTACTTCTGCTGGTCGATTTCAACGACCAGCTTGTCTACTTCGGATCCGATCGAGTCAACGTCCGATTGCGCCACAATCTCTTCATCAGTGAAAGAGACGGCTCCCACTGTGGTCGCCAGTTTGTTCGTCGCAAAAGTCTCTTCGCTTCCTCCCATTGAATTAACTTAAATTACAATAGAAGTGAACAAGATATAAAGAGAACAAACGAGAGGATTTTATACTTCAATCGCTCTCTTTTACAATAAAATCGTGGGATCTGTGGCGATGGGATCTATAGTAGTTCTTTTGGACGATCGGTACGTTGAAATCTTCTCTTTTAAAGATATCGGCCGACTATAGACGATCTTCTCTGGTTTTGATTCGTTCAAGGCTCTCTCGCGTAACTCGAACTTCTCAAGAACTCCAGAAAGAAGATGGTGATTTTCTCTGATTTTCACGAACTCAAGGCTCTGTGTGTAACTTGAATTCTCCAAGATTTTAGAAAAATATCTCAATTGCCGAAAAAGCCGCCCCCTAGGGTTTCACCAGGAAGGTTTTTATAGCCCCAGGTTAATGCAAGAGTTTCTATCTAAATAGAACTCGCATTCATCAAGGATTCCAATCAAATATCTTAGTTTTGATGGAATTCTGATTAGACTTGATTCGGGTATTTGGATAAGCCCAAAATCATAATCTCAATCAATCTGAGTTCTGGTTATCTGCTTACGCGGAGCTTTAATCGCATCAAAACGCGGCGCTAAATAACCAAAACGCGGAGCTAACGCGGAGCTATTGATCATCTCCGCGTCTCACTCAAACGCGAGGCTAATACAAGCCAGACTGCGGAATCAACGCGGAGCTATTAAACATCTCCGCGTTTTATTCAAACGCAGGGTTAATGTAACCAAACGCGGGGCTATTGAATTAGCTCCGCGTTCTGTTGTGGAAAATCCTTTTAACTTAGAAATTTTCACTGCCAACAGTCCCTACTCGGGCAAAGACCTTCCTGAGTGAATTCATGGCCAAGAGTGGTCAATACCCCCCGCAAAGGACTTCAGGATGTCTGGATGGATTCACTCATTGGATAACATATGGTGGTTCCAGCTCGTTAAGTATGTGCTGGACACCCATGAGCAAATCCTGAAGGAGATTGGTCTATACAAGGCAATTAGAAACGTCCAATTCGGGTTGCCTCAAAACTCGTACTGTCTCTTTAGCCTTTTGGAGATGTACAACCCCGAAACCGGCATTTTCTTTACACCAGTGGGTGAGCTGGGACTTACTCTCCACGAGATGTACGAAGTATCTGGGTTATCAATGGGCAAAGTCCCTTTTGAAGAATACATCCCTACCACCGAAGAGTTAAACATGTTAAAGGCGAGGGATGAGCACATCTATCAAACATACTGGGAGATGATATACCATTATCACATCTGTGCCGACCTTGCTAGAGCACGCAACCAGGGAATCGGCCATAAGAAGTGGGCAGATTATCTCCTTATAAACTTAAAAGAGAGTCTGCCTATGGTCCGCGGATGCAAACACGTCAGCGTCGAAGAGATTAAACAGCGCATCTCGGATTTGGAAGCCACTACTTACAGCATCGAGTCTATCGAGAGGGATTCAATCCTGACACGGTCTTCCAAAACTTCCACTACCAAGCCCAGTTCCCCATATCTGATAGGGGTTTACTTGCTGGGTTCTTGATACTATGCTTGAAGAGGTGTGTCATCCCCTCACTGTCCAAAAAAGTCATTGCAAAGAACGTCGTTTATCCTGCCGTTCTTTTGGCTTACGGACGACCGTTCGGGCTTTTACCAGCAATGGTTAGCAACCTCCAGAGTAGACTTCGAGCCCTCTGCAACAACTTTGTTCCAGTAGAGAACAACAAAGGAAAAGCTGTGAAGGGAAAAGCAGTTAAGGAGACTGCTACGGTGAAGACACCGAACCCTAGGGTGGAGATGCCCTACACATATTTGATGGTATGGCTGGTTATACATTGCCCGTCTCTGATGAGTGCCGCAGATTACTGTCCAATCGACAAACCATTCTTCGTGGAGAAGTATGAACGTTCCATATGGAAAAGTAATTATATGTTGATAATCCGTAAGACGCTCCGTCACCACCAAACTTATGAGATCTTCCGATACTTCCCAGATTTCCTTGGTGGAGAATATGGATCAAAATTCAAGGATATTTTGGGAGTAGACAACTTCACCAACTTATCTTCGGGAGATCTTGGTGGTTGCTGAATATTCGTCCCGGGCACTTGGTGTACCGTCAAAACACCATGTGCTACATACAGTCATATATTTCAAGCCGTTTTGCTTATCAATTCGGATATTCGCAGCTCTATGTAAGAAATCCGAATAGGGGACTGGCGTACGAGGGCAATCTGTATGCGGGAGTGCGAGGCTGGTTTCACTTTGTTGCTGGAGGCACCGGAGCCGAATTCATACTGCCCCAGAAATTGTCAGACTCAAGCATGGCATTAAGTTTTTGTACGTGGTACAGCATTGCCAACGCTGATGTACCAAATTTTTCCATCAACCACAGTTATTGTAAGGAGATAGAAGCCTTCTACTCTCGTCGAAAAGGGACGAAGAGAGAGTGAATGGAATAGATGAATTCCTTGACACGATGGCTGATCCATCAGATGCAGGCGATTTTGATGATGATGACGATGCTGGCGGCCATGAAAATGCTGGGGCCAGAGGTGCTCCCCAACCTGCTAGGGATGATAACCCTCGACCTCGAAGTCCAACTGTAAAGCATCGTGGGACCACTAGAGGCGAGCTAGCTCGTAAGAAGAAGAAACTGGCCGGGGAGACCCTGATGATTCCAGAAGAAGCAGCGGTCTAGTTTGCCACGAACTTTCTTGCTTCAACTTTGTCAAAAGCACCGGCAGAGGAAGGCAAGCCAACTGAAACTTCAAGTGCTACTGAGGCCCTGATCCCGCCGACTGTGGAATCTGCCGAACACACTATGATGCAACCTCAAGGTAGCGAAACGGGTGTGCTTCTAGATACAGCCGGAGCTCCTCTCTCAAGTCCAACTACAGGACTTGTATCTACTGGTATGATTCTAGTCTTTAACTTTATATTTTAACTTTTTAATCTTTTTTATATGTGTGACACTTTTGTCTGCTTTTGAGATCATGGTAGTCAGCTTCATTCGCATATGCATTCGACTACCAGAGTGGAGTCCGAGGAGTTGGTCGACTATTCAGACACCACTGGCTCGGTGGGCGGACTGGGTAGTTCTGCGGAGGAGTTCAGCGCAGACTACTTTGTGCCAACCGCTCACTCTGTTCCTACTTTGACTCTTGTAGTTGATGAGCTCGGGAGTGATGATAGGACAGAGGCCGTCATGGCTATGGCAAGAGAAGCTCCCTCGTCTCCAAGCCTACCATCACCGACACCGGCCGTTTGCTCCGAAGATACATTTCTGGTCGTCATTGGCGTGCCTTCAACTCCCCAGGTAGCGATATTCATGCCAACAACAATTATGGCTGTTGAGACCCTAGTTGCTCTTCCTGCTCCAGCTCGTTTACCAACTGTAGAAGAGGATAATATGAAGTTTTCTTTTGAAGCAACTTCTGCTATAGGAAGGGCTTCAGGGAGAGGCACTCCTTCAGATCTACTCCTCTTGGTGAAGTTGCTCGATCAACTAGCACCAGCAGGACTTCTCCTCGGGTTCCTAGTTCTGCTAAGTCCTTATTGGCTTTACTGGCCCCACATGTCATGGAACTGGTGCAAGGGCAGGACAGGGTCCCTTCCTCTACTCCTGTGAAAACTACAGCTCCTCTAATCACATCTTCCTTAGCACTACCTACGCTTAACTTGGACACTGCTAATCCTCTTGAAGAATTCTTCAATCACATTGTGAACAATTTTATGCAGTTCCTAAGGAGATGCATTGGGATGATTTTAGATGGGAGGGATTTTCTCGAGCTTGGATGCCAAATGTTGGTCAGTTATCTGGACAATATTGAAAGGATTGGAGGACGTGACCGAGCAGTTCCTTATCGAGCCCGCCAAGAAGTTTTAGAAGAACAGGTACAAACGCTGAACACAATCCGACAGGCGGATGTGGAAGCGATTACTGAGATTGAAGTGGTGAGGCTTCAAGTAGAATTAATGGCTTGTCAGGAGTTAGCAGAACTTCGAGCCAATCAAGAATCAGTCCTCAGAGGGCTAGAAATGGTGAACTTCAAGATCAAAGGGAGTCAGGCAGCCATCCTCTGATCCCGAGAGACTATCGCCAAAGCTCAGGCTATTTGATAAGCTAGCAAATCTCAGTTAGGAGAATATGTGAAGAGGCGAGAAGAGTTGATCCTTCAGCAGGGACAACTCGAACAAGAGGGCATGATGAGGAGTCATTCTATTGAAGAATTTCGTCAGCGGTTGTCTCAACAACTTGCTATAAATGACGATGAATTGTGTCGGCAGGCTCAACATTCTGTAGAAGAAACCCGTCGTTGAGTCATTAATGAGACGATGAATAATTTGAAGCTTCTGGGAGAACCTTAACTTCCTTGTTTTCTTTTTTTCTTTTATATATATATTTTTTTGTTTATTTATTGTAATAAAGGAACCCAACAATTTTTAAATTCTTTTGTAACTTTATCTATATTCTTTCAATCATGAATAAAGATAATTCTTTGATACTTCTATCTGTTGGCTACAAACTTTTCTTGCGCAACAAATGATGATGTAGGTGGTTCATAATTTGTTAAAAACAATCCAAGACTCATTTACGTAACTTAGATTGCTGATACCAGAATAACCGGATCAGGATCATTGACCTCAGTAAAGCTCTTCAATAGAGCATGCTGATAGTTTGGCAGAGGCATTTAATTGCACACACCAAGATGATCGGGTTAGAATAATTGATTTAGACAAAGGCGCCTAATTGTGCATGCTTTAATTTGATAAAGAAATTCAAGTGCTCACACGCGTAACTTGAACGTGGATGGTTAAACTCTAAGGGGTGAGAACCATATGTGACAGTTTTTTTATGTATAATACTTTTTCAAAAATTTATCGTTGATAGGCATTATCATTCTATCACCATTCTGGTTCATTAAGCGATAAGCTCAACTAGAGTATACCATCCCCACTATGAATGGTCCTTCCCACTTGGGCTCAAATTTACCCTTAGTTTTGTGGGTCATAATCATTAGCCTTTTAACAGCCAGAACCAAGTCTCTCGCTTGAAGGTTCTCTGTTTGATGTTCTTATTGAACTCTCGCACTTGATACAACTCAATTTGTTGTTGAGCCCGGAGACGCTTCTCATCTAGTGCTTCTGGTTCTCGCAGTTTTTGTTGATGTCGTTCCTCCGTCGTCATCTTGTGGCTAATGCTACTTTTAATTACGGTATTTGGACTTCCAGAGGTAAGACGGCCTCGCTTTCATATACCAAGGAGAAAGGGGTAGCCTTAGTAGGGGTGCAGACCGTGGTGCGATAAGCCTATAAACACTCTCGTAACTTTTCATCCCAGTCCCGCTTGTTGGAAGAGACAAATTTCCGAAGGAGTTTAATAATGGTTTTATTGAAGGCTTCGGCCAAACCATTAGCTGTTGGGTTATATGGCGTTGAAGCGATATCCTTGATTATGAACTTATCACAGAATCGTGAAAACCCCTGGCTGATGAACTATGGTCCGTTATCATGAATGATTATTCGAGGAACGCCAAAATGGTAAATGACATGATGTTTAATGAACTTAATCACGTCTGCCATCGTTACCTCTTTGATGGGTACAGCTTCGGCCCATTTTAAAAAATAGTTGGTTATCACAAGTATGAACCGATGTCCTCTGGATGATGGGGGAGTTATTGGCCCCACAATATCCATCGCACATGCTTCAAAAGGCCAGAAAAGGCCAACTGGTAACAGTAGTGTGCAAGTATTCCGGAGGTTGTTAGCGTGTACCTGATATGCATGGCACCGTTTAGCGTATGCCATTGCATCGGTAATTATTTTTGGTCAGTAGTATCCTAGCCTTCTTATGCGATCCCCAAGTTTCGGGCTGGGTTGATAGGCTCCACATATTCCATCATGTGTCTCTTTCAGCACTTCATCGGCCTCTGCTTTTGAAATGCAGCATAGTAAGAGACCGTTACTTGACTTTGTATATAAAGTCTGAAGTGTGGGGTCGTAATAAAATCTCTGGACCTTCCTCTTTATTGAGGCGGCTTCTTTAGGATCTTTTGGCAGCATCCCATATAAGGCATAATCCACAAACAGGAATCACTAATCACGGGGTTTCAGAGTTTAGGCCTACTTGGCACACTTCCTTGACTTGGAAGATCGTATCAAGATGGAGAAATTCTCTACTTCTAATAGTGATACTTTTAGCTAATCCTGGCGGGATTGCCAATATTGTGTCTAATGCTGCAAGAGCGTCCGCATAAACATTTTCATGTCGGGATATATGGTTGATATAAAACCGCTCGAAATAACTTGCCAACTCAATGGCTAGTTGATGATAGGGGATGAGGGCTTCATGTTTGACTTCATATTCGTCTGTCATCTGATTGACGATGAGCTTAGAGTATCCATATGCCTCCAAATAATTCACCCCCAGTTGCAAATCATTTTTAAGCCAATAATGAGGGCATTATATTCTGTCACATTATTTGTGCACAGCTCGGCCAACGAGTAACCATTAGGAAGTATGTGTTTATGCGGGGAAATAAGTACCACCCCCACTCCTACAGCAGATCGTCATGCAGCACCATTAAAGAATATCTACCATAGTTGTTCTTTGTTAATCGTGTTGACTTCTGACGGCTGTTTCGAGATATCCTCTGATGGTTTAGAATTGGTCCAGATTGGATGGTCTGCGAGGAAGTTAGCGATCGCTTGTCCTTTCATGGCTTTTTGGGGAACAAAGTGAATGTCATATGGTGATAGTAGTAATGTCCATTTTGCTAAACGACCTTTTAAAGACCCCGATTTTGTCATAAGGATTTTTAGAGGGTTGACCCGGGATATGACATGGATTGTTTGCCCTGAAAGATAGTGTCGCATTTTCTGGACAGCGAACACTAGAACTAAATATTCTTTTTCAATTGGAGTATATCGATGCTCGGATCCCATCATTGTACGACTTAAGTAATAAAGAGCATGTTCATGACCCTGCTCATTATATTGAGCGAGTAGTGCTCCTAGTGCGTTATCCATGACCCTTACATATATAAGAAATAGTTTTTCAAGAACAGTTGCTATGAGGACAGGAGGTTTTGTAAGATATTCTTTAAGATCATCAAATGCTTGTTGACATGCTTCGTCCCATATGAAGGAAACCCCCTTTTCATAAGTCTGGAGAACGGTTGGTATCGTCCTAATAAATTAGAGATAAAGTGACGGATATAGGCCAACTTTCCTTGTAACCCCCGCAACTCCTTAAGATTCCGGGGGGTGGCATTTTTTTGATCGTTTTTACTTTTTCGGGATCAAGGAAAATTCCTTCTGATGTAACTATGAACCCAAGGAACTTTCTACTAGATACCCACATGAAAGATTTAGCATGATTCATTTTTAGGTGATGTCTTCACATGAGATTAAAGAGTGTTTTCAAATCCTGATGGTGGTCTTCTTTATTTTTGCTCTTGACTGCCAAGTCATCTACGTAAAATTTCACAATTTTACGCATATATGCTTTGAATATAACGTTCATCGCGCGCTGGCACCAGCGTTTTTTAATCCAAAGGGAATTACTATATAACAGTATACTCCAATGGCGTTCTGAAAGCCGTATGCTTCTCATCATCTGAATGCATTTTAATCTGGTTATAGCCTGAGAAGCCATCCATAAAGGACATCTTCTCATAACCACAGGTATTATCAATCATCACATTAGTAATTGGGAGTGGAAATTCGTCCTTAGGGCATGCGGCATTTAGATCCCGAAAGTCGATGCATATTCAGATCTTGCCGTTCTTACGACCTGGCACTATATTGGCCACCTAGTCAGGATATTGTTCTTCATGAGTAAATCCTGATTTTATGAGCTTGCTAATCTCAGCAACTATAGCCTCCATTAATTCCAGTTGAAAGCGCCTTTGCTGTTGTTTGACTGGCTTGGCGTTCTCTAATATTCAATCGGTGCATGGCAATCTAAGGATCAAGCCCGGACATATCTTCATAACTCCATGCGAACATGTCTATGTATTCCTTGATAAGAGATGCGAGTTTCTCCTTTTCTAAGGGAGTTAGCGTGTCGATTATAAAAATGGGCTTTGGATTCTCTTATGTTCCCATATTAACTTGTACTAGTTTATCTTCTGTGGGCGGGTCGCGCTGTTCAAAATGAACATCCCAGAGAGTATCCATATGTTTAGCCCAGGAATCATCTTGAATATCAATTGGCTCCTCGTTCCTTTCTGGTGCAGCTGAAACCATATTTGCAGTTAGAGATTGAAACCAAGCGCCAATACCTAGATCAGAATCGTGATCTAACGGATAAAGATCCTCGTCGGTCGAAGAGCTCTCTTTGAATTTATATGGCGGTGAGGGAGAAGTGGATACATACCCCAACCCCCTTCATGTTTTATGATAGTAGTCTGGACTCTTCCCTCTTGGTCTAAATGAGGGTACAAGGTTTCGTCGCCCTTTCACAAAGTTTAATTCCGGTTTCTGGGTAAAATTATAACCCATCTTTTCCATTATCTGTCGGGACTTTTGCTCATATAGGTAAAATTGGGGTGATGTTTGTTCATCACTTCCACTAGTTTGCCTTTGGTTAGGTGACGTAATCACTTTACTGAAGACAATCAGCTTCTGAGATACCTGTCGTGGAGGTACTTCAAAAAAGTGATCTTGTCTTTTGTTATTTCGGACCGAGAGAGGAGAGATGACCTGATTGGAAAGTGATATGCCGCCAGAACTTCAAGTTCGGACAGGCCATCAGTCTCGGTGGAAGTGTAAGAGGGTTCAGATTTGGTAGCGACAACAGACTCGTAAACTAACTTTATATTTTTATTAATAATCCACTCATCATCAGCTACATTAGTTACATTAATACTATCAACATTCATATTAAAATTCGTATGAGGGTTTATCTCATAGTCACCCCCATCATCCTCTCCTGGGGATTCATTTTCAGTATCCGCCTCATTGGTGCTGTCGCCGGGTTCTTCAGACTCTTTGTGGTTCTCATAGGGGACCTCATGGGCCAGCTTATATAGTATGGCATCAGTGAAGTAATTTTCTAATCCTTTGAATAGTTGCCTATCTACAATTAATATATGGACTTCTTCTTACTCATCACAGTATTTTATGCATTGATGGAGAGTCGATGGGACTATCATATAGGCATGAATGCACGGTCGTCCCAAACAGAATATGATAGGACGTGTTTGCATCAATGACGTAGCACGTAACTTCTGTCCTTAAATCTCCGATCTGACATCGGAGTCGGATCTTCCCAAGGGGACAGCTATCATTAGCATTGAACCCATATATCGTGGTGTTCATCGGTGTAAGGCGATGGGGCAAAATTCCTAGTAACTGCATTAATCTTCTTGGAATGACACTTAGTACAGACCCCGGATCAATTTGAATGCGGTCCACTTTCATAGATCCGACATATCCGGTGAAATATAAAGATCTATTATGCTTTATATTGTTGACCTGTATGTCTTCTGGGAAAAAGGTTATTTGCGGGACCTGCCTCCTCACTCGATGACAGCGTGGTAGGAATCCCATTCCTCATCTGCTGGCTCGACAATCTGTGCTAGAAAAGATTCAGAATATGCCAAGGCCTCTCTTAATACCTCCCGAGTTAACTTTGATAATCGTAACAACTCGTAGAGCGTAACTCGAGCTGGATATTAGCCAACTGAGTTATGACGTCAAATTTGAATGGGACATCTTTGATTTCTTTATCTTTTCTTGGACATTTCTAGAAACGAATCCCTTTTTGCTTTGCAAGCATTCTAGGTTTTCCATATATATTCTTAGGGTCTACTCTTGTATAGTCTTTGAGATAAGCTTTGCCGGATCGAGTGCTAGTGGGACCTGCTTTATCTTGGTGAGTGGCCATAATTTCGGCCTCCTCTTCAGAGTCCGTCAATGCATCTGCAATTATGTATTCTTCTTTAATTTTTGCGAAATAGTATTACTAGTCCGCTTCCTTCTTTGGTTATTTGATGTGGTCCATTGCTCATCCTATAAGAGATCAGAGTGGACCCACATGATTTTCCCTCTTTGTGTCGTCACAGGGGTAAGTCCTTTCTGTGCTATCTCATGCGGGTCATAATTCTTCATGACAAGTTTCTCTGATGGTATCGGAGTTACTCCTGCAGGGAACTCATAGATTCCTACAACCATGGTCGCCATATTAGCGGTAACTTTTTTCTGTTCCTCTTTTAGCGTCAGGACTCCGGCCTCTGTCAATGCCTGAATCCTGTTCTTAAGAGGGTAACAGCCCTTAGTAGGGTGTCCAACGTTCTGATGGTATAAGCAGTAATTCGGGTCATTAGTTTTCCCTGCGTCTTCTGGCTTTCGGTTTTCCAGTAGGTTTAACATTCCCTTCCTGAGGAGAAGGTGGAATAGTGTGGGCGTCTGTTCCGCTTTAAAAGTATAGGTCCTTTCTTGTCGGGGTCTATTTTGTCCTATGCCTTTTTGGTTTTGAGGCTTTGGATTTGGAGGATTTGTTTGATTTGGAGTGGCGTTAGAAGTCATTACCGCCTTTCCCTTTCTCTTATTATTGTTTTGTGGGTGCGGTCTATTATTTCCAAGATTTCTCGTTCCACGAGATTCATCAACCCGACGAATCAAGTCCTCTGCTTGCTCTCCTTATTTGAGCAAATCCTTCCAAGTCTTAGATTCTACGGCTCCCATCTTTAGGAGATGTTAGTTTTAAGGTTGTGCCTGCAAGTCTCTACTAAAGTTTCCTGGACTATTCCGTTTTTGCAATGTATGGACTTCTCCCGGAACCTGTCTATAAAATCTTTCACTGTTTTTTGTTCCCCTTACTTTGTCGCAAGGAGGGAATGAACCGATATTTCGGTGAAACGTGTAAGAAAGTGCTTTTCAACGTCATACCAGGTATTGATAGTACCTAGGGGCAACTGCATAAACTATATAAAATCAAGCCCTCGCAAGGTACATGTGAATACCTTGGTCATTACTGGGTCATTACCCATTAAATGTCATGCTTGAGATAGTAAATAATATATATGTTGATTGGGGTATGGTGCGAAATCCCACTCAAACTGGTACGGCCTGGAAACCCCCGATTCTTTCAACTCCTTCATGTGAATTAGTGTATCAAGTTGGCTCTGCAATTTCTCGATTTTTTCTTCATGAGGATCATGAAAAGAATATTTATCCTCAACCTCATGTGTTGAGTAAGCCTTTTCTTCCTTATTTTCTTCATTCATCTTAAATGGAGTTTCCTTGACTTTCTTTGGCGGTTTTTCCAAGGAAGAAGTTTTAGCTTTATTTTCAACTATTTTTTGGGTGTTCTCGACCACCTTTAGGAGCATCATTTTAAGATCCTTGATCGTTTTTTGTTGATCTCGTATCATCTGTTCTTGGGCCTCCAATCTCTGATCGATGTCATCAGATTTATCCACCATATGTGATGCTGAATTTTGTGGTCAGGACAATGTAGAAGAGCGAGGAGAGGTTATGGCCGATTTGTCACTATCGTCATCACAAGAACCTTTTACAAGTTTCTTATAATTTCGAAGGGCGACAGCATCTGATTTAATTCGGGTAAGATGATGAGGTTCTTCATCATTTGATTCCGAATCATCCTCTTTATCTATGATTTTCTTACTCTTTCCAACCATGCTGGAGGTTACTGCTTTCCATTCTTTTTCTTTAACTGTTCTCTTTGTAGGGTGTTTCTCTGACTTGATTAATCGGTCAAATACCGACACCCTTTTCTTATTGCAGCAATAATTGTTCAGTACAGCAGATACTGCTGTCATAAGTTGCTCACAGTGACAATTAGAGTCGTGTTGGACTTGACTTATATCCTCTTCTTTGTTAAGTACTCTCTAAGGTCAGTGACCTTAGATACAGAATCATGGGGCTCACTTGGTTGTTGAAGTTTCTAAGAGTCATTGATGTTAAGTTTTTGTCTAATGATGTGATTATCAGCCCTGATTTTATATTCAGATTGTTCTACGCGGTGCTGGACATTAGCTTCGCATTCTGGTACGTGAAACTGAGAAGTAGCTTCGCATTTTGGTATGCGAAGCTTGAAAGTAGCTTTGCATTTTACGCTAGCCTCGCGTTTTACGCTGGCTTGGCGTTTCTGCAGAAGTTTAACTTATGGAATCTTAGTCTCGCGTGGAGGGAAATTTTTGCACGCTGGCTTATTCTTACGATTTATGCAAGTTATGTCTTCGTGTTTAACGCAATTTTTGCGATTAACGCAAGTCTGATAATTATCTCTGCGATTTACGCGATGGTAAGGAGTCTTGCGATTAACGCACGTTTTACTGGCTTCGCGATTTACGCTAAGCTCAGTTTTAGCCTCTCGTGGAGAGTCTCCATCACACGCTTTCTCTATCAGAAGTTTATCCTTGCGATTTACGCGATGGTCAGGACTCTTGTGATTAACGCAAGTTTTACTGGTTTCGCGATTTACGCTAAGCTCAGTTTTAGCCTCGCGTGGAGGATCACACGCTGGCTTTGTCATAAATTCATGTTTAACGTGATATTGACTGACCTTGCGATTGACGCTAGCCAGTTTGCGAGATGCAGTAGCCTCGCGTTCTGCTATTTCATTAGCCTCGCGTTTAACGCGGGCTTTGAGGGCTTTTCGCCTTGCTCTCTAATTTCGATTGCGGAGTTGGGTTCTGGTCAAATCAGTTTTTAGGCCTTCTTCGGTAGTAGAGAGGTCATCCTCTATTAGGGTTTTCTGCCTAAATGACGGCTCCATGGCTGTGGTCTCCAAGTGTCCCCATTTAATGGTGGATTCCCGATTTACGGATATTGGAGCTCATGCGGTGATAGCGCCGCGTTTCAGTCAGATTACCTGATTTAGAGGAGAGGTACTCCTCATATTTCTACTGGTTGACCTCCCTGATGAGCATATTAATGTCGGATCCAATCTTTTCCACGTTAGATTGCGCCACGATCTCTTTTTCAGTAAAAGAGACGTTTTCCACTGTGGTCGCCAGTTTGTTCTTAGTAAAAATCTTACTTCCTTCCATTGAATACAACTTAATTACAATAAAAGTGAACAAAAGAAAACAAATGAGAGGATTTATAATTTATCTCTCACTTTTACAATAAAAAGTGGGTTCTATGTAGCGATGGGATCTATCGAGTAACTCCTTTGGACGATCTTGACGTGGAAGTATTCTTTCTTGATAAAGAAGATGGCCGGCCCTAGATTTTCTCTGCTGGTCTTGATGAGTTCAAGACTCTCACGCGTAACTTGAATTTCACAAAAACTCCAAAAAGATCGATCACCAAAGGCTTCAAGGCTCTCTCGCGTACTTGAATTGCCAAAGGATCAAAAAGATTGAAGATGGATCTATTGAAGATTAATCTATTGAAGATTTATCTATTGAAGATGGATCCCTAAAATCTCCTCAAAGAGAGTATTTAAAGACTTTAGTTTGAAAGTTCTCATAGGAATATGAATAGAATATTTCCATAGGAATAGGAATAGAAGGTTTCCACAGGAATAGGAATAGAAGGTTTCCATAGGAATAGGAATAGAAGGTTTTTGTATTCATCAATGATTCTAATCAAATATCTTAGTTTTGATTTAAAATCTCTTAAATTTGAATTTTGATTGGACTCAATTTGGATATTGGATAAGCCCAAATCTCAATCTCAATCAATTAGAATTCTAATGAAAATCTGCTCATGCAGCGTTAACGCGGAGTTAGAATCATCAGAATGCGGAGCTATGGATTAGCTCCGCATTTTACTGAAACGCAAGGCTAAATAGCCAAAACTCGGAGCTACGGAGCTAGCTCCACGTTTTGTGTGGAAAATTCCTTTTTACTTAAAAATTTTAACTACCAACACCAACCGATATGCGCCATTTGAATATACTGCGTCAATGACGAAAGGTTCTTCCTATTTTGGCTAGAATTTTCTTTTAAATTTTTGATTAGTTATGATCGGTTTTCTTACCGAAAAAATTAGATCACCTTTCTTGAAAATTCTCTACTTAACCTTTTTATTAATGGTTTTGGAGTTTCGCACTTGATAAAGCTCAATACTCTGTTGAGCTTGAAGGTGTTTGTCATAAGAGCTTTCCAATTCTAGAAGTCATTGCCGATGCTTTTCTTCTTGAGTTATTTTGGTTACTAGTGCAACTCGCAATGATGGAATTTGAATCTCCAAGGGAAATACTACTTCAGATCTATATACCAAAGAAAAATGTGTAGCATTCGTAGGTGTTTTGACAGTAGTTCGGTATACCCAAAGACATTCTCCAAGTTTTTCATCCCAATCACATTGGTTTGATGAAACAAACTTCTTAAGGAGCTTCACAATTATTTTGTTGAAAGCTTATACCAAACCATTAGTCACAGGATAGTATGGGAATGAGGCCACACTTTTGA
Organism: Dracaena cambodiana; assembly: GCA_036321105.1. Taxonomy (NCBI): domain Eukaryota; kingdom Viridiplantae; phylum Streptophyta; class Magnoliopsida; order Asparagales; family Asparagaceae; genus Dracaena; species Dracaena cambodiana. The sequence continues at coordinate 17,442,095 of JAYEPQ010000001.1, read as the reverse complement.
TCTTATATTTGTTACAAAATCTGGAGAATAACTGACTCACAAACTGAGGTCCATTTCTCATAGGCACCCCCGAAGCGGTATATGACAGGATACTTGATGAATTTGATCACGTCTGATATCTTCACTTCAATTAGAGGAACGACTTTAGTCTACTTTGAAAAATAATCAGTTATAGCCAATATGAACGGTGACCCCTTGTTGATGGTGGCGAAATTGCCCTAATAATGTCCATTCCCACTGTTCAAATGGCCATGATGTAGCTGTTAGATGAAGATATTCTGGTACTTGATGCATAAAATATGCATATATATTTGACAGACTCTGCATTTTCTGGTGTAAGCAATTGCATCTATCATCATCTTAGGCCAGTAATATCATATTCTTCACAGTTGATTCCAAAGTTTTGGACCCGATTGATGTGCTTCATAAATGCTGCTATGAGCTTCTTCAAGTGCTTCCTGTGCTTCTTGGTTAGATGAAGATATTCTGGTACTTGATGCATAAAATATGCATATATATTTGACAGACTCTGCATTTTCTGGTGTAAGCAACTGCATCTATCATCATCTTAGGCCAGTAATATCATATTCTTCACAGTTGATTCCAAAGTTTTGGACCCGATTGATGTGCTCCATAAATGCTGCTATGAGCTTCTTCAAGTGCTTCCAGTGCTTCTTGGTTAGAAAGGCAGCAAAACAAGATCCCGTCATAGGATTTCTATATAATATCTAAACTTCAGCATTATAATAGAATCGTATAGTTTTTCTTTGAATTGCTACCGCTTCTTTGGAATCTTTTGGCAATATCCCATAAAGAACATAATATATATAAGGAAATTGCTAATCTCTTGGTTCAAGATCAGTTTCAAGAGCATGTAGTTCATGCCATTCTTGTTTCTTATCCGAAGTAAACTCCACTTTGAGTACATTTTTTAAGCAAATAGTTCCTTGCTTCCCACTGTTATGCGCTTGTTAGCATTCTTGGGCAACGCTAAAGTAGCAGCTAATGAAGCTAGTGAGTCCGTATAGCTATTGTGGTGGCGCGGCACATGGCTGATATAGAAGCCATTAAAACTGACAGTCATTTTTGTGATTGTTTGGTAATAGGGTAGGAGATCTTCATTCTTGAATTCATATTCTTCTTTAACTTGGTTAATGATGATCTGAAAGTCTCTATATGCTTCTAAGTATTTCACCTCCCAGCTGTTTGGCTATTTTAGGCCAATCATTACAGCATTGTATTCGGCAACATTGCTGGAGCATGACTCTGTTAGTGAATATGCTCAAGGGATGATGTGATTGTAAGCAGAAACAAAGACAACCCCCACTCCTGCTACTACCTTTTCTCTGGATCCCATTCTGAAAGCACCATCAAAAAAAAGTTACCAGACTTCTTGTATAGTGGTATTTGTTTCAACCATATCTTGTGGATTATCTCCTCCTGGAGCTATACTTCTTTCAGCTATTTCATCGAGAATGTCTTCGTACAATTTCGAAGATGCTGGAATCAGGTGCTCGGCTAGAAAGTCAACTATAGCTTGACCCTTAATTGCCTTCGGTGGGATAAAATGCATATTGTATTGCAATAGCAAAATAGCCCAATTGGATAATCTTGAATTTAATAACCCTGATTTGGTCATTAATATTCTTAATGGATTAATCATCGATATATCATGGATTGTTTACCTGACCAAATAGTGTCACACTTTCTGTAGTGCGAACACCAAACTTAGGCATTCTTTTTCCATTGGATTATATGTATATTCAACTCCAATCATTATTCTACTCAAGTAGTAGATAGCTTGCTCTTGTAACATGGATTAACATGGTTTAACCCTCTTATATCAGGGGTTAATGCATTAATAATATTAATGGATTAACCCTCAATATAACATGGATTGTTGCCTAACCAAATAGTGTCACATTTTCTGTAGTGCGAATACCAAACTTAGGCATTCTTTTTTCACTAGGTTATATCGATATTCAGCTCCAATCATCATTCAACTCAAGTAGTAGATAGCTTGCTCTTGTCCCAATTTATTCTTTTGGGCTAATAAGGCTCCCCAAAAATTGGTCCATGGCTCTCACATATAATAGAAAAGGTATTTATGTTACTGAGCTACAAGAACGGGCAATTTCGCGAGATATCCTTTAATCTCCTCAAAAACTTTCTGACATGCGTCATCCTAGATGAACGACACTCCTTTCTTCATCAATCGTGTAAGCGGTTGACATCTTGCAGACAAATTTGATATGAACCTGCAAATGTATACCAGCATTCCTTGCAGTTATCTTAATTTTTTGAGATTTTTGGGTGGTAGCATGTCTTGAACTGCTTTGATCTTGTGTAGATCAAGATGAATACCTCGGGAAGTGACTGCGAAGCTAAGGAACTTTCTGCTGGAAACTCCTAGAAAAGACTTAGTTAGATTCATCTTAAGCTGGTGCTTTCGCATGAGGTCAAATACCACTCTCAGATCATGAAGATAATTGTCTTTGGTTTTTCTTTTGATCACCAAGTCATTTACGTAACATTCCACCATCTTTCAGAGATGCTCTTGGAATATAGTGTTCATGGCGCGTTGATATGTGGCACCAATATTTTTCAAACCAAAAGGCATAACTATATAACAGTATACCCCTAGTGGTGGTCTGAAAGATGTATACTTCTTATCATCATAAGACATTTTAATTTGATTGTACCCTGAAAATATATCCATGAACGACATCCGTTTATAACCACAAGTGTTGTCGATCATGACGACTATAATGGATAATGGAAATTCATCTTTTCGGCATGCTTCATTCAAATCTCTAAAATCGATGTAGACCCTGATTTTGCCATTATTTTTAGTCATAGAGACTATATTTGCGACCCAATCTGGATGCTGTTCTTCATGGATGAAGCCTGATTCAATTAACTTCTTGATTTTGGCTTCAATGGCTTCCATTATTTCGGGACGGAATCTTCATTGTTGTTATTTGATAGGTTTCGCATCCAGTCGAATGTTTAACTTGTGCATCATCACTTTTGGGTCTAATCCTGGCATATCTTTATAATTCTAGGTAAAAATATCAATGTATTTTCGAATAAGAGAACTCATTTCTTCTTTTTCTTTAGAAGATAAATTTTCACTTAGAAATATGGGTTTAGGATTAGTCTCATCACCCATATTTATTCGGATCACTTTATCTTCAGTTAGAAGTCACTTTGTTCGAACTGAATTTCCCACTTCATGTTGAGATGTTTCGCCTAAGAATCATACTTGATTGGCGACAGTTCTTCATCATCCTCTTTTCTTTTTGGTTTGCAGAAACCATGTTAATGGAGACTTCCTAAAAAATGGCTCAAACACTTATATCTGAATCCCAGCATAATGATTCAGATGAATGAGTTTATTGACGTTCTACAGAATTTATTTTTGAGGGATTTTTGGAAGTAGTAACATATCCCAACTCCCTGCCAGTTTTATCATAGTAATCTAGAATTTTTCCTTTTGGAACAAAAGATCGAAGCATAGCTCTTTTTTCTTTCCCAAATTCAACTCTTCTACTTTTGGCTAGATTATATCTCATCTTCTTCATCATTTTATAGGAATTTTATCATAACGAAAGAACTCGGAATTTTCCTGTTCTTCCTCAAAATCTAATATTTTTCCTTATTATTATTTTTTGCTTTTCTAAATAATATAGACCTTTGACCTTTATATTTGGGAGGGACTTCAAAGATCGCTTCACTTGCATGACCATCGCCATCATTTTATATCTAAAAGGATGAATGGATGGGTGTTTTGAATGATGCTAAGGAGTATATTTTATTTAGTTGATCACTGATCGTATCAGTATTAGTACTTGAGGGTTCAGAATAAGCACCCGATGAATAAGCAAACTCTATAACTTCATTAATTATTTACTCGCCATCAGAATTGACAATGTCATTTACATCAAAACCTTCAAGGCTTATTGCAATGGGTTCAACTTTCCAGTTTTCATCATCGGATCTTGAATCTTCAGATCCTGATTCAGTATCGGCTTCATTGCCGCTAGCTGATTCTTCTGGGGGTAGGTTGTTTAGCTGATTCAAATGCATCTTGATATAGTAGCGCATCGACAAAATAATTTTCATCCCCCTTAAAGGGTTGTTTTTTTGCCACCAAGGTTTTCACACTCCCTTCCTTGTCCACATACTTCATACACTAATGAAGTGTTGAAGGGATAATGAGGTTGAGGTGAATCTATGGCCTCCCAAGTAATAGGTTGTAAGACGTGTCAGTATCAATCATATAGCATGTGACCTCCGTCTTTAGATTACCAATCTGACATTTCAATTTCACCTTGTCCAAGGGTTTACTACCATTAGCGTTGAACCTGAAAATAGTTGTATTTGCTGATGCTAGTTTATTGATTGGGACTCTGAGATACTGCAACACCTTCCTTAGTACTATGCTTAGAGCGGATCCAAGGTTGACTTGAATTCGGTCAATCTTGGTTGACCCTATGTAGCCTTTACAATACAAAGGCCAATGATGCTTATTATTCTTCACTTGCATATTTTCTAAAGAGAGAGTTATGCAAGGCATCTTCTTACAAGTCTGATAGCTTGTTGCACAGACTTCTTCTTCTTCCATTGTTTTTTGAATTTGGGCCATAAACACTTTAGAATCTTGTAGAGACTCTCTCAAAACTTCTCTAGTTTGTTTAGATAGCCTTAGGAGCACGTACGAAATAATTTTTGTAGGAATGTATGTGATAAATTTACTGCAAGCGTACAGTATTGGTGTAGCACTGTATAGGTCATTCCCACAAGGATCAAAGGTGTTTTACTATTCTTACTAATTCTTTAGTTCTAGTGGATTCACTACGGGTTCTAAATTGAATTTGTATTATTCTAATTAGTATAGGATATAGAATCCATTAGTTTCCAACTATGTATTACTTCTATTATCTTCTTCCTATCATAAAAATTTAATCTTTTAGGTTTAATTTTTACTTAAAGTGTTCTAAGCATGTGTTATTAAGTGGTGTGTAAGTATAACGCATCAAAGATACAACTTTTCAGTAAAATAAACTAAATCATTATATAACTCTATGACAAAAATGAAAAGTGACAACCCAAAATCCTAAGTATGCATAGGCTATCAAGAAATCTAATTCAAGTATAATCTATTAAAACATTAATCTATGAGTTATTATATTTTAATATTTTCATTAAAAAATCTTATCTTTATTATTTTATTTATGAACAAAAAACACTAGAGAGCAACTACATGGTGGATTCGTAGGTCATCTACATCTTAGAGCTAGAATAAATTAGTTACTCATAATTCTATTAAGCAAGATTATATTTTTGCTCAGGAAAGCAAGATAATCTAATCTAGAAAGCAAAATTAATCTAAACTAAAAAGCAATTAAAAGAAAATTACCTATGAAAAATAGATGAACAGTAAAGAATACCTCTGGAGTTTGGCATAGCTACCGTCACCTCTTCAGCAAAACCCGAATTTTATTTATAATTGCGAGTACAAAATTATATCCTATATGAAACCCTAGATTACAAGGATATGGCCAATATATAGCTTTCAAAAAATCAAACCCTAATTTGAGTACAAGTGAAAAACTACAAAATTACATCGAAGCCCCATAGAAAAATCACCCAGAGTGGGCCCCACTTTGCTGCCAATTGGTGGCTAATGCCGCCAAATAGCGACAAAACCCTAGATTTTTTCCTAGTTTTTCTTCTATATATGTCTCTTGTCTTGTTCTTTTAATTTTGATAACTTTATTAAACTTTGACTCTCTGCAGCATCATAGTCTTGTAGTTTTACTCTCTTTTAACTCTTTTCTGGACTTGGTTTCCTAATCCGACTCTGAGTTTATACCATCTCCTTGTAGTAATATGTTTACCTGAAAAACACACTAAAAATACTCGAGTAGTATTATTTAAATATAAAAATAGATAATATGGAGCTTATAAATATGCAACGTATGACACTCATCATACCCTCATACCAATCTTTTTCTAGTCCTCAAGTAAAAACTAAATCTAAAAAGAAAAAAAAATCCTAATCACTTTCGCAGGAATCGCGTACAGTATGCCTTTAAAGCTCTAAGTTATCGTAGTGGACGAATGGTATCTCGTGAGGGTTTGCAGTGAATATACCCACAAAATTAGTGAAGAAGTTAGATTAAGGAATAAAAAATAAAGATAACCAAAAATTAATAAAAATAAAAATTTTATACAAAAGAAAGAAAAATCATTTTTATGATATTTTCTTCAATTAATCTCACCAATATACAAACTCAAGAACGCATTTAGATTATCAATTTTTAAGTTAAGCATAATATCAAATACACTTATCATTTTAATCAAAATTTTAAATCATATCTTTCAATACCCGCTAATAGATAATTCATTGGCTCATATATATCTACGTGCACGTGTGATAATCTACTTCGGCCTTGGACTCCAACTCTAACTCATGATTCATCTTCTCTCTCATAACAATTGTTTTTAAAGAATATTTTACCTTTCATGTAAATATTCACGCTTACCTAGGTGCAAAATACCTGATTACTCAGATCATACTCTTTTTTTCTCTTTGAGGTTATTACCTTAATACCAGGCTCACCCTCTTTTTTTCTCTCTAAGGCTATTGTCTTAATACCAGACTCAATCCCTTTTTTCTTCTCATTTTTTTTTAATTTCTGAGGCTACTGCCTTAATACTAGGCTCACCTTTTTTTTTAGAGAGAGAAGACTACTCAATCGTTATCATTTTTAATTTTAACCTAATAAACTATTATGAAGTGAAAAATAGATGTATACTTAGCTCAAAATTACTGTTTGCGGTATTTATTTTTAGGATTTTAATATTTTTCTTAAAATTCTTAGTGTATCATCCAATCTCCTCTCCTATCAAATTTCAAATCTAAATTTATTCTTTTATTTGTAAATAGGTTGATTTATTGAAGAAAATTTATAATAATTTTTTTACTTTTATTTTTTTTAGTTAGTTACCCAAAAAACTAACGAAGGGTAAAATAAAGAAACCCCCCAAAAACAATCTAAAAATTAAAAAAAAAATCCTAGAAGAAAATAAAAATCCTAGAAAAATATGAAGAAAAATCTTCTAACCCACACTCCTACACCTAAACTCATGTATGCCCTCATACACAAACAAAGAGTGATAAAATAAATTTAAAAAATTATTATATAAATATTATACACTTACTAGAAAATTCAAACCAGTTATGACCTCTTAATCGCTTCCCACTCTCATAGTATGTCCTTTTATATTTTGATATGGATGAACTTTGCCTTTTTATCAATTTTGTATTTAATCTCTTCAGCTTGTGTTTGGTTTTTCTCAATTTATTCCTACCATTCTTTCTTTTATTCAATAGTAAAATTTTAAAGTTGGAAATTGTACATTTATCGTCCATATTTGACCCACGAGTATTTTTCATGACAGTAAGTATTTTGGTTTTATCAACATGTAAAATAATATACTTACTTTGATGTGGCAGAATCATGAGCTCTATTTTGGATTGTTCTTCCAAATCATTAGGTAGCATGACCTCTTCCTTTTGTAGTTCCTTCCATCTTTCTAGTGTTATTGGTTCGTCATGCAAATTTTCTTCAAACCTATCATCAAAATTTACAGAAGAAAATGTCATACTAGTAGACTAATCATTAGTCAAATTATTATGAAGGGATAAAAAATCTTCTTCACAATTTTCAACAAAAGAATCAGAATATAATATGTCACTCGTAAACTCATCATGAAGAAAATTACCAAGCAAAATTTTCTCTCTATCACAAGTTTCTTCATAATTATTTTTATAATAGTCCAAAGTAGCTTAATCGTAATGTCAATGTATAGATTTATCACACACAAACTTATTTGACTCATTTTGAATCATATCTACTTCAAAAGATGACTGAAGTGGTTGATCATTGGAGTTAGATATGTTCAAACAATTAGATGGTTAATTTTCAATGAGTTTAGTATGAGAAATCATTTTGAGAAAATCTTCCATATAAGATATAGTTTGAGAGGATGATTTTAGCAAAACTTCAATACTTCTTCTATTATACGCGCTCGCTCCTCAGTCTCATGATTGTAATTTTTTTTGTTTTTCTCGAATGATTGCATCTCGAGATCATGAGTGAAATTTGAAGAAGGATATGATGTATCCATGTACATATTTGATGACAGATATGAAGTGGTTGTAGGTACATTCTCATGACATGCATACCACGCTTCTAATCTTTTTAATCTTTCATCTAACATGTTCAATTGAATATCTTGCTCATGATTGAATTTAGAATATGAAGATAAATAGTTTATGAAGAAAGGATCAGATGAAAGACTCTCCTAATATGACTCTTGATTGCATATAAAATTAGAATGATTTATCTATTCACAATTGTAATTTTGTATATAGGAAGTGCTCATAGGTTCATGATATGTGGTGTAAATTTGATTATGAACTAGTCCTAGCGAACTTTCTATCCATGGACACTGATGATAAGTATGATATAGATCACGACAATGATGGCAACCAGTTTGATTTTGAAACATATTTTTTTAATTTTTTTTTTTTGAAAAAGGTGGAAAGGAAAGAGATTGAAAAGAAAAAATAAATAATTGATTTTCTTTATTTTTTAATATTTTTTACAAAACCAGAGACTCAAAATACAGAATCAGAGAGAAAATGGGGGAGAGACTCACTAAAAGTGTCACTAAATGGCAGTAATTGCAGCTATTTAGCGACAAAAACAGAGAATTTTGCTCTCTGGTTTCTGCAGTGTACTTTTTTGACTTTTCGCGTACTTTTGTTCTTCCTGTGTCTGAACTTTCAGATCTCTGCACACTCAACACACACTGTTAACCGGTAAAATGTTAGAAAAAACAAGAAAATACCGTTGATCCCCGGCAACAATCCCAAAAACTTGATGTGATAAATCTACTATAAGCGTACAATGTCAATGTAGTGCTGTACAAGTCGTTCCAACATTGATCTAAGGTATTTTGCTATTCTCACTAATTCTTTAGTCCTAGCAGATTGATTAACTATGGGTTCTAAGTTGGATTTGTGTTATTCTAATTAATCTAGGATATAGAATCACTAGTTTCCAACCATGCATTATTTCTATTATCTTCTTTATATCATAAAAATTTGATCTTTTAGATTTAATTTTTACTTAAAGTGTTATAAGCATGTGTTATCAAGTAGTGTGCAAGTATAACACATCAAAAATACAACTTTTCATAAAATAAACTAAATCATTAGATAACTCTATGACAAAAATGAAAAGTAACAACCTCAAAGCCTAACTAAGCATAGCCTATCAAGAAATCTAATTCAAGTATAATCTATCAAAGTATTAATCTACGAGTTGTTATATTTTAATTTTTTCATTGAAAAATCTTTCATGTATTATTTTATTTAGAAAGAAAAAACACTAGAGAGCAACTATATGATGGATTCCTAAATTCATCTACATCTTAGAGCTAGACTTAATTAGCTACTCATAGTTCTAGTTAGCAAGATCATATTTTTATTCATGAAAGTAAGAAAATCTAATCTAAAAAGCAAGATTAATCTAAACTAAAAAATAATTAAAAGAAAATTATCTAAGAAAAATTGATGAACAACAAAGGATACCTCTGGAGTTTGGTATGGCAGCCGTCACCCCTTCGGCAAAACTCTAATTTTATTTATAATTACGAGTACAAAATTATATCATATATGAAACCTTAGATTACAAGGATATGGCAAATATATAGGTTTCGAAAAATCAAACCCTAATTTGAGTACAAGTGAAAAACTATAAAATTACATCTAAGTCCCCATAGAAAAATCATCCAAAGTGGGTCCCACTTTGCCGCCAATTGGCGGTAATGCTGTCAAATAGCGGCAAAACCCTAGATATTTTTGTTGGTTTTTCTTCTATATGAGTCTCTTGTCTTGTTCTTTTGATTTTGATGACTGTATTGAATTTTGACTCTCTGCAGCATTATAGTCTTGTAACTTTACTCACTTTTAACTCTTTTCTAGACTTGGTTTCATAATACAACTCTGAATTTATGCCGTCTCCTTGTAGGAATAGGTTTATCTGAAAAACACACTAAAAATACCCGAGTAGTATTATTTAAATACATGAATAGATAATATGGAGGCTATAAATATGTAATATATGACACTCATCACTGGCCAATTGTGCCAACTCATCGAATAAAAAAGGCTTCTTGGAACTATCTGCAGGCTCTTTTTCTTTATTTTTAAGATCTTTGTCAAACCTAACCTCTTTCTACTTGTTCTTCTCTGGAGACTGGGGTTCAACCACTTGGTCATAATTCTTTAGTAGTTTTTTTTTGAACGAATCCCAGAGAGTTTCTGTTGGTCTTTATTAACTGCCAAGGATTCTTTGATCTCTTCTTCTGAGTCTGAGAGAGGATGAACTCCTGCATCATCTTCAGGAACTCTAGTGACAACATTGGAAGTGCACACCATTCCTTTTGACTTCTTCTTAGATGAACTCAAAGTCCACTACTTATCTTCAATGAGGTCCGGATGCACCCACAATATCTCCCCTTTAGATGTTTCAGAAGGAGATAACCCTTTCTTTTGTTGCTGATGAGGATCATAATTTACGATCCTCATTGTGCCTTTAGGAATTGGTTGAATTCTATCTTGAACAGTTAATTCTATCCAGTCTGGAGCCTTTCTAAATTTGAAAGTCACCATGTTTTATGTCATCTTCGTCTGATCTTCTCACAGCTTGATGACATTGGTGTCCACTAGAGCCTAGATCTTATCCTTTAGGATATAGCAATTCTCGGTAGGATGGTTAATGATCCTATAATACACACAGTAATAGGGATCATTAACATTTCCTATCTCTTCAAGTTGCTTCGACTCTAGCAACTTTAATATATTCTTTGTCATGAGCAGGTTAAAACTGTATTGGTGTGCTCATCTTTAAAAAAATATTATTTTTGAGGAACCTGTGATTGAGGAGGGGTCCTTGGAGGAGGCTTAGTAGGGTTTGGAGCATCTACGGCTATGGTCTCTTTTTCTTTGGGTCGAGATGATTGAGGTGTTATAGAATTATTTTTTCTTTATCTTCCTCCTTTAGCCTCAAGCCCTTGTGTAATTTCTTCAGCTTTTTTGGCTTACAATGAGAGATCTTTTCAGTGGAGGATTTTACGGTCCCATTCTGGCAAGAACTTTGATGGAGAGATTATGCCTGCAGGTATCTACTAAAGTCTTTTCAGGCATCCCATGCGGACACCTCATAGAATCATTTCTGAATCTCTTGATGAAGTCTTGAGCTGAGTCCCCCTTCTTTTTCTTTGTGGAAAGGAGTGGTGGCATTGAGATCTCCATATCATCTTCATAAAATCTCGTTAGGAAAGCCTTCTCCATGTCGTTCCACGAGTTAATGGTTCCCGACTCCAGTCTTTGGAGCCATTCAAATGCTAGACCCGTAAGGGTACTAACAAAAACTCATGTAATAATTAGGTCATTTCCAGTCAAATAGCCTGTCTGCGATTTGAAGTAGTAAAGGTGCTGATTGGGTGAACCTTTACCATCGAAGGATTTGAGTTTCAAAGCCTTGTAGTTTTCTGGAAATGGTATACTCTCCCATTCTATTGAATACGGCCTTACAACCCTCAGCTCTTGCAAGTTGTTTCTATGCATAAGAGTATTGAGTTGATTCTGGAAGGTTTCCATCAAGGTAGCATTTGGATTAGCTTAATATTCTGAATTCCCATATTGATGATGAAAATGTTCAGAACGATTATCCTCTTCTTCGTGATGATCCTCGTTGTCACCATCTATGTTTTTAGAAAGAGTATGAGGTTCATCTTCTTGTCATTTCCCTTTATTCTTCTTTGGGTTGTGGGAACCTTTAGAAAAAAATTCTCCTTTTTTCTTCTCTCTCTTCGATTAGGAGCAGAAGTATGTTCCTAATCTCATCTATGGTACCCTGCTATTTCTAGATTATCTTGTCTTGTCCATCCATCCTTTTCATGAATTCTTTCGGAGTTTCATGCGTCATATGTGCAAAGGCATACTCCTCTAAGAATGAATCTGAAGTCTGAGATTCGGCTACAGCAGAGTTTTCTGTTTCCTCTTCTTCAGAGGAGACTCCAGCCATCTTCCTATAATTCAATGGCAACGTCACTCCTTTCTTGAGTCGAGTATTTTGGAAAACACCCCGCATTTTACTGAACACACTCTTCAAAGCAGAGGAATGCTGAGAGTCTGACAAGTCTGTTCTAGGAATGCTCTTCGTTTTCTTCTTCTTTTTTTCCCTGAAGTTTAGCATATTAGATGAAACATCGGGGTACTCTAGTTCAAAGAACTCTTGTTTGACAGTGCATCATCTTCTCTTTGAAGGTTGGACTGGAGACGATGCAAGTTTGTTGAAGACAGATAGCTTTGCAGGAGTTGCAATGCAGCAACAATGAGAGAGCACGTCGTTGATCAACTGTTTATAACTACATGATGTGAAATATCTACTACAAGAGCACAGTGTTGGTTGTAGTGCTTTACAGGTCGTTCTCGCAGGGATCTAAGGTGGTTTTGCATTCTAACTAATTCTTTAGTCCTAGCGGATTAACTACAGTTTCTAAATTGGATTTGAATTAACCTAATTAGCCTAAGATATAGAATCCACTAGTTTCCAACAATATATTACTTCTATTATATTCTTCTTATCATAAAAATTTGATCTTTTAGGTTTAATTTTTACTTAAAATATTCTAATCATGTGTTATCAAGTGGTGTGCAAGTATAACACATCAAAGATACGACTTTTTATAGAGATAAACTAAATCATTAGATAACTCTATGACAAAGATGAAAAGTAATAATCTCAAACCCTAAAAAATATAGGTTATTAAGAAATCTAATTCAAGTATAATCTATAAAAACATTAATTTACGAGTTGTTTTATTTTAATCTATTCATTAAAAATTCATGTCTTTATTATTTTATTTAGGAAGAAAATACTAGAGAGCAACTACATAGTGGATTCCTACTTTCATCTACATCCTAGAGCTAAACTAAATTAGCTACTTATAGTTCTAGTTAGCAATATCATATTTTTATTCATGAAAGAAAGAAAATCTAATCTAGAAAGCAAAATTAATCTAAACTAGAAAGCAATTAGAAGAAAATTATTTAAGAAAAATAGATGAACAGCAAAGGATACCTCTGGAGTTTGGTATCGCAGCCGTCACCCCTTCGGCAAAATCCTAATTTTATTTATAATTACGAGTTCACAATTACATCATAAACCCTATATTGCAAGGATTCGGCCAATATATAGGTCTCGAAAAATTAAATCCTAATTTGAGTACAAGTGAGAAATTAAAAAATTACATCAAAGCTCCTGTAGAAAAATCACCCAGAGTGAGCTCTGGGAAGCCGCCAATAATGCCGCCAAATAGCGGCAAAAAGTAGCTCTTCTAGGTTTCAACTTTATTCTACATAAATCTCATGTTCTTTTCCTTTGAGTTTTATGACTGTATTGAATTTTGACTATCTACAGTATCATAGTCTTATAACTTTACTTACTTTTAACTCCTTCTGAACTTGGTTTCTCAATTCGGCTCTGAGTTATATCATCTCCTTGTAGGAATAGATTTACCTGAAAACATACTAAAAATACCTGAGTAGTATTATTTAAATACAAAAATAGATAATATGGAGGTTATAAATATGAAATATATGACACTCATCACACCCCCCACACCTATCTTTTGCTAGATCTCGAGCAAAACCTAAAGCTAAAAAGAGAAAAAGAATCCTAACTCACTTTTGCAGGAGACGCGATTACACTTAGCACGTCAACAAGTTGTTAAACCCCTAGGCTACCCTAGTGGACGAGTTGTATCTCGTGAGGGTTTGCAGTGAATATACCCACAAAATTCGTGAAGAAGTCAGATTAAGGAAGAAAAAAGAAAAATAAGGATAACCGAAGATCAATAAAAATAAAAATGTTATACAAAAGAAAAAAAATTTAATGATATTTTCTTCAATTAATCTCACTAATATAAAAACTCATTAACGCATTTAGATTATCAATTTTCAAGTTAAGTAGCATATCAAATACACTTATCATTTTAATTAAAAATTCAAATCTTATCTTTCAATATCCACTAATAGATAATTCATTAGCTCTTATATATCTACGTGCACACGTGATAGTCTATTTCAGTCTTGGACTCCAACTCTAACTCATGATTCATCTCCTCTCTCATAATATTTTTTTATCCTTTTTTTATAAGAATATTTCACTTTTCATGTGAATATTCACGCTTACTTAGGCACAAAGTACCTGATTACTCGGATCATAATCTTTGTTTTCTCTCTGTGGTTATTACCTTAATACCAGTCTCACCCATTTTTTTCTCTCTGAGACTATTGCCTTAATATCAGGCTCACTCCCTTTTTTTCTTCTCTCTTCGTTTTTCATTTCTGAGACTATTGCCTTAATACCAGGCTCACTCCCTTTTAGAGAAACAAAGTTAAATACAATCATGCAGATAAAAAACATGAAGAAAAAATCTCTGGCCATAATTTTAAGGATTTGCTGCCAACTAGCGGCAAAAGCCCCCATTTGGCAGTAATGTAGAGCCTAAAACTGTTAAAATATTTACAGGAACTTCATTGTAACTTTATTGCTATTTATTTAGACTTGACCAAACCTAAACTATTTTTTACTATCGTATTCTCCTGTATGGCCAAAATAATGATCTTTTGACCAAGGGTTTAAAATATAATTCACTGCATGAAGAAAAGAGAGAATTAAAATAAAATTATGAAAAGGAAGATACTCTCTTAGGGTCAGAGTATAAATTGCAAATATGATATGAAGTAAAAGAATCACCCCCGACCAGAGGCTCCTGCCGAACCACTACGGAGGTAGAAGTAGCTTGAGAAATTTGAGAACCACTGCCAGATGAACCATAAGATGCAGCCTTCTTCGTCATTCTCTTAAAAGTTTTAAGAAAAAATTTGGTGTAAAAGAAGTTTGAAGAAAATTGGAAATAAAGGAGCTTGAAGACGAAGGGTTTTGAAAGTTGACGGAAAATTTGGAGTTCAAATTTCTTTCAAAAAGTGTTAAAATACCCTAACAGACTTGTCAGACTCTCAGCATTCCTCTGCTTTGAAAATGTCTTGATCCCTATGCCAGAAAAAGTGATAAAATTCTGAATATACAATATAAAGCGCGAGATCTGCAGCTCTAATATAAAGCCTTGCCTTTTTTTCAAAAGCATGGAACTCGCGATTCTAATACAGAGTCGTGTTTCCTTTCAAAGTGCGAAATCTGTGAAGATTGTATTTTTGCCAAGTTATCTAAAGTATTTCAAAACACTTCCAAAACCATAGAGTTTTGAAAACTTTGGAGAGGGTTTCGTTGGCAGAGTTTTCTTTCATTGGGATCATCTTTCATAAAGAGAGATCCACAAATATAAACTACAAAGAAAATAAGACATGGTCTTTATAGAGTTGTGTTTTATTTTTCATAGAAACTGAGATGCAATCTTTGATTCGCAAATAAAGCTAAAGTACGAATCTCTTTCTCTAGATTCGCAGATTTAATAATGAGAATAGGCTCCGCAGGGTCTCGTCATCGTGCCTAAGAATATCATGCAAACAATAAACACGCCATCAGATTAAAATGCAAATCTAAAATTTTGAGATTCGCATTTCGATTGTTATTCGAATTGAAACACGAATCTAAAGTCTGAAATTCGCATTCCAATTATCATTCAGATTAAAAATGTGAATCTAAAGTCTGAGATTTGTGTTCTGATTTTCATTCAGAAGAAACACGAATTTAAAACTTGAGATCTATGTTTCAGTTACGATTCGGAGGATTAAAGACATCGATTACAAATTCTGGAATTTAATATAAATCCACCAGATCAAAAGGCAAAAAATTTATACTAAGATCGTGGAGGCCAACAGTTGAACAGTTACATCAACTTAAGAGTCTCTAAAGTTCTATAAATAGCCTTACTTAGGCAGAAAAAGGGGCCAGAGATCAATATTATAGAGAGAGTCCTTTTACATCCGCTAGTGCACTTTATTTTGTGGAAAGCATATCAAATCATCATGGATCAATGATAATTTTACATTCTACTTTAGGAGTATATTTAGACACTTCCATAATAATTTCTCACAAACTGGTAGATATTTTGATCTTAATATATAAATATTTCTTAGCTGTACAGGTATCGGTCTAGTGTATAAGTGATTTACAATAATGAGTGAAAAGTATATCAAATCATCATGGATCACTATTCTATACTCTGCTTTACGAGTATTTTTAGACACCCCCATAATAATATTATATTAATTAGTTAATATTTTGGCTTCAAACTGAAATAAATCACTCTGTTGTGTCGTGCATGTCTAGTGCACGAGTTGTGCACTGTATTGAGTAGAAAGTGTATCAAATTATTACAAATCACTATAAATTTTATATTTTACTTCAGGAGTATGTTTGGATACTTACATAACAATTTCTCACCAATTGGTAGACATTTTAACCTCACAATATATATTCTCTCAGTTGTGACGGTATCTGTCCGCTACATAAGCTGTGCACTATATTAAATGGAAAGTATACCAAATCACTATGGATCACTATAAGATTTCATATTCTGCTTTAGGAGCATGATTGGATACTCTTATAATAATTTTATATTAATTACTTTATAATTTAGCCTTAAACTGAAATAAATCTCTCTAGTGTGTCATGCATGTCCAATGCATGAGCTGTGCACTTCATTGAGTGAAAAGTGTAACAAATCACTTTGGATCACTACAAAATTTTATATTTTGCTTTAGAAATATATTTAGAAACTTTCATAACAATTTCTTACCAATCGGTAGATATTTTGACCTCAATATATAAATTTTTCTTAGGTGTGCCGGTATCTATCTGCTGCATAAGCTGTGAACTATATTTAGTGAAAAGTATATCAAATCACTATGGATCACGATAAAATTTTATATTCTACTTTAGATAAATATTTAGACACTCTTACAATAATTTTACTTTAATTACTTTACATTTTGTCCTTAAACTTAAATAAATCACTCTGCTATGTCATTCATATCCGATGCACGAGATGTGCACTTTAATGAGAGGCAAGTATATCAAATCATCTTACATCACTATAAAAAAATTTATTATGCTTTATTAGTATATTTAGACACTTATAGAATAATTTCATACTAATTAGTTAACATTTTCACCTCAATGTACAAAAATTTCTCAGCTGTGATGGCATTTGTCTAATGCACAAGTTGTACACTTTATTAAGTAGAAAGTAGATCAAATCATCATAAATAATTATAAAATTTTATATTTTAATTCAGTAGTATGTCATAATTTCATATTAACTATCGACATTTTGACTTCAAACTAAAATTATTTTTCAGCTGTGCTAGTATTTATCCGGTGCACAAGCTATATCCTATAATGAGTAAAAAAATATCAAATCACCGTGATTCACTGTAAAATTTTGTATTATGTTTTAATACAATGTTTAGACACTTCAATAAAAAATTTGAATTAATTTGGTTAAATTTCTACCTTAAACTAAAATTGTCTTATCTTTGCTGTGCCTGTCTAGTGCACGATTCGTGTAATCAAATGGGTAGTTATATTATCAAATGTTTATAATTCCTTACGAAAATTTGTATAATATTATAACTAAACATTTTGATACTCTCATAAAAGTCTCAATTATAAGTTGTGTATGTTGTTTTGTTAAAACTGAATTATTGCTTCTCTCTCATTTGCTAATGTAAACTACATAATATTTTCTCTATAGTTCATAATGCACTTTAAATTGTTGTAATTTAATTACATAAAAACTCATAGAGCTTGTTGTGCAACAAACACGATGATGAACCTCATATGTCTCATGATGATATGCTACTTCTTGTACTTGGCAAGAAATCAGGATATTTTGAGGAAAAGGAGCGGGGAAAAGAAGTCAGAGTAAAAGACCTCGTCAAGATGTCCACAAGCAAGTACAGAATGCGACAAGTGATTCTAGGGAAACAATGATGATTGAAATAGCTCAAAAAATTAGAAAAAAGCATAGACTGAGACGAATGAGAAATTGAAGATAGAGCACCAAGAAGTACACGTTAAAATTAGAGCTGAGATGCAAACTAAGTTCAAGTCTATATTGCAATAGCATATGACTTCTTTTTTTAGTTCTATATCGCTTTCAATATCATATGACTTCCTTTTTAAGTTTTATATTGCAATCAAAAAATTGATTTTTATGTGTCTGATTAGATTTAGTGTGTTTCGAACAAAAATAATTTAGTTGTGTAAAACTAGATGGTATATTTTATGAATATTTTGGCATGTTTATGTGATAAATTTAATTTTCTATTGTACATCCTTGAGATATATATCAATTATTTGTTTGACATCTCATATGAATATGGTGTTTGAAGTTAATAATGAGTGTATACTATGCTTCGTGAATAAATTAAGATTTAGTGATGATATGTAAAAATTGTCACTGATAAGTATATTTGTGAACTAATATTATTACAGAATCTGAGTTATAGTGACAATAAATATTGTCACAAATAGTACTTTTTAGTGACACTATTTAAACTTTTCTACTAATAATTATTTTTTCTTACAATTTTGGTTATCACTAATCGTGTAAGTATGACATCATTATAAAATACTTTATATACATATGTGACAGAGAATCAACTTTTTGTGACGAGTATTATTATTACAAATTAGTTTTAGTGATGATCACATTCGTCACTACAAAGTCATAACAATAACTATATTATAACTTTTCTGTAACAACATAGTTATCTCAAAAAATAATTATTAGTAACGGTCAAAAGTATATATATATATATATATATATATATATATATATATATATATATATATATATATATATATATATATATATATATATATATATATATATATATATATATATATATATATATATAACAATGTTTAAAATAGCGATAATGGTAATGTAACATTTTGCCTATGGTAGGTTATGTCGCATATAGCGTAACGCTTAACATAGCTTATGTAATTTTCTATTTATTTAATAAAATAAATATAAAAATATTTAAATAATTTTATAAATTGAAAAATAAATTTAAAAATGAATATAAAACTATTTTGTAGTACATAATCTATTTTAATTTTATATTAAGTTTTACAATAATTTTCATATTTATCTTCATAAATTATATTAAGTCTACAACGGAAATACCAACCATTATTTAAACAAGAAAATAAGATTCCAATTTTTGTATTTCAATTTCAGTTATTATCATTGTTATAATTTATATTTTGTAATGTTCAATTTATTTTATTTATAATTGTTGATTTCAGTTCAGTTAAAAATTCAATACAATCAACAAGTAAGATATTTTAGTAATCGGATAAGAATTACAACAAGCAAACAAATAAACAATCATAAATTAATAAGTTAGAATCTTCACAAGCAATCAAATAAACTAACAACTAATTAAGTAAGAAAATTAGAGTAAATCGCTAATAATCAAAATAATAATCAATAACAACATATAAATTACTAAAAAATAATTGTAAATAGTGTATCATAACGTAATTTAACGTAACATTATGTAATATAACATAAAATAATATAAAAAATGTCTTGTTACGGTGCACTGAGTTATTTCTAGTTGTTACGTAGTATTGGGGTACCATTAGGTTACGAAACGCAATATAACGGGTTTCATAAAGCTTTATTTTCTCCACACACACACACACACACACACACACACATATATATATATGAGAGGGAGAGAGAGAAAATGGGAAATTCACTGACGGTAAAAGGAGTTCCTTCACTAATACTTAAGTAGCTCAATAAAATAATTATACGTGGCGCCACTCAATGTATTAAATCTAAATCAAATCTTTTTTCTCCCCTCATAAATACTTTCATCTTTTATTTGTTATTTTGAATGGCACCACTTGTATTATTTTATTGGGCCATCTAAACACTAGTAAAGGAACTCGCTTCACTACTAGTGAATTTCCCATTTGCTCTCTCTCTCTCTCTCTCTCTCTATATATATATATATAGTAAACGGAAAATACACCGACGGTAAAGGGAGTTCCTTCACCGCTGCTTAGGTGGCCCAATAAAATTATTACATGTGGCACCACTCAAAGGGCAATTAAGGAAATTCATTTATTTGTTATCTTGAATGGCGCCACGTGTAATAATTTTATTGGGCCACCTAAACTCCTTTCACCGCTGGTGTATTTCCCATTTCCTCATATATATATATATATATATATATATATATATATATATTGTGCAAAGTAGAAGTAATTTTATTGAAGCATGATGCAAATATGCATAATACGTATGGTAGCTTTTATCCATTGGGATATTTATTTCCAAGTGTAAAAGAAAGATACAAGGACCCTAACCGTCACTATTCACAAAGATTAGCATAACTAGTATAAATTTAGATAGAAAGTAATGTCAGATAGTATGATTAGCTCCACTTATTTATACTAATAGTAGTACTACTGTTATTTGCTATACTCAATTAGCACGTTTTCATGAGAATCATGATATCTTTATATAGCCTTCTGTTGTTGGAAGATCCTTCTATCCTTTTGTTGCCAAATGAGCCAAACATTAATCTTGAAAGAGTGTATAAGCTGTTCCTTAAAAAACTCCTTTGCTTCCTCGCATATATTTCCTAGGTGCAGTTTGAGGTGTCAATTTCTGTTTGCAGTGTCCATACATACTGAGAGAATATATTAACACTCGAGAGATGATTGGTGGATTCAATATCTTGGTAATAAAGGACACAAGAATTCTCCTGAGGTGTGTCAAGGTTATGCAGCCTCTCTCTCTTGTAGGTAATCTGAATAATACAACTTTGAGAAGATGTGAGATACATGAGGCAATGGATACCAAAGAATACAAATAACTGAAAATTCTGAAACTTTGTTCTCCAAACCTGCTTGGTTGAAGAGAAACTGAATTGATGTACGAAAAATGTCAGAACATCCTGCCAAAATATAGCCATGAAAACGAGGTATCAAAAATATTAATGTTCACGATATTCTGCTAAGTTGGTTACAAGTGACAGATTTTTCATTTGCCAACAACCGTTATCTATCAAATAAATTGTACAATATTTTCATGCTCAGGCTGGAGGAAGAATTTTGAACAATATCTGTGATTCTTTACTGAGATTACCAAAGATCAAAATAGTATCCTTTCTGTTTCCATCTTTTTCCTATATAGGAAGATGTCAACTCTTTGCATAGCACGACAAAAAAATGTACTTGAGTGTTGTTCGACTATTATTAGCAAGTGTGGCCATTAAGAGGTTAAAAAATAATAATAAAAAAAAAATCGCTATATTCTTTTTGTTTATTTCAAAAGTTTGTGGAGAATTTAAATTTTATTGTCTATTTATGATTTTTAACGTATCCATCATAAAATACTATCTCATTTACATGACATTTTTGTTTTTATTTCTATTTATACAAGCAAACATATATATTATAGATCATTCATAAAACATTACTTCTTTAGAAATTCCTACCGAATCAAAATCAAAAGCATGTTATGTGATATGAGATAATTCTAATTTGGAACACATTATCGAAGAGATAATATTTAAAAATTTGGATATCCTAACCAATCTTCCTCACTACTTGATACTTTCTTTTTTATAGAACATGTTAAATTATATCAAATCAAAAAAATTCACAATGGCAGTTCAATATATTAAAAAAGAAAAATGCAATACTAACTAATTGTAACTAAATTTTTTTAATGAAAGTTTCAAATATTGACTAGCTAATCAACGAAGAGTTTAACTAGTAAAATTGATTTTAGTGACCGTGACTAAAAATATATATTATTTTAACTTAACTTTTCTCCAATTTCAACAAATCTTTATACACTTTGCTCATGTATCGGAATAGGGCATAAGCATCCAAAAACATAAAAAGAGAAAAAAAAAGAAGAAAGAAAAAAATGACGAAATGAAAAGAAATAATGTCAAAATCTTAGGAATTGGACCGAAATTGCAAAAAAAATTCTAGAAAAATAGGTTAAATATATCCTTGAGTCGTGTGTTGAGCGGAGTATATCTTCAAATATCCATCGTCATGCTGACATGGCCATACTTGCGGGGTGAAATCTTTTGGATTACAGCCCACATAATAGCAACATCAAAGCAATACAATTAGCACACAGAATAAGAGAAACCCAAAAGAGAGAGAGTTACCTCAAATCCATCCCCCCCTCTCTCTCCCATTCGGCTGTTTTCATTTTTTCCCCCCTCAAATTCTGAGACAAAAAGACAATACAATTAGTTGGTCTTCTTGGCTTCTCTCTCTCCCCTCAACAAAACCCAAATTAAAACCCTCAGATCAAACCCCAAACCCCTCAAGGTCATTTTTCTCCATCGTCCCAGATTGGAATTCTTGCCTAATACCCTCCTCTGATCCTTCTTTCTTGCTTTTGGGCGTTTCTTTGGCGACCCAGATGAGATTTTGCAGGAATTTTCTTGGGTGTTCGTGAATTTTTTCTAATTTTTGGTTGTTCGGTTATCTTTAGTTGGAATTGGTTGTTATGGGGGACTTGCAGCCTTGGGTGCCCCATAGAAATGGGTTCTTGGCGGATTACAACCCGCCACCCTCCCCGCCGCCGCTGCCGCAGCCGTCGAACCCTGATCCGTCGGAGATTAGGGAGGAAAGCTGGCGGGCCGCGGAGAGGGCCACTGAGGGTGTGATTGAGGAGATCCAAGCGACTGTCGTGTCTGAGAGGAGGAGACAAGAAGTTGTGGAGTTTGTTCAGAGGTTGATCAGATACCATCTTAATTGTGAGGTGAAGGTTCAATGCCGCTTTCGATTACTTTTGCTTTCTAACTTGTTGAATCTTTTAGTAGGTACAGCTTTCTTTTTAGTTAGCATCGGGAATTCAGTTTCATTATAAGTTTGATGTTATAGTATTCTACATTGCATTGTTTTTGTGGATGCTTGCCCAAATTGTTTGTTTGAGTATAATATACATTGATCAGTTACCACCTTAACTTTAAGGTTGAGGTGAAGATACGGTCTTTGTCGTGTTTCAATTGCTTTCTCTTTTTATCTTCTTGAATTTATTGTAGGTATATCTTTATATTCGGTAAGTATTTTTGGAATTCAATTCGATAGTCGTTATAAGTTTAATTATGATGCTATAGTATTGTACGATGTCATTTGTGTTAGTTATCTAAATTCTTTCATGAATTATTTGTTTTACTATGATATACGTTGATAAGATACCACCTTAACTTTTAGGTGAGATATGGTCTTTGTTGCATTTCGATTGTTCTTATCATTTAGGTGAGATACGGTCTTTGTCGTATTTTGATTGTTCTTATTGTTTAAGTGAGATATGGTCTTTGTCGCGTTTCGATTTTTGCTACTCATTTATGCGAGATACGATCTTTGTCGCATTTCAATTGTTTTTATCATTTAGGTGAGGTACGGTATTTGTTGTGTTTCGATTCTTTTACTATGTTATACATTGATCAAATGCCACCTTAACTTTTAGGTGAGATACGGTTTTTGTTGTGTTTTGAATTTTCTATCTTGTAAAGTTTTTGTGGATACGACTTTCCCACTATCTTGTATTTTGGAATTCCATCTACTGTTATATATGCTTGGACATAATTGGACTTTATTATGTCCTTATTCAATAAATTTGTCAAGAAAGCATGAATTGTTTATTCGAATATGATATACATTTGATCAGATACCATCTTTAACAGTGAGTTGAAGTCTTGAAGATATGATGTTTGTCGTGTTTCGGTTGTTTTTCTTACCTTATTGAGTTTATAGTAGGTAGAGATTTCTATTTATTTAGTGTTTCCAAGCTCAGTCCTATGTTAATATTGAAGTATAAGTATGGTTGGTTTTTCGATGTTCTAGTATCCTATTGCATTAGTTTTGTAGATGCATGGGCATAATTGTGACTTTATTTAGCAGCTTGTTTAATGAATTTGTGTCATAAATATACAAATTGTTTGTTTGACTATGATATACGTTGATCAGATTAGCTGTGAGGTCAAGGACTCATGATAAAATCTTTGTCGTGTCTTGCTTGTTTTTGTTTTGTTCATTGTTAGCAGGTATAGCTTTCTATTTATTTAGTAATGTAATACTTTCTTTTGCGAGTAGAATTCATGGTGACGATGAATGTATGATAAGGTAGGTAGAAATTGAGAACAAGAACTATTAATAATTGAAGTTAATGAAAAACATGAGCATTACCTGTAGTGCAGATCACAAGGAGTAGAAATAGTGAAGAAGAGAGATATAGGAGGGCCAATCTAGGCCAAGAAATAACTTTCTACTTTTTTCCTTTTGATGGTGTCGATGGTTGATAGAGACAATAACATGATCGAAGTTAGATAAAAAAATTGGCTCCTTCAGGATTACTTCAGGGAAGTTGAAGTAGTTGGTTCTAGGCGTGACATGGCCATGGAGATGGCATCTAGTTTTTCATCCTTGGCGTGATTGAAAAGAGAGAGAAAGATTGGTTACTTCCTTTTTATTGGTATGGATTTATTATTTGATTCCTATGCTAGGCATCATAAGTACTCTGACATCATTGTGTTTTACTGTCTATCTTGTTTGTTAACGTTTAGGTTTTTGGGTCTTGAGTATGTTTCCTAGAGGAAATGTTTCTATACATTTCTCAAAATGTTTATAATTTCCAGTTTTTGTATTAGCTAGTTCCTTTTCGCATTGATATTGTAGATCAATTTATTTTGAATGGCAGATATTATTTTATCATTGTTTTATAAGGCGAAAAGGATGAAAGTGGTACTGTTTCTAAGTTGTCTTTAATAAACATTATTTTGAATTTGATGGGATTAAAATACCTAGAGTACCTTTTCCTGTCTCTTTATTACCTCACTTTACGCCAGCCCAGCGTGGTGAAACACACTTAATTGAAACTGTTAATTCTAAATCTAAAGAAGTAGTGTGCACTTATAATATTCCAATAAAAATGAGTTTGAAAGTGGTACTGTTTCTAAGTTTTCTGAGCTTAGTAGTCGATTTCGCTCATTGCATCATTTCACAGATACATGTACCTTTAATAACATTAATAGCCTTAATTAAAAAATGGATTGTTTTTATTCTGGTCCAAGGATATTAGTTTTCATTAATGAAAAATACATTGGGTGGTGAATGAAATAATCTGTACTTCTTTTAATTGTTTCAGTCCTTTTGCAGGTCTATCTAGCCAAAGTAGTTATATCTTATGTTGGATTCTTTTGAATAGCAGAAATTTACAATTTTTCAAAAAATAAATTTGAAAGGATTTAACTGCCAATTCTGTCTTTTTGGGCAGTATTTAGTTTTCAGTTCTATATAGCAATATTTTACATCTAGTAATCTGTTTTGCTTTAGCGCAAGATAAAATATTTTATATTAGAATATTTTCTTCATATTTTGTAAGTTTATATGAAACAAATATTCTTGTTTTTGTATGGTTAGTTTTGTTCAACTTAGTGATTTATCTTTTGAATGATTAACACTTGCAATACTGTTTTACATGTTTCTGAAGATGCATGTTGCTAGTTTGCACGGTTTCTTAGATGCTTAGACATCTTTTACTAATTATATTTGGGTAATTATAAGAGTGTATCTGATTCAAGATCCGTGAAATCCTTGTCTTTTATGATATAAATAGTGTTATGATTAAGTCATTCTCCTTCCTTAGAAACTGGATTTGCACTTTCCTTAAAAGAAAAAAAAAATCCATTTGAAGCTTACCTTTATGCCGATTTTCTTTCGATAAATTTGTTTTTTTATTGGTACTCTTGGATCCCATTTAGCAAAGGGTTAAGTGAGGGGATAAGGAGGTTAATCTTTCATTAGCTTGCAAAATATAAAAAGTCTGCGTATGGTATAATGACGTTAACCCCATGTACAAAACTGACAAATGGTTAAGTTCACCCATCTACATGGGTTAAGAGGAGTTAACTCTTTAAAATGAGGGGTCTACTAATCCATCTTTTCAGACAATTAAGAAAATATCCCTGCCATTTATAAAAAACATCGTAAACCTTTCTTACCAAACACGAAGTAGAGCATAAGGATTAACACAATTCCTATCAATTGTGCAAATTATTTAGTCCTCATTCAACGCGGATCAATTTTTTACTCCTTTTTCTTAATCCCTTTTCTTAACCCTTCGCCAAACATGGCCTTAGGTTGATTTCTGTAGGCATGGTCAGTGATCAAGAATTAATTTTGAATTAGATGGTAATCTTTATTCTAATATGTAGAAATCAATTAATTACTTACTTAAAGTGAGATTTTGTTAAATTTTTTTGGGCACTAGGTGTTAATGAGTGTCATGTGGGCACTCGCTCATTAACTTTACCCATTATGCTATCGTAAATTTTGATGTATAATGTGTTCACTGTCTGTTATGAACAAGATACAGGAATCTTCCCCCCTAATCCCCAAAAAAAAGAAAAAAAAGAAAAGAAAAGAAAGCAATGTCTTAGCGTAGGAAGCATGAATACAACAATTAGAGACACATGTTCAATGAGGACATGCCATGAAAACAACAAAAAACTTGTCAGACACACCATATGGCATGCCAATTAAAAAAAAAAAAAAAAAAACGAGTGCCTGATATGCTACGGACATGGGAGGGGCCACAAACACGATAATGGCAAACTTGCAATTAACCAAAATAACTTTATTTCAAAAGCCTTGATTTGGAGCTCTTTATGACGGTGTAATGTTTAAATTCTTCTTAGATTTATGTAATTTAATTAAATTTTAATAAATGTAACATAACTAATGTTTTAAGTTTTTTCTTGAATTTATGTTTTTTTTCCTTATTTGAGTGTTGGAACTTTCTTTTTGGGTATTTGACTTATGAAGTTATTATATTAATAATAGAATAATTCTTTCTGGATATTTGAGTAGTAAAATTATTATGTTAATAATAAAGAAATTATAATTTATATTTATATTCTTCCATTTTCATTGTCATGTCTGTTTTCTCATTCTTTTTTCCCCCAAAAATGCCATGTCTTGTGTCCGTATCTATACTTCCTAGGTCTTGGTGGTCCCACCTATCCTCTTTGGTAGTTGCTGGATTCTCTTAACTAGGAAAGTTGGATTATGCAACATGGCTACATTTTGTGTAGACGCATGTTTCTAACTTCAGAATATGATGGAATCCTAATTTATGAATATATGGTGTCATTCTTTGCTGGTTAAAAATTTTCAGTCTGTGCCATGTACTGAGTTCTCTTTCGCAGCTTCAATCAGTTTTATAGGTGATTTGCAATAAAATACTTGACCTTCACTTAGCGTCTAATCAGTTTGATAACCTTATTGGAATTTTGTCCTTACAACATGATTTTATTCATCAAATTGTGCATATATAAGCCATTGTATACTTCCATTTCCCCTAAAGTCATGTCAAACAATCATGCACTTGAGATTTAATGTTAAAAATTGACTGAGGTCCAAAGATGTTTTACAATAAAAAATTAAACTTTACCATGAGTAATTCTGAAAGTACTTATAATATCTTGAAATACATGATCAATGCTTGAATTATAACTGGAAAAGACTAACCTGTTTGGGAGGGGGTTAGGGAAGATAGTTAAAAAGGGACTAAACTGTTTAGCCTGCCTTGTAGGGTTAAATTAATGAATAGCATCTGTTTAAAAATTTTAAATGAGGGATTATGTAATTTATGTTTGGCAATGGAAGAAGTACTAATAAAGTTATTTCTGAGAATTTTTACTAAAAATATCTTTACCTGCCATTTTATTTAGACAAATTTTAATCAATCTCAGTAGACAGATTTGTTAACCCTGTATATGGCGGATTAGCTCTTGTTTTCAGTTTTTGAGAATCTGTTATTTTACTGTAATCTTAAGGAAGTCCCACCTTGGACAGGATTAGGCTCAGAGCCGGGTTTAATGTGCAAGTGTGAACTTCTAAATTAGAGTTGGAATAGAAATTGGAATGATTTATGTGTGTTGCCGTGCTTCTGTATGCCCTGTTCAATACTGCAAATAAAAAGGCAACTGCTGGATAACATATAAAAGGAATATGATGCTTGTTTAAGTCATATTGTAGTTACTTTTTTGCCTACAAATTTCTGTCCTTGTTAGGGAGCTTTTGCAGTTTTCAAGTGCTTATTTCAATTGTAAGTGTTGTTGGGGAAAAAAATCAATTTGTGTTTAGGTTCAGAAGAGATTTGAATTAGATAGGATTATATCAGATCTTTTAGGACGTTTGCAGTTAATCTTTTAGCTAATTTAGTTAAATAGGAGTCTTCATTTTTTTATTCAGTAGGAAGGTAACTTTTGATTTTTGGTTGGCGTAGTATTTGCTTTCAAAGAGTTCCATTTCAAGTAATATTTAGGATTTACATTAGAATTTGATTTGGGTTTCTTTTGGAGACAAGTCTGTAAACATGGAAAGAAGAGGAAATTGGATAAAGTAAAATTTTGTAACAATTTACTCGGAGGTTTGAGATCCTGTTGATTTCTCATGTCTTACCTATCCAGCAACTTGCCCCAATAGTTTTTTTTTTTTTTTTTAGGGGAACACCATGTATCCGGTTCTGTAAAGAGATGTGGGAGACCTGAGGTTAAGAAGTTGAACAGACCATGTATATGTGTGTCTCTAATTTGTACCTCTTTATTGACCATGAATCCAGTTCGTTAAAGAGATATGGGAAACCTTAGTCAAGAAATTCAACACCTGAGGGATCACGATATGAAGGGTTAATATTGGAGATTTAGAGTCAGGGGCAGACAGTAATTACGGAACGTTAACTGAGATATTTGATTGGCTTACCTTTTAAACGTCATTGAGACTTGTATGTGATTTTTATTGCATCTGAGAGCATCTAGGAAGTGGAACACTACTGCTACCTCCTCTTTTAGTTACTTGAAATTTTAGTGACATAATTTTTTTTTTTGTTCTTCTATTAATATATAAATAAAGAAACTTATATTATTCGGTTCAGAAAGAGTTCTGTAGTGTGGGGTTCTCTTTAGTAATTCTTCCTACTCAAGCAGGAGCTAAATTGACAAGTCCTGTCCTGTATCATTTATGACTCTCAAATTTCTGTTGCTTCCAACCATACTATTATAGCTCTTTATCCTACTGCATTAGTTTCGTGCAACATAATGCATCCTTGGGTACATTTGATCCTCTTTTCCTCAGTCGTCGTTATTGTAATTCTGTAGTTTTTATGTGCTTTTACCTGTTTAATTTGTAATATGTCAGTTTGAAGCTGGCTTACCAGCTGTTAATGTTAATTATTTAATTGTCTATTGATTATGTGGAAGACCTCTATGCCTTCTGGTTGTTGTCTTGGTCATCTGGACATGCAGTGATTGCATAAATATTCCCAGACGAGAGATTATGCTTCTGCATGTGGAACTTCTTGACTGTCTGCACACATCACGGGTCAATAAACCTGCAGTTGATAGATGTAATCATTGTATTTGTGAGTTCATGCTCCTTTCGTAGCATCTGGCTTCTTTGTAATCAACACAGTGTCTGTTTGTACAATTTCAAAGTAGTTTTTCTCAGTTAAAATCTATTGTGTCATAACTGTGATAATGCGGATACTCAGAAATCAGAATCCTTGAACTTGGGTCTATCTGGCTGTCATGTCCTTTCTAAACCGGGTGGCAGTTATGCAGTTTTTTGCAATCAACAGCGGTTGTCGGGCGCTGATTATGATTGCTTGAGTATATAGTTCTTTTTTGATACTTCTAGTCTCCTTTTATGATCCTTGTTTCTGTACTAGGCTTGATGCAGAAATGGATTAAAAATATCCCTCAAGGATAGAATTAATTAGAAGAGTTTCCTTTTTGTCAAAAGTAGTTCACTATTGCAAGAATATTTATCTAGCTTTAAACTTTAGTCCTATGTAAAATTAATTCTTTTAACTTTTGTTTTATTTGAAAACTAAGACAATTTGCACATGAGTTATGTGCTTACTGCTTCCTTTATATATATTCATAATTTCTCCTATTCAAACTCTGAACAGGTTTTTCCATTTGGTTCTGTACCATTGAAAACATATCTTCCTGATGGAGATATAGACCTTACAGCACTCGGCTTGCCAAACACGGAGGATATATTGGCTAATCATGTTCGCCAGGTCCTGGAAAATGAAGAGCAAAATAGTGACTCGGAGTTTAAAGTGAAGGATGTGCAGTATATCCATGCAGAGGTTTTTTCTTCTCCCTTTCCTTTTTCAGTTCAGTACCAAAATTGTTAGATTTCTGTTGCATTATCTCGTTATTCGCCTTCATATATCGGCATTATACTTCCCTTGATGAATTTGCACATGGAAAACCTCTAATTTTCCTCTTTCTGGTAGAATTTCTGGTGACAATGTAATTAGTACGTTTAGCATTGGGAACCAAAATGAATATCTTGCATTTCAAAGTTAGCAATTTTGGTGCAGCCATGAATATTTGAGTAATTTGTTTGACTACTTGCTTGATAACAGCTTATCTCATTCTCTTTATGGCTTGTCCTGAAAATTTGGGTGATGCCATGATGATGCGACGTGCTTCAAGATATCATATTGCCTCATCAAACTATTTTGTGCTTGGTATACAGTGTTTCTTTTTTCCTTTTTTTCAATTCATTCCTGTGAAGCTCTTATCTTGGATCATTGCTAGCTTTCTCAAATGCTTATCACAGCTCCACTTACATCTTGGGTATTCCTCTCTTATTTCCCTTAACTACATTTAAGCACCTTAGATTTACCATCTCTAATAAATAACCCTTGCCCTATAGGATGATTCTCCAACCTACATTATCATTGTCTTTTTTCCTGTCACTCTGAGTGGGAAGTAGTTCGGCTTAGTGGTAGTCTTAGCAGATGACATATGCAATTTGAGTTATTGAATATGACTATTCATAATTGATCCACATTCTTCCAATGCACATATCTGTTTATTATTGAAGATTACTACTCATAAATGACTCCAGAGATCTGTTTATCCTCTTGAATGCTATATATGTAAAAGTTTCTCGAGTATCGTAATTGATTTATGCAACCTAAACTTGCAATGCCTAGTTTGTCCAAAGTAATTATGCTTTGTAGTTTCCATTCATTGGTTTGAGCTCACAGAAACTGTTTAAGATTTTGCTAGGCTAACAGTTCGGAGACAGTCCTTTTTTAAGGTAAAATAATTTCATTGCATCACCAAAAAAGTGCAAAAGTACAAAAAATTAGTACAATGATAACTCCATAAGTGATCCTGTAGAAATGTCCATGGTAAATAGGATCATTTGTGGGAACCTTACGGGTTGAAAAACTAAAAGTCCAAAACCTAACAACTAAGTCCAAACAATCCCCAAATATCATGCATGGAATGATTCAGGAGATGTCTTGTGTTTCAATTTCATTTAAGTTCTTTCCTTGAAACAAGCTGGTGAAGCTTGCTTTTTTATGATTTCTGGATTGCAGTAGGTTTGACAATAAGATTAACCGAAAATGTTTGACAATAGGATTAGCTAGAACTGAGGGTGAGCCAGCCAGTTGTGAGGAAACAAAATTTAAGTGTTGTTTTTAGTTGTTTAAGAAATCCTTTGTTGCAGCTTTAAGTCATTTTATTTTTATTTTTATTTTGCTTATTTAATTACATGTAGAGTATCCTTTTGTTATAAGTAGGTCACAGAAACTTGATACCTTATTGGGAAAAACTATATATTTAACGCCTTTCATCCATAGTGTAATTTGCTTTTTTTCCTATCATTTTATATAAATTCAATATCATATGTAAGTATTGAACATGTCATTTGGACTTGGACATGGACATGTATCAACTTAAAAGACCATTGTAATTGAAATTAGAAGATAGTATTTTTCTTTACAGATTATCTCCTTTTTCTCAAACAATGTTTATGAGCATTGCTGTTGAATTTGTTTGAATAGTTATGTCATGAAGTAGATATTAAGTACCATGATTTTTCATGGTATGACTTAATTGTCCTACAAAACTGTTTGGGATTTGTACTTTTTATAATCATTTATCACATCCGAACTTATCATCTATAGTTTAATGATTAGCATTACTTCTTCCAGGTTAAACTTGTGAAATGCCTCGTTCAGAATATTGTGGTTGATATCTCATTCAATCAGAGTGGTGGGCTTTCTACATTGTGTTTTCTAGAGAAGGTTTGGTGATTGGGGTTCACATTTACATTATGTGCAACCTGCTCATATTTATTTTCTTCAGTCCATAAGGTTTCATCAGCTGTTGATCCATCACTACTCTCTTATACCTCTAGGTTGACCGGGAGATTGGAAAAGATCATCTTTTCAAGCGCAGTATTATATTAATCAAAGCTTGGTGCTATTATGAGAGCCGCATTCTTGGTGCCCATCATGGTCTGATTTCAACTTATGCATTGGAAACATTGGTCTTGTATATCTTTCATCTCTTCCACTTATCTCTGTGTGCCCCTTTGGCAGTGAGTGCTCGACAGGAACCACAATCTGCTAGCAGTTATCCACATTGTTTAAGATTTTTAGTCTTATGAATAGAACTTCTCTTTTTGTAGGTTCTGTACAGGTTTCTAGACTATTACAGCAAGTTTGATTGGGATAGGTATTGTGTTAGTCTATATGGTCCTATCTTGGTATCATCTCTACCAGAACATGTTGGTAAGTGATTGTAAAAACTATTGGTTGGTATAGGTTTTTTTTTTTTTTTTTTTTTTGTGTGTCTTGATCGAATGTTCCAGTAATATTTGGGCATGGATTCTACCCTGTTGATGATAAAATTTATTCTTTTTTTGTATGACCAGCTGAGGCCCCAGAAAATGACAGGGGTGATTTACTGTTCACAAAGGAATTTCTCAATAACTGTGTAAAGTATTTCAATGTTTCCCAAAAGGGCTCTGAAAGCACCTTTAAAAGTTTTCCTCAAAAGTTTCTTAACATAGTGGATCCATTGAAGGAAAATAATAATTTGGGGCGTAGCGTCAGTAGAGGTTAGTCTTTTCCAGATTAAATATGAAATGTGGTTTTCTCACTTGCTTACTGATGTTCAGTATTTTCATGCATTGTACACATAGGTAACTTCTACCGCATACGCAGCGCCTTCAGCTATGGCGCTAGGAAGCTTGGACGGATACTTCTCCTGCCATCTGGAAGAATTGCAGCTGAGATCATTACATTCTTCTCAAATACACTGGATAGACATAGAAGTGAAGAAAGACCAGATGTGCAAGATGCTCATCCCTCTTGTATGGAAAGTACATCTGCCAATCCAAATGGTTCTGGTTCCCCATCTTCAGAGCTACAATCTGCTGATGCCAACAGAGAACTGTGTGAGGCGATAAATGCCATCAAGCTTTCAGGCTTGGAGAAGAATGGTAGTAGAGTGGAACCAGACTGTCTAGTAGAGGGCAGAAGTGCGGTGGGTTATGCTAGTAAAGTCTCTAGTTCCAGTTACATAGGAGGCAAAAACAAAGCTCAAATATCAACTAGCCAGAGGAATAACCTACCAAATGCAAAAGCTTTTCATATCCCACATCTATTCTTTCATTCCGAAAATGGGTATCAAAATGGCAGACCTAGTCAACCCAGTCCATCACATCTTATCACCAGTAAGGGTGTGTCCTTGACATGGCCTGTGCCTTCCAATGAGGAAGGAAGAATCTTTTCCCAGCCAGACTCCTGTGAGAGCAGGTCATCAAGTGGAACTTCCTGGTTTAGTACACATGGGTCTTTTGCATCAAATCGGAAAACAGAACAATTTGAAAATCCAAATATTGGAGACTGCTTGTTGGCCGGAACTGAGAGAAACAGAGCCAGTGGAAGTTTCAAGTCGAAAAAATTGGCAGATCTTAGTGGGGATTTTAATGCGCATTACAAAAACCTTTTATATGTCCAATGGGCCCAAGAGTATATTTTAGGAAATTTCTACCCAATTTATGCTCCACCACCTTCTTATCAGCATTGTAGTAATAGTTCTTGGGATGCGTCTCAGCATCCTGGTACTTTTGCTCATATGAACACAAATGGAGTGGCCTCTGGATCACCAGTTTCTCCCTCTGGGGGATATTCAGCAACTTCACCTTTCATTCCTGGTGCATATGGCATGGAAGATCTGCCAAAGACACGGGGGACAGGCACTTACTTTCCGAACACGGTATATCTTATTCAGTTATTATTATTATTATTTTGAAAAAGAAAGTCGGGCCTTTTTTTTTTTTTGACTTAGTTTGGTCTAGTATGCAATTGAGTAATTTTTGGGTATGTCTGCCATAATTTGATTAGATATTCTTGCTTTTGTTTTGGAAATAGATGTTCCATTTTCATTTTCACACATACTGATTTTGGTTAATAATGCTTTAATATAGTGAACAACATGTGATTTGTTTGATGGTGTTTTCTTCATTCTCTCCATTTCTAATCCCATTGATTTTCTTTACATGAGGCATCTCAAAATGTTTTTATTCCCGGATTTTTGTAGAATTTTCAAGCATACAAAGGCCGTCATTCACCTGGGAAGGGGAAATACTCGGTGCATGCTAACCATTTCTCAAGACACCGTAGTAATTGCCGGGATGCTGACATAGAGGAGGGAGGTAGTCAGGAGCCACCTCCACAGTTGCAACTTCCCATTTTCAATGGAACTGGACGTGGAAAGACAGCCCTGTCGGATATGTCTAACTCACCACGCCATTCCTCAGAGGCAGGCTCCCCTTCCAATCCACTCGTGTTCCCGCTTGAAGGAGAACTGGAGTTTGGGTCATTTGGTCCTGTTCCGTTGGGAGGTCACTCTTCGGAACCTGGTAGAAGGTTAGACACTCTTAGCCCTCATACTCAAGGATTGGGACTGCCGATTCCGGCATCGACAGTGCAAAGATCTTCAGTAAGTTCAAATCGTGACAGGTAATAATAATTAACTGCCTTTTTCCGAACTCCATTAGAAGCGTTTGATTTGGTTTTCATAATTTGTCTAGTTTTCTAGAAACAAAGTTATCACCTGGTCATGAATAATTAGCTCATTAATCTCTTGGTGGTCATAACTGTACAATATTTTCAGTAATTTAATAGTATAAGATTAAGGTCAATTGTAATATATATGTGTGTGATGGCTTGCTGCGGGAAGAACTACACGGTGTATTCAGATATTAGTAAGCAGACAAATTTGCTTCTTTGTACTAAGCCTGTATTTTTACAAAACTATGTTATGCTAGTATCAATTGGGACATATTTGAAAAAGGAAGCGTCTCATGTAAATAGTACTTCCTCGCCTATAAATACAAGTGAAATTTTTAGCATTTGGAACAAAGATAAAATGTGGTGAGTTTTTCCCTAGCACTTAGGTGTATGAAAGTTGAGTTTTAATACCATAGGAATCAACAAAAAAATTAAGTGGGTTTTATTCCCTGCTTCCTTTTTTTTTAATTAAACAAAGACCTCTAGCACTTTAGACTTTTAAAAAAGGGTAAAAAGGATGCTAAGTTCTTTCCTCTTATCTTACTCTCAACTGAATGTATTGCATGCTTATAAAACTAAGCTGGCAGCAAATAGTTGCAAGTACTCTCTTCCTCCTTGTGAAGACGAAAATGCTAGTGGCAAGTAGCTCCAATTTGACTTCTTTTTTAACTCTGATCCATCTTTAGCAACCAAAAGAAAAAAAAAAAGAAAATTGAAAAAAAACCTGATCCATCATTTTCAAGGAAGCTAATAGGCCCTTAGGTTCAAGTGTGAACAGTGACTAATGTACCATCTTATATACTATGTGAAAATCATTTTTGGCTAGGTATGTGCAATTTCCCTTTAAATTTGAAATAAGAAAAGGCTGGACACCACTTGCCCATTTTAGACACCGAGTTTGCAGTTTATTGCTGCTCCTGCTTGGACTCCAAAGGGAGGGGTTCCACAAGTATTACTGTTTCATCTCTTCTTTCCAAGTTTATTTGAGTGTCAATGCCAACAAACTAAAATTTAAAACCAATCTATGCTTTTATAAAATTAAGATTTATACTGATTGTGCCTCTGTAATGCATCACTACAAATTAATATTTTTACACAAACTGTTAAAGTTTTGACAGTTCGCTCTACCAGGTGCACAACCCCCCACCCCTCCCCACCCCACTCCATCCCATGTTTAAAGAAGTTCGGTGTTATTGTTATATTGAAGAAACATGATTCAAATCATGACCAAAACATATGGTGGTTACATGTGCAGGTCTAACCAGGGGTATAAACTGAGAGATGTTGCTGACTTCCCCCCTCTCTCTGGCTGAACGCAGTCGAACAAAGTTTTCTATACATAGAGGAGACAATCAGAGTAGGATGAAAGTGGAGAAACAAAGAGAAACAAAGAAATGCTGACAGTACTACCCCTTATGCGGCTATATCATGGTGTGTGGGCGAATCTCCAATCATTGTGATGTATCAGTGGTTTTTGTACATTCTAATAACCCCTCCCCCTCATCAAGCCCCAACAGTGTGGCTTTATAATAGGACTTGGTGATAAAAGTTTACCTCCATCTTCTGACTGAACTTCCTTTCTTTGTATTTGGTAGTAATGAAAGCGACTTTGCTGTAGATTTTAAACTCCATTTTTTTTTTTTTTTTGGTGGGGGTGACTTTTCTGTAGATTTTAAAGTCCATTTTTTTTTTTTTTTTTTTTTTTTGGTTGGGGGGGGGGGGGGGGGGGGGGGGGGGTTGGGGGGTGTTCATTACAAGCTGTAAGTGCTGGTGAAGCCGCAAAAAGGATCCAATTTCTATTAGCGCTTGTGATGCACCAAGTTTGCTTGGAAGTTGAAAGTGTTGTGTTACTTTGGTGCTACTGGTGTGTGTGTGTATTTATTTATTTATTTATTTTTAAAGGTAGCTTTCAGTAATTATGGAGATAAGATCTCATAATCAAGAGCTCTGCAAAGAAATTATATTTATTGCTTGCCTAAATGAAGATTACAAATTTTGGATGAACGTTCCTTTTAGAGGAAGTCGTAGAACTCCACTGTTATTATTATTATTATTATTATTTTGCTAGTAAAAATTCTATCAGCAATATCCAATAAAAGAATAAACTTCTAGTATCTGATTAGTTTCTGTTAAATGAAACTCTAATAGTATCTTATTAGAACCATCCATATATTATTTTTGGGGAAAAAGAAAAGAAAAGAAAGAATTAGAGGCTTTTTAAAAAAAAGAGTTAATTACAGAAATTACACCCGCCAGTTGTAGCACTTATGTCCTTTGTATTATATCCTTTGTATTATAGCAGTTGTAGCACTTATGTCCTTTACATACTTTGTATTATAGCAGTTGTAGCACTTATGTCCTTTACATAATTTTTGTAGTTTGTGAGGACATAATTTTTGTAGTTTGTATTATAGCACTTGTAACACTTATGTCCTTTACATAATTTTTTTATGCATTTAGACTTCTGGAAACTTAGGCTATAATTTTAGACTTCTGGAAACTTAGGCTATAATTTGATATAGTCATTCTAATTAAAAATAAAATATATTAAAAAATTTTGAACTCGAAAATATCCTTTTTTCCTTCATTTTATCTTCATATTAGACTCATTTTGTTTTGCCAAATTTGAACTAAAGAGACGGGCTCCTTCTCTCTCCTCCCCTCTCTCCGAGCTAAAGAGTCTCTGAAGAACTTGAACTTGATCAGAAGAGGGTAGGAGAAGAGATTTCAGCAGTCGAATAAAAATATAATATACAATTTGTATCACAGCAGAAGGCATTCGGAGCTTTACATGAAAGCACAAGGTGATGAGCGATTTAAAGGAGTCATTCAATGGAGTGTCAGTTCTATAGGGGTAATTCTAAATGCACACCACTTTTTATTAGTGAGCATCATAAATAAAGTTCGAAATAATTACAAATATACCAAAATTTTTTAGGACAAAAAAGGACATGAATATTTCCTAGTGAGCACCATGACCCAACAACTTCCCTCGCGAGCTCTGTCTTCCCTCCCGAGCGATGCAAGCGGAAAAAAAAAAGAAAAAAAACCATAATCCTCTGGATTTCTTCGCTCTGGAGTAATTTCAATTGATTTCGTTATAGATTTGGAATTATTTTTAGTGTAAATTGAAGGAGGAGAACCCATTCGACTGTGAATTCTTGATAGTGAAAAAGCTGGAGAATCCATTGGTTTCTTCGGATGATTCTCTGTATTTAGAGACGCGTAGTAAAGAAATTTCAAGTAAATAGCCTAATTTTTTAAAAGCACGAATTTATTTTGCCTTTTTGGAAGATTTTCTTTTAAAAAATCGTCATGTGAGTTTAAGTTTTTTGAATCCTATTATCCGGGTTTCCAATTCCGACCCTTTCAAGTTTTGGACGGGGTTTGAACCCCGAACAGTTAAATGGTGGGATGGGATTTGAACCCCGGATAGTTAAACGGTGAGATTGGGTTTCAACCCCGGACAATAAACTTCTTATTTTTTGTGAAAAATTAACTGTCCAGAATGTACACATCGGATATTCCATGCATCATCCGGGATTTATACCCTAGATGATTTATTTAATTGGATGGGACAGGAATGCCGAATAGAGAATTTAACAATGACTTTGAATTTCTAAATGAAGACTTACATATACCCAACCTATACGAATATAGAACAACAACAACTAAACCTTTTATCCCAAGTATTTGGGGTAGGCTATATGAACTAAAAAAAGAATCATGCCGGATCGATCACTTTGATAGTTCTTCTCCATTCATTTCTATCAAGTAATATCTCCTCATTTAAACCTCTAGAATCCATATCTTTTTGTATCACTTTCATTCATGTTTTTTTCGGTCTTCTCTTCGTTCTTTTAACTTGTCCTATATTGATAAGCTCCCCTCGTTGAACTGGTGCATTTGTAGGCATACGTTGCATATGACTAAACCATCGTAAGCAATTTTCTCGCATCTTCTCATCGATGAGAGTTATACCTAGTTTAGCACGAATATATTCATTTATCACTTTATCTCTCCTATTATTGTCGCATATCCAGCGGAGCATGCGCATCTCTACTACACTTATTTTTTGTGAATGACGTTTCTTTATAGCCAAACATTCCGTGCCATATAATAAAACTGGCCTAATAACAGTTCTATAAAATTTTTCCTTCAATCTTAACGGAATGTTACGGTCGCATAAAATTCCCGTTACCCTCTTCCATTTCAACCAGCCAGCTTGTATCATATGGTTAACATCATTATCGATCTCTCCATTATTCTGAATAATAGAACCCAAATACCTAAACTAACTGCTCATTTGTATCTCTTATTCATCCAATTTTACAAAATTATAGTTTATAGTCTGTCGTTTACTAAATTTACACTCCATATACTCTATTTTAGACATACTCAATTTAAAACCTTTAAATTCTAATGTGTACCTCCATACCTCTAACTTGGCATTTACTCATGTTCTTGTCTCATCAACTAAGACAATATCATCAGCAAATAGCATACACTAAGGTATCTCATTCTGAATAGCTCTAGTAAGCTCATCCATCACTATATGAAATAAGAATGGGCTCAATGCAGATCCTTGATGTAATCCAATTGTGATAGAAAAATTACTTGTTAAACCACCACATGTTCTGATATTGACCACTACTCCATCATACATGTCCTTAATTATATCGATATACTTGATGGAAACTCTTTTCTTCATCAATATCCACTAAAATATCCCTCGTGGTATCTTATTATAGGCTTTCTCTAAGTCAATGAATATGATATGCAAATCTTTATTTCTCTCTCGGAATCTCTCTATAAGTTGACAAACTAAATGAATAGTTTCTTTCGTCGATCACCCCGGCATAAATCCAAACTGGTTCTCCGATATTTTAACAATTTGTCGCAATGTATATTCAATTATCATTTCCCAAAGCTTTATAGTGTGAAACATGAGTTTTATTCCCCAATAATTAGAACAACTCTAAATATCACTCTTATTCTTATACAGAAATACTAGAATACTCTTCCTCCATTCATTTGGGATTTTCTTAGTTTACCAAATCTTGTTAAAAAGATCTATCAGCCACCTCACATCAATCCCTCCTAAGTATCTCCATCCTCTATAAGAAATTCATCTGGACAAACAGTTTTTCTTGATTTCATCCTCTTCAAAACTTTTTTTACTTTAAACTCTTTGATTCTGTGCATAAATCTATGATTTATATTCTCACATTGAATAGTAAGATCTCCCAAATCTTGAGTAAAACTACCATTATATAATTTATCAAAATAATCTTTCCATCTTTTTTTAAACTCTTCATCTCGAATTAGAACCGTCTTATCATCATTTTTAATACACTTTATAGTACATAAGTCTCTAGATTTTTTCTCTTGTTCGAACAATTTTATATATATCATTTTCTGCTTCTTTATTATCCAACTTCTCGTACACTTGTTTATATAATTTATTTTTTGCATCCCGAATAGTTTTCTTAGCCTCTTTCTTGGCTTGTTTGTACTTCTCAAAACTTATTCCATCATTATTATTATTCTTCAAATCTCTATAAAAGTCTCGCTTGATCTTAATAGCATTTTTTTATCTCTTCATTCTACCATGATGTATCCTTATATGGTAGAGTACCGTCTCTCGACTCACCAAATATATTTTTAGCTATTCTTTTAATGCAGCTAGCCATTTTAATCCATGTTATATTAGGATCATCAAGGTCCTTCCAATCTGCTTCTTGTACTATTTTATTTATAAAAACTTTTTGATTACTTTCTAATCTCCACCACTTAATTTTAGAATCTAATTTATACTTAAATTTTCTAAGTCTCTTTCTAGTCTGAATATCTAAAACCAAGAGTCTATATTGGGTAACTACACTCTTACCTGACACTACTTTACAATCAATGCAACTAACTCTATCTACTCTCCTAATTAAAAGAATTTTGGCTTACATTCGATCCACTTTTAAAAATAATCAAGTAAAAAACTCGCTTTTTAAACCAAGTATTCACTAAAATCAAATCATAAGACAAAATAAAATTTAGAATTGAATTACCTGCTTCATTTCTTTATCCAAAACCAAATCCTCCATGTACACCATCAAACCCATTATGACTAGTTCATACATGCCCATTGAGATCACTACCAATAAATAGTTTTTTTTAGCGGGTATTTCTTGTACTCTCTCATCTAGATCCTCTAAAAATTGATGTTTACTGGATTCATCAAGTCATACTTGCGGTGCATAGGCACTAATGACACTAAAAATCTCTATCTAAAATAAGTTTAACTAATAAAATTCTATCACGTTTTCTCCTAACCTCCACTATATTTCCAAGTAATTGCTTATATATGATCACATCTATCTCATTACGATTTCTATCTCTACCCGTATACCAAAGTTTATAACCCCAAGACTCTATGACTTTACCTTTCTCACCTACCCACTTAGTTTGCTGCATGCACAAAATATTAATTTCCCTTCTAATCATAATATCAACTAACTCTGCTAATCTACCTGTAAGGAAACTTATATTTCACGATGCCAATCAACATCTATGTTTATATTTATGAGCTAATTTTTTTACTCTCACACGCTCATTAAGATGTAAGAGCGCTCTTACATTTGATACCACATCCGAGCGCCGACGTGGCATGTCACTTCTGGGCGACGAACTAGTAACCCTCACATATTTTTTACTACACCCAGGCTCTGATGTAGCGTGTCGCTCAGTAGGGAACGCCCCAACGAAATTAATATTTTGGCTCATGTCATAATATATAATAATATTTTACGTTGGCTGTCACCGGCCTACCACAACCCTCCTCCTTTATTCTGGCTTGGGATAGGCAGTGAAAAGATAAATTTTTAAGCACAGTACTGGCGGAATTACCTAACCTATACGAACCTATATGAATATAATCAACAAGAAATATATTAGCCAACAAGAAATATGCTATAGATAATTTTTGAAACGTGATAGACATACGACAAAATAGAACATGGTTTCTTCTGATTAAATTACAAAACATTAACAATCATTGCAAAACACACTTTAATGGCAGCAGAACAGAGTTGTTTCCTAGTTACATTACATAATACTAAAAAAATATTAAAAAATACAAATCAACATCGACAAATTTTGGTTTAACTCATCTCTGGCTTTACTATGACTTATGCCTAGAGAACTAACTAACAAGTCAATAGGGAATTGTGAATCATCATCTTCATGTAAATAAACAGACTTTCCTGTTACTAACAAACCAAGAAGACACGCGTCGTCATCCAACGTCTCCCCGAAAGGCATGTGAAAAGTATTGGTTTCTGAATGCCACCTCTCATCGAAGGCTGAGATCTCGACGCTGCTTATATAGGGGTATGAGCACTGAACCTGCTCGTCTTGGGCTTCTTTAATGAATGAATCGGCCGGTGGCTTTGATGCAGTTTTCTTCCGTCTATACGATACTGTAGGATGAATTCTTGATGACTGGGATTGATCCATCTGAATTTGACAGCATAATTAAATATTGTGATGCATAAACTATTATCTGCACAACAAATTTAGAAAATAATTGTCGCATATAGAAACCAATTGATGCAATTTTCTTCTTTGGTTAACAACATGCCTAGCTACTTGATTTCAAAATCCACTTTTATGACTGGGATTGATTCTTGATGACTGGGATTGATCCATCTGAATTTGACAGCATAATTTAATATTGTGATGCATAAA
Source organism: Dracaena cambodiana (assembly GCA_036321105.1). Lineage (NCBI taxonomy): Eukaryota > Viridiplantae > Streptophyta > Magnoliopsida > Asparagales > Asparagaceae > Dracaena > Dracaena cambodiana. Next base: position 17,399,276 of record JAYEPQ010000001.1, on the reverse strand, counting down.
CTATTATCTGCACAACAAATTTAGAAAATAATTGTCGCATATAGAAACCGATTGATGCAATTTTCTTCTTTGGTTAACAATATGCCTAGCTACTTGATTTCAAAATCCACTTTTACTATAAATTACACAAATAACAATTTTAATTTATTCTAACTTCTAATATCATGAATTTTATTTTCCAAAAATTTCCAAGCAATAAATCACATACATAAAAAGAACCACACCACTGAATAATCTTAACTTCAAATAGTTCAATTTCAACAAAGTATAACATCAAAATTTCTTAATACAAATATTTAAAGATTAGGAGATCTCAAAACTATCACACATTTTTTTAAAAAAAAAATTAAATCTAACTTACAATCACAATCGGATGTCCTAACCTTAGATTCGATCGCGACGAGGATTGGGGGCGAAGGTGGTGAAGGCTGCCGGTGGCTAATTGGTGGCGTCGCTCCTCGGACGACGAGAATTGACGGAGATCAGCGGTCGAGAGTCGAGAGGGAAGCTCGAACAGAGAAGAAAGACGATTTGGGGATGGTGCTCACTCGGAAAAAAAGATTCGTGAGAAGGAGAAACAATTATAGAGAATGGAAGGGTAATTTGGAAATATTTATGGTGCTCATTAGAAAAAATGATCAGCTTTTTAGAATGCCCAGTGCTCACTAGAAAATTGGGGCTCACTAGGAAAAAAGTAGTGCACGCATTTAGAATTTCCCATTCTATAGTATATAAGAAAGAAGTTGGAGGAGCTTGAAGTGGCTTTGGCATCGTCAGCAAGCGAAATTCATCAAAAAACATCTGTTGATTACCATCTTCTGACGCAGGCAACATCAAAGGCGTCAGGTGCCACAACAGTGAATTATGTGAATTTTCTATGCTAAGTATTATTAAAATTCTCAATAGGTGACTCATTGTGAACAAAAATAGTCGTCCATAGAACAAGTTGTTTCCCTTGTTCAGTTCCCTTCCAGTGCCAATAAAAATCAGAGGAAAGTGAAAACCAGAGATTTTGCTTTGTGTCTCCTAGTTTTAACTGATTATAAGGGTAACAGCAAATTAAATTGCTAGAGCGATCAGTCTCTGCTTACAGATATGAAGCACATTTGTCCATTCGGCTGCCAAAGGATGATAACAGTTGAATTGATGCAATCACAGAAAACTTTCTTGCTTCTTTCCATCTAAACTGACTTACTGCAACTACAGATCATTTCTGACATGTTACTGGTACCATACGAATAATACAGCTTAATAGCATGTCAACAGATATTACATTTCGTAACACGTTTAAATTCAATTTAAAAAAATTAGTAAGGGAGAGAAGGGAAAAAAAAAAAAAAAAAGGAAATCGTAACCAAGTTGGCATCTAATCATAGAGCATTGACAAGTTCTGCCGATGGCTGCAGGCTGTTTAATAACAGATTTAACATCAAAGTACCAAAATGTAAGAGGGATTAGATGAGATATACTACATATGAAAAAAAAAAAAAAAAGTCATTTCAGAATTAGTTTAAAAAAAATGATGAAAAGGAGAAGATATTTTGAAACAAGAAAATCAAAGGTAACAAGGATAAAGGCGCAAAACCGCATTGCTTTCCACTATCAAAACATTGTCTATATGAAGAATTAGATGTGTCTTCCACTATAAACATAATATATTATGTAACTTGAGGAACAGCTGGTAAAAGTACTACGTATCTGAGCAGTTAGTAACGCATGAATACATGGAGAGCAACACGTCAGTATTTGTGTTGTACAATCTCATAACTATTGGTCCTCTTTAACATGACCTTTGCTGGCTGCAAGCAGAACCAACGTAAACGAATATAAATCAAGAATTTTGAATCATGATATGACAAAAATTTGAAGATAACACCATCCCTTGCTAATAAAGCACCCCTCCCATGAACAACGTCATAGCCTACTGTTTATCTGGGAATGGAGTTTCTTTCTGTCAGAAGTAAACTAAATACAAGCTACGCTTCCAGCGTTTCAACATATTACGCTCGATGCTTTTTTTAATCTTATTGCAAGTCTTTAAAATGAGATGGAGTCGCAAGAGGGAGCCTTCTCCCTCTTCTCTTTCAGTCTCCAATAGTTCGAGGATAATATGAGTCAAGACTTACCATGCTTATTACATTTGGTCCAAGTTCTTAATCCCCTCCTAGGAGCAGCATGCACCATTTTCTTCATCTTTAGGTTTTACAGGATCATCATATACCAATGTTTCAATTTCATGGCTCTCGAAGATTAGCATCAGATTCAGTAGACCATCCATTGCAATGTGAGTGGTGGTGTGTGTGTGTGTTGGGGGGGGTGGGGTGGGGGGTTGCGAGCGTGTCATTCACAACCAAGTGAGACTGTCCTCGCGCTGAGCTCTTCCTGGAAGCCCACGGTGACCTCGGCCACACAGAACCCAAATGGTGTTTACACCAGTGAGCAAATCATTACGCTGCTGGCTGAGGCCAAGAAAAGCAACTTTGGCTCCAACAGAGAGGATAAGAAAGGATGGATTGAGCATAAGTCAAGAAACACAATAAAGAAAGAATGCAAAATGGAGAGTAAAATCCAGAAAAAGAGGAGATTTAACTCACTGTAGACATGTAAAAAAAATAATAATAATTAAAATGGGTGCGGGTTGCACCCGCGGGTGGCAACCTGCGGGAGCGCTCCGCAGGGTGGGTGGGGGTAAGACCCTTCCAGTAATTTGGTTGCGAGCATGTCATTCACAACCAAGTGAGACTGTCCTCACGCTGAGCTCTTCCTGGAAGCCCATGGTGACCTCGGCCACACAGAACCCAAATGGTATTTACACCTGTGAGCAAGTCATTGCGCTGCTGGCTGAGGCCAAGAAAAGCAACTTTGGCTCCAACAGAGAGGATAAGGAAGGATGGATTGAGCATAAGTCAAGAAACACAATCAAGAAAGAATGCAAAATGGAGAGTAAAATCCAGAAAAAGAGGAGATTTAACTCACTGTAGACATGTAAAAAAAAAAATAATAATTAAAATGGGTGCGGGTTGCACCCGCGGCTGGCAACCTGCGGGAGCGCCCCCGCAGGTCCCAACTGCGGGAGCCCTGCCGCGGTGCCAACTTGCGGGAGCGCTTCCGCAGTCCCTGGCACCCGCGGGTTGCTCTCGCAGGTTTGTCCGCTCCCGTACTTCGGTTACACAGTTTGATAAGGAATTTTAGGGATTAATTATGCAGATTTGACTGGAATTTGAAGAAAATATTTTATCTGGATTTGAAACGAACGATTACTTCTCCATCTATAAAAAGGAAGATATGGTTCATAAAAGAGGGGATTTTTATAGAGACCAAAGTCCAAAGAATCCAGAAGAACAGAGAATTTCTAGATAGCGGATCTTTTTCAAAAGTTGGCAGAGAAAAATTTTCCAATCTAGATCGAATCGTCAATGGAGTGCAGAATCAAGACTCTCCCGCTGCTAGACCCACTAATTAAAAAATGGAAACGAAATTAAGTGTTCCCTATTCTTGTAATCTTTATTTTTTTTTTGTAATTTTCTTTTTATTACTGTAATTAAAAAGTAAATTGGTAATGTAAGGAAATCTACGAATTTTGGGCATTCAAGAATTGGCGATCACAGTGGGAGTCTCGACGACGCAATCCGATAATCAAGTTCCTCTGATTTGAACCTAGGCGTCACGCCGGTTGACGGCCGAACAGAAAAAAAAGTGATGCGTCATCGCCCACTAAAATAAAAAAGGCGTCATCGTCTGTTAGAAAGATATGAGGTGTTATTTCCCATAATAAAAGACAAGATATTATCGTCTGTCAAAAAAAGTGAGGCGTCATCGCCCACTAAAATTAACAAGATAGCATCGCCTGTTAAAAAAAATTATGAGGCGTCATCGCCCATAATAAAAGACAAGACGTTATCGTTGGTAAAAAAAAAGTGAGGCGCTATTGCGCACAAAAAATTGACAAGACTGTAAAAAAAAAGAGAATCGTGCAGTGCGCATGGTGTCATCCACGGGGTTGCAATCGCAGAATGCACTCGTGGGATGCACTCATGGGTGCAATCCCATGGGTACAACCCGCGGGGTACACCCGCAGTTGCAACCCACGGGGTGCACCACCGGGATGGACCTGCGGGTTGCAACCCGCAGGGTGCACCCATGGGATGCACCCGCGGGTACACCCACGGTTACAACCCACAGGGTGTACTCCCGGGATGCACCCACGGGTTGCAACCCGCAGGGTGCATTCATGGATTGCACCCATGGGTTACAACCCGTGGGGTGCCGAACAAAATAAAAATAAAAATAAATAAATAAATAAAATAAAGGGATGCACCCGCGGGTGCAACCTACAGTGTACATCCGCAGGATGCACCCACGGTTTACAGCCCACGGGTTGCACCCGCAGGATGCACCTGCGGATTACAACCCGCAGGATGCACCCGCGGATTGCAACCGCGGATGTAGTAGCGAGGTGTCGAATAAAAAAATAAAAAAAAATATAAATATAAAAAATAATAAAAAATAAATAAATATATAAATATATAAAAATAATAATATATAATATATAATAAATAGTAAATAATAAATAAATAAAATAAAATATAATAAAATAAAATATAAAAATAATAAATAAAAAATAACAATAAATAAAAATGTAAAAATATAAAAAAAAATAATAATAAAATAAAATAAAATAAAATAAAACTAAAAAAAATTAAAAAGTAAAAAAATATAATAAAATAATTTAAAATAAAAATAAAAAAAATACAATAATGATGCTGTAGCTGGCGCCGACAGCTCACGCACGATATTTAGTTTTTAGCAGAGGTGTTACCCTGATGAGTGTGTGCGGGATGAACACTTTGAATGCTTCGAAGCTCGACCCCTGTGTAACTCGTCGAAGGGGTATATTTAACTATGTTGGATTAGTTATATTTATCCAACACTCAAAAGGATTCGAAAAAAAGGGGTCAAAACATTAAACTTAAATATTATACACAAATTAAAATACATCCAAAAAAAAGAAAGATGTTTTATCATGAAACAATTATCTTTGATATCAAGAAATATGTCCAGAATACACATCAATTGAAAATAAATCCAATCAAATTTTCTCTAGTAAGAATTCAAATCTCATGGTGCATGATGATATTTCACTGTTCGTGCAATAGATATGGGTCAAGCTCAAATTCAAGTTGAACCCAACGACAGACTCGAGAGCATCAAAGAACACTCATAAATTTTGAAGCCCGCAATGGTAATAAGGCTCAAGCAGTCAGATGCGAGGCTCAGCCTGGTGTGAATTAGATTATGCATAAGGCTCAGGCCAATCTTGACCAAATCAGATAGAGTTAAGCCACATGAAAAGACCAAAAGCAACATCTCATTCACATGCAAAGTGAGATAACTTATTCTTATTACAAGGGCTTGATATGATAAGATTGATCAGGGCCATCCATACAACATATAGTCCAACATGAAGAAGGAGCTCTCTATCCTAACCCTAAAAAATCTCTTATGTGATGGGAAAGTGAACAAACTCCTACAAAGGAATGCTGGAGTCGGTTTCCCCATATGAGGCTATATCATCATACAAGCAACAACCAATTTGGCAAACTGCAACAATATTTGAACGTTTAAAAAAAAAAGGGACAACTATTCTCTTAGCATCTAAAAATACTTCAGTCAGATGCGGGCTAGGCACATCAACAAAGAATTTATTCTTTTCCTCTACATCAAGAATTAATTCAGTATTCAATGGGGGGTGGTAAATACGATCTACAAAGTTTCCAAGGCATCCCCATTTCCTTATATCATTGTGAGGCTTGCAGTATGGCAATTAACCAAGCCAATGGAGCTTTATTCTAAGATAAACATCAATCTCGAGGATGAAAATGCACAACTCAAGTGATCCAAGTTTCACAAAAGAGCTCTTCAACCTCAATTAGAGTTCAAAATGACACTCACATATTTTGGCTTCCGTGCGAAGCTTGTCATGACACTCGCATGTCTCAGATGGTATTCAAGATTTGTCTTAACACTCGCATGTCTCACTCCACAGGAGAATGAGGTTGGTGTTCATGTGTTCAAATCATCACATGAGCAAATCTTCAGGGTTGCATCCATATTGCAACCAAGGCTAAAAGCACAAACTTTATATTCAAGGTCATTTAGTTCATAAGACATATGAAAGAGACTTCCTCTTCGAAACTCTCACTAAATCGAAGTTATGTGATGATAACGTCAGATTTGAGCCCACTGAAAAGCTAAAGTTTTATGTGAGGCTCACGACCGTCGTGTCTGCATCATAGGAATGATACTCATATTTTTTTTAAAACTATTGTGGAAATACGACGGAATCCATAATGAAACTCTTGATGCTTCGATTGTCTGAGTGGGAGCATAATTCTCTCCTGTCGCCTCCAACTCATCAAATTGAGAATCATATAACTTGAGATTTAAATCACTCAAAGATCAAGCTTAACCAGTTCAAGAAAAATAAAGGCTTACCAAAGAACTATAAAATCAATGTCTATCCATGTCCTACATCATAAGAACATCATGCGGACTTATTGATATTGGTCGCAGTTATCTATCACTGCTAGCTATATTAACCAATATATCAAAATCCCTGTTCAATGGGTCAATCAAATAAAATCCATTCTCTTTGGAAGGGTTCGACCATATGAAACCCTATTCGATGATACTGAATATGAACATCAAGAAGCCACTAAATTTATCATTACGGACCAAAATCATTCCGAATGTCAGAGAAAATGAGCTATGATTTCATCTAAATGCCAAATTTTAAAATTTGGGCATGCGACAACATCTGCGCCCATGGAGTGTTGTGCGCACGTTTGCGCTCGCACCTACAAGGGCACTATGTGCGCCCATGGAGCGCACTTGCAAAGCGCTGTGCACGCGCCCGTGCCAGCGCATCCCGCATCCAAGGGCACTGCACGTGGCAAAGAGTGTCAAAATGTACTTCGCTCCACCGTGTCTGAAGGAAAAGAATCAGATTACTATCATAAAACTAATAAGGGGTTGCGATATGTCACGACACCTGATACTCCAGTTATAAATGATGAGATCTGCAAAAATGCAGAAAACTCCGATGGAGACTTAGATATCAGTCTGGGGGTACTATCCAATGGGCTGGCTATGAATATGATGCTTGTCAGCCTTACTCCAGATGATGAGCTAACTCTTCCTCAAGATGAAGCATTAGTCAAACATCTTTATCCCAAATGGAGCATGTGCTTTGAACAGTGCGAACCGCCTATCAAAGACAAGGTGGTTTGGGTGAACATGGGTGATGAAATTAACCCCAAGCACATAAGACCCTCTAGTTTCTTTGCACTAGCTAAATATTAAGTCAGATGCAAAACTAGTAAAGCAGTATAAAAAAAGACTCTGTCCAGAGCTAATTGTGACGATTAAAGATGAAGTTAAGAAACTTATACAACGGTTGATCAATCAACACAGTGACTGGATGATAATGCTGAGCAACAAAAAATTCCTGAAGAAATATTACTCTTAAGGGAATAAAGTCATCCGACCTCCTCTTCAACATAACAAATAAAGAAATGTTGGCCGCTATTGAGGTGTAGCTTCGCACCCCAACTTGGGGTATAAAATGAAAATAGATCCTGCGTCTCTACGACTATGGATAGAGAAAACGTTTAGCATGAAGTCCAAATGAAATCCTCGCAAACCTATCATGCTAGGATAAAATCATGAATTGCTCGATGCCATCAAGGAAATAGGAAGAGAATAAATTTCTCGCCAACCTATCATGCTGGGGTAAAAGCATGAAATTCCCAACACCGTCAAGGTAATGGGAAGAGAACAAATTTTTTGCCAACCCCATCATGCTGGGGATAAAAGCATGAATTGCCCAACTCCATAAAGGCAACGGAAAGAGAACAAGTTTCTTGCCAACCACATCATGCTGGAGGATAAAAGCATGAAATGCCCAACACCGTAAAGGTAACGGAAAGAGAATAAGTTTCTTGCCAACCCCATCATGCTGGGGATAAAAGTATAATTTGTCCAGCACCATCAAGGTAACGGAAAGAGAATCAGTTTCTCGCCAACCCATCTTGCTGTGGGTAAAAGTATGAACTGTCCAAAGCTGCTAAAGCAAAGGGAAGAGGAAAAGTTTGGCATTTAAGCCCAAACGAAATCCTCAAAAACTTACAATACTGAGGGGAATAGTATGGCTAGCCCAAGGTAGTTGGCAAAGATAAACTAAATTCATTAATAGCTGAGGGTTTGCTAAAAATTCCATGACAATTTTGTCACAACAGTATCCTAATCTGAACATAAGGATATATCACTGCCCAAAGCTGCTAAGATAAAGGGAAGAAGGAACGTTTGACATCTAAGCCCAAACAAAACTTTCGACAACTCATCATACTGAGAGGAATAGCATGGCTAGCTCAACTCAAATGGTAGTTGTTGATAAAGATAAACCAAATCCATTAATAACTGAGGGTTTGCTAAAAATTTTATGACAAATTTGTCACAACAGTATCCTTATCTGAACATAAGGATGCATCACTGTACTAAGTTGCTAAGGCAAAGAGAAGAGGAAAAGTTTGGTATATAAGCCAAAACAAAATCCTCGATAACTCACCATAATGAGGGGAATAACATGGCTAACCCAACTCAAACGATAGCTGGTAAAGGCTAATCAAATCCGTTGATAGCTGGGGGTTTGCTAAAAATCCTAATCAGATCGATCCCCTGTCAAGTTAATATTTCAGCTCTGACAGTAAAACTTTTCTTATTAATTTTCTCTGGTCGAGCCAGTAAGTCTCTAAAATATTTGTCACGTTAAAATCATACCTCTGACACCAGAGTACAAAATTGAATCAATTTTCTCCATGAGATTAAACTTAATCAAATCTTCTGTCACATTAAGATTTCATCTCTGACAGTAAAACTTTTCTTATCAATTTTCTCTAGCAGAACTAATGACTCTCCAAAATATTTTTCAAGTTAAAATCATACCTCTGACACTGGATTATAAATTTCAAATCAATTATCCTTATGAAATCAAAGCTGATCAAATTTTTTGTCACGTTAAGCTTTCACCTCTGACAGAAAAGAAAACTCACACTTCATCAAGTTCAATATTACAACCTCTGATGAAATTTTTTTTGATATCGTTAGGTTAAAAGTTACCTCTGATGAAAATTATTTTCTCTATCAAATTAATAGTTACTTCTGATAGTTAAATTCTGAGGCTGAACACGTTAACAGTCACCTCTATTTAGTTAGCTCATTCCTATCACGACTAGATTCTCTGAATAGGTCGAGCTTTGAGATATGTATAATGATCTGTCTTTTCCTAATCTGTCATACTAGATGTCACTGAACGGTTAGGATCCTATAAGCACGTTAATATTATACCTCTGTTTGTCATCCTATAAGCACGTTAATATCATACCTCTATTTGTCATTCTAATGAGCACGTTAACATTATACCTCTGCTTGTCATCTTATAAGCACGTTAACATCATACCTTTGCTTGTCCTCTAAGCACGTTAATATCATACCTCTACTTGTCATCAAATGAACAATAAATTTTCTAAAGCAAAGCTACAAGCTAAAGTTTGACTGGGCCACACAAGTACAATAGCCCGCATTAAGAAAATTAACTAGAAAATTTTTTTGAGGCATCAGAGAGGTTCAACAGTATATCTCCAACAACAAAACAGCTGGAAGATAATAAATTTCAGAATATGGCTCACAGTATACCATAAAAAATTTCACCACACAATGAATACTACAGTGCCAAAATTAAAAGAGTCCACAGTGTCTCGAATTCATTATAAAGCAACATAAAATTTCAAAAACTTTGGAGGGGGTTATGTAAACAAATAAAATAAAATTAATTAAAACGGGTGCTAGTTGCACCATCGAGTGGCAACCCACGTGAACACTCCCGTGGGTGGCACCCATGGGAGCGCCCTTGCGGGTGCCAACTCGTGGGAACGCTCCCGCAAATGCCACCCCACGGGACTGCTCCCGCGGGTTGCTCCCGCAGATTTGCCTGCTCCCATACTTCGGTTATGCTGTTTGATCTGGATTTTTAGGGATTAATTACGCAGATTTTACCAAAATTTGAAGGAAATATTTTATCCAGATTTGAAGTGTTCGCCGCAAAAGTTTCTTTGCTTCCTTCCATCGAATTAATTTAAATTACAATAGAAGTGAACAAGATATATAAAGAGAACAAACGAGAGGATTTTATACTTCAATCTGTCCCTTTTACAATATAAACGTGGGATCAGTGGCGATGGGATCTGTCGAGTAGTTCCTTTGGACGATCGGTACGTTGAAATCTTCTCTCTTGAAGATATCGGCCGGCTGTAGACGATCTTCTTGGTCTTTGCTCTTCACGAATCCAAGGCTCTATGCGTAACTTGAATTCTCTAAGAGGAAGATGATCACAAAAAGGTTTCAAGGCTCTCTCGCGTACTTGAATTGCCGAAGGATCACAAAGAAGATTTCAGATGTCAAAAAGAAGACTCTTGCCGAAAAGAGAGTTAAACCAGCCGAAGAAAGAGAGAGGCCCCTAGGGTTTCACCGAGATGGTATTTATATCCCCAAGATGATTTGAGAGTTTCTATCTAAATAGAATTCGCTCTAATCAAGGATTCCAATCAAATATTTAATATTAGTTTAAATCTCTTGATTTATAATTCTGATTGGACTTGATTTAGGTATTTGGATAAATCCAAATCATAATCTCAATCAGTTTGAGATTCTGGTTATCTGCTCACGCGGAGCTTTAATCGCATCAAAACGCGGCGCTAAATAACCATTGCGCGGAGCTAGCGCGGAGCTATTGAACATCTCCGCGTTTACTCAAACGCGAGGCTAAGAATAGCCAGACGCGGGGCTATGGATTAGCTCCGCGTTCTGTTGTGGAAAACTCTTTTTATTCAGAAATTTTCACTGCCAACAGAACCCCCTCCAAAGTTTTCAAAATGGCTTCGAACTTAGCAAATTTTGAAATACTTTGGATTTTCAAATTGAAAACGCGGAGTTAGAATACCAAGTCTCCTTCGCGTTATGCTCGCTTACGCGGAGCTAATCAGCTTCACTTTATTTTCAGTGAAATGAGTAATTGCTTCATTAATTACTCCCGAATTTCTGCGCCGAATACCAAGCGACGGAAATCCTGTTTAAATAGAGCTTCTCGGCTCATCTTCTTCTTCATTTTACCCGAAGAATTTCTGAGAGCTCAGAGCTGAGGCAACTCCGGCAATCGAGCGACTTATGTTGACGAATGATCTTCAACTGATCTTCGTTCAATTCTCCATAGATTTTTATCATTAGGATGTCGCTCCAGAAGAGTTTGGCTTTTCGTAAATTGGCCGACGTTAATGTCAGAGGTCATGGAAGTAGACGCGGCGGCGACCCAGTCTATGCAGCGTCTTCCGAAGGTAAAAACCTTAACTCTTGGTCTTCTAAGAACCATTCTGAGATGTTTTGGCTCGTTTAATCCGGCCAATTGTTTACTTTACCGGCGAGATTGCCGTTCTCCGGCCATAAGGCTTGAAGGAGAAGGAGAAGTCAGAGAGGAACTCTGATATTTCTCTACGCGAAGTTATCGCGTCATCCTCGCGCTTGAAACGCGGGGCTATTTTGATTAGCAGTGCTTTGAAGCGCAAGGCTATTTTGACTAGCAGTCGCGTTGAAGCGTGAGGCTATTTTGACTAGCAGTCGCGTTGAAACGTGAGGCTATTTTGACTAGCAGTCGCGTTGAAGCGCGAGGCTATTTCAGCTGCACGCGAAGTTAGCTTAGCTCCGCGTTCTTATACTTAGAAGATTTTCCAAATTTTTGTGGAACTCTTGATTCTTCTTTTGCAGTGAACCGGGTTCAATCTGATGACTTGGGATGTAGCTTCTCCCTGATATATCTTCAAAAGCAAGTTATGCACCGATCTTCATCAACGAAAGTAACTCTAAAGAAGCCAGAAGCATATGCTTTACAACATAGTTGCAAGTTTCAAGCTCTGGCTCCTTTTGAAGGAGTTACAAGAACTCTGCGGCAGCCCATTAAGTTTTCTTGAGGATCATTTCTGTTAGATGACAATCTCTGTTGCTTTCCAAAGCGATGGAGATGATCATCTAAGGGCTTGCAGCGCTTCAAATTCAACTTGTGCTTCATTTCAGATGACAGATCCTAGTTGACATTTGCAGACGAGATCTCGTGTATGTGAACCATGGAATTGAACTTCAACACCCCGCGGAGGAATCTCACCGTTAGGTTATTGATGAGTCGATGAATATGTAGAAAATTTCAGGAGAGCTATAACTCCTTCTTTATAATTTCTTTTTTTATAAATAAAGGCAAATTATTTTCCTCTCTATCTGTCGGCTTCAAGAATCTTGCTTGCTCAACAAATAGATGGTTGATAATTTTGGTAAAATAATCTAAGGCTCATTTGCGTAACTTAGATCATTAATACCTGAAGTGATCGGATAAGGACCATCTTAACTTAGCCAAAAATCCAAGTTCTTTATGAGACCACGAAGCTAAAATACCAAGTTATCTTCGCGTTTCGCGGAGTTGCGCAGAGTAGCGCGGAGTTAATATCTTATCTTTTTCCGTCATCATGCGAGGCTAATAGCTCCGCGTTTTGGAGAGTAACTGGTCAGTTTTCTTCTCCGAAATTCGCGCCGATTTCCAAGAGGCGGTTTCTCTCATTTAAATGAAGTCTCTATTCCTTTTCTTCTCACTTTACTTGAGAATTTTCCAGAAACCCCAGAGATTCAGACGATCAGAGCTCAGGCGACCCGAGTGTTCTCCGACCGATTTCTTCCTCATTTCCCATCGATTTTCATTGACTTTTTGAGAAATGGCGCCCAAGACTCGTGCTACTTCTCGTGCAGCTCCATCATCGGCGACTGGCGCAAGCAGTGGTGGCAGCGGCCATGGCGGCGACGCGCCAGCCCACGTTTTGCCTATTGGGTGTAAGAATCTTTCTATCGAGACTCTTTAGAATATTTCTAGAGTGATTTGATTTGATTTTAACTGATCGATCACTTCTTTCATCGGCGAGATCGCCGTACTCCGGCCGCAAGGCTTGGAGAAGAAGAAAAACCACTGGCTTTCTTCTTAGGCGAAGCTATCGCGTCATCCTCGCGTTTTGAGACGCGGGGCTATTTTAAGCAGCAGTCGCGTTGAAACGCGAGGCTCTTTTATTAGCAGTCGCGTGGAAACGCGAGGCTATTTTAAGTAGCAGTCGTGTGGAAACGCGAGGCTCTTTTAAGTAGCAGTCGCGTAGAAACGCGAGGCTCTTTTAAGTAGCAGTCGCGGAAACGCGAGGCTCTTTTAAGTAGCAGTCGCGCGGAAACGCGAGGCTCTTTTAAGTAGCAGTCAATTCTTTATTTTGGTTCCCTAGTTTTGTAAAAAAATCTAAAAAAAAAATTTTTTAGAACAGTAAGAATCACATTTTTATTTGATCATATCTATTTCACCATTTTTTATCTCCACCATACCCCACTTCTTGCATTAGTTTAGGAATTTCACGCACACACTCACGGTCGCTGGTTCATGCCACATTGACACGTGATCAATTTGGTCGACTTGTGAGATCAGATTTGTTCATGGAAGCCAAGATAGAGTAGCTGATCCCGATCCTTCAGGATCGATGTTACCCGTTGCGCACATCACTTCCATCATGCATTAAGCTTCCACACGCAGCAGGTAATCACTATGAGTTGAAGCTGCAGTACATTAGTATGCTTCCTAAATTCACTGGTTTGAATTTAGAAGGTGCATATCTCTTTATCAGTGAATTTCAGGAAGTACGCGTAATGATTAAACTGCAACACTTATCGGAGGACGCAATTAAGCTCCGCTTCATTCCCTTTACACTTAGGATAATGCCAAGAAGTGGTTGTACAGTATGCCTACTGATCAATCGCTACTTGGGATGAATTCGTTACAGTGTTTCTTAAGAAGTATTATCCCACGCATAAGACGGTAAGAATACGAAATCAAATTAATCAATTCCGTCAAGTGCCGGGAGAACCCTTTTGGAAATATTTGGAACAGTTCAAGGACTTATTAGCTCAGTGCCCCCACCACGCGATAGAAAAGTGGCGGTTGTGTCAAATCGTGTATGAAGGACTCGATTACACATCCAAAACTCTTCTTGAGTCCATGTGTCAGGGGGAGTTCATAAGAAAGAAAGAGGATGAAGCATGGGACTTTCTTGAGGACCTATCGTGGAAGACTATGCAGTGGGAGAGTCCCACTGAGAAGCCCAGTGCATCAACTTTTGCGCATAAGGGTGGGATCCATAGCATCGACAGTTCTATAGCTGCCGAAGCTAAAATTGCAGCCCTTATGAGAAGAATTGAGGTATTGGAGATTCCTAGTGCTCCATCGGTGGGTCAGGTAAATCAAATTCAAGTTTCCACATGCTTTAATTGCGGAACTCCAAATCATGTTATGGAGGAGTGTCAATTATTAATGAATTCCATGGGTCCCACACTTGAGCAGGCTAACGCCTTATATCAACAACCTAGGAACAATCCTTACTCTCCAACATACAATCCTAGCTGGAGGAACCATCCAAATCTATCATGGGGTCAAGGACAATATCAGGGGGCTCCTAACCCTAACATGCAAACTTCAGCCAATGGTCAGTTTCCAAGACCAAATGTGGGTACTTATCAACACCCAAATGCTTTAAATTATGGGAACAACCAGAATAGACCACCTGCATAAAATCACTCTCATCCACAACAGGGGTCTAATATGGATCAAGAAAAGCGACTCCAGTCACTTGAGAAGAACGTTGAAAATCTTCTCAAGTCTCATTCCAAGTTTGACACGCATATGTCCAACCTTGACACACACATGCAAAATCTTATGAAAGTGTCAGCTGATTTTATTCAAAATACAGGTCAGCAACTGTTCGTTAACTCTCAATCTATTAAGAATGTAGAGCAGCAGGTTGGACAATTAGCGAGTCAAATGAGTGAACGTGGCCAGGGTACCTTTCCAAGTCAACCCATAACGAACCCCAATGCACTTTCCTCAAACTCCAATCAGTCGCATGTCCACCAATGCAATGCTATTCACATGCTTAGATCTAGCAAGTAAGTGGACAATAATGTAGCCATGCCTCCTGATCCCACTCCTCCTATCTCGCAGGCTACATCATCTCTTCCACCCCTTTCTCCATAACCATCTCCATCACCTCCATCACCGTCAAGTACTGATTTGGAAGAACCTGTTCCTGAGCCGAAAGTACCATATCCAAATAGGCTTAGGAAACCTTCACCACAAGTAGAAAAGATTCTTAAAACATTTCAGCAGGTGAAGGTTAATATTCCACTCCTTGACATTATACAACATATTCCTACTTATGCTAAGTTCCTCAAGGATTTGTGCACTAAGAAATGAGCAAGAAAAGTTACTGAGCAAGTTTTTCTTGCTGCAAATATATCACATATCTCTCTAACTCCTTGCCTATCAAGTACAAAGATCCAGGTTCCCCTACAATCTCATGCACTATTGGGAACACTACATTTGATAGGGCGTTGCTTGATTTAGGGGCAAGTGTCAACTTGCTTCTTTACACTGTTTATCAGCAACTGGGGTTAGGTACAACTAGCTGATCGTTCGATCAAGAGACCACTTGGTATGGTTGAAGATGTACTCATTAAGGTCGGCGAGTTTATCTTTCCTATAGACTTCATTGTCTTAGAAACTGAGCCAATCTCCAATTCACGGAATCAAATTCCCGTTGTCTTGGGTAGACCAATCCTTGCAACATCAAATGCATTAATTGATTGCAGGAGTGGCCTCATGAAGTTATCATTTGGGAATATGACTGTGGCGTTGAACATATTTAATATGGATGAGCACGCAACGAGCTCCCTCATTGAGATCAACATGATTCACGGTTTGCACTCTCATTCGACCTCTTGCACTGATAATGAACCCTCATTTGAGCAAATATTCAAAGACGAGGTCATACTATTAGAAGAATTGACACATACTGATTTTATATATGATGATACTTGTGCAAGTGTGCCATTGAATTATGAACAAACTTTTGAGGATTTATTTGCAGAGGAGCTTGCATTACTTCATGAGTTAGAAGAGCCACCACCACGTTCACTTGATCATATTACACTCTTCTCATCTCATGAATTTCTACATATATGCTTGTTACTAATGATGATTGGCAGGTTTATAATAAAGAATTCTTTAACCCAATTGTTAATGCTTATATGTAGACAAAGAAAAAGCGAGGACGGCATAAGAAGCAGGCAGGTAATCTCGTACTTATAGGAGGATGATGAGATATAATAATGCACCCACTTCATGTGTAAAACGCATACACTATGAAAGTGGGAAGCGATCCAGAGGTCATAACCGCTTTACATGCGTTAATAGGGTGAGGATATTGAGATCGTAACTTTTTATGACTCTCATTATTTGTATTTGTGTAATAGTTTTCTTATTTATTTTACCACCCTTTGTTTGTGCATGAGAGCATACACAAGTTTAGGTGTGGGGGAGTGGATTAGGAGATTTTTATTTTTTTTTAGGAATTTTAGGATTTTATTTTTTTTTATTTTTGGGTTTCTTTATTTTACACTTTGGGTAGTTTTTAGGGTAACTAACCTAAAAAAAACTAAAAAAATTAAAAAAATTATATATTTTCATCAATAGATCAAACTAATGACAGATAAAGGAACAAATTTAGATTTGAAATTAGATAGGAGAGTAGATTGGACGATACACTTTGAATTTTATGAAAACAATTAAAATCCAAAAAATAAATACCACTAATAGTAGTTTTGAGGCAAGTATACATCTATTTTTTTTCACTTCACAATAGTTTATTAGGTTAAGGACAAAGATGATAACGATTGAGTAAGTCTTCCCTCTCTAAACAAAAAAAAAGTGAGAATAAAATAATGGGGTGAGCCTAAGGCAATAGTCTCGAGAGTGATAAAATAATGGGGTGCGCCTGGTATTAAGGCAATAGCCTCAAGAGTGAAAAAAAAAGAGTATGATCTGTATAATCGGGTACTTTGCGCCTAAGTAAGCATGAATATTCGCGTGAAAGGTGAAATATTCTAACAAAAAGAAAAGAGTATGAACCGAGTAACCGGTTATGTTGCGCCTAAGCAAGCGTGAATATTCGCATGAAAGGTGAAATATTCTTTAAAAAAATAAAAAAAAAGAAAAAAAGAAAAAAATTGTTATGAGAGAGGAGATGAATCATGAGTTAGAGTTGGAGTCCTAAACCAAAGTAGACTATCACACGTGCACGCAGATGTATAGGAGCCAATAGATTATCTGTTAGTGGTTATTGAAAGATAGGATTTAAATTTTTGATTAAAATGATTAGTGTATCTGATATGACGCTCGATTTGAAAATTGATAATCTAAATGTGTTCTTGAGTTTGTATATTAGTGAGATTAATTGATAAAAATATTATGAAAAAAAGATTTTTTCTTTCCTTTGTATAAAATTTCTATTTTTCTTGATTTTCGGTCATCCTTATTTTTCTTTTCTTTATTCCTTAATCTATTTTCGTCTTTAATTTTGTGGGTATATTCACTGCAAACCCTCACGAGACAACACTCGTCCACTAGGGTAACCTAGGGGTTTAAAAGCTTATTGCACGTGCTAAGTGCAATCGCGATTCCTGCAAAAGTGAGTTAGGATTTTGATTTTTCTTTTTAGATTTAGGTTTTGCTCGAGGACTAGCAAAAGATAGGTATGGGGGTGTGATGAATATTTATCTATTTTTTTATATAAATAAATGCAACTCGGGTATTTTTAGTGTCTTTTTCAGGTAATTTGATTCATACAAGGAGATGGCAAGAAATTAATGTTGGAGTAGGAAATCAGAGTCTGAAAAGTTTCTAAAGTGAGCAAAACTACGAGACTACAATGTTGCAGAGACTCAAAGTCAAATACAATCTAGGAAATATAATATACAAGACACGAGACGCACGTGGAAGAAACTTCAATTGATTTACTCGAAATAAAGCCGCTATTTAGCGCTTTTAACTGCCATTTAGCGGCCCATTGTGGGCTCCATGCACTGAGATTTTTCCCGTGGTTTCGTTGTAATTTTTTAGTTTTCCAGTTATGCTAGAATTAGGGTTTGATTTGCGAAGCGTATATATTGGCCTATCATTGTATTCTAAAGGAATCCTGGAATTTTGTACTCGTTTTCTAATTAATAAAATTAGAATTTGCTGAAGGGGTGACGGCCACAGCACTATTCTCCAGAGGTAAGCCATTGCTTTCTAATATTTATTTGCTTTTTAGATAGAGTTAATTACTTTCTAGTATAGGTTTTATTACTTCTAAATTAGATTTATTTGCTTTTACAAATAAAAATAGATTTAATTGCTTACTAGAAATATGAATAGCTAATTTTCTTTAGCCCTAGGATGTAGATGAAGTTAGTTTAATAGACCTAACATGGATTTATCTCATCTTCTTCCTAGAAAGAAATAAAATTATGATTTTTCTATAAATAAATAAAAGATGGATTTCACAAATCATAATTCTTTGATAAATTATGCTTAATATTTTGATGATCTATGCTTAGATGAAGTTTGAAATTCTTATTCTGTGTTTGTTTTTAGAATTATCAATAGAGATTTTCCTATAAATAAATTGACTTGAATAAACTTGTAAATCTGATTTCTTTGATAGGTTATACTTGAATTAGGTTTCTTGATAGCCTATGCTTAGATTAGGGTTTGAAATTTATTTCTTTTTTTTTGTTTATGAGATTTTCTACTTGATATGATTTGTTTTTAAGAAAAGTGTTATTTTTGATGGTTTATACTTGCACATCACTTGATAGGTCATACTTAGGGGCACTCGATTAAAATCAAATTAAAAAGATCAACTTTTTAATATGTTACTTAACCGTGCATAATTAAAAAGATAGGAAGAAAGAGATAATTCACTGTTAGGCTATTATTCTAATGGAATCGAAATCCTAGGCTAATCTTTAAGACTTAAAACTAATCTTCTCTCGATCTAGAAACTCATAGTTAATCTGTTAGACTAAAGAAAAAGTAAGAAATGCAAAAACACTTTAGATCTCTATGGGACGACCTGTACAATGCTACATCGATACTGTGCGTTTGCAGTTTATCACATCAACTTCATATAAAGCCTGTTACAGGAACAAAATCATCGGGTTTAGAGGTTTCTATAGAAACACTGGCCTCTACTCAGGTGACTGAGAAGACTTAGGAGGGGGTGGTGGAGATGAACCTACTGGGAGAGGATGCCGAAAGGATTCCAGCTGCACAGGAAGATCCATTCTCAGACTTTGAGGAGATCACGGATATTTCGGATCTCCCACCCACATTTACGCCTACCAGATGCAGTAAAAAGCTAAGCGAGAAGAGAGGGGACCAGGATTATCAGTCTGGGCAGGTGGCATCACTGGCAACAAAGAGGAAGCTGCACATTAATCTCAACAAAGGTACCTCTTTATTCTCTTTTGATATTTTTAATTTGTTGCCTAACCAAACTTTACTTGAAATTGCACAAATTTGTAATATCAATTTGGAAGATAATGAGAGTAGTAGAATACAAAATATTGAATTCATTAGATATTTAACCTCTAGGGAGGGTAGCACCGTTGGTGAGAACCATTGAGTCCTTGTTGTATCAGGGGTGGAGAAGTAACTATAGTTTTTAAGATGAAGATCATTTTCTGGAATGTTAGAGGGTTAGGGGATAGGACGAAGAGGCACATGGTTGCAGAGATACTTGGGATAATGAAGCGGATATTTTTTGCTTGGAAGAAACAAAATTGGTGGACCTACTGGTTTTGCTTGAACAAGAGATCACCCTGAGAAGGAACTTTGCATTAATATTTAAAAATGTGAGGGGGCATCGAGGGATAAGCAATTGGTGTAAACCGTACTTGCTATGAAATTTAGATACCTCTGCCTGCAAATTCACCTTGACTATGACTGTAAGGCAGAGAACTGATAGTTGGATCCAGAAAGTCACTGCAACATATGAACCAAATCATAGGGATAAAAGGGTTTTATGGAGTGAGATTCGTAGGCTTGCTCAACAAATCAACCTACCTTGGGTGATTGGAGGGGATTTTAATGTCGTGAGATTCATGGAGGAGCATAAGTGGGGTGACTATAACACTCAAGATAGGAAAGAGTTCAACAACATTATTAATGAAACATGCCTAATAGAAATTCCTCTATGTGATCGTAGGTTTACTTGGTCCAATATGAGGGAAAATCCATACCAGACTAAATTGGACAGGGTCCTAATTTCAGATACATGGGAAGCCCGATTTGGCCTTTCCAGAGTTTACTCGATCCCTAGATCCACGTTGGATCACGCCCCAATCTGCTTAGATTCGGGCGAATCGGGACCTAAGAATAATTGATTGTTCCGGTTCAAGAAGTGATGGTTGGAATTTGACGAGGTTCATGACCTCATACGAATGAATTGGTCACTCCCAACCAGGGGAAGGGATGCAGCTAAAGTATTATGTTGCAAGTTAAGAAGACTATGGCAAATTCTGACTAGATGGGATAGGTGATATCGTGGCCTCGCAAAAACCAGAAAGAAAGAATTTGCAAGGAATTTCAACCCTTGAGAAATGAGAAGAATTCACAACTCTTACCGGTAAGGAGATAGTATCATTGAAAATGTACTAGAAAGAAATCCAAGAAGCCTACAAACTGGAGGAGATAATGTGATGTCAGCAAGCAAGATCAAAATGGCTGAAGGAGGGTAATGATAACACAACCTACTTCCATAGGATAGCAAATATGAGACAAACACAATCCAATCATTGAACACCTAGAGGGAGGAACAATAGTTGGAGAAGAACTTAAGACTCATATTCATGAGTTCTTTTGACAAATATTTGGTCGATATGAAAATAAGAGAATCAGATTCCAAAAGAAATGTTGTCCCCATAAGTTAATTTACACGCTTTAGAGAATGACTTCTCTGAGGAAGAAATTAAAAGCGCAATTTGGGATCTAGGACTGGACAAAGCACTGGGCCCAGATGATTTTCCTGTCTTTTTCTTCTGAATCTTTTGGTCATTGATCAAACAAGATCTCGTCAACCTATTCAGGGAAATGAACAATAGAGGTGCACGACTTGATAGGTTAAACTATTCATTTATAGTCCTTATTCCGAAGAATAATTCCCCTGATTCAATCGATGAGTACCGCCCAATAGCATTACTAAATTGCATGATCAAAATCTTGTTTAAGG
The DNA here is from genome assembly GCA_036321105.1 of Dracaena cambodiana. Taxonomy (NCBI): domain Eukaryota; kingdom Viridiplantae; phylum Streptophyta; class Magnoliopsida; order Asparagales; family Asparagaceae; genus Dracaena; species Dracaena cambodiana. The sequence goes on along the minus strand of JAYEPQ010000001.1, from coordinate 17,377,992 downwards.
TCCTAGCCTCTCGTCCAACACCACTCCTCCAAGAAATGATAGGAGATTCTTAGACGGTCTTCATCGCGTGACGAAACATTCTCGATGGTGTGGCTATTACATAAGAAGTGATTCGCCAATGTAGAAAAAGCAGATAGATAGGGATACCTATTAAAGCTAGATTTTGAAAAAACCTATGACAAAGTAGAGTGGGAATGAATAATAGAAATCATGTGGAACAGAGGCTTTGGTCCCAAATGGACCAATTAGATCCTCATTTGGCTCCAATCTGCAAAAGTGTCTAAATTGGCCAATGGAAAAATAAGGAAAGAAATTATCTGCAAAAGGGGCCTAAAACAAGGTGATCCTTTATCACCCTTAATCTTTGTCTTAGTGGCGGAAGGGCTTAACTTACTATTTGCACGTATGAAGGCAGCAGGAAAAATTGAGGGATTACATGCCACTAGGTCGGCCTCATTCACAAACTTCCAATATGCGGATGATACTTTAATTTTCGAATACTGCAACATCTTACATGAATGTGCGATTAAATGGATATTAAATTGCTTTGAGATATGGTCTGGTCTTAGAATTAATTATCACAAGAGTATTCTCACTCTCAGTGGTTGAGAGAGCATCACTAGTAAGTTGATCGTGGAGATCTTTGGATGTAAGGAAAATAAATTTTTAATTTTATAGTTGGGAATCCCAATCAGACCAGGGAAGATCATGAAACCAGATTGGATTCCAATTATCGAAAGAGTCAACAAGAGGTTAGACGATTGGAAAGGGAAAGCTCTATCCTTGGGTGAAAATTTAATTTTGCTAAATGTAGTGCTTTCTACCATTCCGATTTATTATATGTCTTACTTTGTCGTCCCACGGTGGGTTAGACAAAAGATCGACAAATTGCAAAGTCGATTTCTATGGGGGGACTCTGTAGAATACGGTAGGAAATACCACTTAGTGGTCTGGGATCATGTGTATAAGGCGAAAAGGGAGGAGGGGCTTGGTGTTTTGAACTCGAAGAGTTTCAATTTGACACTAACCGCTAAATGGTGGTGGAGATTATTATCTCAATCTAGAGGGCTGACATAAAAATTGTTGCGGGGAAAATACAGGCCACATAAGGAAGTTTGGAGCGGTAAAGAAAGAAACATGCACAACACTTCATAATTCTGGAGAGGTGTTAGGAGTGTGAAAGAGATGTTTTAGCAGGGGGTAACATATAAAATGGGAAAGGGCGATAATATAGCATTTTGGGAGGATATCTAGTATGATATCATACCCCTTAAACTGCCATTCCCACTAGCTTATAAAGCATGTCTCAGAACAGTTGAGAACAATGTGAGGATGGGTTGGCATAATATACGTAACATATTTCAACACATACAGATCAATGATAGTGAGGATTATCCGGTCTGGAGATGGGACAAATCCTGAGTCTTCTCAGTCAAATTGTTGTATGGCTTCCTTAATAATGGGGTATTAGATCCGAACAAGCGGCTCACATTTAGAATGTAAAATTCCTGCTCAAAATTAAAATATTTCTTTGGTTTTTAGATAAGAATGCAATTCTTACTTAGGATAACCTGCAGTGCAGAGGCTGGTAGGGATGCGGATCAACCACTGAAACAATGATACATGTGGTGATAGACAACCTTACTCCAGAGCGATCTGGATGGAAGTGGCTTACCGGCACAATATCCAATTAAAGGGGGGACACTTTGTCATAAGTGTGGATGCAGTTTAAACCTAGGGAAAGTAGTCTTGATGTGCTTAGGAGTATCACAACTGCTATAGCCTGGAATCGATGGTTAGAGAGGAATAGAAGAATTTTTAGTGATAAGGCTTATAGTATGGATCATTATCTTTACTGTATTACTAATGATGTATTATTTTGGATAATAGCCTTTGGAGATTTAGGGACGACCCTCCATGTAACTCACCCCAGGTACAACGCCACGGAGAATCTGAGACCATCACAAGGGACAGCAGATCTAGGCGATGGAACGGAGGAGGCAACTCGAAATGTTCGGGATGATGAGGAGTAGGGACAATGGGTGTCTACCGCCTGCATTCATGGTTGCAGCAGCGAGATGTACTAGCCTTTTATATCTATATAGTTTGTACTAGACTGTGTTGTTACCCATTTTTGCTTCTGGATGGGTATATGTACTCTTCCTTTTCTCTTTTCAGTTTGTTTATAAGTTCTGTTAAAAGTGTTTTAATGGAATGCAGGAGGCAGTAGCTCACCATTGTTATTTAAAAAAAAGTAGTTCTGTTGAGTAAAGAGATTGAAGAAGGAGATAAATGAGAGTTCTGATTGTAGGGGTGTTGTTGGAAAAACTCTAGCCTAACAGGATCAATAGGAAATAGGATGTAGCATTACAACTCCATTCATCGAAACAAATAATAAAAGATTTGACACAACAGCTTTCTTCTTATGGGAAAAAACTCCAATCGTAGGTTGTTGATGAGTTTCATATATTGTATTTTTCCTCCCATACTTTATCTATTTTTATAAATAAATAAATACTACTCGGGTATTTTTAGTATCTTTTTCAGGTAATCCAATTCATACAACGAGATGGCATGAAATCAGAGCCGGATTAGAAAATCAAGTCCAGAAAAGAGTTTAAAAAAAAAAACTACAAAATTAAAATACTTCCGAGAGTCAAAAGTCAAATATAGTTAAGAAAACCACGAGTACGAGACATTAGACTCATGCAGAAGAAATTTCAAGCCAATATCTCAAAAAAATGCAGCCAATTAGTGGTAAATACCGCCAAATAGCGGTCCAAAGTGGGTCCCACAAGTTTATTTTTCTTCGGTGGTTTCTTTGTATTTTGGTAGTTTTTCAGTTCTGTTAGAATTAGGGTTTAATTTCTGAAGCCTATATATTGACCGTATCCTTATATTCTAAGGAGAATCCTGTAAGTTTTATGCTTATTTTTAATTTAATAAAATTAGGGTTTTGCTTAAGGGGTAACGACCACAATACCGTACTCCAGAGGTAAGCCATTACTTTTAATTTTTTATTTGCTTTTTAGATAGAGTTAATTGCTTTGTATTATAGATTTATTCGCTTTCTAGATTAGATTTTATTGTGTTCATGAATAAAAATTTGATTTTGCTTATTAAAAATATGGATAGCTAATTTTCTTTAGCCCTAGGATGTAGATGAAGTTAGTTTAATAGATCTAACTGAATTTATCTCATCTTCTTCTTAAAAATAAATAAAGTTATGATTTTTCTATAAATAAATAAAAGATAGAGTTCACAAATCATAATTCTTTGATAGATTATGCTTAATTAATATCTTGATAATCTATACTTAGATGAAGTTTGGAAATCTTATTCTTTGTTTATTTTTGGAATTATCAATAAAGATTTTCCTATAAATAAATTTAATTTGATAAACTTGTAAATCTAATTTCTTTGATAGGTTATACTTAAGTTCGGTCTTTTGATAGCCTATGCTTCGATTAGGGTTTGAAGTTTATTTCTTTTCTTTTGTTTATGAGATTTTCTACTTGATATGATTTGTTTTTAAAAAGGTATTATCTTTGATGGTCTATTCTTGCATATCACTTGATAGGTCATACTTAGGGCACTTGATTAAAATCAAACTAAAAAGATCACCTTTTTAATATGTTATTTAACCGTGCATAATTAAAAAGATAGGAAGAAAGAAATAATTCACTGTTAGGCTATTATTCTATTGGATTTGAAATCCTAGGCTAACCTTTAGAACTTAGAGCCAATCTTCCCTTAATTTAGAAACTTTTAGTCAATTCACTAGAACTAAAGAAATAGTAAGAATCGCAAAACACCTGAGATCTTTATGGGATGACCTGTATAGTGCTACAACTGACACTATATGCTTGCGGTAATTTATCACATCAACTTTTTGGCGCCGTTGCTAGGGATCGACAATATTTTGCGTGCTTTTTCTAAAGTTTTACTGGTTAACAATGTGTATTGAGTGTGCAGGGACTAGATATTACAGATATAGGAAGAGAAAAAGAATTAGAGAAGCCCAAGAACTGCATAGCAGAAACCAGAGAGTCAAACGCTCTCTGGTTTGGCCGCATATTAGCGGCTAGAACCACTATTTAACGGCTCTAAAGGTATTTTCCGAACCAAACTTTTGTCCAACTCTATAGTTTTGGTTGTTGGTTCTGTAAAAAAATTTTTTTTGAATAGTAGGAATCACATTTTTATTTTTATCATATCTATTCCACCGTTTTTATCTCCACCACACCCCATTTCTTGCATTTGTTTAGGAATTTCATGCATACACTCACGATCGCTGGTTCATGCTAGATTGGACCCGTGATCAATTTGGTCAACTTGTAAAATTAGATTTGTTCATGGGAGACAAGATGGACCAGCCGATCCCGATCCTTCATGATCGATGTTACCCGCTGTGCACATCACTTCCATCATGCATAAAACTTCTACACATAGCGGGTAATCACTATGAGTTGAAGCCGCAGTACATTAGTATGCTTCCTAAATTCACTGGTTCTGATTCAGAAGATACATATCTCTTTATCAGTGAATTTCAGGAAGTATTGGCTTGATGATTAAACTGCAACACTTGTTAGTGGACGCAATTAAACTTAGTTTCATCCTGTTTATACTCAAGGATAATACCAAGAAGTGGTTGTACAGTATGCCTACTGATTCAATCACTACTTGGGATGAATTCGTTGCAGTATTTCTTAAGAAGTACGAATCCACGCATAAGACGGTAAGGATTCGAAATCAAATCAATCAATTCCGTCAAGTGCCGGGAGAACCCTTCTGGAAATACTTGGAACGGTTCAAGGATCTTTTAGCTAAGTGCCCCTACCATGCAATAGAAAAGTGGCGGTTGTGTCAATCGTATATGAAGGACTCGATTACACATCCAAAACTCTTCTTGAGTCCATGCGTCAAGGGGAGTTCATGAGAAAAAATGAGGATGAAGCATGGGACTTTTTAGAGGATCTATCGTGGAAGACTATGCACTGGGAGAGTCCCACTGAGGAGCCCAGTGCATCAACTTCTGCACATAAGGGAGGAATCCATAGCATCGACAGCTCTGTAACTGCTGAAGTTAAGATTGCAGCCCTTATGAGGAGAATTGAGGCATTGGAGACTACTCGTGCTCCACAGGTAGGTCAGGTAAATCAAATATAAGTTCCCATATGCTTTAATTGCGGAACTCCGAATCATATTATGGAGGAGTGTCCATTATTAACGAATCTCATGGGTCCCACACTTGAACAGGCTAACGCCTTATATCAACAACCTATGAACAATCCTTACGCTCCTACATACAATCCTGCTGGGAGGAACCATCCAAATCTATCATGGGGTTAAGGGCAATATCAAAGGGCCCCTAACCCTAACATGCAGCCACCAGCGAATGGTCAGTTCTTAAGACTAAATGTGGGTGCTTATCAACACCTAAATGTATCAAATTATGGGAACAACCAGAATAGACCACCTGCACAAAACTACTCACATCCACAACAGGGGTCTAATAATGAACAAGAAAAGCGACTTCAGTCACTGAGAAGCACATTGAAAATCTTCTCAAGTCTCATTCAAAGTTTGACACGCATATGTCCAATTTTGACACACACATGCAAAATCTTATGAAAGTATCAACTGATTTTATTTAAAGTACAGGTCAGCAACTGCTCGTGAACTCTCAATCTATTAAGAATATAGAGCAGCAGGTTGGACAATTAGCGAGTCAAATGAGTGAATGTGGCCAAGGTACATTTCCAAGTCAAATCATAATGAACCCTAATGCCAGTTCCTCAAACTTCAATCAGTCGCATGTTCACCAATGCAATGCCATTCACACGCTTATATCTGGCAAGCAAGTGGACAATAATGTAGCCATGCCCCCTGATCCCACTCTTACTATCTCGCAAACTACATCATCTCTACCACCCCTTTCTCCACAATCATCTCCATCACCTCCATCACCGTCACATACTTATTTGGAAGAATCTGTTCCTGAGCTGAAAGCACCATATCCAAATCAGTTTAGGAAGCCTTCACTGTAAGTAGAGAAAATTTTTGAAACATTTCAGAAGGTGAAGGTTAATATTCTACTTCTCGACATTATACAACAGGTTCCTACTTATGTTAAGTTCCTCAAAGATTTGTGTACTAAGAAATGAGTAAGAAACGTTCCTGAAAAGTTTTTCTTTCTGCAAATATATCGCAAATCCTCTCTAACTCCTTGCCTATAAAGTACAAAGATCTAGGTTCCCCTACAATCTAAGGCACCATTGGGAACACTACATTTGATAGGACGTTGTTTGATTTAGGAGCAAGTGTTAACTTGCATTACTACACTGTTTATCAGCAACTGCGGTTAGGAAAACTTCAACCTATCAAGGTCACATTACAGTTACCTGATCGTTCGATCAAGAGACCACTTGGTATGGTTGAAGATTTACTCATTAAGGTCGGCGAGTTTATCTTTTCTGTAGACTTCATTATCTTAGAAACTGAGCCGATCTCCAATCCACAAAATTAAATTTTCGTTATCTTGGATAGACCATTCCTTGCAATATCAAATGCATTAACTGATTGCAGGAGTGGCCTCATGAAGTTATCATTTGGGAATATGACTGTGGTATTGAACATATTTAATATGGACGAGCACACAGCGAGCTCCCTCATTGAGGTCAATATGATTCATAGTTTGCACTCTCATTTGACCTCTTGCACTGATGATGAACCCTCATTTGAACAAATGTTCAAAGATAAGCTCATATTATTAGATGAATTAACACATACTGATTTTATGTATGATGATATTTGTGCAAGTATGTCATTGATCTATGAGCAAACTTTTGAGGATTTGTTTGCAGAGGAGCTCGCATTACTTCGTGTGTTAGAAGAGCCGTCACCACATTCACTTGATCATATTGCACTCTTCTCACCTCACGATATTTTTACATGTATGCTTGTTACTAATGATGATTGGCAGGTTTATAATAAAGAATTCTTTAATCTAATTGTTAATGCTTACATGTGGACAAAGAAAAAGCGTTGGCGGCATAAACTACAGACAGGTAATTTCGTGACTTGTAGGAGGTTCATGAGATATAATAATACACCCACTTCATGTTTAAAACGTACACACTATGAAACTGTGAAGTGATCGAGAGGTCGTAACCGCTTTCCATGCGTTGATAGGGTGATGATATTGAGATCGTAACTTTTACGACTCTCATTATTTGGATAGTATTTGTATAATAGTTTTTATATTTATTTCACCACACTTGGTTTGTGTATGAGGGTATACACGAGTTTAGGTGTGGGGGAGTGGGCTAGGATTTTTTTTTTGCTGTTTTTCCAAGATTTTAGTTTTTTTTAGAATTTTATTTTATTTTTAGATGATTTTTGGGTTTCTTTATTTTACACTTTGGGTAATTTTTAGGGTAACTAACTGAAAAAATAAAAACTGAATAAATAAATAAATAAAAAAATTTAACAACAAATTTATGTATTTTCATTAGTAGATCAACCAAATTACAAATAAATGGACAAATTTAGATTTGAAATTGGATATGAGAGTAGATTTGATGATACACTTTGAAATTTATGAAAAAGATTAAAATCTGAAAAATAAATATCGCTAACAGTAGTTTTGAGGCAAGTATACATCTATTTTTCACTACACAATAGTTTATTAAGTTAAGAATAAAGATGATAATGATTGAGTAAGTTTTCTCTCTCTAAACAAAAAAAGAGAAAAAAAGAAAAAAAGAAAAAAAGTGAGAATAAAATAATCGGGTCAGCCTGGTATTTAGTCCATAGGCTCAAGAGTGAAAAAAGAGTATGATTCAAGTAATCGGGTATTTTGCGCCTAAGTAAGTGTGAATATTCGCATTAAAAGTGAAATATTCTAAAAAAGAAAAAAGAAGAAGAAAAGAGTATGAACCGAGTAATCTAGTACGTTGCGCCTAAGCAAGCGTGAATATTTGCATGAAATATGAAATATTCTTAAAAAAATAAAAAAAAAGAAAAGAAAAAAAGAAAAAAAGGAAAAAAATGTTATAAGAGAGGAGATGAATTATGAGTTAGAGTTGGAGTCCAAAACCGAAGTAGACTATCACACGTGCACGTAGATGTATAGGAGCCAATAGATTATCTGTTAGTGGGTATTGAAAGATATGATTTAAATTTTTGATTAAAATGATAAGTGTATCTGATATGACGCTCGATTTGAAAATTGATAATCTAAATGCGTTCTTGAGTTTGTATTAGTAAGATTAATTGATGAAAATATTATAAATTTTTTTTTCTTTCTTTTGTATAAAATTTTTATTTTTCTTAACTTTTGGTTATCCTTTTTTTTATTTTCTTTATTTCTTAATCTATTTTCTTCATGAATTTTGTGGGTACATTCACTGCAAACCCTCACGAGACACAACTCGTCCACTAGGGTAACCTAGAGATTTAAAGACTTGTTGCACGTGCTAAGTGCAATCGCGATTACTGCGAATGTGAGTTAGGATTTTTTTTCCTTTTAGGTTTTTTTCGATTACTAGCAGAAGATAGGTGTGGGAGTGTGATGAGTTTCATATATTATATTTTTTCTCCCATACTTTTTCTATTTTTGTAAATAAATAAATACTACTTGGGCATTTTTAGTGACTTTTTCAGATAATCCAATTCATTCAAGGAGATGACATGAAATCAGAGCCAGATTCGAAAATCAAGTTCAGAAAAGAGTTTAAAAAGAGCAAAACTACAAGATTAAAATATTTTCTAGAGTTAAAAGTCAAATACAGTCAAGATAAGAGACATTAAACTCATGTGGAAGAAATTTCAAGCCAATATCTCAAAAAAATGCAGCCAATTAGCGATAAATACTGCCAAATAGTGGCCCAAAGTGGGCCAACAAGCTGATTTTTCTTTGGTGGTTTCCTTGTAATTTTGTAATTTTTCAGTTCTGTTAGAATTAGGTTTTGATTTTTAAAGCCTATATATTGACCTTATCATTATATTCTAAGGAGAATCCTATAAGTTTTGTACTCATTTTTAATTTAATAAAATTACGGTTTTGCTGAAGGAATGACGGCCACAATACCGTGCTCCAGAGGTAAGCCATTGTTTTTAATTCTTTATTTTCTTTTTAGATAGAGTTAATTGCTTTGTAGTATAGATTTATTCGCTTTCTAGATTAGATTTTATTGTGTTCATGAATAAAAATTCGATTTTGCTTATTAAAAATATGGATAGCTAATTTTCTTTAGCCCTAGGTTGTAGATGAATTTTGTTTAATAGATCTAACATGGATTTATCTCATTTTCTTCTTATAAATAAATAAAGTTATGATTTTTCTATAAATAAATAAAAGATAGAGTTCACAAATCATAATTCTTTGATAGATTATGCTTAATTAATATTTTGATAATCTATACTTAGATGAAGTTTGGAATTTTTATTCTTTGTTTATTTTTAGAATTATCAATAAAGATTTTCTTATAAATAAATTGAATTGGATAAACTTGTAAATCTAATTTATTTGATAGGTCATACTTAGGGCAGTTGATTAAAATCAAACTAAAAAGATCACCTTTTTAATATGTTATTTAACCGTGCATAATTAAAAAAATAGAAAGAAAGAAAAATTTACTGTTAGGCTATTATTCTAATGGATTTGAAATCCTAGGCTAACCTTTAGAACTTAGAGCCAATTTTCCCTTAATTTAGAAACTCTTAGTCAGTTCACTAGAACTAAAGAAATAGTAAGAATTGCAAAACACCTGAGATCTTTGTGGGATGACCTGTATAGCGCCACAACTGACACTGTATGCTTGCGGTAATTTATCACATCAACTTTTTGGCGCCGTTGCCGAAGATCGACGATATTTTTCTTGCTTTTTCCAAAGTTTTACGGGTTAACAATGTGTGTTTAGTGTGCAGGGACTAGATATTACAGATATAGGAAGAGAAAAAGAATTAGAGAAGCCCAAGAACTGCATAGCAGAAACCAGAGAGTCAAACTCGCTGGTTTGACCGCCAATTAGTGGCTAGAGCCACTATTTAACGGCTCTAAAGGTATTTTCTGAACCAAACTTTTGTCCAGTTCTGTAGTTTTGGTCATTGGTTCTGTAAACAAAAAATTTGGAATAGTAGGAATCACATTTTATTTTTATCATATCTATTCCACCGTTTTTATCTCCACCACACCCCATTTCTTGCATTATCACAACCACACCCCATTGCTCTAAAGGAAGTTTCTTCTTCCATTGTTTCAAAAGTTGATGTGATAAATTACTGATAAGTGTCATATATTGCATATTTGTAGCCTTCATATTACCTATTTTGTATATAAATAATGCTACTTGGGTATTTTTAGTATGTTTTTCAGAGAATCTGATTTATACAAGGAGATGACATGAAATCAGAGTTGGAGTAGGAAATCAAAGTCCGAAAAGTTGCTAAAATGGGTAAGACTACAAGATTAAATTACTGCAGGGAGTCAAAGTCAAATACAGTCAATCAAATCAAGTCTACAAGACAAGAGACTCACTCAGAAGAAAATCCAGAGTAGAATTCTCTATGTGAGCTGCCAAATGGTGGTTTTACCTGCCAAATTGCGGCCACACAGTGGCCGTTTCAGAGGATATTTCTTCGAGGGCTTAATTATAATTTTGTAGTTTTGTGGTTCTGCTAGAATTAGGGTTTGATTTTCGAGACTTATATATGGGCCGTATCCTTGTATTTTGAGGGGGGATCTTGAACTTTTGTACTCGTTTTTAAATCAATAAAAATTAAGGTTTTTGCTGAGGAGGTGGCGGCCACAACACCGTACTCCAGAGATAAACCATTATTCTGAAATTTTTTACTTGCTTTCTACATAGACTTAATCGCTTTTTAGTTTAGGTTTTACTGCTTTCTAGATTAGGGTTTATCATATTCATGAATAAAAATTTGATCTTGCTTAGTAAAAATATGAGTAGCAATTAGTTTAGCTCTAGTTTGTAGATGAAGCTAAGATACGCCATGTAATTGCTCTCTAGTACTTTCTTCTTAAATAAAATTAATAAAGATATGATTTTTCAATAAAAAGATTAAAATATAAGAACTCGAAGATTAGGATTTTGATATGTTATACTTGAATTAAAGTTCTTGATAACCTATACTTAGTTAGGGTTTGGGGTTACTGGTTTTATCTTTTTCTTTGAATTATCTAAAAAATTTAGTTTGCTTTCATAAGAAGTAGCATTTTTGATGAGTTAGACTTGCACAATACTTGATAGCTCATACTTAGGGCACTTTAAGTAAAAAGTAAACTAAAAAGATCGAATTTTTATGATAGAAGAAAACAATAGAAATAAGAACATGATTGGAAATTAGTGGATTCTAGATCCTAAGCTATTTAGATTAATTCAAGTTCAAACTAGAATTTTTGGTTAGTCCGTTAGACTAAGGAAAGAGTAAGGAACGCAAAAACACCTTAAATTCCTGTGAGACGACCTGTACAGCGCTACAATGATACTATGCACTTGCAGTAAATATATTATATCAAGTTTTTGCACCCCCACACCTATCTTTTGCTAGTCCTCGAGCAAAACCTAAATCTAAAAAGAGAAACAAAAAATCCTAACTAAGTTTCGCAGGAATTGCGATTGCACTTAGCACGTGCAACAAGTCTTTAAACCCCTAGGTTGCCCTAGTGGACGAGTTGTGTCTCGTGAGGGTTTGCAGTGAATATACCTACAAAATTCAAGAAGAAAATAGATCAAGGAATAAAGAAAAAGAAAAATACGGATAACTGAAAATCAAGAAAAATAAAAATTTTATACAAAAGAAAGAATTTTTTTTATAATATTTTCATTAATTAATCTCACTAATATACAAACTCAAGAACGCATTTAGATTATCAATTTTCAAATTGAGCATCATATCAAATACACTAATCATTTTAATCAAAAATCTAAATTCTATCTTTCAATTTCTACTAACAGATAATTCATTGGCTCCTATACAACTACGTGCACGTGTGATAGTCTACTTCGATTTTGGACTCCAACTCTAACTCATGATTCATCTCCTCTCTCAAAATTTTTTTCTCTCTTTTTTTATCTCTTTTTTTTATTTTATTATTATTATTATTTTAAGAATATTTCACCTTTCATGCGAATATTCACGCTTACTTAGGCGCAAAATACACGATTACTTAGTTCATACTTATTTCTTTTTCTTTTTTTGAGAATATTTCACTTTTCATGCGAATATTCACGCTTACCTACACGCAAAATACCCGATTACTTGGATAATACTCTTTATTCACTCTCGAGGCTATTGTCTTAATACCAGGCGCACCCCATTATTTTATCACTCTCTTTTTTTTTAGAGAGAGAAGACTTACTCAATCGTTATCATCTTTGTCCTTAACCTAATAAACTATTGTAAAGTGAAAAATTGATGTATACTTGCCTCAAAACTACTGTCAGCGATATTTATTTTTAGGATTTTAATCTTTTTTCATAAAATTCAAAGTGTATCGTCCAATCTACTCTCATATCCAATTTCAAATCAAAATTTGTTCATTTATCTGTAATTAGTTTGATCTATTGATGAAAACAGAATTTTTTTTTCATCATTTTTTTTGTGTTTTTTTAGTTTTTTTAGTTTTTTTTTCATTCATTTTTTTTTGTTGGTCACCCTAAAAACTATCCAAAGTGTAAAATAAAGAAATCCAAAAACCTAAAAATAAAAATAAAAATAAACACCTAAAAATCCTAAAAAAATAAAAATCTCATAATACACTCCCCCACATCTAAACTTGTGTATGCCCTCATACACAAATCATTGGTGCCATCCTCTTTGCCTTCTACTGGACTCACCGGGTGCAGGACGTGCTCGTGTCGTAGAAGACTCACCCCTATCAATTTGTTTCAACTAGTGCAAAATTTTTCCAAGACCTTGCTGATGAGTATCATATATTGTATTTTTCTTTCCATGCTTTATCTATTTTTGTATATAAATAAATGCTACTTGGGTATATTTAGTGTCTTTTGCAGATAATCCGAATTATACAAGGAGATGGCATGGAATCAGAGTTGGACTAGAAAATCAAACGCCGAAAAGTTTCTAAAGTGGGCGAGACTACAACATCAAATTACTGCAGAAAGTAAAAGTCAAATACAGTCAAGAAAATAATCTGTACAAGACAAGATACTCCTGTAGAAGAAATATCAGGCTAACTGGACGTTGTTTAGACGCTAATTGGCGGTTTTTACCGCCAAATAGCGGCTAATCAGTGGCTGTTCCGGAGAGATTTTCTTCTGGGCTTAAATGTAAATTTGTAGTTTTTATGGTTCTGCTAGAAATAGGGTTTAGCTTCCGAGGCCATATATTGGCCGATCCTTGTATTTTGACGGGATCCTGAAGTTTTGTGCTTGTTTTTAATTTAATAAAATTAGGATTTTGCTAAAGGGTTGGCAACCACAATACCGTGCTCCAGAGGTAAGCCATTGTTTTGAGATCTTTATTAGCTTTCTAGATAGATTTAATTGCTTTCTAGTATATATTTATTTGCTTTCTAGATTAGATTTAATTTCTTTCTAGAATCATGAGTAGCTAATTAGTTTAGCTCTAGGATGTAGATGAAGTTAGGATCCACCATATAATTGCTTTCTAATGTTTTTCTTCTTGAATAAAAATAAATAAAGATATGATTTTTCTCTAAAAAGATTAAAATACAAGAACTCGAAGATTAAGACTTTGATAGGTTATACTTGAATTAGGTTTCTTGATATCCTATGCTTAGTTAGGGTTTGGGATTGTTGATTTTATCTTTTTCATTGAATTATCTATAGATTTAGTTTGTTTTTATGAGAAGTAGTATCTTTGATGAGTTATGCTTGCACACCACTGGATAGCTCATGCTTAGGGCACTTTAAATAAAGATTAAACTAAAAAGATCAAATTTTTATGAAAGAAGAAGATAATAGAAGTAAATACATGGTTGGAAACTAGTGGATTCTAGATCCTAGGCTATTTAGATTAATCCGACTTCAACCTAGAATCCTTTGTTAATCCGCTAGACTAAGGAAAGAGTAAGAATCGCAAAAACACCCTAGATCCCTGTGGGACGACCTGTACAGCGCTACACCGACACTGTGCGCTTGCAGTAATTTATCACATCAAGTTTTTGGCGCTGTTGCTGGGGATCGACGGTGTTTTTCCTGCTTTTTCTAACGTTTTACGGGTTAACAGTGTGTGTTGTGTGTACAGGGACTATAAAGTGCAGATACAGGAAGACAAAAAGGATAAAAGGAGCCTGCTATCTGCGTAGCAGAAACCAGAGAGCAAATCTCTCTGGTTTGGCAGCTATTTAGCAGCTATAACCGCTCTTTGGCGGCCATCCAGGTAAACTAGAGTCCCAAGTTTTCTTCATTTCTGTATTTTGTGTCCCTGGTTCTGTAAAAAAATATAAAATAAAAATTAAAAACAGTAGGAATCACATTTTTATTTGATCATATCCATTCCACCGTTTTATCTCTCCACTACACCCCACTTCTTGCATTAGTTTAAGAAATTCACGCATACACTCACAGTCGCTGGTTCATGCCACATTGGACCCGTGATCAATTTGGTCGACTTGTGAGATCAGATTTATTCATGGGAGCCAAGATGGACCAACCGATCCCGATCCTTCAGAATCGATGTTACCCGTTGCGTACATCATTGCCATCATGCATCAAACTTCCACACGCAGTGGGTAATCACTATGAGTTGAAGCCGCAGTACCTTAGTATGCTTCCTAAATTCACTGGATCTGATTCAGAAGATGCATATCTCTTTATCAGTGAATTTCAGGAAGTATGCGTAATAATTAAATGGCAGCATTTATCGGAGGACGCAATTAAGCTCCGCTTCATCCCGTTTGCACTCAAGGAAAATGCCAAGAAGTGGTTGTACAGTATGCCTACTGATTCAATCACTACTTGGGATGAATTCGTTACGGTGTTTCTTAAGAAGTACTATCCCATGCATAAGACGGCAAGGATACGAAATCAAATCAATCAACTCCGTCAAGTGCCAGGAGAACCCTTCTGGAAATACTTAGAATGGTTTAAAGACCTTTTAGCTCAGTTCCCCCACCACACGATAGAAAAGTGGCGGTTGTGTCAAATCATGTACAAAGGACTCGATTACACATCCAAAACTCTTCTTGAGTCCATGTGTCAGGGGGAGTTCATGAGAAAGAATGAGGATGAAACATGGGACTTTCTTGAGGACCTATCGTGGAAGACTATGCAGTGGGAGAGTCCCGCTGAGAAGTCCAGTGCATCAACTTCTACACATAAGGGTGGGATCCATAGCGTCGACAGCTCCATAGCTGCCGAAGCTAAGATTGCAGCCCTTATGAGGAGAATTGAAGTATTGGAGACTCCTAGTGCTCCATCGGTGGGTCAGGTAAATCAAATTCAAGTTCCCACAAGCTTTAATTGCGAAACTCTGAATCATGTTATGGAGGAGTGTCCATTATTAATGAATTCAATGGGTCCCACACTTGAGCAAGCTAACGCCTTATATCAAGGACCCATGAACAATCCTTACGCTCCTACATATAATCCTGGCTTGAGGAATCATCCAAATCTATCATGGGGTCAAGGGCAATATCATGGGGTCCTTAACCCTAACATGCAGTCTCCAGCCACTGGTCAGTTCCCAAGACCAAATGTGGGTGCCTACCAACACCCAAACGCTTCAAATTATGGGAACAACCAGAATAGACCACCTGCACAAAATCACTCTCATTCACAACAGGGGTCTAATAATGAACAAGAAAAGCGACTTCAGTCACTTGAGAAGCACGTTGAAAATCTTCTCAAGTCTCATTCTAAGTTTGACACGCATATGTCCAACCTTAACACACACATGGAAAATCTTATGAAAGTGTCAACTGATTTTATTCAAAATACAGGTCAGCAAC
Source organism: Dracaena cambodiana (assembly GCA_036321105.1). NCBI lineage: Eukaryota > Viridiplantae > Streptophyta > Magnoliopsida > Asparagales > Asparagaceae > Dracaena > Dracaena cambodiana. The sequence continues at coordinate 17,362,031 of JAYEPQ010000001.1, read as the reverse complement.
TGCTTGTGAACTCTCAATCTATTAAGAATATAGAGCAGCAAATTAGACAATTAGCGAGTCAGATGAGTGAATGTGGCCAGGGTACCTTTCCAAGTCAACCCATGATGAACCCTAATGTCAGTTCCTCAAACTCCAATCAGTCGCATGTCCACCAATGCAATGCCATTCACACGCTTAGATCGGCAAGCAAGTGGACAATAATGTAGCCATGCCCCCTAATCCCACTCCTACTATCTTGCAGGCTACATTATCTCTTCTACCCCTTTCTCCACAATCATCTCCATCACCTCCATCACCGTCACGTACTCATTTGGAAGAACCTGTTCCTGAGCCGAAAGCACCATATCCAAATCGGCTTAGGAAGCTTTTACCGCAAGTAGAAAGGATTCTTGAAACATTTTAGCAGGTGAAGGTTAATATTCCACTCCTAGACATTATACAATAGGTTCCTACTTATGCTAAGTTCCTTAAGGATTTGTGTATTAAGAAACGAGCAAGAAACGTTCCTGAGAAAGTTTTTCTTACTGCAAATATATCACATATCCTCTCTAACTCCTCGCCTATCAAGTTCAAAGATCCAGGTTCCCCTACAATCTCATGAACTATTGGGAACGCTACATTTGATAGCTTGATTTAGGGGCAAGTGCAACTTGCTTCCTTACACTGTTTATCAGCAACTGGAGTTAGGAAAACTTCAACTTACCAAGGTCACATTACAACTAGCTGATCATTCGATCAAAAAACCACTTGGTATGGTTGAAGATGTGCTCATTAAGGTCGGCGAGTTTATCTTTCCTGTAAACTTTATTGTCTTAGAAACTGAGCCGATCTCCAATCCACAGAATCAAATTCCCGTTATCTTGGGTAGACCATTCCTTGCAATATCAAATGCATTAATTGATTGTAGGAGTGGCCTCATGAAGTTATCGTTTGGGAATATGACTGTGGCATTGAACATATTTAATATGGATGAGCACGCAACGAGCTCCCTCATTGAGGTCAACATGATTCACAGTTTGTACTCTCATTCGACCTCTTGCACTAATAATGAATCCTCATTTGAGCAAATATTCAAAGATGAGCTCATACTATTAGAAGAATTGCCACATACTGATTTTATATATGATGATACTTGTGCAGGTGTGCCATGGAATTATGAACAAAATTTTGAGGATTTGTTTGCAGAAGAGCTCGCATTACTTCGTGAGTTAGAAGAGCTACTACCACGTTCACTTGATCCTATAGCACTCTTCTCACCTCACAATATTTCTACATGTATACTTGTTACTAACAATGATTGGCAGGTTTATAATAAAGAATTCTTTAACCCAATTGTTAATGCTTACATGTAGACAAAGAAAAAGCGAGGGCGGCATAAGCTATAGACAGGTAATTTCGTGACTTGTAGGAGGATGATGAGATATAATAATGTACCCACTTCACGTTTAAAATGCACACACTATGAAAGTGGGAAGCGATCGAGAGGTCGTAACCGCTTTTCATACGTTAATAGGGTGATGATATTGAGATCGTAACTTTTACGACTCTCATTATTTGTATCGTATTTGTATAATAGTTTTCACATTTTGTTTTACCACTCTTGGTTAGTGTATGAGGGCATACACAAGTTTAGGTGTGGGGGAGTAGTTTTTAGGAGATTTTTATTTTTAGGATTTTTTTATTTTTAGATTTTTAGATTTCTTTATTTTACACTTTGGGTAGTTTTTAGGGTAAATAATTTAAAAATAAATTAAAAAAAAACTGAAAAAAATTTTAAAACGAAAAATTATGTTTTTTATCAATAGACCAAACTAATTACAGATAATGGATAAATTTAGATTTGAAATTGGATAGGCGAGTAGACTAGATGATACACTTTGAATTTTATGAAAAAGATCAAAATCTAAAAAAATAAATATTGCTAACAGTAGTTTTGAGGCAAGTATACATCTATTTTTCACTTCACAATGGTTTATTAGGTTAAGGATAAAGATGATAACGATTGAGTAAGTTTTCTCTCTCTAAACAAAAAAAAAGAGACAAAAATAGAAAAAAAAGTGAGAATAAAATAATGGGGTGCACCGGGTATTAAGGCAATGCCTCAAGAGTGAAAAAGAGTATGATCCAAGTAATCGGGTATTTTGCACCTAAGTAAACGTAAATATTCGCATAAAAGGTGAAATATTCTTAAAGAGAAAAAAAAGAGCATAGGAACTGAGTAATCGGGTATGTTGCGCCTAAGCAAGCGTGAATATTCGCATGAAAAATGAAATATTCTTAAAAAGAAAAGAAAAGAGAAAAAAATTGTTATGAGAGACGAGATGAATCATGAGTTAGAGTTGGAGTCCAAAACCAAAGTAAACTATCACACATGCACGTAGATGTATAGGAGCTAATAGATTATCTGTTAGTAGGCATTGAAAGATAAGATTTAAATTTTTGATTAAAATGATAAATGTATCTGATATGATGCTCGATTTAAAAATTGATAATCTAAATGCGTTCTTGAGTTTGTATATTAGTGAGACCAATTGATGAAAATATTAAAAAAAAAAGATTTTTTCTTTCTTTTGTATAAAATTTTTATTTTTCTTAATTTTCGGTTATCCTTATTTTTTCTTTTTTTTATTCCTTAATCTATCTTCTTCATGAATTTTGTGGGTATATTCACTGCAAACCCTCACGAGACAACACTCGTCCACTAGGGTAACCTAGAGGTTTAAAGGCTTGTTGCATGTGCCAAGTGCAATCACGATTCCTGCGAAAGTGAGTTAGGATTTTTGTTTTTCTTTTTAGGTTTAGGTTTTGCTCGAGAACTAGCAAAAGATTGGTGTGGGGGTGTGATGAGTATCATATATTGTATTTTTCCTTCCATGCTTTATCTATTTTTGTATATAAATAAATGCTACAAGGGTATTTTTAGTGTTTTTTGCAGATAATCCGAATTATACAAGGAGATGGCATGGAATCAGAGTTGGACTAGGAAATCAAACGCCGAAAAGTTTCTAAAGTGGGCGAGACTACAACATCAAATTACTGCAGGAAGTAAAAGTCAAATACAGTCAAGAAAATAATGTGTACAAGACAAGATACTCCTGTAGAAGAAATGTCAGGCCAACTGGACGTTGTTTAGCCGCTAATTGGCGGTTTTTACCGCCAAATAGCGACTAATCAGTGGCTGTTCCAGAGAGGTTTTCTTCGTGGGCTTAAATATAAATTTTAAGTTTTTATGGTTCTGCTAGGAATAGGGTTTGGCTTCCGAGGCCTATATATTGGCCGATCCTTGTATTTTGACGGGATCCTGAAGTTTTGTACTCGTTTTTAATTTAATAAAATTAGGTTTTTGCTGAAGGGGTGGCAGCCACAATACCGTGCTCCAGAGTTAAGCCATTGTTTTGAGATCTTTATTTGCTTTCTAGATAGATTTAATTGCTTTCTAGTATATATTTATTTGCTTTCTAGATTAGATTTAATTGCTTTCTAGAATCATGAGTAGCTAATTAGTTTAGCTCTAGGATGTAGATAAAGTTAGGATCCACCATGTAATTGCTTTCTAATATTTTTCTTCTTGAATAAAAAAAAATAAAGACATGATTTTTCTCTAAAAAGATTAAAATAAAAGAACTAGAAGATTAAGACTTTGATAGGTTATACTTGAATTAGGTTTCTTGATATCCTATGCTTAGTTAGGGTTTTGGATTGTTGATTTTATCTTTTTCATTGAATTATCTATAGATTTAGTTTGTTTTTATGAGAAGTAGTATCTTTTATGAGTTATACTTGCACACCACTTGATAGCTCATGCTTAGAGCACTTTAAATAAAGATTAAACTAAAAAGATCAATTTTTTATGAAAGAAGAAGATAATAGAAGTAAATACATGGTTGGAAACTAGTGGATTCTAGATCCTAGGCTATTTAGATTAATCCGACTTCAACCTAGAATCCTTTGTTAATCCGCTAGACTAAGGAAAGAGTAAGAATCGCAAAAACACCCTAGATCCCTGTGGGACGACCTGTACAGTGCTACACCGATACTGTGCGCTTGCAGTAATTTATCACATCACTTGCCAGACTACATTGATTTGCTCAGTGGGATCAGCTAGCAAGTCTTGCTCAAAGAAGGCATCATCTTCCTCCTCTTGTGTCAAGTCAGTGGCATATATATTCTCGTTATCAGCATGTCTGTTCCAATCTTCTGGAACAGCAACATGATATGTCACTGAAATATGTTCGGTAGCGATAAACACGCGTGAGGGTGCGTATGCGTTAAATTCGGCACTAGATATAAACTTGCGACACAACTGTGTAATTAAATACGGCAGAGGCAAACTAGTCCTCGACCGCATCTTAGAATCAATAATAGTGTTGAGTAGCTGTGTGCACATACAGAAGTGAGTATCTTGACGCATAATACAATCAACAACATAAAGTGTGGGCGTGTAAAAAGATGACATATGTGTAATGCCCATAACATTAGTGTTGACCCTGCGACAAGTTGCGTGAATATTGCGATATAGTGTCTTGCTGCTGATCCCTTTATCACGTGTTATTTTGCAGTTTGGGCCCATCCGTGTAAGATAATTCTCAATCCTACCGGGAGTGTGATTCCCGGTGTGAAGGAGGATACCCGTAGAAGCCGAGATGGCCGCTACGTGCATTCGTGTATTTGGCCACGCCAATGGAGATTTATTGTTTTGCAATCGTCCTAAATATCAGATCTCGCAAAACTCGCAAAAAATTCCTCCACCAACTCTGGGATATAAAATGCATTAGGTGAATAGATAAGGTAATTCCAGCCCAGAGTTTCGATCGCAGTGGCAAAATAAACACTAAATGCTGCAAAAATTACTCCGAAAAACTTCTCACAAGCAAATCTACCCATTATCTCTTAACTGTAAAGACAAATAATAATTCTAATAAAACCAGTAAACATAGAAGATAGATAGAGTACCTTTACTGAAGTTTCAGGGGGAAATCACCAAGTTGGACCGCTAATTGGAGGTTAATACTGCTAAATGGCGGCTTTATATGGTCTTCTGGCCGAGAGCTTGAAGTAAGACAGCCACGGTGGTTAATTGTATGTTTTGAGTACCACTGGTCGGAGTACAAAGTAGAGATTCTGCACTGTCCTGCAAAGAGAGAAGCAAAAAGGCAAAGGAGGGAATGGGGTAAGGGGGGAGGCAGCTAGGGTTTTGGAAGAGTGGATTTGGGGGAAGAAGAGGGCTGCTTGGGTTTATATAGGGATGGAAAATTACAGTCTGCTCCTCATTTTTCCCTAATCTCGCTTGTAAACCCTGCATCATGTTAGTAATATAATATACATGCTATTGTACAAATAACTACATGCCTTTACGCATAGATCGGATCGTGAAGTGTCACGACCTCCACATTATTGCTCACTCGAGGTTCTAAAAATGGTTTTAATCGGTGACCGTTTACTTTGAATAAACTGCCATTTTTAGGATCCTCGAGATCAATTGCACCGTGATGGTGCACTGTCCGTACTATGTACGGTCCACTCCATCTTGACCTCAATTTTCCTGGAAATAAATGTAACCTCGAATTATATAAGAGAACTTTTTGTCCAGGTGTAAATGACTTGCGAATGATCGCTTTGTCATGAAACACTTTAGTTTTCTCTTTATAAATCTTAGCATTATCATATGCATCCCGTCTAATCTAATCAAGCTCATTCAGTTGTAGTTTCCGCTGCTCGCCAGCTTTTTCGAGCTCAAAATTTAGAAATTTGATTACCCATAAAGCCTTATTTTCAAGCTCCACCGGTAAATGACACGCTTTTCCAAATATCAAACGATATGGAAACATGCCTAGATTAGTCTTGTAAGCGGTACGGTAGACCCATAATGCATCTGCTAGTTTACAAGACCAATCTTTTCTATTGTGATTTACTGTCTTCTCCAAAATCAATGTGATTTGGCGATTGGAAACTTTCACTTGCCCACTAGTTTGCGGATGATACGGTGTAGCTAATTTGTGGGTAATGGAATATTTTTGCATAAGCGCCTCAAATCACCTGTTGGTAAAATGGGTACCGTTATCACTAATAATAGCTCGAGAAATGCCAAATCGAGAAAAGATATTCTCTTTCAAGAACTTGACAACGACTTTGTTGTCATTCGATTTTGCGGCTATTGCCTCTACCCATTTGGAAACATAATCAACAGCGACTAATATGTATTGGTTTCCAAACGAGTTGGGTAATGGTCCCATAAAATCTATACCCCATACATCAAAGATTTAGACCTCAAGGATAGGTTGCAGAGGCATCATATTGTGCCGTGAAATTTTACCTACGAATTGGCATCGTGTGCATGCTTTGCAATATTCCACGGCGTCTTTGAAAAGAGTTGGGCAATAGAAACCACTCTGCAATACCTTTTCAGCCGTTTTCCTAGGGCCAAAGTGTCCCCCACAAGCTAAATCATGACAAAAAGAGAGGACACTTTGTATCTCATCATTAGGTATGTATCGACGTATGATCTGGTCTGGACAATATTTGAACAGATATGGTTCATCCCAGTAAAAGAATTTTACTTAGGATAAGAATCTATATCGATCTTGCTTGGACCAATGGGATGGAATCTCCTTAGTCACAAGATCGTTCACAATGTCAGCAAACCATGGTTCGTGCATCAAAACAAACAGTTGCTCGTCAGGAAATGATTCGTTTATGGGGCACGAATTAGTTGGAGCGTTGGGCAGACGAGACAAGTGATCAGCTACTGAATTATCAGCACCTTTCTTGTCTAATATCTCAAGATCAAACTCTTGTAGCAAGAGGATCCATCGAATAAGCCTTGCTTTTGCATCTTTCTTGGTTAACAAGTATTTCATAGCAGCATGATCAGTGTATACTAAATTCGTGATCCAATCAAGTAGGAACGAAACTTCTCAAGTGCAAAGACGACTGCCAGAAGCTCTTTTTTTGTGGTAGAGTAATTCAACTGGGCGTCATTGAGTGTCCTACTTGCATAGTAAATCACATGTGGCTGCTTATTAATACGTTGACCAAGGACGGCACCGATAGCATAATCGGATGCATCACACATGAGCTCGAAGGGTAAGCTCCAGTCTGGCGCATGAATAATAGGAGTGGTGGTCAGCGCCTTCTTGAGCTGCTCAAATGCTCTTAGACAATCAAGTGTGAAATTGAATGGTACTTCCTTGGCTAGTAGATGTGTCAAAGGCCTAGCAATTTTGCTAAAGTTTTTGATAAATCTTCTATAAAAACTAGCATGACCAAGGAAGGATTGTATATCTTTCACTGATCGCGGAGGTGGCAGATTATTGATGAGGTCTACCGTGGCTTTGTCAACTCGATACCATTCTTCGAGATAACATGCCCTAGCACTATGCCATTTTTGACCATAAAATGGTATTTTTCCCAATTGAGTGTCAAATGCTTCTCATGACAACGCGTGAGAACTAACTCTAAATGATCTAGACACTCTTGAAACGAATCTCCGAATATAGAAAAATCATCCATAAAAATTTCAAGAAATCGTTCAACCATGTCAGAGAAAATACTTGCAATGCACCTGCCACGTTCCAATTACCGCAAGCATACAGGCCGTCTGGATTAGATTTGGATTTGAAGTTACAAATACATAGGTATTTTTTGTTTAGAAATTTTGTTTTAAAAGATGGATTTCTATATACAGCTTTTTTCTCTGTCTGAGGTATAGATTCCTTTAATCTCTCTAAATCCTCATCAGTAATAACAATTGTTCTCCCATACTATCATGGATACTATCATTTTGTATATCAGACCTAGAAATACCTGAACTAGATTATGGTCTTTCTGTATTTGGTCTTTCTGTCATTGTATTCATATGCACTCGATACTCATAGTGTATTTCTTTGCCAACTTGAGAACTTGAAGCTAGAGTATTATAGATTTCACTTAGATCTTCTTTAATTAAAGGGAGATCTTCATATTTTTGTAGTATAAGTAAGCCAATAGGATCACCTTGATCTATTAAAAAGTCTTGATCTTCTAGGCTTGTACTTTTAAATAGTACACTTACGTTTAATTTTGACATTGGTTCTGTTAAACCATGTGTAATAAAAATATTGTTTTTCACATGTCTTTGGATATTGTAAATTATTTCAAAATATCCAAAAGGAATATGTATTATTAGATCTAAAAAGATTTCTGTAGATCTATATCTCTTTAATTTGTAACTACGACCACTGTATAAAATATGCCCACAAGAATGAACTCTTTCTTTTTTTGGCAAAATTGCATAAGGAGTTAACAAAGTGATTCTTATTCTATTATAAGTTTCACTTAAAGTTAACATATTTATTTTGATATTTTAAAAGTTTGAAGAGAATCCTGATAATTCATCAGATAATTCTGGTTCTTCAAGTCCCCAAGGTCATTATGAATGGAACGTAATGCCTTTTGGATTAAAAAATGAACCTCAAATATTTCAAAAAATTGGATGAATTCAATGTTTGGACATTTAGAATTCGTCTTAGTATATATTGATGACATCTTAGTCTTTTCTAATTCTTTTGAAGAACACAAAAGACATTTACTACAAGTTATTAAAATCTTACTGGATAATGGAGTAATCCTTAGTCCAAAAAAGATTGAATTATGCAAAGAAGAAATAGAATTTTTTGGCAAATATATTAAGCAAGGAAATTTAGAGTTTTCTTTTTTTCTTTCTCTTGTACATCTTAATATTTCTTAAATACTTTCATTTCCCCTATTGCCGTCGTCTGTAGATTGGTATCAGAGCCATCTGTGGGATGACCTGTATAGCGCTACAACTGACACTATATGCTTGCGGTAATTTATCACATCAAATTTTTGGCGCCATTGCCAGGGATCGACGATATTTTTCTTACTTTTTCTAAAGTTTTACGGGTTAACAATGTGTGTTGAGTGTGCAGGGACTAGATATCACAGATATAGGAAAAGAAAAAGAATTAGAGAAGCCCAAGAACTGCATAGCAGAAACTAAAGAGTCAAACTCTCTGGTTTGACCGCATATTAGCGGCTAGAGCCGCTATTTAACGGCTCAAAGGTATTTTCTGAACCAAACTTTTCTCCAGTTCTATAGTTTTGGTCGTTGGTTCTGTAAAAAAAAATTTGGATTAGTAAGAATCATATTTTTATTTTTATCATATCTATTCCACCGTTTTTATCTCCACCACACCCTATTTCTTGCATTGGTTTACGAATTTCATGCATACACTCACGATCGCTGGTTCATGCTACATTGGACCCGTGATCAATTTGGTCGACTTGTAAGCTAAGATTTGTTCATGGGAGACAAGATGGACCAGCTGATCCTGATCCTTCGTGATCGATATTACCTGCTGCGCACATCACTTCCATCATGCATAAAACTTCTACACATAGCGGGTAATCACTATGAGTTGTAGCCGAAGTATATTAGTATGCTTCCTAAATTCACTGGTTCTGATTCAGAAGATGCATATCTCTTTATCAGTGAATTTCAGGAAGTATGCGTGATGATTAAACTGCAACACTTGTCAGAGGACACTATTAAACTCAAGGATAATACCAAGAAGGTTGTACAGTATACCTACTGATTCAATCACTACTTGGGATGAATTCGTTGCAGTATTTCTTAAGAAGTACTAGCCCATGCATAAGAAGGTAAGGATTCAAAATCAAATCAATCAATTTCGTCAAGTGCCGAGAGAACCCTTCTGAAAATACTTGGAATGGTTCAAGGATCTTTTAGCTTAGTGCCCCCACCATGCAATAGAAAAGTGGTGGTTGTGTCAAATCATATATGAAGGACTCGATTACACATCCAAAACTCTTCTTGAGTCCATGCGTCAAGGGGAGTTCATGAGAAAGACAAGGATGAAACATGGGACTTTTTTGAGGATCTATCTTGGAAGACTATGCACTGGGAGAGTCCCACTGAGAAGCCTAGAGCATCAACTTCTGCACATAAAGGTGGGATCCATAGCGTCGACAGCTCTGTAGCTGCTGAAGCTAAGATTGCAGCTCTTATGAGGAGAATTGAGGCATTGGAGACTACTCGTGCTCCACAGATAGGTCAGGTAAATCAAATATAAGTTCCCATATGCTTTAATTGCGGAACTCCGAATCATGTTATGGAGGAGTGTCCATTATTAACGAATCTCATGGGTCCCACACTTGAACAGGCTAACGCCTTATAACAACAATCCATGAATAATCCTTACGCTCCTACATACAATCCTGGCAGAAGGAACTATCCAAATCTATCATTGGGTTAAGGGCAATATCAGAGGGCTCCTAACCCTAACATGCAGCCTCCAGCCAATGGTAAGTTCTTAAGACTAAATGTGGGTGCTTATCAACACCTAAATGCATCAAATTGGGAACAACCAGAATAGACCACCTGCACAAAACTACTCACATCCACAACATGGTTCTAGTAATGAGCAAGAAAAGCGACTTCAGTCACTTGAGAAGAACGTTGAAAATCTTCTCAAGTCTCATTCAAAGTTTGACACGCATATGTCCAATTTTGACACACACATGCAAAATCTTATGAAAGTGTCAACTGATTTTATTCAAAGTACAGGTCAGCAACTGCTCGTGAGCTCTCAATCTATTAAGAATGTAGAGCAGCAGGTTGGACAAATAGTGAGTCAAATGAGTGAACGTGGCCAATGTATATTTCCAAGTCAAACCATAATGAACCCTAATGCCATTTCCTCAAACTTCAATCAGTCCCATGTTCACCAATGCAATGCCATTCACACGCTTAGATCTGGCAAGAAAGTAGACAATAATGTAGCCACGCACCTTGATCCCACTCTTACTATCTCGCAGACTACATCATCTCTACCACCCCTTTCTCTATAATCGTCTCCATCACCGCCATCACCGTCACATACTTATTTGGAAGAATATGTTTCTGAGCCAAAAGTACCATATCCAAATCAGTTTAGGAAGCCTTCACCGCAAGTAGAGCTTGAAACATTTCAGCAGATGAAGGTTAATATTCCACTCCTCGACATTATACAACAGGTTCCTACTTATGTTAAGTCCTCAAGGATTTGTGTACTAAGAAATGAGTAAGAAACGTTCCTGAAAAAGTTTTTCTTACTGCAAATATATCACAAATCCTCTCTAACTTCTTGCCTATCAAGTACAAAGATCTAGGTTCCTCTACAATCTTAGGCACCATTGAGAACACTACATTTGATAGGGCGTTGTTTGATTTAGGGGCAAGTGTCAACTTGCATTATTACACTATTTATCACCAATTGGGGTTAGGAAAACTTCAACCTATCAATTTCACATTACAGTTACCTGATCGTTCGATCAAAAGACCATTTGGTATGGTTGAAGATTTGCTCATTAAGGTCGGCGAGTTTATCTTTCCTGTAGATTTCATTATCTTAGAAACTGAGCCGATCTCCAATCCACAGAATCAAATTTTCGTTATATTGGGTAGACCATTCCATGCAACATCAAATGCATTAATTGATTGTAGGAGTGACCTCATGAAGTTATTATTTGGGAATATGACTGTAGCATTGAACATATTTAATATGGATGAGCACACAACGAGCTCCCTCATTGAGGTCAATATGATTCATAATTTGCACTCTTATTTGACCTCTTGCACTGATGATGAACCCTCATTTGAACATATATTCAAAGATAAGCTCATATTATTAGATGAATTAACATATGCTGATTCTATGTATGATAATACTTGTGCAAGTATGTCATTGATTTATGAGAAAATTTTTAAGGCTTTGTTTGCAGAGGAACTCGCATTACTTCGTGTGTTAGAAGAGCAGTCACCACATTTACTTGATCATATTACACTCTTCTCACCTCACGATATTTTTACATGTATGCTTGTTACTAATGATGATTGGCAGGTTTATAATAAAGAATTCTTTAACCTAATTGTTAATGCTTACAGGAGGACAAAGAAAAAGCGTTGGCGACATAAGCTACAGACAGGTAATTTCGTGACTTGTAAGAGATTCATGAGATATAATAATACACCCACTTCATGTTTAAAACGTAACACTATGAAACTTTGAAGTGATCGAGAGGTCGTAACCCCTTTCCATGCGTTGATAGGGTGATGGTATTGAGATCTTAACTTTTACGACTCTCATTATTTGTATAGTATTTGTATGATAGTTTTCATATTTATTTCACCACACTTGGTTTGTGTATGAGGGTATACACGAGTTTAGGTGTGGGGGAGTGGGTTAGAATTTTTTTGGTCGTTTTTCTAAGATTTTAGTTTTTTTTTAGAATTTTTATTTTATTTTTAGATGATTTTTGGGTTTCTTTATTTTACACTTTGGGTAACTTTTAGGGTAACTAACTGAAAAAAATAAACATAATAAAAACTAAATAAATAAATAAATAAATAAATTTAACAACAAATTTATGTATTTTCATTAGTAGATCAACCTAATTACAGATAAATGGTTAAATTTAGATTTGAAGTTGTATATGAGAGCAGATTGGATGATACGCTTTGAATTTTATGAAAAAAATTAAAATCCGAAAAATAAATATCGCTAACAGTAGTTTTGAGGCAAGTGTGCATCTATTTTTCACTTCACAATAGTTTATTAAGTTAAGGATAAAGATGATAATGATTGAGTAACTCTTCTCTCTCTAAACAAAAAACAGAGAAAAAAGAAAAAAAAGAAGAAAAAGTGAGAATAAAATAATCGGGTGAGCCTAGTATTAAGGCGATAGGCTCAAGAGTGAAAAAAAAGTATGATTCAAGTAATCGGGTATTTTGTGCCTAAGTAAGCGTGAATATTCACATTAAAGGTGAAATATTCTAAAAAAAGAAAAAGAAAAAGAAAAGAGTATGAACCGAGTAATCGGGTACATTGCGACTAAGCAAGCGTGAATATTTGCATGAAATGTGAAATATTCTTAAAACAATTTAAAAAAAAGAAAATAAAAAAAGAAAAAAAGAAAAAAAATGTTATGAGAGAGGAGATGAATAATGAGTTAGAGTTGGAGTCCAAAACCGAAGTAGACTATCACACGTGCACGTAGATGTATAGAAGCCAATGGATTATCTATTAGTGGGTATTGAAAGATAGGATTTAAATTTTTGATTAAAATGATAAGTGTATCTGATATGATGCTCGATTTGAAAATTGATAATCTAAATGCGTTCTTGAGTTTGTATTAGTGAGATTAATTGATGAAAATATTATAAATTTTTTTCTGTCTTTTGCATAAAATTTTTATTTTTCTTAATTTTTGGTTATCCTTATTTTTATTTTCTTTATTTCTTAATCTATTTTCTTCATGAATTTTGTGGGTACATTCATTGCAAACCCTCACGAGACACAACTCGTCCACTAGGGTAACCTAGGAATTTAAAGGCTTGTTGCACGTGCTAAGTGCAATCGCGATTACTACGAAAGTGAGTTAGGCTTTTTTTTTCTTTTTAGGTTTTGCTCGAATACTAGCAAAAGATAAGTGTGGGGGTGTGATGAGTTTCATATATTGTAATTTTCCTCTCATATTTATCTATTTTGTAAATAAATAAATACTACTTGGGCATTTTTAGTGACTTTTTCAGGTAATTTAATTTATATAAGGAGATGGCATGAAATCAGAGCCGGATTAGGGAATCAAATTCAGAAAAGAGTATAAAAAGAACAAAACTACAAGATTAAAATACTTCCAAGAGTCAAAAGTCAAATACAGTCAAGAAAACCAAGAGTAAGAGACATTAAACTCATGCGGAAGAAATTTCAAACCAATATCTCAAAAAAATGCAGCCAATTAGCGGTAAATACCGCCAAATAGCGGCCCAAAGTGGGCCAATAAGCAGATTTTTCTTTGGTGGTTTCTTTGTAATTTTGTAGTTTTTCAGTTCTGTTAGAATTAGGTTTTGATTTTTGAAGCCTATATATTGACCGTATCATTATATTCTAAGAAGAATCCTGTAAGTTTTGTACTCGTTTTTAATTTAATAAAATTAGAATTTTGCTGAAGGTGTGACGACCACAATACCGTGCTCCAGAGGTAAACCATTGTTTTTAATTCTTTATTTGCTTTTTAGATAGAGTTAATTGCTTTGTAGTATAGATTTATTCACTTTCTAGATTAGATTTTATTGTGTTCATGAATAAAAATTCGATTTTGCTTATTAAAAATATGGATAGCTAATTTTCTTTAGCCCTAGGATGTAGATGAAGTTAGTTTAATTGATCTAATATGGTTTTATCTCATCTTCTTCTTATAAATAAATAAAGTTATGATTTTTCTATAAATAAATAAAAGATAGAGTTCACAAATCATAATTCTTTGATAGATTATGCTTAATTAATATTTTGATAATCTATACTTAGATGAAGTTTGGAAATCTTATTCTTTGTTTATTTTTAGAATTATCAATAAAGATTTTCCTATAAATAAATTGAATTGGATAAACTTGTAAATCTAATTTCTTTGATAGGTTATACTTAAGTTCGGTCTTTTGATAGCCTATACTTCAATTAGGGTTTGAAGTTTGTTTCTTTTCTTTTGTTTATGAGATTTTCTACTTGATATGATTTGTTTTTAAAAAAGGTGTTATCTTTGATGGTTTATACTTACATATCACTTGATATGTCATACTTAGGGCACTTGATTAAAATCAAACTAAAAAGAACACCTTTTTAATATGTTATTTAACCGTGCATAATTAAAAAGATAGGAAGAAAGAAATAATTCACTGTTAGGCTATTATTCTATTGGATTTGAAATCCTAGGCTAACCTTTAGAACTTAGAGCCAATCTTCCCTTAATTTAGAAACTCTTAGTCAATTCACTAGAACTAAAGAAATAGTAAGAACCGCAAAACACCTGAGATTTTTATGGGATGACTTGTATAGCGCTACAACTGACACTGTATGCTTGCGGTAATTTATCACATCAACTTTTTGGCGTCGTTGCTAGGGATCGACGATATTTTGCGTGCTTTTTCTAAAGTTTTACGTGTTAACAATGTGTGTTGAGTGTGCAGGGACTAGATATTACAGATATAGGAAGAGAAAAAGAATTAGAGAAGCCCAAGAACTGCATAGCAGAAACCAAAGTGTCAAACTCTCTGGTTTGACCGCATATTAGCGGCTAGAGCCGCTATTTAACGGTTCTAAAGGTATTTTCTGAACCAAACTTTTCTCCAGTTCTATAGTTTTGGTCGTTGGTTCTGTAAAAAAAAATTTGGATTAGTAGGAATCACATTTTTATTTTTATCATATCTATTCCACCGTTTTTATCTCCACCACACCCCATTTCTTGCATTGGTTTAGGAATTTCATGCATACACTCACGATCGCTGGTTCATGCCACATTGGACCCGTGATCAATTTGGTCGACTTGTAAGGTTAGATTTGTTCATGGGAGACAAGATAGACCAGCCGATCACGATCCTTCATGATCGATGATACCTGCTGCGCACATCACTTCCATCATGCATAAAACTTCTATACATAGCCGGTAATCACTATGAGTTGAAGCCGCAGTACAGTAGTATGCTTCCTAAATTCACTGGTTCTGATTCAGAAGATGCATATCTCTTTATCAGTGAATTTCAGGAAGTATGCATAATGATTAAACTGCAACACTTGTCAGAGGACGCAATTAAACTTTGCTTCATTCCGTTTACACTCAAGGATAATACCAAGAAGTGGTTGTACAGTATGCCTACTGATTCAATCACTACCTGGGATGAAATCATTGCAGTATTTCTTAAGAAGTACTAGCCCATGCATAAGACGGAAAGGATTCGAAATCAAATCAATCAATTCCGTCAAGTGCTGGGAGAACCCTTCTAGAAATACTTGGAACGGTTCAAGGATCTTTTAGCTAAGTGCCCCTACCATGCAATAGAAAAGTGGCGGTTGTGTCAAATCGTATATGAAGGACTCGATTACACATCCAAAACTCTTCTTGAGTCCATGCGTCAAAGGGAGTTCATGAGAAAGAACGAGGATGAAGCATGGGACTTTTTAGAGGATCTATCGTGGAAGACTATGCATTGGGAGAGTCCCACTGAGAAGCCCAGTGCATCAACTTTTGCACATAAGGGTGGGATCCATAGCATCGACAGCTCTGTAGCTGCTAAAGCTAAGATTGCAGCCCTTACGAGGAGAATTGAGGCATTGGAGACTACTCGTGCTCCACAAGTAGGTTAGGTAAATTAAATATAAGTTCCCATATGCTTTAATTGCGGAACTCCGAATCATGTTATGGAGGAGTGTCCATTATTAACGAATCTCATGGGTCCCACACTTGAACAGGCTAACGCCTTATATCAACAACCCATGAATAATCCTTACACTCCTACATACAATCCTGGCAGGAGGAACCATCCAAATCTATCATGGGGTTAAGGGCAATATCAGAGGGCCCCTAACCCTAACATGCAGCCTCCAGCCAATGGTCAGTTCTTAAGACTAAATGTGGGTGCTTATCAACACCTAAATGCATCAAATTATGGGAACAACCAGAATAGACCACCTGCACAAAACTACTCACATCCACAACAGGGGTCTAATAAGGAACAAGAAAAGCGACTTCAGTCACTTGAGAAGAACGTTGAAAATCTTCTCAAGTCTCATTCAAAGTTTGACATGTATATGTCCAACTTTGACACACACATGTAAAATATTATGAAAGTGCCAACTGATTTTATTCAAAGTACAGGTCAGCAACTGCTCGTGAACTCTCAATCTATTAAGAATATAGAGCAGTAGGTTGGACAATTAGCGAGTCAAATGAGTGAACGTGGCCAAGGTACATTTCCAAGTCAAACCATAATGAACCCTAATGCCAATTCCTCAAACTTCAATCAGTCGCATGTTCACATATGCAATGCCATTCACACGCTTAGATCTGGCATGCAAGTGGACAATAATGTAGCCATGCCCCCTGATCCCACTCTTACTTTCTCGCAGACTACATCATCTCTACCACCCCTTTCTCCACAATCATCTCCATCACCGTCGCATACTTATTTGGAAGAACCTGTTCCTGAGCCGAAAGCACCATATCCAAATCAGTTTAGGAAGCCTTCACTGCAAGTAGAGAAATTTCTTGAAACATTTCAGCAGGTGAAGGTTAATATTCCACTCCTCGACATTATACAACAGGTTCCTACTTATGTTAAGTTCCTCAAGGATTTGTGTACTAAGAAATGAGCAAGAAACGTTCCTGAAAAGGTTTTTCTTACTGCAAATATATCACAAATCCTCTCTAACTCTTTGCCTATCAAGTACAAAGATCTAAGTTCCCCTACAATCTCAGGCACCATTGGGAACACTACATTTGATAGGGCGTTGTTTGATTTAGGAGTAAGTGTCAACTTGCATTCTTACACTATTTATCAGCAACTGGAGTTAGAAAAACTTCAACCTATCAAGGTCACATTACAGTTACCTAATCGTTCGATCAAGAGACCACTTGGTATGGTTGAAGATTTGCTTATTAAGGTCGGCGAGTTTATCTTTTCTGTAGACTTCATTGTCTTAGAAACTAAGCATTAATTGATTGCAGGAGTGTCCTTATAAAGTTATCATTTGGGAATATGACTGTAGTATTGAACATATTTAATATGAATGAGCACATAACGAGCTCCCTCATTGAGGTCAATATGATTCATAGTTTGCACTCTTATTTATCCTCTTGCACTGATGATAAACTCTCATTTGAACAAATGTTCAAAGATGAGCTCATATTATTAGATGAATTAACACATACTGATTCTATGTATGATGATACTTGTGCAAGTATGTTATTGATTTGTGAGCAGATTTTTGAGGATTTGTTTGCAGAGGAGCTCGCATTACTTCGTGTGTTAGAAGAGCCATCACCACATTTACTTGATCATATTGCACTCTTCTCACCTCACGATATTTTTACATGTATGCTTGTTACTAATGATGATTGGCAGGTCTATAATAAAAAATTCTTTAACCTAATTGTTAATACTTACATGAGGACAAAGAAATAGCGTTGGCAGCATAAGCTACAGACAGATAATTTCGTGACTTGTAGGAGGTTCATGAGAAATAATAATACACCCACTTCATGTTTAAAACGTACACACTATGAAACTGTGAAGTGATCGAGAGGTCGTAACCGCTTTCTATGCGTTGATAGGGTGATGATATTGAGATTGTAATTTTTACGACTCTCATTGTTTGTATAGTATTTGTATAATAATTTTCATATTTATTTCACCTCACTTGGTTTGTGTATGAGGGTATACACGAGTTTAGGTGTGGGGGAGTGGGTTAGGATTTTTTTTTTGTTGTTTTTCTAAGATTTTAGTTTTTTTTAGAATTTTTATTTTATTTTTAGATGATTTTTCAGTTTTTTTATTTTACAATTTGGGTAATTTTTAGGGTAACTAACTGAAAAAAATTAAAAAATTAAAAACTGAATAAATAAATAAATAAAAAAAATTTAACAACAAATTTATGTATTTTCATTAGTAGATCAACCTAATTACAGATAAATGGTCAAATTTAGATTTGAAATTGGATATGAGAGTAGATTGGATGATACACTTTGAATTTTATGAAAAAGATTAAAATTCGAAAAATAAATATCGCTAACAGTAGTTTTGAGGCAAGTATACATCTATTTTTCGCTTCACAATAGTTTATTATGTTAAAGATAAAGATGATAATAATTGAGTAAGTCTTCTCTCTCTAAACAAAAAATAAGAGAAAAAAAAGAAAAAAAAGAAAAAAAGTGAGAATAAAATAATCGGGTAAGCCTGATATTAAGGCGATAGGCTCAAGAATGAAAAAAGAGTATGATTCAAGTAATCGGGTATTTTGTGTCTAAGTAAGCGTGAATATTCGCATGAAAGGTGAAATATTCTAAAAAAAAGAAAAAAGAAAAAGAAAAGAGTATGAACAGAGTAATCGGGTACGTTGCACCTAAGCAAGCGTGAATATTTGCATGAAATATGAAATATTCTTAAAAAAATAAAAAAAAAGAAAAGAAAAAAAGAAAAAAATGTTATGAGAGAGGAGATAAATCATGAGTTAGAGTTGGAGTCCAAAACCGAAGTAGACTATCACACGTGCACGTAGATGTGTAGGAGTCAATGGATTATCTGTTAGTGGGTATTGAAAGATAGGATTTAAATTTTTGATTAAAATGATAAGTGTATCTGATATGATGCTCGATTTGAAAATTTATAATCTAAATGCGTTCTTGAGTTTGTATTAGTGAGATTAATTGATGAAATTATTATAAATTTTTTTCTTTCTTTTGTATAAAATTTTTATTTTTCTTAATTTTTGGTTATCCTTATTTTTATTTTCTTTATTTCTTAATCTATTTTCTTCGTGAATTTTATGGGTACATTCACTGCAAACGCTCACGAGACACAACTCGTCCACTAGGGTAACCTAGGGATTTAAAGGTTTGTTGCACGTGCTAAGTGCAATCGCGATTCCTCTGAAAGTGAGTTAGGATTATTTTTTCTTTTTAGGTTTTGCTCGAGAACTAGCAAAAGATAGGTGTGGGGTGTGATGAGTTTCATATATTGTATTTTTCCTCCCATATTTTATCTATTTTTATAAATAAATAAATACTAGTTGGGGAATTTTAGTGTCTTTTTCAGGTAATCCAATTCATGCAAGGAGATGACATGAAATCAGAGCCGGATTAGGAAATCAAGGTTAGAAAAGAGTTTTAAAAAAAACAAAACTGCAAGATTAAAATACTTCCGAGAGTCAAAAGTCAAATACAGTCAAGAAAACTAAGAGTAGGAGACATTAAATTCATGCGGAAGAAATTTCAAGCCAATATCTCAAAAAAATGCAGCCAATTAGCAGTAAATACAGCCGAATAGCGGCCCAAAGTGGGCCAACAAAAAAATGCAGCCATTATCTCATGCAGAAGAAATTTCAAGCCAATATCTCAAAAAAATGCAGCCAATTAGCGGTAAATACTGCCAAATAGTAGCCCAAAGTGGGCCAACAAGCTGATTTTTCTTTGGTGGTATCTTTGTAATTTTATAGTTTTTCAGTTCTGTTAGAATTAGGTTTTGATTTTTGAAGGCTATATATTGACCGTATCATTATATTCTAAGGAGAATCCTGTAAGTTTTGTACTCGTTTTTAATTTAATAAAATTAGGGTTTTGCTGAAGGCGTGACAGCCACAATACCGTGCTTCAGAGGTAAGCCATTACTTTTAATTCTTTATTTGCTTTTTAGATAGAGTTAATTGCTTTGTAGTATAGATTTATTCACTTTCTAAATTAGATTTTATTATGTTCATGAATAAAAATTCGATTTTGCTTATTAAAAATATGCATAGCTAATTTTCTTTAGCCCTAGGATGTAGATGAAGTTAGTTTAATAGATCTAACATGGATTTATTTTATCTTCTTCTTATAAATAAATAAAGTTATGATTTTTCTATAAATAAATAATAGATAGTGTTTACAAATCATATTTCTTTGATAAATTATATTTACTTAATATTTTGATAATCTATGCTTAGATGAAGTTTGGAATTCTTATTTTTTGTTTATTTTTCAAATTATCAATAAATATTTTTCTATAAAAAAATCAAGTTGGATAAACTTTTAAATCTAATTTCTTTGATAGGTTATACTTAAGTTCGTTCTTTTGATAGCCTATGCTTAGATTGGAGTTTGAAGTTTATTTTTTTTCTTTTGTTTATGAGATTTTCTACGTGATATGATTTGTTTTTAAGAAAGGTGTTATTTTTGATAGTCTATACTTACACATAACTTGATAGGTCATACTTAGGGCACTTGATTAAAATCAAGTTAAAAAATCAACTTTTTAATATGTGACTTAACAGTGCATAATTAAAATGATAGGAAGAAAGAGATAATTCATTGTTAGATTATTATTTTAATGGATTCGAAATCCTAGGCTAATCTTTAGAATTTAGAGCCAATCTTCCCTCAATTTAGAAACACTTAGTTAATTCACTAGAACTAAAGAAATAATAAGAATCGCAAAACACCAGAGATCTCTGTCGGACGACATGTATAGCGCTACAACTAATACTGTATGCTTGCAGTAATTTATCACATCCGTTGTAGTTGGAAAGAAAGAAATGGTTTTGGGTCTTTTTTTTCGCAATAACACCCTCAATCCGTTTAAGTTAGGGATAATTCAGATATTTCTCAACACGTTAAGTGCTTGTGCTGTCTAAAATGACAGTCTTCCTAATCCGTTTAAGTTTCAAGGGTCTAAGTGAGAGTAAAATTTTCTAGAGAGTCCAAATGCAATCACCCAAATATTACATGAATAGTTATTGTAATTAACCCAATAAAACCCAAGTAATTAGAGTGTTTTTTATCAGGATTGTCCAAATAGGCTAGAAATGTAGCCACGATAGGGTCTTTGAATACAAATTCTTTTTAAAATTTTTTCTAATTCGGCCTTTCTCATATTGTTTTGCTATTATCAGGCCTCTAAATTTTCTAAAACTAATTTCCCCATAAGGGTTAACAGATATAAAAAAAATAAATTTATGTCACGCACAATCAACCCAAGGGTGCTGCTATCCTGACTGCTACTTCAATACTTTCCTTTAATTCTCCCTCTAAACAAGTAGCAAAATTTTTATATTTCTAAATACTCAGAATTCTTGGTCCTAGCTCTAGCGATTTTTTCTTCTTAATAATATACAGTTATCTATAATTTTTATGTTTACAAAAACTGTACCAATTCCTACTCCAATCCCATTTTAAAGGTCGTTTTAATGGCAAAAGCTTGATTTTTTTTTTTTGTTAGCCAAACATATACACATATATTTTTTATAATATTATCCAAATTGAGTTTCCATCGGGAGCATACTTAGAATCTCTCGTAAATTGAAGAGGAGCAATGCCATCCAAGACTCTTCGCAAAGGTAGAAGCTTGATGCAAGTGGGATCGCACTCCCAAGTTAAGCGGACTCCTAAGTTGAGCCCACTGTGGCAATTACACAGTCCATCTATAACTAGTAAAATAAAAAAAAAAGACTTGCAGACCATACAATTTTTTTTGGATGCTAAACGGCAGGATGTAGCCTTCACGTTCTATTAAAGAGATAATAACAGAACAATCATAGTTATGATCCACAAGTAGGGTGGCCCAATAATAAGTTTATAAAGCAAATGTTCTAAATATTACTAAAAAGAAAAGAAGCAAGAAAATAAAAATACAACGATTCAATATGCAGGAAACTGGTTTTGTGATCAGTCCATTAGCCGTCACGCCTCTGGTATAGTCCCCTACTCCTTATCTGGCAGAGTGCCATTAACATCATCTCTCGAAGAGCCACCTGATAAGTGGAGCCTCTCCTCATCCGAGAGAATACCTACCCAAATAATGAAATCATGAATGATGCATCTCATACAATACTCAATAGAGTGATATTTATAATTAAATAATCTATTACTTCTCTCTCTCCATATATTCTAGCAAAATACAGCAATAACAATTCTAAGCTCATGACTATTGTTATCCCTTATCAAGTCTTCTCCAAATATTTTCTACTAAGGCAGCATCAATGTTCAATCCTAATGCCTTAACACACGACTCCCATGTACTTCTGAAAAACAAGCAGTTACATATGATGTGTTCGCTTGATTCCCCATCCCTCTTGCACAAGATACTGATGTTGGGGCCAAGCCAACCTCTTTTTTGTAGTTTTGGCCAGGTCAAGAGAGCTTCTTTACGAGTTAGTCAAAGGAAAAGTCTTACCTTCTGAGGGCATTTAACTTTCCAAATCCATTTCGTATTTGCCGAGATGACTCCACCGTTTATGAAATGTCGATATGTGAATTTCACTGTGAAATTACCATCCATCTCCTATCTCCAAATCGGTCTACCCTCTTCTGATGGAGAGGGGGTTAAGTTGTTCAGGGATTGTTTTAGTAGTCTTAGTCTGACAAAATTCTATCCAGATAACGCCGTTGAGTTCCATCTCTATCTCAAACATCTCCAATAGTCACAAATCTTGGCATTTTTATCATTGGCTTTCTGAAAGGCATTCGGAAATAATGTCTTCAGAGGAAGTTGCGAACACCATTTGTCATGTTAAAAGGTTATCTTGTTCCCCTTTCCTAGTTTATATTTCACACTGTGACAAGCTAAATGTCTTGCTACCAATATCCCCTTCCAAAAGGCCGATGTATTATACTTTTTCTTTATTTCCCCATACAGCGTGTCTCCCTTTGGGCCATACTTGTTGAGTAATAACTTCTAAAATGAACCCTGATTCCGCGTAATTAGGTGCCACCACTATTTGGTCGTAAGGGACAAGTTAAAGGTCCTAAAATCGATGACCCCTAAACCTCCCGCCTCTTTTGGCCTACACACCTGTCCCCGTGGACCCAGCTAGTATTTGTTGGATGATGCATCAACTCCATTCCAAAGAAACCTTTTCCTGATCCGATCAATTCTTTCTCTCACCCATCTCGGTATTATGAAAAAGGACATTAAACATAGCGAAAGTGATGAAAGTACCGCATTGAGCATCACAACCTTCCCACCCAATGACAAGTATTTTTCTTTCCAACCTTCCAGATTTTTCTCAAAGTAGTCCAGAAGGGGGACCATTCCTATTTCGAAGGTTTCCCTAATTTCACCGGTATTCCTAAGTATGTGATTGGGAATTGTTCCTCTTTACAGCGAAATGCCTCCCTAACTAGTTTCATGGACAAGTTTCTTGTTCCCAAACAAATCAATGAGCTCTTAGCAAAGTTTATTTTCAGACCCGACTAAGCCTCGTAACAATAAAAAGCCCATTTGATGGTTATAGCCTCTCGTATATTGCTCTATCTAAAAATTAACGTATCATCAACATATTGTAAATTAATAAAGGATATGTTAGGAGTCCCTGGGAGACCTACTATCTCTTCCTTCTTCAACTTCTGTACTATGGAATTTAAACCGTCTGCTACCAAGACAAATAGCAGCGGAGAGAGGGGATCACCT
This sequence comes from Dracaena cambodiana, assembly GCA_036321105.1. NCBI lineage: Eukaryota > Viridiplantae > Streptophyta > Magnoliopsida > Asparagales > Asparagaceae > Dracaena > Dracaena cambodiana. Next base: position 17,338,042 of record JAYEPQ010000001.1, on the reverse strand, counting down.
TGCTTTAGACCCCTTTCCAGAACTATTTCATTCTCCACTGTATCGTTGACTATTACCTACATTTTTTCAGAATATAACTATTTCAATCCATAACCTCAATTTCACCCCACTGTATCGTTGACTATTACTATCAATTTCACTCCAATTCCTGAGTGTCAACGGATAGTAGGATCGTCCTCCATGGTAACATTAGAACCCAATATTAAAAAAAGAGGAAATCATTTTTTTTCATCTTCTGTATACTGACAACTGTTCATAATTGTAATTTTTTATTAATATTTTCAATAAAGAATTCAATTTTATGGCGAATAGAAGATTGGTGACTCCGCTTGGGACCCCTATCATCTTTGATGATGTGACTGTAGTGCAATCCGACAAAGTCCCAGTTGGACCATGGTCGAGTCATTCATCATCGAGTTTGATGAAAAAAAGTATGAGGAATTGCTCTCCTCCGAAGCCCAAGATCATTCCAGAAATGCAAGATCTCAAACAACTTAGCCTCTAATGAGGCTCCAAAGATCACAGTTCTGCCCAAGAACTCTTTAGACCAATTTGTTTTCAAAGGAGAGATTTCTCCTTCATTAGCATAAGGCTCTGGCTCTGACTCGCGTAAGATCCACGTTGATCCCAAGAGGATGGATCATGATCCCTACAGCAACAAAGGGAAACAACCATTCTCCAATTTTCAAGGAGATGATTCTGAAGACAAGTTTCTTCTCACTCGCACCATGAAAGGGAACCTTAGAAGAAGTAAGGCTCGTGCTTCTTGCAGAGCCATAAAAGAAAAAACTATTATTGAACCACAACAAGCGAAGCTCCAATTCGCGTGTGGAGACAAAAAAGTGAAGTTATGGTCCCTAATAAGCAGCTGGACCAAGATGCGGATGGGTTCATCCATGTTTCCTATAAGAAATACCGTCGCCCACTAAGTACATATATGACTTCAAACGTGGGGTTTACATCTGCATTTCACAAGCCAAACACAGACCTTAGGGTGCTGTTTTTGAAGTCAAATGCGGACCTCAGGGTCACATTTTTGAAGTTAAACGTGGGCTGCAAACCTACATTTTTGAAGCCAAATGCGGATCTCAAATCTATGTTTCTAAAGAAAGTTTAGCCGCTAAGACTCAAGAACTTCCAGTCCCAAGTATATCAGCTTCATTAGAAGTTCATCCTCTAGACAAAAAGGCTAAAATCAAATTTGCTCCAAATATTTTCAAGGGAATAAATTCTCCTTTCCCAAAAATATTATTTAGGAGGGATGTTGCCTCTGCAACCAGTCCTGTGAATTCCAATCCAAGGGATCTTAGGAAATTTCTCAACAAGAAAAGAGAAAAATTCCTAGCACCTCATTGTCATTGTGAACAACTAATCAACGCGGTGCTATTTTGTTGATGCTGCATTACGACTTCTGTCATGCCATCTGTTTTCACCAGACTTGCACCGTTTTCAGTCCAACCGTAAAAAAGAAGACGACACAATATCAAACAAGAATTTTCTGAACCAGAGTATCCTGAAGTATTATCCAATATGATAATTATGGGATAGAAAAGAAGAAGACAAGGAGTGCTCCTCGAATAGACTCGTCAGATTCTAGGCACTCTTTGGGGCTGAAGAGCGTGTTCAGTGATATTTTGGTGTCTTTAGAAACACCCGACTTCAGAAGAGAGTAACAGTGCCATTGGACTACCAGAAGATGACTTGAATTTTCTCTGATGAAGAAGAGACAAGAAATTCTATTATTGTAGAAACACATACTTCAGACTCATTCCTCGAAGAGTCTGTCTCTACGCATATGACGTAGGAAAATCTTGAAGACTTCATGAAGAGGATAGATGAGCAAGAGAAGATCATCCAGAAACAGCAGGAGACTATTAATGAGATCAGGGGGGTGCTCCAGTACCTGATCAATGAGAAAACGAAGAACAAGGGAGATTTTTCTTCCAAAACTTCCCATATCCCTAAGAAGGACAAAAGAAAGATAAAAGAAAATGAACCTTGTACTCCTCCTGGAAGTACTGGCAGCGAGGATCAAAATGAAGAAAAAGATAACCGTTCTGAACACTCTCTCCATCAATCCGAGAATTCAGAACATGAAGGAAATCCTAATGCTGCCCTCATAGAGAGCTTTCAAAATCAACTCAATGCTCTAGTTCATAAGAGCAATTTGCAAGAGTTGGGGGTCGTAAGGCCATATACGATGGAGTGGGAGAATATGCCATTTCTGAAAAATTACAAGCCTTTGAAGCTTAAGTCCTTCAATGATAAAGAGTCGCCAAATCAACACCTTTACTATTTCAAATCACAGACGGACCATTTGACCGGGACCTGATCATTATGCGAGTCTTTGTTAGTACCTCATGGGTCTAGCATTTGAATCGTTTCGAAGACTGAAACCAGAAACCATCAACTCGTGGAATGATATGAAAAATGCCTTCTTGACCAGATTTTACGAAGTTGATATGGAGATCTTAATGTTGGCGGAATTTTCTTTCATTGGGATCATCTTTCATAAAGAGAGATCTGCGAATATAAGCTACAAAGGAAATAAGACATGGTTTTCACAGAGTTGTGCTTTATTTTCCATAGAAGCTAAGATACGATTTTTGATTCACGAATAGTTGAAGTGCGGATCTCTTTCTCTAGATTCGCAGACTTAATAATGAGAATATGCTCTGCAGGGTCTCCTCATTATGTCTAAGTATATCATGAAAACAACGAACATGCCATCAGATTGAAACGTAAATATAAAGTTTGAGATTCGCGTCCCAATTGTCATTCGGATTGAAATGCTAATCTAAAGTTTGAGACTCGCGTTCCAATTGTCATTCATAGTAAAATGCGAATCTAAAGTCTGAGATTCGCGTTTTGATTTTCATTCAGAAGAAACAAGAATCTAAATCTTGAGATCACATTTCAATTATGATACAGAGGATTAAAAATATTGGTTACAAATTCTGAAGATTTAATACAGATTCACCAGACCAAAAGGTGGGAAATTAATACTTAGATTGTGGAGACCAATAGTTGGACAGTTATATCAACTCAAGAGTCTCCAAAACTCTATAAATAGCAGAAGGTTAGGCGGAAAAAGGGACCCGGAGATCAATATTATAGAGAGAGTCTTTTTATATCCAAGTGCTGGTGCTATCAAAATCTTAAAACTCTTGCCAACCAAAATCTTATACGGAGTGTCAACGGAGAGTAAGATCATCTGCCATAACTACTCTAGAACCCAGCTTTAAACAAGGAGTTAATTAGATTTTCTTCATCTTCTGTAAACGGAAAACCGTTAAAATTGTAATCTTTTATTGAGAAAATCCAATTCAATAAAGAATCATTTAGTGAATAGAAAATTGGTGACTCTACTAGGGAAACCTATCATCTCTAATGATAAGGTTGTAGCTCAATCTGATAAGATACCAGTTGGCAGCATGGTCGAGTCACTCGTCATTGAGTTCGACCAAGAAAAATATAAACAATTCCTTTCCTCTGGCTCCAGGAGCCTTAACTCCTAATGGAAATACCAGAAGGTATCTAACAACTTAGCCTCCAAGGAGGCTTCGAAGATGACGGTCCCGTTAAAGGACTCTTAAGACCAATCAGGTCTCAAAGAAGAATCGTCTCCTGCACCAGTACAACCAGCACAAGACTTAGGGTCTACTCCACTCAAAACCTACAATGATATCAAGAGGATGGACTAGGATCCCCATAACAAGAAGGAAAAATGACCATTTTCTGATTATCGAAAGATGATTCAGAAAACAAAGTTTCTCTTACCCGCACACTTAGAAAGAATTTAAGAAGAAGTAAGGCTCGCGCTCTCTATAGAGCTATGAATCAAAGAGAATCTGTCGAAACACAAGTGCGAAGACCTCCAGTTCAAAAATGGAGGCCAAAAAGCGAAGTAGTGGTTCCAGACAAAAAAAAAGATCAAGATGCAGATGGGTTTGTTCGTGTTTCTTACAAGAAACGTCAAACACCTACTAAGTTCATCTATGATTTCAAATGTGAAGTTTACATCCGTGTTTCATAGACAAGATGAGGGTCCCACTCTTGTGTCCCAAGAATAAGATGCGACTTTCAAGATCACATTTTTGCAGTTAGACGTGGAGCTCAGATTTGAGTACCAACAGAAAAACGTGATTTTTAAAATCATGTTTCTAAAGAAGAGTCAACCTCTAAGATCCATATTCCAACTTTGGCAAAAGCTCATCAATCAGCCACTACAGCTAAAATGAAATCCGCTTCTGGAATCTTTAAGGGAATAGAAAATCCTATTCCAAAGATATCATTTGGAGGAAATGCCATATCCATTAGCAAGACAATGAGTTCTAATACAAGCGAACTCAAAGAACTTCTCAACAAAACGAAAGAAGAATCCTGAGTGTCTCAATGTTATTGTGAACGATTGATCAATACTGTGCTATCACATTGTTGCTGTGTAGCAGCTCCTACTAAACAGTCGATTTTTAATCTACTTACAACATCTTCACTTCAACCATAGTAAAGGAGACACAATAAATAAGAATTTTCTGAACCTAAATACCCCGAAATATCATCCAATATGATAAACTTCAAGGGAAAGAAGAAGAAGAAGAAGAAGACAAAGAGTTTCCATAGAACAGATTCTTCTGACTCTTAACGCTCTTCAAGTTTAAAGAGTGTATTCAGCGAGATGCAGGGTATTTTTTAGAATATCTGATTTAAGAAAGGAGTAATAATGCCTATGGATTATAGACAAATGGCTGGAGTCTCTTTCGATAATGAAGAAGAAACAATAAATTTAGCTGTGGCTGAATTTCAGATATCAGACTCGTTCATCGAAGATTCCACATTTGCTCATATGATACAAGGAACTCCAGAAGAGTACATGAGAAGAATGGATGAGCAAGACAAAATCATCCAACAATAGCAAATAAAATTAGAGATATGATGTATGTCTTGCTGGAGTTAGAACAAGAAAGAAAGAAAGAGAAAGGCGAATCTTTTTCTAAAACTCCTCATGATTTAATAAACGATAGAGCGAAGAATACAGAAAATAAATCTCACATTCCTCCTAGAAATGATAATAAAAATAATAAAGACCATCGCGAAAAAGAAGATAATTGTTCTATGTATTCCCATTACCAAGAAGGAAATCTGAATCAGGAAGGAAATACAAACACTGCTTGGATTGAGAGTTTTCAAAATCAACTTAATGCTCTCATGCATAAGAATGATTTGCAAGAGTTGGGGATTGTGAGGCCATATCTGTTAGAATGGGAAAGTATACAATTCCCAAAAAATTACAAACCACTAAAGCTCAAATCATTTGATTGTAAATGATCATCAAGTCAGCACCTTTACTATTTTAAATCTCAGACGGGAGATTTGGTTGGGAATGATCCAATCATTATGTGAGTCTTTGTTAGTACCTTAACAGATCTAGCATTTGAATGGTTCCGGAGATTAGAACCGGAAAGTGTCAATTCATGGAATGATTTGGAAAAAACCTTCTTGATGAGATTTTATAAAGATAACATGGAAATCTCAATGGTAGTGCTCCTTGCCACAAAACAAAAAAAAGGAGAATCCACTCAGGATTTTATTAAAAGATTCAGAAATGATTCTTTAAGATGTCCGCATAGAATGCCAGAGAAAATATTGATAGAAACTTGCAGACACAATCTCTCTGCTAAAGTTGTTGTTAGGATGGGGGCTGTAAAGTTTTCTACTTGGAAAGATCTTTCATTACAAGTTGAGGAAGCTGAAAAAATTACACAGAGGCTTGAAGCTGAAGGAGGGAAACAAAGACAAAAAAATTCTAGACAGCATCAGTCTTCTTGACCCAATAGGAAAGAAACAATGACGACTGATACTCCGAATCCTACAAAATCTTCTCCAAAGTCCTACAAAATCTTCTCCAAAGGCTCCTCCTCAATCGCGGATTCCTTAGAAACAATATTCTTTTAAAGATGAGTATATCATTACTATCTTTAATTGGCTCATGACAAAGAATATACTCAAATTACAAGAATCAAAACGACCTAAAAAAGCAGAAAACGTTAATGATCCTAATTACTATGTGTATCATAGGATTATTAATTATCCTACCAAAAATTGTTATATACTCAAAGATAAGATTCAAGCTTTACTAGATGCCAAAGTTTTCACGTTGCGGGAAGATCAGAAGAAAGTAACAGCAAATATGCTGACTTTCGAATTTGGGAAAGCTCCCGATTGGATGGAATCAACTATTTAAGACAGAGTTCAACCCATTCTTAAAGGTACGATGAAGGTTGTGAATTATGATCCTCATCAAAAACAAAAAAGGATTGTGTCCTTTTGAAACTTCTAAAGGAGAAATAATATGGTTACATCCAGATTTCCTTAAAGATGAGCAATGGACTTCAAGATCATCTAAGAAGAAGGCACAAGGAAAAGCTTTTACTTCTAATGCTGTTATCACAATTTCCGAAGATGATACAGAAGTTCCTCCTCTCTCGGATTCAGAAGAAAAGTTAAAGATTCTTTGGCCGTTAATCTGGATCAGCCAAAACTCTCTGGGACTCGTTCAGGGAAAGATTACTTAAAGAATTATGATCAAGTAGTAGAATCTTAGCCACCTCCAGAGAAGAACAAGCAAAAGGGCTTAAATTTGACAAAGCTCTTAAAAACCGAAATAAAGAACTCGCAGAAAGTTATAAGAAGCCATTTCAATTTGATATATTGGCTCAATTGGCTAATATTCCATTAAGAATTACTTTGTATGAGCTCCTAAAACTCTCTAAATAAAATAGAGAAGTTTTAAGAGAAACTATGCAAGATTCTGAAGTGTTTCTCGAACAATGTCAAAAACAGTCAAATAGGAAGAAGTCTGTGCAGTATGCCATCAGACTTCCAAAAAGATTCACTGTATAACCTTCTCTCCAGAAGATATACAAGTCAAGAATAAAAAGCATTATCATCCTTCGTATTACTAAGGGTACATAAGGTCATCAGAAATTGATCGAATCCAAATTGATCCTAGATCTGCTCTAAGTATAATGCCGAGACGGGTATTACGATATCTTGGGATCTCTATGAATAGATTAGAAATAACAAATACCACCATTTTTGGATTCAATGCTAATGGTAGTAGACCACTAGGTAAAATAAAGTTGAAATGCCAGATCGGTGATGTAAAGACGGAAGTCATATGCTATGTAATAGATGTTGGCATGTCTTATAATTTTCTGCTTGGAAGGCCATGAATTCATATCAAGCTTATTGTCCCTTTTATACTTCATCAATGCATGAAGTATATTGACAAAGATGGAAATGTGAAAATATTGGTGGCAGAAATGCAACCCTTTAAAGGAGTTGAAAATTATTTTACAAATGCATTGTTGTATCAAGACACATTTGAAATAGCTGAACAACTTGCACTGGAGGCATCTGATAGCGTCAATGAAGCTGACACTGAATTAGGATCTGAAAATTCAGAATCTGATGATGGAAATTGGGATGGAGAACCCATTGTAATAAGCCTTCAAGGCCTTGATAACATCCCAATTCTGATGGTGAGTGGATAATCAATGAAGATATAGAATTTGCTTATTCTTTTTGTATTGATTCTAAACCCTCAAGTACTAGTACTGATGTGGTCAGTGATCACCTAAATAAAATATATTCTTTAACTTCATTTCAAGCACCCATTCGATCATCCTTTTACATACAAAGTGATGACGATGGAAATGCAAATGAAACTGTTTTTTAAGTTCCTCATAAAAATAAAGATAAAAAACCTATAATATTTGGAAAAGCAAATAACAAGGATGAAGGAAAATATTTAGATTCTGAGGAAGAGCAGGAAAATCGTAAATTCTTCTATTATAATAAAAATTCCCATAAGTTAATGAGAAAAATGGACTATAACCTAACCAAAGGTAGGGGGTTAAATTTTAGAAAAGGGAGGAAAGAAATACTTCAACCATTTGTTCTAAAAGGAAAGATGCTAGATTACTACAATAAAACTGACAGAGGATTGGGATATGTTACCACTTCTGAAGATCTTTCGGATATGAAATCTAAAAAGGGGTAACAAACTCATTCGTCAGAATCATCATGTTGGGATTCAGATGTAACTGTCGATGCTATTTTTCATGATGTGTCTCTTAATATGGTTTCTGCAGACCAAGAAAGACGAAACTAACGAAATATCACTAATCAAGGATGACACTTGGGCGAAACACCTCAATATGAAGTGGGAAATTCAGTTTGAACAATAAGAACCTCCGACTGATGATAAAGTGATCCAAATAAATATGGGTGACAAAATTAATCCTAAACCCATATTTAGAAGTAAAAATTTATCTTCAGAGTAAAAAAATGATATCTCTCATTTGAGAATACATTTATGTTTTCGCTTGGAATTATGAAGATATTCCAGGACTTGACCCAAATGTCGCAGTTCATAAATTAGATATTCGACCAGATGTAAAGCCAGTAAAACAACAACAATGAAGATTTCGTCCTGAAATTATGAGGCGATCGAACTAAAATCCAAAAGTTAATTAAGTATAGCTTCATTCGCAAAGAACAACATGTAGACTGGGTCACGAATATAGTCCCTGTAACTAAAAAGAATGGAAAAATCAGGTTCTACATTGATTTTAGAGATTTAAATGAAGCATGCCCAAAGGACGAATTTCCTTTACCTATTACAAATGTCATGATAGACAACACTTGTGGCTATGAAAGAATGTCATTTATGGATGGATTCTCAAGATATAATCAAATCATGTTGTATCCTGATGATGAAAAGCATACATCTTTCAGAACGCCACTTAGAGTATATTGTTATACAGTATGCCGTTTGGTTTAAAGAATGTTGGCACCATGTATCAACACGCTATGAATATGATATTCCAAGAGCATCTACGAAAGACAGTAGAACGCTATGCAGATGATCTATCAATTAAAAGTAAAAACATGGATGATCATCTTCACGATATGAGAACAATGTTTGACCTTATGCGGAAACGCCGGTTTAAGATGAATCCTACTAAATATTTTCTGGGAGTCTCCAGTGGAAAATTTCTTGGCTTTATAGTCACTTTCCAAGGAATTCATCTTGATCTAGATAAAATTAAAGCAATCCAAAATATGTCACCTCGTAAGAACCTCAAAGAATTGAAAGGACTACATGGTAGGTTAGCGTATATTCCTAGGTTCATATCAAATTTAACCGGGAAGTGTCAACCTTTTACAAGATTGATAAAGAAAGGGGTATTATTCATTTGGGATGACACATGTCAGAACGTTTTCGAAGAAATCAAAAAGTATCTTACCAAACCACCTGTTCTTGTAGCTCCGGTCTCAGGAATACCATTCCTTTTATATGTGAAAGCTATGGATCATTCCCTGGGAGCTTTACTGGTGCAAAAGAATAAATTGGGGCATGAACAAGCAATTTATTACCTCAATAGAATGATGATTGGGGCTGAACATCGATATAACCTAGTGAAAAAAGAATGCCTAGTTTTGGCGTTTGCAATACAGAAAATGCAACACTATTTAGTTGAGCAAACAATTCACGTTATATCAAGAGTTAATCCCATATGAATACTAATGACTAAACCAGGGTCATTAAATTTAAGACTATCTAATTGGGCTATTTTGCTATCACAATATTACATGCATTTTATCCCACAAAAATCAATTAAAGGACAAGCTATAACTGATTTTCTGGCTGAATACCCAATTCCAGCATCTTCAAAATTATATGATAATATTTTTGGTGAGATAATCGAAGGAAATAAAATTTCAAAGTAAGATATTCCAAAAGAAACTGCTAAAGTAAATATTGTTATAGTAGATGTGTAACAACTTTTCTTCGATGGTGCCTATAGAATGGGACTAAAAGAAAAGATAGTAGCGGGAGTGGGAGTCATTTTTGTTTCTCCTTATAACCACATCATTCCTCAATCATACTCATTGGTAAACTCATTTTCTAATAATGTTACTGAATACAATGCCCTAATGATTGGTCTGAAAATAGCCAAACAGCTGGGGGTGAAGTATTTAGAAGCGTATGGAGATTCCCAACTTGTCATAAATCAAGTTGGAGGGGAATATGAAGTAAAAAATGAGGACCTTTTACCATATTACCAAGCAGTTATAAAAATAGCTGATAGTTTTAATGGTTTCTATATCAGTCATGTGACACGCTATCAGAATGGTTATGCAGATTCGCTAGCTTCCTTAACTGCTAGTTTAGCATTACCCAAAAATTCTAGTAAGCATATAACAGTGGGAAGTAAGGAATTGTTTAGCCCGAAAAATGAGCTTGAACCAAGAGATTGGTGATTTCCTTACATACATTATGTTCTTTATCGAATATTGCCAGAAGATCCTAAAGAAGCAACAGCGATTCAAAGAAAAGCTGTTCAATTCTATTATAATGCCGAGCTTCAAACATTATATAGAAAATCTTATGATGAGATTTTACTTTATTGTCTTTCTAACAAAGAAGCTGAAGAAGCACTTGAAAAAGCTATAGCGGCATCTGTGGAGTATATTAATTAGGAACAAAACTCTGGGATAAACTCCGAAGAATGTGTTATTATTGGCCCAAGACGATGATAGATGCAGTTACTTATGCTAAAAAATGTAGAGCTTGCCAAATACATGTTAACTTCATACATCAAGCTCTGAAATATCTTCATCCAACGGCTACATCATGGCCATTCGAACAATGGGGAATGGATATTATTGGATCAATTTTGCCACCATCAACGATGGGACATCGATACATATTAGTTATAACAGATTACTTCTCAAAATGGACTGAAGCTGTTTCCTTGACTGAAGTTAAGTCATCAAATGTTATTAAGTTCATCAAATATTATGTTATTTACCACTTTGGAGTACTTAAGAGAATTATTCATGACAACAAATCTCAGTTTGTGAGTTAGTCATTCTCCAGGTTTTGTAATAAATATATGATTGAAAGTGTGGCTTCATCTCTATTTTAACCTGCAGCAATGGTTTAGCTGAAGCTTTCAATAAAACCATTGTAAAGCTTCTTAAAAGGTTCGTTTCATCCAATCAATGAGACTGGGATGAAAAGCTTGGAGAATGTCTCTGGGCATATCGAGCTACTGTCAGAACTCCTACTAAAGCTATGCCATTTTCTTTAGTGCATGGGTTTGAAACAGTGTTACCCTTGGAAATCCAAATTCCATCATTATGAGTCTTATTAGCAACTAAAATTATGTATAAAGAAAACATCAACAAAAACTTTTAGAATTGGAAGCTCTAGATGATAAATATCTTGAAGCCCAACAGAGCATTGAACTCTATCAAGCATGGATTTCCAAGACCTTAAGTAAATAGGTTAAGCAGAGAACTTTCAAGAAAGTTGATCTGGTCCTTTCAGTAAGAAGATCTATCATAATTAATCTAAAATCTAAAGAAAAGTTCCAACCAAAATGGGAGGGACCCTTTGTCGTTGATGCAGTCTATTCTAATGACGTGTATCGGTTGAAAAAAATAGAAAAGTGACGAAATAATGATGCCAATTAATGAAAATTTTCTGAAAAAATATTATTCCTAAATAATTGGACCAATTTGTCCACTAATCAAATATAGTTCATTCTCAACAACCCTACTATGCGGGGAGTAAAAAACATGAATAACTCTAATCTGTTTAGGCTAAGGGAAGATAAAAGTTTGGCATTTAAGGTCCAAATAAAATTCTTGATAACTCATTATGCTGAGGGTAAAAGCATGGCTAGCCCAACGCAAACAGCGTTTGGTAAAGGCTAATCAAATCCGTTTATAGCTGGGGGTTTGCTAAAATATTTATGAACTTATCCTAATAAGTTCCTGTTTTTGACAGATTTGAGATTCGCGAATATGAAATCAAAGGATCATAAAACGTGAGTTTCATAAGGTCGCATTTTAATACTAAAAGTGGTTTAAAAAGGCAGTCTTGAATTTTAAAAGCGCGAACTTTCATAAAGTCACGCTCTTCTTCTTTTCCTCCAAATTTGCTAAGTTAAAAATTATCTCTGGTAACAAAATTTCTTTTTCTCCAAATTTGCTAAGTTAAAAATTACCTCTGGCAAACAAAAATTTTCTTTCCTCCAAATTTGCTAAGTTAAAAATTACCTTTGGCAAAAGTGCGAATTTTCGTAAAGTCGCGCTCTTTTTTTTTTCCTCCAAATTTTCTAAGTTAAAAATTATATCTGGCAAACAAAATTTCCTTTCCTCTAAATTTACTAAGTTAAAAATTATCTCTGGGAAAAGTGCGAATTTTCATAAAGTTGTGCTCCGCTTCTTTCTCTCCAAATTTGCTAAGTTAAAAATTATCTCTAGCAATTAAGAAGCTATTATACTTTAAGTCAATGAATAGCGTGGATTTTAACTTGTTAAGGAAAGTTAATTGTTACTTCTATACTGATTCAAGAAACTTATTCATTCACAGCAAAATCCATTTTGGGCATTTGAATAGTGACTTTATATTGTTAAGTTAATTTATCTCTGAACAATATTCTGGAGAGTCAAAATAATCAAGTTAACAATTACCTCTAATGATCAAAATCAAAATGTTCATCAAGTTAACAGTTACCTCTAATGATCAATATCAAAATTATTCATCAAGTTAATAGTTATCTCTGATGATCAAAATCAAAATGTTTATCAAATTAACAGTTACCTCTGATGATCAACATCAAAATTATTCATCAAGTTAATAGTTACCTTTGAATGAATGATAAAAAAGTTCTTGAAATTAAGAAATTTTTTATTCATTACCAAATCAATATTACAAAGAGTTCCTTGATATCATACAATGAGTAGAAATAAGCACAAATCATTGAGTTAAGAGAACATTAAAATTTTTCGTCAATATCTATTATCCCTAATAGGATAACTTCATAAGTAAAGGAAAAAAACTTGCTTCTGTAGCCTCCTCCTACCGATAGTTAAAGAACTTCCAAGTTTGCTCGCTCAGCCATGATCAATGTCATCAGTGACTTGATTAGTTCAAAGCTGGGTGTACCAAATGCATGTTTCCAAGTATACAACTTGCGGAACTACTGAAATTGGGAGTTGCTGACAACCATTTACCATCCTTACTTTAAGGATGCTAGCCAAGAAATAAATAATGCCACACACCCAAAATTTTTTAGCTCATAAAAAGTACATTAGATCTTCTAGTTCTCCAAAGATATTAGAAAAATTTGAGAAGACAGGTGTCGGTCATTGTTAAGAAAATGAATCCGGTTATATCCTGCAACAGATCCAGAATCTTGTTAAGAAATATAAAAGAAAATACTTGATTTATGTTCATAATAAGAAAACTTGCCATAGTTAAGAAAAATAATTACGGTCATAAGGATCTTTTCAATGGGATATTCCTTCTATAACAAACCTGGCAGAAGACTAGGCACAAATAGGCCAATATTATCGGAGGTCTTGTAACATGCCAACCCCAGTCCGTTGCCCCGATCAAGAAAAAGGAAGAAGAACAGAACTCCATGGTAAAATTGACTTTGGAGAAGAACTTTAGAAAAGTTGAGAGTCTAGAAGAATTCTAAAGTCAGGTTGGCCTTTTGGAAGAAAGGCTGGGCACTTTTTATAGAGGATTTCATGATTAAAATCTTCGACCAAGAGATTTTATAGGCGAAATCTTCGGTTGAGATTTTTGACTCAAATATCAATAAGATTTATTATTATTGCATGGGACGCTTAGGCATCTGCCCAGAAGAATTGAGATCTTCGACTGAGATCTTTGATTAAAATCCTGTCATTAATGGATGCATGCAGCGCTTAGATCTTTGCACCAAAAAGTCAATTAAGTTGATGGAAGGTCACTCTATATATGTAAACATGTGGATTTTAACGCAGGGTTACACTTATATGTAAACCTGTGGATTTTTAACGCAAAGTTATACTTGTATGTAAATCCGCGGATCTTAATGCAGGGCTGCACTTATCGCAAACCAGAGTTCAAAATTTTATTCATACACAAGTTCATAGAGTTGGACGGAAAACTCGCGAATTTGAACTCAGAGGCTATAGACACATGAATTTAAATGCAGGGTCACGATTCTTATACAAACTTGTAGATCCAAATGTACAGTCACATTTTTTAGCACAAATTTAAGTCTGATATGCAAATTTTTCAAAATTAAGTTCAGAGATATGCGAAGGTTAATTAAGTTAAAAGTTTCAATGAGATGACAAATAGAAATTGTTCTTTGATAAAATCAGAAGGAAACATTACATCCATGACACTAACTTGAGTCAGCATTGCCAAAATGATAAGCTTACAAGAGCTCTTTGGACAATATTACAACTTAATGATTCAAAAGAGCCTTGATCCTTTCTTCTACATTGCTGATCTCCAACTGAATGACGTCATAAACTTGAACAATAGTTTGCTTGTGCAGTTCCTCCTCAATGGCAGTTATTTTGGCTCATGAAGTAGATTTCAAAGCTTCCAATTCTGCTTGATTAGCCAAAAGAGTTTTGATTATGCCATCCTCCTGACTTGACAAAACAATGAGATTCTTCATTGTCTCCTCACGTTCTTTATAGAATTGTTCAAGAAAAACTTGAGCCTTGGTAATAGTTTCCTGAGTTCTGACAATGGCTGCATCATGACCTTTGACAGTTGTAGTAGTATTTTCTATTTGAGCAGATAAAGATTGGCTGTTTAATTGATTTCCGTCAACACGGTCTTGACAAGCATCAGATTTTTCTTTTATTTCCTTCTGGAGCTTGCATTGTTCCTCTATCAGTTTCTGCAAAGTGGCCTCAACCATTTCTGACTTAGCTGCCTTGTGAATTTTCAATAAAGATTCAGCATAAGTCTGAAGTTAAGTTAACATTAGTTTATTCGGAGCTGTTTTTTCTTCTCCACCAATGCTTGATATGCCAGTTGCATAAAAATTAAGAACATCGGCAATTGAGGAGAAAGAACTCCCTTTCAGAATTTTGTCAATACAGTGGTCCAGAAAGTCAAGAAAAACTTTAATAGTATGTTGGAGTAAATCTGCTTCAAAAGCATCCACTTCTGCACAACTTGTTGATGAAGAAGTATCTGTAATGAGATCGCTGCGAAAAAACAAGTCTTTGACTCCGCGCTTTTTAGATGAGTGAGAAATCAAATTCATGTCAACATCATCTTCTTTTTCCTCTTTAGCAGTTTTGAAATTTGAACTAAGTATTCCTGTGCTAGCTTCAGCCAATACAGCTTGTGGAATGATTGGCAAGTCATTAAGGCACCTCAATCTCATCCGTCTGTAAGAGATCTTATTAGGAGAAGATTTAGATTGAGGAGAAGTTGGAATAATGGGAGATGCAGGTCTGTCTATTGGGACTATTGCAGTGCTCCTTTCATCTCTTGACTTGAATCCTTCGAAGTCATACTCTATCCCAAAATCCTCTATTCCAGCTACTTTGGTGTTGCCAACCTCTCTCTTTTGAGCATACCATGCTCTGATGTCTCTCAAACAAGTGAGGCTCAGGTTAAAGTTATGAAGCTGGAATGGATAGCAGAACACCATTTGCAAAGCCCAAAACTCAGAGTCAAATTTGGAGTCTTGAGTGGAAGATTGAACTTGGCCTCTATACCACCAGAGATGAAATGAATCCAAGCTCTGTTTCCCTCGAATAGATTCCCAGTAAAGCTCATGTCTGTATTGGGATATCTTACATACAATTGATCATACCCAAACTGTCGAGAAAATTGACTTGGGTAATAGGTTTCAATATAACAATGGTTCCCTAAGCGGAGAACCAAGTGCCCTGGACGGATGCTTATGAGCCACTAGAAATACCAAGAGACAGAGTCATGAAATTATCAGCACTGGCTACATCCATGTAATTAGCATTTGAAAAGTAAGAAAAACATTTGTATAACTATAACTCATAGTTAGCATGATATCGAAGTGTTATGCTGATCGTAGCCATGTAATCTCCTTTCCAGTGGGATTTCTCATAATGCTGAACTTTGGGAGAACTCAAGTCTGTTTGAGCATCAATTGGACTCATCAATGAAGGACAGTGCAGAACTATCCAAAGCATTAAATAACTGTATGGAAGTTTCACCTGCGAATTTGGAGTCTTGATAATCAATCTTCCCTCATCATCATGCTCCTTCTTAACATTGCAGAATCTATCAACCAATTTTCTCAATCCACTTTGAATTCCACAAAACATTGCTGATAGCAAATTGAGTGGATGGCCGAATGTTAATAAGACTGCCGGATATACCACTCTGATTGATAGAGTTTCTTGTGATAGACCATGCATTTCTTCAACCATAACATCAAGAAACCTACCAACAATACAGGATCTGATAAAGGTTGTAAAGCCTGATAATGAAAACTTTCAAAAGATGTCCCGATCTTGAAAATATCCTCATCTGATTCAGCAATGTATGCATCAGTTCCACAGTGAACAATCATTTCTTCAATCTCCTTCTCATAAAAGACAGACGAGTTAAATTAAGATTGTTCCTCGTAAACTTGGGGAAAAGATACTGTAACCACTTCTTTTACTTCACGTTACGAGCGTTAGACATTTGAGCACAAATGTAATAGTGGTAAAACAATTCTCAATATGTATCGTAAATCATGGGATCCCGAATCTTCAATAAATGGAGTTCTTCTTCTCTAGGGACATATTCTTCATATGGAATATCTCGCATAGGTAACCCTAAAATCTCACACATCTCATGGAGGGCAAGTCCTAGTTCACCACGAGGCGTAAAGAAAATACAAGTATAAGGGTTATACATCTCCAGTAAAGAAAAGAAATGGAATTGATAGGTGGAATTCCATGTTGAGTTTCCCTTATATCATGATAAATATTTATGTGCTTTAGTTGGTCCACAAAAACTCTTAAGAAAAATTTGATCAAAATAGTCCATTCTCCCTTAGGAGAACAATGGATCCATCCAATAGGATGAAAATCTTGGACTAAAAATTCTCCTTGTGCATCAACAAAATGGTGTAAGAAAATTTGGGTAACCACTGGAGTTTCACCCAAAGGGAGATCTTGCTTAAAAGATACTAGAAATACTCCACAAAAGTATTTTTTAGTAGAATGAGAAAATGCACCTCGTGCATTGAATGCACCCAACAAAACATCTTCTTGTGGCTTGATTAAATGCCAATCCATAGTTCTTGGAATAGAAAGGGATTAGAGATACAAAAATGGATAAGACCTCTCCATGTCAAGAAGAAACAAGTCACGACCATTAACTTAATGGAGCTACTTATAAATCCCATCATCTAAGTAGTCGTCGGGGATTGGGACATGATTACCAAACTAAAAAAGAGCCTTGTTCAATAAAGTCCTATCCTTTCCCTCAAAAGGAGCAGTTGTCATGAATTCCCACAATATAGGGCGAGCAGGGTTCAAGATTTTACTCTTCCTCTCTCAGCCATTAGATGCTGCACAAGCTGGGAAGACTCGACCGAACCTAAACTATTTTTCACCATTGTAAGTATGATCAAAATAATGATCTTTCGGCCAAGGGTTTAAAGTATAATTCACTGCATGAAAAGAAGAAAGAATTAAAATAAAATTGTGAAAAAGAAGATGCTCTCTTAGGGTCAAAGTACAAATTGCAAATATAATATGAAGCAAGAGAATCACATCTGACCAGGCTCCTGCCGAACCATTATAAAGCTAGAGTAGCTTGAGGATTTTGAGAACCACTGCTAGATGGACTAGAAAATGAAGCCTTCTTCATCATCCTCTTAAAAGTTTTAAGAAAAATTTGGCATAAAAAAAATTGAAGACGAAGGGTCTTGAAAGTTGAAGGAAAATTTAGAGTTCAAATTTCTTTCAGAAAGTGTTAAAATACCCTAAAAGATGAGTTTAAAATTTTATAACAGATGATGTGATGGATGAGGTCTCTATCCCAAATCTCGTGAGAATCTCTTCATTAATGAAGCTCAGAAGACGTCTCGATCTCTACGCCAAAAAAGTGATAAAATTCCGAATATACTGCATAAAGCGCAACATCTGTGGCTCTAATATAGAGTCGTGCATTTTTTCAAAAGCATGGAATTCGTGATTCTAATATAGAGTCGTGTTTCCTTTCAAAGTGCGAAATCTGTGAAGATTGCATTTTTGCCAAATTATCCAAAGTATTTCAAAATACCTCCAAAACCATAGAGTTTTGAAAACTTTGAGTGGGTTTTGTTGGCAGAATTTTCTTTCATTGGGATCATCTTTCATAAATAGAGATCCGCGAATATAAACTGCAGAGGAAATAAGACATGTTCATCACAGAGTTGTGCTTTATTTTCCATAGAAGCTGAGATGTGATCTTTGATTTGCGAATGAAGCTAAAGTGCAAATCTCTTTCTCTAGATTCGCAGGCTTAATAATGAAAATATGTTCCACAGGGTCTCGTTATCGTGTCTTAGCATATCATGCAAATAGCGAACATGCCATCAGATTGAAATGCGAATCTAAAGTTTGAGATTCGCACTCCAATTATCATTCATATTGAAATGTGAATCTAAAGTCTGAGACTCGCGTTCCAATTGTCATTTAGATTAAAACGTGAATCTAAAGTCTGAGATTCACGTTTCGATTTTCATTCAGAAGAAATATGAATCTAAATCTTGAGATCCATGTTTCAGTTACGATCCAGAGGATTAAAGACATTGGTTACAAGTTCTGGCGATTTAATACAAATCCACTAGACCAAAAGGTAAAAAATTAATACTCAGATTGTGGGGGCCAACAGTTGGACAGTTATATCAACTCAAGAGTCTCCAAAACTCTATAAATAGCAGAGGTTTAGGCGGAAGAAGGGACCCGAAAATCAATATTATAGAAAGAGTCCTTTTACATCCTAGTGCTGGTGTTATCAAAAGCTTTGAATCTCTTGCCAACCAAAATCTTATACATAGTGTCAATGGAAAGCAAGATCGTTCTCCATAGCTACTCTAGAACCCAGTTTTAAACAAACAGGGAATTAGATTTTCCTCATTTTCTGTAAATGGGAAACCATTAAAATTGTAATATTTTATTGAGAAAATCCAATTCAATAAAGAATCATTAACAATTTTATGGTGAACACTTAATGCCAGCACTCCTTGCCACAAAACAAAAGAAGAGGGAGTCAGATCGAGACTTCATTAAAAGATTCAGAATTGATTCTTTGAGGTGTTTGCATGGGATGTCGAAAAGACTCTAGTGGAGACCTGCAAACATAATTTCTCCACTAAAGTTCTCGTCAGGATGGGAACTGTAAAGTCTTCTTCTTAGAAAGATCTTTCAATACAAACCGAAGAAGTTGAAGAAATTGCATAGAGGCGGAAGAAGGAGGAAAACCAAGAAGAAATAACTCTGGAACACCACAATCATCTCGATCTAAAGGGAAAGAGACGATGATAATAGACGCTCCAAGCCCAACTAAACCTCCTCCAAGGATCCCTCGTCAATCGAGGGCTTCTCAAAAACAATATTCTTTTAAAGATGAGCACACTATAACTATTTTCAAGCTACTCATGAAAAGGAATATGTTGAAATTACCAAAGGCGAAGTGCCTACTCATGAAAAAGAATATGTTGAAATTACCAAAGGCGAAGTGCCTTGAAGAAATAGAAAAGCTTAATGATCCCAATTATTGTGTGTATTCGGTTTATTAACCACCCTACTAAGAATTGTTACGTCTTAAAGGACAAAATTCAAGCCCTAGTGGATGCTAATGTCATCAAGCTGCATGAAGAGCAGAAGAAAGTGACAGCAAATATGATATCTTTCAAATTTGGAAAAGCTCTAGATTTGGATAGAGTCAATCATTCAACACGGAGTTCAATCAATTTCCAAAGGCACAATGAGAGTTGTAAATTATAATGCTCATCAATAACGAAGGAAAGGATAATAAGGAAAGGTTTATTTTCCTTTGAAACATCTAAAGGAGAGATAATGTGTGTACATCCAAACCATCTTAAATATGAGCAGTGGACATCAAGTTTATCTAAAAAGAGGTCTAAGGGCATGCACTTCTAATGCTGTCACTGTAGCTCCTGAAATGACACAGCAGTCCATCCTCTTTCAGACTCAGGAGAGAAACTCAAAGAATCATTGGCGTTCAGTGAAAACTAACAACAACCTTCTGGAACTCGTTCAGGAAGAGATTACCTGAAAAATTATGATCAGGTGGTTGAATCTCAGCTTCCAGAGAAGAACAAGTAGAAAGAGCTTAAGTTTGATAAATCTCTTAAAAACACGGAGAAAGAACTGACAGAAAACTCTAAGAAACCTTTCCGGTTTGATGTATTGGCACAATTGGGCAACATTCCTATAAGAATCACTTTGTATGAGCTCTTGACGCTATCTAAGTAGACTAGAGAAGCCTTAAGAGATCTAAGGTGCAACGCACAGTATCAGTGTAGCGATGTACATGTCATTCCTACAGGGATCTAAGGTATTTTTGCATTCTCGCTAATCCTATTATTCTAATGGACTAACAAAGGATTCTAATTTGAATTTAAGTTGTTCTAATTAGTCTAGGATATAAAATCCACTAGTTTCCAATCATGAATTACTTCTATTATCTTCGTCCTATCATAAAAATTTGATCTTTTAGTTTTAATCTTTACTTAAAGTATTTTAAGCATGTGTTATCAAGTAGTGTGAAAGCATAACGCATCAAAGATACAATTTTTTTATAGAGATAAACTAAATCGTTAGATAACTCTATGACAAAGATGAAAACTAACAACCCTAAACCCTAACTAAGCATAGGCTATCAAGAAATCTAATTCAACTATAATCTATCAAAGCATTAATCTACGAGTAGTTATATTTTAATCTTTTCATTGAAAAAATCTTATCTCTATTATTTTATTTAGGAAGAAAACACTAGAGAGCAACTACATGGTGGATTACTAGTTTCATCTATATCCTAGAGCTAAACTAAATTGCTACTCATAGTTCTAGTTAACAAGATCATATTTTTATTCATGAAAGTAAGAAAATCTAATTTAGAAAGTAAGATTAATCTAAAATAGAAAGCAATTAGAAAAAAATTATTTAAGAAAAATTGATGAACAACAAAGAATACCTCTGGAGTTTGGCATGTGGTCGTCATTCCTTTGGCAAAACTCTTATTTTATTCAATAAAATTCGAGTACAAAATTACGTCATATGATAAAACCCTAGATTACAAGGGTACGATCAATGTATAGGTTTCGGAGAATCAAACCCTAATTTGAGTACAAGTGAGAAACTATAAAATTACATCGAAGCCCCGTAGAAAATCACCCAAAGTGGGGCCTATTGGACTGCCAATTGGCAGCTATTTCCGCCAAATGGTGTTTTGTTTAGTATTTCTTCTGCATGAGTCTCTTCTTCTTTTCCTTCGATTTTGATGACTTTATTGAACTTTGACTCTCTGCAGCATCATAGTCTTATAGTTTTGTTCACTTTTAACTCCTCTCTAGGCTTGATTTCCTAATCCAGCTCTGAGTTTATGTCATTTCTCTGTAGAAATAGGTTTACTGAAAACTCACTAAAAATACCCGAGTAACATTATATAAATACAAAAATAGATAATATAAAGGCTATAAATATGCAATATATGACACTCATCGCATCCCATACCTATCTTGTGCTAGTCCTTGAGCAAAACCTAAACCTAAAAAGAAAAATCTTAACTCAATTTAGTAGGAATCGCAATTGCACTTAGCACGTCCAACAAGCCGTTAAACTCCTAGGTTATCTTAGTGGACGAGTTGTGTCTTATGAGGGTTTGTAGTGAATATACCCACAAAATTCGTGAAGAAAATAGATTAAGGAATAAAGAAAAGAAAAATTAGGATAATAAAAAATCAAGACAAATAAAAAATTTATACAAAAACGAAAAAAAATTAAAAATATTTTTTTCAATTAATCTCATTTATGTATAAACTCAAGAATGCATTTAGATTATCAATTTTAAGTCAAGGGTCATATCAAATGCACTTATTATTCTAATCAAAAATTCAAATCTTATCTTTCAATACCTACTAATAGATAATTCATTGGTTCCATACATCTACGTGCACGTATAATAGTCTACTTCGGCCTTAGAGTCCAACTCTAACTCATGATTCATTTCCTCTCTCATATCATTTTTTTTAAAGAATATTTCACTTTTTATGCAAATATTCACACTTTCTTAGGCGCAAAGTACCCAATAAATTGGATCATACTCTTTTTTTTCTTTCTGAGCTTATTATCTTAATACCAGGTTCACTCCCTTTTTTTTCTTCTCTCATTTTTTTCATTTCTAAGGCTATTGCCTTAATACCAGGCTCACCTCTTTTTTTTCTTCTTTAGAGAGAGAAGACTACTCAATCGTTATCATTTTTGTCCTTAACCTAATAAACTATTGTTAAGTAAAAATTAGATGTATACTTACCTAAAAATTACTGTTAGCGGTATTTATTTTTCATTTTTTAATATTTTTATAAATTCTTAGTGTATCATCCAATCTTCTCTCCTATCAAATTTCAAATCTAAATTTATTCTTTTATTTGTAATTAGGTTGATTTATTGAAGAAAATATATAATAATTTTTTTAATTTTGTTTTTTTACATAGTTACCCTAAAAACTACCTGAAGTGTAAAATTAAAAAACCTCCAAAAAAATCTGAAAATAATATAAAAATCCTAGAATAAAAACTAAAAATCCTAGAAAAATAAAAAAATAATAAAGAAAATAAAAATCTCCTTATCCACTCCCCCACATCTAAACTTGTGTATGCTCTCATACACAAATTATTGGTATTGTCCTCTTTGCCTCCTACTTGACTCTCCAGGTGTACGACGTACACGTGCAGTAGAAGTCTATCCGCAATCAATTTTTTTCAATCGACACCAAATTTTTTCAAAACCATGCCAGACAACATTGATTTGCTCAGTGGGATCCGCTAGCAAGTCTTGGTCAAAGAAGGCGTCATCTTCCTTCTCTTGTGTTAACTCAGTGACATATATATTTTCATCATCCGTATTTCTGTTCCAATTCTCTAGAACAACAACGTGATATGTCATTGAAATATGCTCTACAGCTATAAACACACGTGAGAATGCATATGCATCAAATTCTGGACCAGATATAAATCCACAACACAATTGTATAATTAGTACGGCAGAGGCAAACTAATCCTCGACTGCATCTAAGCATTGATAATGGTGTCGACTAATTGTATGCGCATACAAAAATGATTATCCTGACGCATGATGCGATCAACAATATGTAGTGTGGGTGTGCAAAATGAGAACATGTGTGTAATCCCCATTACATTAGTATTGATCAAGCGGCAAGTCGCGTGTACATTGCAATAAAGTGTCTTTCTGTTGATCCCTCTATCTCGTGTTATTCTACAATTCGGGCCTATCGATGTAAGATTGTCCTCAATCGCGTTTGGGGTTTGATTCCCAGGGTGAAGGAGGATACTGGTGAATGCAGAGATGGCCGCTACGTGCACTTCATGGATTTCTCCATGCCAGTGGAGTTTAATGGTTTTGCGATTCTCCAAAATATCGGATTTTACAAACCTTACATAAAACTCCTCTATTAACTATGGAATGTAGTATGAATTGGGCGTGTATATCAAATAATTCCATCCCAAAGTTTCGATAGTGGATATAAAATATACAGTAAATGCAGCAAAAATCCCACCAAAGAGTTTTTCACAAGCAAACCGTGCCTTTGGATTCTATCAGAGACCACAAAAAATTATTCAAATTTAACATTAAACAGTGGATCTAGTAAGAATCACCTCTCCTAAAGTTTCAGGGGGAAATCCACAATTCTACTGCTGAGTGGTTGTTTTTGCCGCGGATTGGCGACAGAAATTCTGGTACACAGCTTCGTGGAAGAGGAAACTCTGGGTGAACCCTGCGCTCTGGTCACGTCTAGTTTGAGCAAAAAGTGGAGAATCTCGACTGATCTACAAAGAAGAAAACAAAGAAGCAATGGAGGCTTTGGGGGAGGATGAGGGCTGATAGGGTTTGGGTTTGGGGCTGGTTGGGAATTTGTAGTGATGGCAAATTTCGATCAGCCCTCACCTTTCCTCAGTTTTATTTGCAACCCTCACTTCTATTGTATCGTGCATCATGTTAGTAATGCACAATATACATAATATACTTTCTAATATACAAATGAATACATGCCTCTATGCACAGATTGGATCATGAATTGTCACGACCTCTGCATTATCGCTCGAGTCTCTAAAAACGGTTTTAATCTCTGACCGTTCACTTTGAATAATTTACTATTTTTAGGGTTCTTGAGATCGATTGCACCATGATGGTGCATCGCCAGTGCTATGTACGGTCCACTCTATTTTGACCTCAATTTTTCAGGGAATAAATGTAGTCTCGAATTATATAAGAGAACTTTTTGCCCTAGTGTAAATGACTTGTGAATGATCGCTTTGTCTTGAAACACTTTAGTCTTCTCTTTATAAATCTTATCACTCTCATATGCATCCCGTCTAATCTCATCAAGCTCATCAAGTTGTAGCCTCCGCTGCTCGCCGGTTTTTTTGAGCTCAAAATTAAGAAATTTAAAGGCCCATAAAACCTTATTCTCAAACTCTGCCGGTAAATGACATGCTTTTCCAAATATCAACCGATATGGAGACATACCTAGATTGGTCTTGTAGGCAGTACTGTAATACATCCGCTAGTTTACATGACCAATCTTTTCTGTTGTGATGCACTGTCTTTTCCAAAATCAGTTTGATTTGGCGATTAGAAACTTTCACTTACCTACTGGTTTGTGGATGATATGGTGTAGCTAACTTGTGGATAATAGAATATTTCTACATGAGTGCCTCAAATGATCGGATAGTAAAATGGGTACCGTTATCAGTAATGATAGCTCGAGGAGTGCCAAATCGAGAAAAGATATTTTCTTTCAAGAACTTGACAACAACTTTGTTGTCATTTGATTTTGCGGCAATTGCCTCTACTCATTTGGAAACATAATCAACAATGACCAATATGTATTGGTTTCCAAATGAGTTGGGTAACTGTCCCATAAAATCTATACCCCATACAATGAATATCTCGAACTCAATGATGGATTGTAGAAGCATCATATTGCACTGTGAAAATTTGCCTGCGAATTGACATCGTGTGTATGTTTTGCAATATTCCACAGAATCTTTAAAAATAGTTG
This sequence comes from Dracaena cambodiana, assembly GCA_036321105.1. NCBI lineage: Eukaryota > Viridiplantae > Streptophyta > Magnoliopsida > Asparagales > Asparagaceae > Dracaena > Dracaena cambodiana. Next base: position 17,312,862 of record JAYEPQ010000001.1, on the reverse strand, counting down.
GCTAATAAAAGGAGAGGAGAGGACCAAAGTGTTTTCTACAAGGAAGATCATGAAAAAGGAGATGACACTTTAAATCTCATCGTTAGGTATTGATGTGTTATATTTACTGCAAGCGCACAGTATCGTTGTAGCGCTATACAGGTCGTCTCACAGGGATCTAAGGTGTTTATGCGTTCTTACTTTCTCTATAGTTCACCGGACTAACCAAAGGTTCTAGGTTGATATCGAATTTATCTAAGTAGCCTAGGATTTAGAATTCACTAATTTCCTACCATGTTCTTACTTCTAATATTTTCTTCTATCATAAAAATTCGATCTTTTTAGTTTAATTTTTACTTAAAGTGCCCTAAGCATGAGCTATCAAGTGTTGTGCAAGTATAGCTCATCAAAGGATGCTACTTCTTATAAAAATAAACTAAATATTGTAGATAATTCAAATAAAATAGTAAAACCAGCAACCCCAATCCCTAACTAAGCATAGATTATCAAGAATCCTAATTCAAGTATAACCTATCAAAGTTCTAAACTTCGGGTCCGCGTATTTTAATGTTTCATTTGAAAAATCATGGCTTTTATTAATTTTATTTAAGAAGAAAAATATTAGAAAATAATTACATGATAGATCTTAGTTTCATCTACATCCTAGGGCTGATCTAATTAGCTACTCATGATTTTTGCGAAGAAAGATCAAATTTTAATTCATACAATGATAAACCCTAATCTAGAAAGCAGTAAACCCTAATCTAGAAAGCAGTAAAATTTATGCAGAACGAAAATAAGAATATCCAGAGCAATGGGTTACCTCTGATCACGGTGTTGTGCCGTCAACCTTCAATAAAAACCCCCAATTCATTCAATAGAGAAAATCGCGTACAAAAATAAAATCCAGAATCCAGAATCCAGAATCCAGAATCCCGTCAAAATACAAGGGTTAGCCCATAAATAGGCATCGGAAACCAAACCCTATTTCTATCCGAACCTAAAAGTGAAAACAATTACAACAAAGCCATAGGAAAAATCTCAGCGCATGGGGCCCAAAGTGGGCCGCGAAATAGCGGTAAAAACCGCTAAATAGCGGGTAAAAGTTGAGATAAATTCATGAAATTTTGTACACATGTAAATCTTGTCTTCTAGCTTTAATATTCCTGACTTTATTCGACTTTTAGTCTCTACATAATTATATTCTCGTAGTCTTTCCCACTTTAGTAACTTTTCGGACTCTGATTTCCGACTCCGACTCTTATTTCATGCCTTCTCCTTGTATAATTCGGATTACCTACAAAAGACACTAAAAATACCCGAGTAGCATTTATTTATATACAAAAATAGATAAAGTATGAGAGGAAAAATACAATATATGTTATTCATCACACTCCCACACCTATCTTTTGCTAGTCCTCGAGCAAAACCTAAATCTAAAAGAAAAAAAAAAGAAAAAAAAAACAAAAGTCCTAACTCACTTTCGCAGGAATCGCGATTACACTTAGCACGTGCAACAAGCCTTTAAACCCCTAGGTTACCCTAGTGGACGAGTGTTGTCTCGTGAGGGTTTGCAGTGAATATACCCACAAAATTCATGAAGCAGATAGATTAAGAAATAAAGAAATGAAAAATAAGGATAACCAAAAATCAAGAAAAATAAAAATTTTATACAAAAGAAAGAAGAATCTTTTTTTTTAATCATGTTTTCATTAATTAATCTCACTAATATACAAACTCAAGAACGCATCTAGATTATTAATTTTCAAATTGAGCGTCATATCAGATACACTTATCATTTTAATCAAAAATTTAAATCCTATCTTTCAATACTCACTAACATATAATCCATTGGCTTCTATACATCTACGTACACGTGTGATAGTCTACTTCTGTTTTGGACTCGAACTCTAACTCATGATTCATCTCCTCTCTCATAACATTTTTTTTTTCTTTTTTTTTTTTTCCTTTTTTTTTTTTAAGAATATTTCACCTTTCATGCGAATATTCACGCTTACTTAGGCGCAAAGTACCCGATTACTTGGATCATACTCTTTTTTCACTCTTGAGGCTATTGCCTTAATACCAGGCGCACCCCATTATTTTATCACTCTCGAGGCTATTGCCTTAATACCAGGCTCACCCCATTATTTTATTCTCACCTTTTTTTTTTCATTTTTTTTAATTTTTTTTTAATTTTTTTTAGAGAGAGAAAACTTACTCAATCGTTATCATCTTTGTCCTTAACCTAATAAACTATTGTGAAGTGAAAAATAGATGTATACTTGCCTCAAAACTACTGTTAGCAATATTTATTTTTCAGATTTTGATCTTTTTTATAAATTTCAAAGTGTATCATCCAATCTACTCTCCTATCCAATTTCAAATCTAAATTTATCCATTTATCTGTAATTAGTTTGGTCTATTGATGAAAAATATAATTTTTCTTTTTAAAAAATTTTTTTATTTTTTTTTAAAATTTTTTTAAATTAGTTACCCTAAAACTACCCAAAGTGTAAAATAAAGAAACCCAAAATACTAAAAAAAAAAAAAAAATAAAGTCCTAAAAATAAAAATCTCTTAAAAACTACTCCCCCACACCTAAACTTGTGTATGCCCTCATACACAAACCAAGTGTGGTAAAACAAAATGTGAAAACTATTATACAAATACTATACAAATAATGAGAGTCGTAAAAGTTACGATCTCAATATCATCACCCTATTAACGCATGAAAAGCGGTTACGACCTCTCGATCGCTTCCCACTTTCATAGTGTGTGCGTTTTAAACGTGAAGTGGGTGCATTATTATATTTCATCAACCTCTTACAAGTCACGATATTACCTGTCTGCTTCTTATGTCGTCCTCGCTTTTTCTTTGTCCACATGTAAGCATTAACAATTGGATTAAAGAATTCTTTATTATAAACCTGCCAATCATCGTTAGCAACAAGCATACATGTAGAAATATCATGAGGTGAGAAGAGTCTAATATAATTAAATGAATGTGGTGGTGGCTCTTCTAACTCATGAAGTAATGCGAGCTCCTCTGCAAACAAATCCTCAAAAGTTTGCTCATAATTCAATGGCACATTTGCACAAGTATCATCATATATAAAATCAGTATGTGCCAATTCTTCTAATAGTATGAGCTCATCTTTGAACATTTGCTCAAATAAAGGTTCATCATCAGTGGAAGAGGTTGAATGAGAGTGCAAACTATGAATCATATTAACCTCAATGAGAGAGCTCGTTGCGTGCTCATCCATATTAAATATGTTCAATGCCACAGTCATATTTCCAAACGATAACTTCATGAGACCACTCCTACAATCAATCAATGCATTTGATGTTGCAAGGAATGGTCTACCCAAGATAATGGGAATTTGATTCCGTGGATTGGAGATTGGCTCAGTTTCTAAAACAATAAAGTCTACAGGAAAAATAAACTCGCCAATCTTAATGAGCACATCTTCAACCATACCAAGAGGTCTCTTAATTGAACGATCAGCTAGCTGTAATGTGACCTTGGTAGGTTGAAGTTTTCCTAACCCCAGTTGCTGATAAACAGTGTAAGGAAGCAAATTGACACTTGCCCCTAAATCAAGCAACGCCCTATCAAATGTAGTGTTCCCAATGGTGCATGAGATTGTAGGGGAACCTGGATCTTTGTACTTGATAGGCAAGGAGTTAGAGAGGATATGTGATATATTTGCAGTAAGAAAAACTTTCTCAGGAACGTTTCTTGCTCGTTTCTTACTGCACAAATCCTTGAGGAACTTAGCATAAGTAGGAACCTGTTGTATCATGTCAAGGAGTGGAATATTAACCTTCACTTGCTGAAATGTTTCAAGAATCTTTTCTACTTGCGGTGAAGGCTTCCTAAGCCGATTTGGATATGGTGCTTTCGGCTCAGGAACAGGTTCTTCCAAATGAGTACGTGACGGTGATGGAGGTGATGGAGATGATTGTGGAGAAACGGGTGGAAGAGATGATGTAGCCTGCGAGATAGTAGGAGTGGGATCAGGGGGCACGGCTACACTATTATCCACTTGCTTGCCAGATCTAAGCGTGTGAATGGCATTGCATTGGTGGACGTGCGACTGATTGGAGTTTGAGGAACTGGCGTTAGGATTTGTTATGGGTTGACTTGGAAAAGTGCCCTTGCCACGTTCACTCATTTGATTAGCTAGTTGTCCAACCTGCTGCTCTACATTCTTAATAGATTGAGAGTTCACGAGCAGGTGCTGATCTGTTCTTTGAATAAAATCAGTTGACACTTTCATAAGATTCTGCATGTATGTGTCAAGGTTGGACTGAGACTTGAGAAGATTTTCAACGTGCTTCTCAAGTGACTGAAGTCGCTTTTCTTGTTCATTATTAGACCCCTGTTGTGGATATGAGTGGTTTGGTACAGGTGGTCTATTCTGGTTGTTCCCATGGTTTGAAATATTTGGGTGTTGATAAGTACCCATATTTGGTCTTGGAAACTGACCAGTGGCTGGAGGTTGCATGTTAGGGTTAGGGCCCCCCTGATATTGCCCTTGACCCCATGATAGATTTGGATGATTTCTCCAGCCAGGATTGTATGTAGGAGCGTAAGGATTGTTCATGGGTTGTTGTTGATATAAGGCGTTAGCCTGCTCAAGTGTGCGACCCATGGAATTCATTAACAATGGACACTCCTCCATAACGTGATTGGGAGTTCCGCAATTAAAGCATGTGGGACTTTGGAGTTGATTCACTTGACCCACTGGTGGAGACTGAGCACTAGGAGTCTCCAGTGCCTCAATTCTTCTCATAAGGGCTGCGATCTTTGCTTCAGCAGCTATAGAGCTGTCGACGCTATGGATCCCACTCTTATGAGCAGAAGTTGATATACTGGGCTTCTCAGTGGAACTCTCCCATTGCATAGTCTTCCATGATAAGTCCTCAAGAAAGTCCCATGCTTCATCCTCGTTTTTCTTCATAAACTCCCCTTGACACATGGATTCCAGAAGAGTTTTGGATGTGTAATCGAGTCCTTCGTATATGATTTGACACAACCGCCACTTTTCTATCGCATGGTGGGGGCACTGAACTAATAAATCCTTGAACCGTTCTAAGTATTTCCAGAAAGGTTCTCCCGACACTTGACGGAATTGATTAATTTGATTTCTGATTCTTGCCGTCTTGTGCATGGGATAATATTTCTTGAGAAACATTGTAACGAATTCATCCCAAGTAGTGATTGAATCAGAAGGCATACTGTACAACCACTTCATGGCATTATCCTTAAGTGCAAAAGGGATGAAGCGGAGCTTAACTGCGTCCTCCGATAAGTTTTGCAGTTTTATCATTACGCATACTTCTTGAAATTCACTGATAAAGAGATATGCATCTTCTGAATCAGAACCAGTGAATTTGGGAAGCATACTAATGTACTGCGGTTTTAATTCATAGTGATTACCCGCTACGTGTGGAAGTTTGATGCATGATGGTAATGATGTACGCAACGGGTAATATCGATCCTGAAGGATCGGGATCGGTTGGTCCATCTTGGCTCCCATGAACAAATCTGATCTCACAAGTTGACCAAATTGATCACGGGTCCAGTGTGGCATGAACCAGCGACCGTGAGTGTATGCGTGAAATTCCTAAACTAATGCGAGAAGTGGGGTGTGGTGGAGATAAAACGGTGGAAGAGATATGATCAAATAAAAATGTGATTCTTAATATTTCTAACCTTTTTTTTTTTTTTTTTAAAACACCAGAGAGATAAAATACAGATATCAGGAAATTTTCGTGGACTTTCTAACCAAAAGTACCGCTAAATAGCGGTAATTACCGCTAATTAGCGGTCCAAGTAGAGAATCAGCTTCTGTATTTTTTTCATTACACTCTAAACACTTATATAGTCCTGTTTGGTTTCCTGTATATGTACTTTCTCATCCCAGAAAACTCAACACACACTGTTAATCCCGTAAAACGTCAGAAAAAGCAAGAAAAACACCGTCGATCCCCGGCAACGGCGCCAAAAACTTGATGTGTTATATTTACTGCAAGCGCACAGTATCGTTGTAGCGCTATACAGGTTGTCTCACAGGGATCTAAGGTGTTTATGCGTTCTTACTTTCTCTATAGTTCACCGGACTAACCAAAGGTTCTAGGTTGATATCGAATTTATCTAAGTAGCCTAGGATTTAGAATTCACTAATTTCCTACCATGTTCTTACTTCTAATATTTTCTTCTATCATAAAAATTCGATCTTTTTAGTTTAATTTTTACTTAAAGTGCCCTAAGCATGAGCTATCAAGTGTTGTGCAAGTATAGCTCATCAAAGGATGCTACTTCTTATAAAAATAAACTAAATATTGTAGATAATTCAAATAAAATAGTAAAACCAGCAACCCCAATCCCTAACTAAGCATAGATTATCAAGAATCCTAATTCAAGTATAACCTATCAAAGTTCTAAACTTCGGGTCCGCGTATTTTAATGTTTCATTTGAAAAATCATGGCTTTTATTAATTTTATTTAAGAAGAAAAATATTAGAAAATAATTACATGGTAGATCTTAGTTTCATCTACATCCTAGGGCTGATCTAATTAGCTACTCATGATTTTTGCGAAGAAAGATCAAATTTTAATTCATACAATGATAAACCCTAATCTAGAAAGCAGTAAACCCTAATCTAGAAAGCAGTAAAATTTATGCAGAACGAAAATAAGAATATCCAGAGCAATGGGTTACCTCTGATCACGGTGTTGTGCCGTCAACCTTCAGTAAAAACCCCCAATTCATTCAATAGAGAAAATCGCGTACAAAAATAAAATCCAGAATCCAGAATCCAGAATCCAGAATCCCGTCAAAATACAAGGGTTAGCCCATAAATAGGCATCGGAAACCAAACCCTATTTCTATCCGAACCTAAAAGTGAAAACAATTACAACAAAGCCATAGGAAAAATCTCAGCGCATGGGGCCCAAAGTGGGCCGCGAAATAGCGGTAAAAACCGCTAAATAGCGGGTAAAAGTTTAGATAAATTCATGAAATTTTGTACACATGTAAATCTTGTCTTCTAGCTTTAATATTCCTGACTTTATTCGACTTTTAGTCTCTACAGAATTATATTCTCGTAGTCTTTACCACTTTAGTAACTTTTCGGACTCTGATTTCCGACTCCGACTCTTATTTCATGCCTTCTCCTTGTATAATTCGGATTACCTGCAAAAGACACTAAAAATACCCGAGTAGCATTTATTTATATACAAAAATAGATAAAGTATGAGAGGAAAAATACAATATATGTTATTCATCAGGTATGCATCGACATATGATCTTGTCTGGATAATATTTGAATAGATATGATTCATCACAGTAAAAGAATTTTACTTGAGATAAGAACCTATATCAGTCTTGCTTAGACCAATGGGTTGGATTCTTTTTGGTCACAAGATAGTTTACAATGTCAGTAAACCATGGTTCACTCGTCAACGCAAAAAATTGCTCATTAGGAAATGATTCATTTACGAAGTAAGAATTAGTTGGAGCGTTGGACAGATGAGATAAGTGATCCGCTACTAAATTATCCGCACATTTCTTGTCTAATATCTCAAGATCAAACAAACTCTTGTAATAAGAGGATCTATTGAACGAGCCTTTCTTTTGCTTCTTTCTTGATTAACAAATATTTCAAAGCAGTATGATCAGTATAAACTATAATCCGTGATCCAATTAAGTAGGAGTGAAACTTTTCAAGTGCAAAGACAGTCGCCAGAAACTCTTTTCCTGTGATAGAGTAGTTCAACTGGGCATCATTGAATGTCCTACTTGCATAGTAAATTACATGTGGCTGCTTATTAATACGTTGTCCAAGGACGACACCGATAGCATAATTAGATGCGTCACACATAAACTCAAAGGGCATACTCCAGTCTGGTGCATGAATGATAGGAGTGGTGGTAAGGTGGTAAGCACCTTCTTGAGCTGCTCAAATGCTCTAAGACAATCATGTGTGAAATTGAATGGCATGTCCTTGGTCAGTAGATGTGTCAAAGGCCTAGCAATTTTGCTAAAGTTTTTGATAAATCTTTTATAGAACCCAGTATGACTAAGAAAGGAGCGTATATCTTTCACTGATCATGGAGGTGGAAGATTAATGATGAGGTCTATCTTGGCTTTGTCAATCTCAATACCATCCTTCGAGATGACATGCCCTAGCACTATGTCATTTTTGACCATGTGACATTTTTCCCAATTGAGTGTCAAATATTTCTCATGACAACACATGAGAACTAATTCTAAATGATGCAGACACTCTTAGAATGAACCTCCAAAGATAGAAAAATCATCCATGAAGATTTCAAGAAATTGTTCAACCATATCGGAGAAAATACTATCTATGCACCTTTGGAATATGACAGGTGCATTTCATAACCCAAGGACATGCATCTAATGCAAAGGTGCCAAATGGATATGTGAACGTGGTCTTTTCCTAATCCTCTGGGGCGATGGAAATTTGATTGTAGCTAGAGTATCCATCAAAGAAACAATAGAACTCATGTTCGACCAACCATTCCAACATCGGATCAATAAAAGGTAAGGAGAAATGGTTCTTCCTAATTGCAGCATTCACTTTCTATAGTCAATACAGACTCCCATCCCATCTGCAAACGCATCGAGATAAACTCATTTGCATCGTTTTTGACTTCAGCGATTCTGGACTTCTTAGGCACTATTTGAACTGGGCTCACCCATGCACTATCTGAGATAGGATAGATGATCCCATTGTCAAGGCACTTAAGAATATCCTTTCTCACAGCTTCTTTCATTATTGGATTCAACCTACACTGAGGATCTCAGCATTATCTAGTAAATGAATTATATGTTGCACTATAGATGGACTTATCTCCTTTATATCAGCCATACTCCAGCCTATGGCTTTCCTATGTGCTTTCAACACTGATATGAATGCTTCCTCCTGAGCTTCAGTCGAATCTGCAGAGATAATAACTGGTAGTGTGTCGTGTTCGTCCAAGAAAGCGTACTTGAGATGACTCGGAAGGGTCGTCATCTCAAACTCAGGTGCACACTCAATAGATGGTTATAACTGAACTCGTGGTTCAGTCATCAATGGCTTAGGGGGGAAGTTCCCATCGAGTGGAAGCCACATAATTAGATGACTCATCGAGTGTATCCAAGAATAAGCTCTCATCAACTAAACTATTCAGCTCATCAAAGAATTCCTCCTCTTGGTGCTCACTGGATAGCACTTGGATCATATTCACTTGTAGGGGTCGTCATGTGGATCACTTGGTTGGTGCCCTATATTGAATATATTCAAGTCAAGTGTCATGTTTCTAAAGAAAAGTCTCATCGATCCACTTCGACAATTAATAACAGTATTAGAAGTGGTTAGGAATGGACATCCCAAAATAACTGGGATATAATACTGTAGATCAATTACAGGTTGAGTCTCGAGAATTATGAAATTGACTGGAAAAATAAACTCCCCAATCTTAATCAAGACGTCCTAAATCTCTCCCTTAGGCTTCTTCACAGATCTATCGGCTAGCTATAACGTAATTCTTGTAGGTCTCAGCTCTCCCAATACTAACTGTTGGTATACTAAATAAGGAAGCAAGTTGACACTTGCTCCTAAATCTAGTAGAGCACTTTCAATCATTGTAGCCCCTATGGTGCAGGAGACAATAGGATTTTCGGAGTTTTTGTACTTAACAGGTATATACTGAGAGAGAATGCTAGATATGTTAGCAGGTAGGAAGACTTTCTTTGAAATATTTGTTGTTCTCTTCTTTGTTCATAAATCCTTTAAGAATTTTGCATAAGACGGTACTTGTTGGATTGCATGAAGAAGAGAAACATTGACCTTAACTTGCTTGAATATTCAAGAATGTGCTCAACCTGAAGAGAATTTTTCTTTAATCAATTTGGATAGGGAGCCCTCGACATATAAGTATGGTCGATAGGAGGATCGGATTTAGAGGAGTCAGTTCCTCTATCGTGCTAGTGGGTGGATCTTAGGATGATGATAATGATAAATCATGAGCTGATGACGGAATCGTGGTAACAGAGAATGTAGCCTGCAATGCATTAGGAGTAGAATCAGGTGGTAGGGTGATGAGTACCATATATTGCATATATATAGCCTTCATACTACCTATTTTTGTATATAAATAATGCTACTTGGGTATTTTTAGTGTTTTTTTCAGGTAGTCCGATTCATACAAGGAGAAGGAATGAAATCAGAGTTGGAGTAGGAAATCAAAGTTCGAAAAGTTTCTAAAGTGGGCAAGACATCACGATGCTACAGAGAGTCAAAGTGCAATATAGTCATCAAAATAAACTCAAAAGGAGAAAATACTCTCGGGGAAGAAAATTAATAAATAAATTCTTTATTTTTGCCGCTGTGTAGCGGGAGATGCAGCTAAATAGCGGCCCAATGTGGGCTCCATAGCCCGAATTTTCTCCCTTGGTTTCGTTGTAATTTAGTGGTCTTGTAGTTGTGATAGAATTGGGTTTGGTTTTCCGAAGCCGATATATTGGCCGTATCCTTGTATTCTAGAGAATGTTGAAGTTTTATACTCGTTTTAATTTAATAAAATTAGGGTTTTGCTGAAGGGGTGGCGGCCACAATACCGTGCTCCAAGGATAAGCCATTATTTTTTAATTCTTTATTTGCTTTTTAGGTAGAGTTAATTGCTTTCTAGTATAGATTTATTTGCTTTCTATATTAGATTTAATTGCTTTCATGAATAAAAATAAGATTTTGCTTACTAGAATTATGTGTAACTAATTTTCTTTAGCCCTAGGATGTAGATGAAGTTAGTTTAATAGATCTAATATGGATTTATCTCATTTTCTTCTTAAAAAGAAATAAAGTTATGATTTTTCTATAAATAAATAAAAGATAGAGTTCATAAATTATAATTCTTTGATAGATTATGCTTAATTAATATTTTGATAATCACGCTTAGATGAGATTTGGAATTCATATTCTTTGTTTATTTCTAGAATGATCAACAAGATTTTCCTATAAATAAATTGAATTGGATAAACTTGTAAATCTGATTTCTTTGATAGGTTATACTTAAGTTCGGTCTTTTGATAGCCTATGCTTAGATTAGGGTTTGAAGTTTATTTCTTTGCTTTTGTTTATATGATTTTCTACATGATATGATTTGTTTTTAAGAAAGGTGTTATTTTGATGGTCTATACTTGTACATCACTTGATAGGTCATACTTAGTAGCACTTGATTAAAATCAAATAAAAAAATCACATTTTTAATATGTTACTTAACCATGCATAATTAAAAAGTTAAGAAGAAAGAGATAATTCACTGTTAGGACATTATTCTAATGGATTCGAAATCCTAGGCTAATATTTAAAACTTAGAACCAATCTTTCCTCAATTTAGAAACTCTTAGTTAATCTCCTAGAACTAAAGAAATAGTAAGAATAGCAAAATACCTGAGATCTCTGTGGGACGACCTGTTAAGCGCTACAATTGACACTGTACGCTTGCAGTTAAATTATCACATCAAGTTTTTGGCGCCATTGCGGGGGATCGACGGTGTGTTTCTTACTTTTTCTATAGTTCTATCGGACTAACCAAAGATTCTAGGTTGAAAATGAGAGTTATTCTAATTAGCCTAGAATCTAGAATCCACTAGTTTCCAATCATGTTCTTACTTCTATTATCTTCTTCTTTCATAAAAGGGTGATCTTTTTGTTTAATCTTCATTTAAAGTGCCATAAGTATGAGCTATCAAGTGGTGTGCAAGTATAACTCATCAAAAATACTACTTTTCATAAAAACAAACTAAATATTTAGATAATTCAATGAAAAAGATAAAATCAACAACCTCAAATCCTAACTAAGCATAGACTATCAATAAACATAATTCAAGTATAACCTATCAAAGTCTCAATATTCGAGTTCTTGTATTTTAATTTTTTTATTGAATAATCATGTCTTTATTATTTTATTTAAGAAGAAAATACTAGAGAGTAATTACATGGTGGATTCTAGTTTCATCTACATCCTAGGGCTAAAGAAAATTAGTTACACATAATTCTAGTAAGCAAAATCCTATTTTTATTCATGAAAGCAATTAAATCTAATCTAGAAAGCAAATAAACTTATACTAGAGAGCAATTAACTCTACCTAAAAAGCAAATAAAGAATTAAAAAATAACGGCTTACCTCTGGAGCACAGTATTGTGGCCTCCATCTCTTTAGCAAAATCTTAATTTTATTAAATTAAAAACGAGTACAAAACTTTAGCATTCTCTAGAATACAAGGATGCGGCCAATATATAGACTTCGGAAAACTAAACCTAATTCTGTCACAACTACAAGACCACTAAATTAAAATGAAGCCAAGGGAGAAAATTAGGGTTGTGGAGCCCACATTGGGCCGCCATTTAGCTGCATCTATCGCTAAATAGTGGCAAATATATGGAATTTATTTATGAATTTTCTTCCTCGTGAGTATTTTCTCCTTTTGAGTTTATTTTGATGACTGTATTGCACTTTGACTCTCTTAAGCATCATGATCTCGTAGTCTTGCCCACTTTAGGAATTTTTCGAACTTTGAATTTCTACTCCAACTCTGATTCATGACATCTCCTTGTATGAATCGGATTATCTAAAAAGACATTAAAAATACCTGAGTAGCATTATTTATATAAAAAAATAGGTAATATGAAGGCTATAAATATGCAATATATGACACTCATTACAGGGCTACATGATTGTCAACCAGCTTGCCAGAGTGAAGCGTGTGAATGACATTAACTTGTTTGACATGCGACTGATTAGAGTTTAAGGAACTGACATTAGGATTTGTTAAGGGTTGACTTGGAAAGGTACCCTTGACATGTTCACTTATTTGACTCGCTAATTGTCCAACATGTTGCTGTAACTTCTTAATATCTTGAGAGTTCATGAGCATGTGCTAATCTGTTCTTTGAATAAAATCAGTTGACACTTTCATGAGATTTTGTATATGTGTGTTAAGGTTGGATGAGACTTGAGAAGATTTTAAACGTTCTTCTCAAGTGACTGTAGTTGCTTTTCTTGATCATTATTAGACCCCCATTGTGGATGTGCGTGAATGAATGCAGGTAGTCTATTCTGGTTCTTCCCTTGATTTGAAGTATTTGGGTGTTGATAAGCACCCACACTTGGTCTTGGGAACTGACCATTGGCTGGAGGTTGCATGTTAGGGTTTGAGGCACCCTGATATTGCCCCTGACCCCAAGAGAGATTTGGATAGTTCCTCCAGCCATGATTGTATGTAGGAGTGTATGGATTATTCATAAGTTTTTGATACAAGGCATTAGCCTGCTCAAGTGTGGGACCCATAGGATTGACTAATAGTGGACACTCCTCCATAACCTGATTTGGAGTTCCACAATTAAAGCATGTGAGACTTTATATTTGATTCACTTGACCCACTTGTGGAGCACTAGGAGTCTCCAACGTCTCAATTCTCCGCATAAAGGCTGCACTCTTAGCTTTTGTAGCTATAGAGCTGTCGACGCTATGAATCCCACCCTTATGCGCAGAGATTGATGCATTGGGTTTCTCAGCGGGACTTTCCCACTGCATAGTTTTCCATGATAAGTCCTTAAGGAAGTCTCATGCTTCATCCTCATTCTCTCTCATGAACTCTCCCTGACACATGGACTCATGAAGAGTTTTAGATGTGTAATCGAGTCTTTTGTACATGATTTGAAACAACCGCCACTTTTCTATCGCATGGTGGGGGCACCAAGCTAATAGATTTTTGAATCGTTCTAAATATTGTTAGAAGGGTTCTCCCGACACTTGACGGAATTGATTAATTTGATTTTGAATTTTTTCCATCTTGTGCATGGGATAATACTTCTTAAGAAATACCATGACGAATTCATCCCAAGTAGTGATTGAATCAGTAGGCATACTGTACAATCATTTCTTGGCATTATCTTTGAGAGCGAATGGGATGAAGCGGAGTTTAATTGCGTTCTCCGATAAGTGCTGCAGTTTAATCATCACGCACTCTTTCTGAAATTCACTGATAAAGAGATATGCATCCTCATAATCAGAACCAGTAAATTTAGGAAGCATGCTGATGGACTGTGGCTTCAATTTATAGTGATTACCCGCTGCGTGTGGAAGTTTTATGCACGATGGTAGTAATGTGCGCAATGGGTAACATCGATCCTGAAGGATCGGGATAGGTTGATCCATCTTGTCTCCCATGAACGAATTTGATATCACTAGTCGACCAAATTGATCACAGGTCGAATGTGGCATGAACCAGTGACCATGAGTTGATGCGTGAATTTTCTAAACTAATGCAAGAAGTTGGGTATGGTGAAGATAAAATGGTGGAAGAGATATGATCAAAGAAAAGATGTGATTACTACTGTTTCTACTTTTTTTAAATTTTTTTACAAAACCAGAGAACAAAAATAAAGAATTGGAGAAAATTTGGGGTCAAAATATACCTGAATTGCCTCTATTTATCGGTTCTTGCCGCCAATTAGTGGCAGAACTAGAGAGATTGTCTCTCTAGTTTCTGCTACGCAGCTCTGAAGCTCCTCTAATCCCTTTGGTCTTCATGTATCTGCAATTTCTGATTTCTGCATACTAAACTCACACTATTAACCTGTAAAACACTAGAAAAAGTAAGAAAACACCGTCGATTCTGGCAACGACACCAAAAAACTTGATGTGAAATATCTACTACAAATGCACAGTGTTGGCGTAGCACTGTACAGATTGTTCCCACAGGGATCTAAGGTATTTTGCTATTCTCACTAATTCTTTAGTAGTAGTGGATTAACTACGGGTTCTAAATTGGATTTGTGTTATTCTAATTATCCTAGCATATAGAATCTACTAGTTTCCAACTATGAATTACTTCTATTATTTTCTTCCTATCATAAAAATTTGATTTTTTAGTTTTAATATTTACTTAAAAGTTTTCTAAGCATGTGTTATCCAGTGGTGTGCAAGTATAACGCATCAACCATACAACTTTTTATAGAGATAAACTAAATCGTTAGATAACTCTATGACAAAGATGAAAAGTAACAACCCCAAATTCTAACTAAACATAGGCTATCAAGAAATCTAATTCAACTATAACTTATCAAAGCAGTAATCTACGAGTAGTTATATTTTAATCTTTTCATTGAAAAATCTTTTTATTATTTTATTGAGGAAGAAAATACTAGAGAGCAACTACATGGTGGATTCCTAATTTCATCTACATCTTAGAACTAAACTAAATTAGTTACTCATAGTTCTAGTTAGCAAGATCATATTTTTATTCATGAAAGCAAGGAAATCTAATTTCGAAAGCAAGATTAATCTAAAGTAGAAAGAAATTAGAAGAAAATTACCTAAGAAAAATTGATGAACAACAAAGGATACCTCTGGAGTTTAGTATGGCGGTCATCATCCATTCGGCAAAATTCTAATTTTATTCAACAAAATTTGAGTACAAAATTACGTCATATCATAAAATCCTAGATTACAAGGATACAACCAATATATAGGCTTCAGAAAATCAAATCATAATTTGAGTACAAGTGAGAAATTATAAAATTACATCGAAATCCCTATAGAAAAATCACCCAGAGTGGGGCCCTTTGGACTGCCAATTGGTGGCTATTGCCGCAAAATAGTGGGAAAATCTTAGGTGCTTTGTCTAGTTTTTCTTCTGTATGAGTCTCTTGTTCTTTTCCTTTAATTTTGATAACTGTATTGAATTTTGACTCTCTGCAGCATCATAATCTTGTAGCTTTACTCACTTTTAACTCATCTCTAGGCTTGATTTCCTAGTCCAACTCTGAGTTTATGCCATCCCCTTGTAGGAATAGATTTACCTGAAAACACACTAAAAATACCCGAGTAGCATTATTTAAATACAAAAATAGATAATGACACTCATCACTAGTACTGATGCGGCCAGTGATCAACTAAATAAAATATACTCCTTAGTATCATTCCAAGCACCCATTTATTCATCCTATTATATATAAAGTGATGACAATAGAGATGCAAGTGAAGCGATCTTTGAAATCCCTCCCAAACATAAAGGTCAAAGACCTATATTATTTCAAAAAGCAAACAATAATAATAAAGAAAAATATTTAGATTCTGAGAACGAACAGAAAATTCCCCAGTTCTTTCATTATAATGAGAATTCCCATAAAATGATGAAAAAGATGGGATATAATCTAGCCGAAGGTAGGGGTTGAATTTTGAAAAAGGAAGAAGAGATGTGCTTCGACTTTTTGTTCCAAATAAAAAAATGCCAGATTATTATGATAAAGCTGGCAGGGGTTGGGATATGTTACCACTCCTGAAAATCTTTCAGAAATAAATTCTGGAGAGCATCAACATTCTCATTCATCCAAATCATTATGCTGGGATTCTGATGTAAGTATTGGAGCCATTTTCAAGAAGTCTCCGTTAACATGGTCTCTGCAGACCAAAAAGAAGAAGATGATGAAGAATTGCCGCCAACCAAAGATGATTCCTAGGCAAAACATCTTAACATGAAGTGGGAAGTTCAGTTTGAATAACGTGAATCTCCAACTGAAGATAAATTGATCCAAATAAATATGGGCAATAAAATTAATCCTAAACCCATATTTAAAAATGAAAAATTATCTTCTGAAAAGAGAAAAAATGATCTTTCTTATTCGAGAATATATTGATATTTTTACCTAGAATTATGAAGACATACCAAGATTAGACCTAATGCAGAAGCTGAACATCAGGTCAGATGCAAAACCCATTAAACAACAACAACGAAGGTTCCATCCTAAAATTATGGAAGCTATCGAAGCTGAAATAAAAAAAACTAATCGAATCAGGCTTTATTCACAAGGAACAACATTTTGATTGGGTCACGAATATAGTCCCCATAACTAAGAAGAATGGAAAAATTAGGGTCAGAATTGATTTCAGAGACCTGAACAAAGCATGCCAAAAAGACAAATTTCCATTGCCAATCACAGATATCATGATCGATAATACTTACGGCTATGAACGGATATCGTTCATGGATGGATTTTCAAGATACAATCAAATAAAGATACATCCTGACGATAAAAAACATACATCTTTTCGAGCACCACTGGGGGTTTACTGTTGTACAGTTATTCCCTTCAGTTTAAAGAAACTGGTGCCACATATGAACGTGCCATGAACACTATATTCCAAGAACATCTCTGAAAGACAGTAGAATGTTATGTGGATGATTTGGCAATCAAAAGCAAAGACAAAGACAATCATCTTCATGATCTGAGAATGGTGTTCGATCTCAGGCGAAGCACTAGCTTAAGATGAACCCAAGTAAATCTTTTATGGGAGTTTTCAGTGAAAAATTTCTCGGATTTGTAGTTACTTCCAAGAGAATTCATCTTGATCCTGACAAGATTAAAGCAACTCAAGACAAGTTACCACCTAGAAATCTCAAATAATTGAGAGGACTATAGGGAAGGCTAGCGTACATTCAAAGGTTCATATCAAACTTGTCCGGGAGATGTCAACCGTTCACATGATTGATGAAGAAAGGAGTGATGTTCATTTGGGATGATACTTGTCAAAAGACTTTCAACGAGATTAAGGAATATCTCACACAAGCACCCGTTCTTGTAGCTCTAATTTTGGAATACCTTTCCTGTTATATATGAGAGCTATTGACCATTCTTTGGGAGACTTGTTAGCCCAAAAGAATAAATTTGGACATGAGCAAGCCATCTACTATTTGAGTGTAATGATGATTGGAGCTAAACATCGATATAATCTAGTGGAAAAAGAATGCCTAGTTTTGGTATTTGTAGTGTAGAAATGTGATACTACGTGGTAGGGCAAACAATCCATGTTATGTTGAGAGTTAATCTATTAAGAATATTAATGACCAAAGCAAGGGTATTAAATTTAAGATTATCCAATTGGGCTATTTTGTTATCGTAGTATGATATGCATTTAATCCCTCAAAAATCGATTACGGGTCAAGCTATAGCTGATTTCTTAGCTGAGCATCCAATTTCGACATCTTCAAAACTATACAAATATATCGTTCACAAAATAACTGAAAGAAGCATAGTTCTAGAAGATGACACTCCACAAGAGATTGTTAAAGAAAATGTCACTAAAGAAGAAGCCTAACAAGTTTTTTTGATGGTGCCTCTAGAATGGGATCCAAAGGAAAGATAGTAGCAGGAGTGGGGGTTGTTTTTGTCTCTCCTTACAACCACATCATCCCTCGAGCTTATTCTTTAACACAATCATGCTCCAACAATATTGCTTAATACAATGCCTTGATGATTGGCCTAAAAATAGCCAAACAGCTAGGGGGAAATATTTAGAGACATATGGAGACTCTCAACTCATCATCAAACAAGTCAAAGGAGAATATGAAGTCAATAATGAATATCTCTTCCCATATTAACAAGCAGTCATGAAAATGACTGACAGTTTCAACAACTTCTACGTCAGTCACGTACCGCACCGTCAGAATAGTTATACAAATTCATTAGTTTCACTAGCTACCACTCTAGCGTTGCCCAAAGATTCTAGCAAACGTATAACAGTGGGAAGCAAAAAATTATTCTTCCTGAAAAATGAACTCGAAGTGGAGTTAAGTTCAAGTAAGAAACAAGAAGCACACGAAGTAATGCGGAGTCTGATCTTGAACCAAGAGATTGGTGATTCCCTTATATAGACTATGTTCTTTACGAGATAGTGTTAGAAGATCCCAAAGAAGCAGTAACTATTTGAAGAAAAGCTGTTCGATTTTATTATAATGCCGAAGCTCGGACATTATATAGAAAATTCTATGATGGAATCTTTTTTCGTTGCCTTTCAAACAGAGAAGCCCAAGAAGCACTTGAAGAAGCACATAGAGGCATCTGCAGAGCACATCAACTCGGACCAAGACTCAAGAATAGACTCCAAAAAATATGATATTATTGGCCCAAGATGATGATAGATGCAATTGCTTATGCCAGAAAATGCAGAATCTGTCAAATACATTCAGATTTCATACATCACGCACTAGAATATCTTCATCCAACAGCTACATTGTGGCCATTTGAAATGTGGGGAAAGAATATTATTGGGTCAATCTCGCCACCATCAACAAAGGGTCATTGGTTCATATTAGCCATAACTGATTGCTTCTGGAAATGGACAAAACCCGTTCCCCTAACTGAATTGAAGACATCAGATGTAATCAAATTCATCAAACATCATGTCATATACTGCTTCGAGGTGCTTAGAAGAATTGTTCATAACAACGGACCTCAATTCGTGAGTCAGTCATTCTCCAAGTTTTGCAACAAATATCGGATTGAAAGTATAGCTTCATCTCCATACTATCCTACAGCCAATAGTTTAGTGTAAGCCTTCAACAAAACCATTGTGAAATATCTTAAAAAGTACGTTTCTTCCAACCAACGCGATTGGGACGAAAAGCTTGGAGAATGTCTTTGGGCATATCGAACTACTGTCAAGACCCTACAAATGCTACATCTTTTTCTTTGTTGTATAGATCCGAAGTAGTACTTCCTTTGGAGATCCAAATTCTGTCATTACGTGTTGCATTAGCAACCAAAATGACACAAGAAGGAAACATTGGCAAAGACTTCTAGAGTTGGAAGCCCTCGATAACAAGTGCTTTGAAGTTCAACAGAGCATTGAGCTTTATCAAGCGTGAATTTTCAAAACCTTTAATAAAAAAGTCAAGTAGTAAGAAAGGTGATTTGATCTTTTCAGTAAGAAGCCCGATCATAATCAATCAAAAGTCCAAAGGAAAATTCTATTCAAAATGGGAAGGACCTTTTGTCATTGATGCAGTCTATTCAAATGGTGCATATCGATTAGCGAGACCGAACAATGACAAAATAAGATGCCGATCAACGAGAAATTTCTAAAGAAATATTTCTCCTAATCTAATATTAAAGAAATCTTTCACAGAAGGCCAAGCCAATTGTCCAGTCTCCGACGAATGTTGAAGGAGGTTTTGATGTGTATTAATTAAAACCCCGAACCTTTTAAAGGCATAATAGGTTATATACAAACAACTTATGTAATAGTAAGAAGCAATTAAGTCAAAAGTTGAGCGATTCGAGATACATATTCTCTTCAATAATCCTCAGTTGCATTTTCGACCGGTACCTCAGAAAAAAGAGTATAAAAGTATCAAATCATTTGATACACATAGTTGAATTTTTCCCTCAACAAAAAAAATTCAACACTAAGACTTAATCATTGGTCCGCTCAAACACTGAGCATATGAAGACCTAAAGAGATTAATGAGTGTGTCTAATTCTTAACACTATTATCTCCAAAACATGACCAATTTGTCCACCAATCAAATAGAATTCATCTACAAGGAATCCATTTCTTACCAAGTTCTACCGAAATTTCATAAGACAGTCTCTTTCAGGAGACTCAATCCCATGCTGGTGCAATCAATATTTTGTGGCATATTATTTCATCAATTTCCCCAATGGAGTACAGTAAATGAAGATGTGATAGCTTGCCACTAACATGCAGCTCCATACACCAATCAGGGCACCAAATAAAAAAGAATCATATGTCTCTATGACTAAGGACAGAGGAAAAGTTTAGCATATAAGTGCAAACAAAATCCTTGCCAACCCATCGTATTGGGAGTAGAAAAGATGAATTGCCCTAAACTGCTAAGGCTAAGAGAAGAGGAAAAGTTTGGCATGTAAGCCCAAGCGAAATCCTCGCCAATCTCATCATGCTGAGAGAAATAGCATGGCTAGCCCAACGCAAACGGCGATTTGTAAAGGCTAATTAAATTCGTTTATAGCTAGGAGTTTGTTAAAAATTTAGTGAACCTATCATGTTAATTTCTTATCTGGGACAGATCCAAAATCCATTTCTCCAAAATTTGTCAAGTTAAAAAAATTACCTCTGACAAACCAAATTTATTTCCACCAAAAATTTGTCTAGTTAAAAATTACTTCTGACAAACTAAATTTTATTTCCTCCAAAATCTGTTGTAACACCCCACTTTTCGTAGTGTGGAAAGCTGGAACGTTCGGCGTCAAATGATAACTCGACAAGTCTCAATAAATATTACAATCATATTAGAGCAAAATTATGGGCAAAATATAAAAAAAACAATAAATTTTTTAGTTACAATAATATTTTTCCTCCTTCCATAAAATTCAATAGGAAAAAAATAAACTAGAAAGACTGTCAACTTTATAACTTCACCTATTCCTGCAAATATATTGAGTCATGTTCTGTCTCTGACGGGTCTACCTCTATGTAACAATATATATCTGGCCATGCTTAACCAAGATCATCAGTAAAGCGATTCAATAAAAAAAATATATGAAGCAGTAATATCTCGGTAATATAAAAAAATGGTACAATTATAACAATATAAAATCTCATATTTTAACTCTTTATTAAAACAATATAACGCATTTTAATTATAGTATTTGGAAATTTATGAGAATATAAATGTGATTGGTCTGAACGCATCCTTGTGTACCACCGAGAAAATAGAACAGTAATTTGATCGGAGCCTATCCCGATCCTCCTAAAAATAGAAATCAGTGACAGTTTTGATTGAAGCCTATCCCGATCCTCCCAAAAATAGAAAATAGTGGCGCAGTTACGTTCAGCCATTAAATTATATAAATCCTCAATTTTCTCAATAAACCCAGTATATGTCAATTTTAGTATCAATTGGTCATCCTCAATTAAGGTTCAATATTTAATATTCAGTAATAGTAACATTAAGTAAAATATAATAGTATAGCAGTTAATGATATATTACTAAATATATATTATATTGGTTGGTGTTTTCTTATATATTGTTTCAGTGTTCATTGAGTTTCATGTACATAATTCAATCCTTAATATAAAACAATATATATATATAGAAAATAAAGTATATTCATTGGTATGTTTACAGTGAATTATAGAACTCACTTTAAGATAAAATATAATCAGCAGCATGTTTATAGTGAGTTATAAAACTCACTTTGGCCTTGATTTCAGATGAAGTTTTTGGCCTGAGTGATGAAATCTCCAAGGCTCTCAAAAACTCTCCTTGGTTGAACCCTCTTCTCTTTTTTCTCTATTTCTCTTTTTTTCTCTCATATTTTGCTCTCTCAGTTATCTTTTTTTTGTTTAGGAAAAGCAGGCTTGTTGGGGTCTATTTATAGAGAATTAAGAGTCATATTCCTACTAATAGTAGGAAAGTTTAATATGAATTCTAATTAGATTTACTATCCTAATTAAAGATGGAATCCCAAAAGTTGTATAAGCTATATTTAAATGTAAATCATGATATGAAAACCAATTTTGAATCCGAATCCTAATAGGTATAGGAACCAATTTAAATTAAATATAATTAATTGGATGAGAGTTGAATCCTACATCAATTAGGCTAGTCTATTTTACTACCCCAACTGGGATTTGGTTTGAGTTTCTATTTAGATTTAAT
Organism: Dracaena cambodiana; assembly: GCA_036321105.1. Lineage (NCBI taxonomy): Eukaryota > Viridiplantae > Streptophyta > Magnoliopsida > Asparagales > Asparagaceae > Dracaena > Dracaena cambodiana. The sequence goes on along the minus strand of JAYEPQ010000001.1, from coordinate 17,290,369 downwards.
ATCTAGTCAAAATATAATCCAATTGGTTAAAGAAAACCAAATAGATTCTTATCTGGAGAATTAATTAATCCTACTAGTTTATTTAGTCACGATTAATTGATTAGATAACTTGATTTGGGTGTAGGATGGGTGTTATATGATTAAAATATGTTTTTAAAATAAAATATTATTTTTAATAAATTGTAGAATTAAAAAATACGATGTGAAAAAAGTGGGTGTTACATTTGTCAAGTTAAAAATTACGCCCGACTGATCCAAAATTTCATTTTCACTAAAATTTGTTAAGTTAAAAATTACCTCTGATAAAACCAAACTCATTTCTATCAAAATTTGTCAAGTTAAAAGTTACTTATGACAAAACCAAAATTCATTCTACTAAAATTTGTCAAGTTAAAAATTATCTCTGACAAAAATTCATTTCCTTCAAAACTAAGTTAAAAATTACCTCTGGCAATTCAAAAAATTGTTATACTACAAGTCACAGAATAGCTAAAATTATAACTTGTTTAGAAAAGTTAATGATTACTTCTATCATGTTCAAGAAAGTTATTCATTTGTCGCAAAATCTATTTGGGCATTTGAATACCGACTCTATATTGTCAAGTTAATAATTATCTCTGGACAATAGATAAAAGAATCAATGATGTATTAAGTTAACAGTTACCTTTGATCATCAACACCAAATTCATTCATCAAGTCAACAAGTACCTCTGAATGAATGACAACAAAATTTTTTCCATTACCAAAATATTTTCATTCATTATAAATTCGTTTACAAGATTTAATTGACATCATACAAATGAAAAATATACAAACTATTGAGTCAAGAGAGTCTTGATATTTTCCTTGACTTCCCTCATCTCCAATTGAATAGCCTCATAAACTTTAACAGTGATCTGTCTTTGCAATTCTTCTTTACTGACAGTCACGTTGTCCATTACGTCAAATTTAAGAACCTCTAATTCTATTTGTTCAGTTAAGAGAGTTCTATTAAGATCATCACGCTGCCTAGATAAGTCAGTGAGAGTCTTCATTGTCTCATCATACTCCTTGAAAGTCTTTTCAAGAGAAGCATGTGCTTTAGCGATGGTTTCATAAGTTCTCTTAAAACATTGGGGCCTGAGATGAGTATTTTCTCAAGGCGTTCTTGGCTGGAACCTGACAGCACAAAGGAAATACCTCTCTTGGCCTGAACTAAGTGGTGCCATTATAGCCACCCACATGGCCAAAGTAATTAGTTTGGATGACGGGTTCAAAGAGCAGTTCACTATAAGGAAAAGTTAACAAAGTGAATATTCCAATGAAAATGGAAGAAAATACAAGTGACAGATCATGATGTGACTGACTAAATGTAAAACATGGATCACATTGGTGGAGATCCGCAAATGGGATTAAAGTTGAAGATCACAAAGAGATCCATTGATTACATGTCAAATGCGGATCACAAAGTGAAGATTAGCGTGTTAAATTAAAGTTAAAGATCGCAAGATTATCTATTTGCTAAGTGTAAAATGCAGATCACGTGGTGGAGATCTGCAAATTGAATTAAAGATCGCAAAATGATCTATTGATTAAGTGTAAAATACAAATCACATAATGGAGATCCACAAATTAAATCAACCTTCGAAATTGCAGGGCAATCTATTGATTAAATAACAAACTCTAATCATGAGTAAAGATCCACATTTTAGATCTCGAATGCAAAAAATTGCATTGTGTGACATCTAAAATCTCTATGAGAGTAGGGTTTCTTTTAAGGAGAATTGATTAATAAAATTAAAATTAAAAAAATCGTCCATGGCGACGAATCGCCTATTCTAAACATGTTGAACTCGTTAAACCTACTAGAGATAGGAGCCTATTCTCTGGCCGGCATTGGGAAAAAGCTAGAAGTGGCTAAAGGCCTATTAGAGCCGTCGACAGCTTAAGTAGAAGAAGATGATCTTTTCGACATTTTGATTTTGTGAATAAAAGCTCAAAAGCTTGAAGAATTTAAAAGCTTGAATGCTTAAAAATGAGAGCCCGAGGGCTTACAACTTGAAGAAGCAGAAAGTGAAACCCTTGGAAAGACCTCAGGTCTTTTATAGAAGAATCAATGACCAAGATTCATGACCCAAATCTCTAGAAAGGATTTCTCATCATTTCAAGTGCAGCAGCGCTTCAATTTTTGTGCACGGCAAAAATGGCTGTGATGCTTTGTTTTAACCTCCCAAAAGCGCGGATTTGAAATTTCAAATGCAGAGTTGCATTTATAAGTGAACCTGCAAATTGAACGCAAGGTCGCGTTTGAATGTGAATCCATGAATTTAATGCAAAGCAGCATTCAAAACTATTTTGGATAATGAATAAAAAACTATTTCATATATCCAAAGTATTTCCAAACATCTTCGAAGCCACAGGAATTTTGAAAACTGGGGTTTTGTTGGCAAAATTCTTGAGAAAAGAAGAAAAAGGAGGGATTGATACTTCAAGCCAAAATGGTTAACACATGGATCATCTACGAAAGGGAGATCTGCGTTTAAACCTAAAAAAGGCTAAAACGCGATCCTCATGAAGTCACGTTGCTTATTCTCCATAGCAAAAAATGCGGATCCTCATCTAGATAGACTCACGTATTAGGTTAAGTAACGACTGACAAATGCCCTCAATGTCGTGTGTTGTCTCCAAAACCTTAAAAATATAAGATTATTTCTTTTTATACTCAAATGTGGATCCTCATCTAGAGAAGATTCGCACAGATCATCAAGTTTGTGTTTCAATACAAACACGAATCTAATCTGCAACTCGAATGCGAGGTCACATCATGGCCCACAAAGGCTTATAAAAAAATCAAAGATAACCTCGTTTCAATACAAATGTGGGTTCTAGTTGAAAAGCTAACATGCGGATCATCTACTATGAAGAGATTCGCGTTTTACCCTTCTTTCTAAGCTCATATTTGAAGTTAAGTATAACTAAAATGCAAGCTCTAGAGGGGGCACATTTTTATTCCAGAGCCTCAAGAGGAGAAAATCATCTTCATTGACACTTAAATGCGGCTATGAGCATGCCACACAAGCCACCAGAAGTTAAAATGTAGATCTAAAGACTGAAACCCACATTCCAGTTACAAATCTAGAGAATTAAAAATGTCAGTTACAAATCCTGGAAATTTAACACAAATCCAACAGATTAATAGACAAAGAATTAATTCTCAAATTATGGAGGCAATTAATAGACAGTTCCACTAATTCAAAGGTCTCCAGACCTCCATAAATAGCTAAAGACTGGGCTGGAAAAGGGGCTACACACACTGTGACTTGGTGAACCAATTGGTTAATCATCTCTACTAAAGCACTTATGCTAAAAATTTAGAGCCCTTGCATCCAAGAGTACAAAAATAGTCAACTGCATAATTTGCTCGGAGCATCAATAGAGTGTAGGATCGTTCTCTACAGCTACATCATAACCTAGTATTAAACAAAGAAGAAATTATTTTTCTTTATCTTTGTAAACGGGCAACCGTTCATATTGTAATTTTTTATTGAGAAGTTTTCAATAAAATTCAACTTCATGGCAAACATGTCCTTTTCATGGGCTTTGCTTAATAATGATCAATTGTTTAAAAAAATCCTCCATTATAAGCTTTCTGGTGGAACTAGAACCTAGGTTGCCTTGAGACCATCTTAAAACTCCTCCAAAATTGTGGTAAACGATGAGCTTATTCTTCTATATTCTAACAAGTAGGAGCCAAGAGAATTATAAGAAATAAGATACAAATAGCTCAGATAATTAAGGCAATTTATCTTGGAAATATGAGAAATGATAAAAGATAAGTGCAATAGAAATTTGTCTTTTGTTTATTTGATTATAAGATTGGCCGACAAGGCCCGTAGTTAGAGATGAAAACAGGCGTATTCACGGCCCAATTTTTGGCTCGTCCTATTCAAAATTTTGAATTAAAAATGAAAATTTTAATTTTTTAATTCAAAATTTTGAAAAGGTTTGGCCAAAAATAGACCCGTGGGCTGTAAGTGAGGAATCAACCTGCCTATTTCATGATGAGTCTGGCCTCCAATACCCCTAGATAGAAATGGAACTGATAATGTTTTCAAACATAACACATTAGGATGGGGAATGTGAGATTCATGTATTTCCCAAATGATACATGCAACACTTTCATAGATTTATGTACTAATATTTCATGTACCATCAACTCACCTTCCACAGATCTCTCAAGGACACACTAGTGGCTATTTCAGAGCCAAGCACCTCCCATTTTGTTGTCATGATAACAGGTTTAGATCATCGATTCCATAAAGCAACTACCAACCATTCTCTAGATAGAGGACCTGCCCATACCTGAAATTCATAGGTCCATGAGGCACTCAATAATAGTACTGAATAAGATTGGTACGCTTCGCTAGATGTGCTGTTACTTGTTGAACAATATCCACAATAAGTTGTCACCCATATTTATCTTTAGCTTTAAGTGAACTGAATTATTGAAAGAAGTAATGTATGATCTATGAACACAGACACGGTGTTGTACTCTAAAATGGACTCATGATGTCAGCAAAGGCAATCATCCAATATCAAGATACAAGAGCAAACTATATATATGTGCATTTACAAGAAATATATGTCTATCTAACTCATAGATATAAATGTATTAGGTTATTATTCACATTTGAAAGAAGTTGGAACAACAAAATGAGCCATAAGTAATTTGAAAGCATTCCAAGTGAAGAAAATACCTCTTCCAGTCAACAAGTGAAGCCAACAGTAATCACAACTAGACCCAAGCATTCTATCAGGCCACCAATCAGGTATTGTTTTGAAAATTTGGTCTCCTATGCTTCAGTTAAAATTAGCAAGAATCCAATTACTTTTGAGGAAGCAGTAAACAACTCTTAAAGCAATCAGTGGATAAGTGCCATGGTAGAGGAGATTGAGACTTAGAATCTGATGGAGCATCCCAAGGGGAAGAAGACAATGTGATACAAATAGGTATTCAAGTGGAAAGAAGCCATTTTAGGAAAGGAAGGTGAAAAGTGCAAGACTCGACTAGTAACAAAGGGTTACTGATAGAAAATAAGTTGATTATGATAAGATCTTTTTTCTAGTGATGAGACACACCTCTATCATGATATGGAGCTGGAGAATATAAATGTATATATTACTTTTCTTCATGGTGAGTTAGAGGAACAAATTTACATGTAGCAGCCAGAGGATTTTGTAGAGACGGGAAGGATCATTTGGTTTGTAAATTGACCAAATCTCTTTATTTGCTAAAATAGTCCCCAAGACAATGGTACAAGCGGTTTGAATACGATATGAATTGGCTACACACTGAGTAGGATTGTTGTGTTTATGTGAAAGTCTTGAAGATGGTTCATTTGTTTTTCTATTAATATGTGGATGGCATGCCTATTGTTTCGAAGAGTAAGATAATGATCAATAAGTTGAAGAGTTTATTGAATAACGAGTTTGCCATGGAGGATTTGGAAGCAATCCAGAAGGTACTTGGGATGGGGATTTGCAGGGATAGGAGGACCTCACTTTTATACTTATCTCAGAACTTTTATATTAAGGTGTTGGAGAGGTTCAACATGGGGAATGCTAAACCGATGAGCATATCTTTAGCAGCTCATTTCAGATTATCTACCTTACAATACATGCGTAGAGAGAATGAGATCCAAGTTATGGAGAATGTCCTATATGCTAGTGCTTTTGGATGTTTGATGTATACTATAGTATGTACTTGACCAGATTTAACACATGCCATTAGTGTCATTAGAAAGTTTATATCCAACACATGGAGAGAGCATTGGCAAGTTATCAAGTCCATTATGAAGCACTTGAGGGGCATGTCAGGTTACGACATCGTGTTTAGAGAATACACTCTTGCAATTGAGAGATTTGTAGATTCTCATTATGCAGGGAATTTGAGCAGCAAGAGATATACTACATAATATGTATTTGAATTAGCAGGAGGACCAATTTACTTAAGATGTATGTTACAATCAGTAGTTGCATTATCTACAACTGAGACGAAGAACATAGCAACAGGTGAGGCTGCCAAAGATATAATGTAGCTGATTGGGATTGTCAATAAGATGAGATTTGATCAGAGTAGAGTTTAATTGCATTGTTATAGAGTACTATTTATCAAGTTAAGAATCAAATTTATAATGCAAGGATGAAGAATATAATGTGTGTTTCATAAAATCAGAGAGTTGGTTTCATCAAGACAAGTGTTGCTTCAAAAGGTTCACACTTTTGAGAATACAAAGACATGTTGGAAAAGACAATTACTGTAGACAAGTTCATGCTTGGACTTGATTTACATTCCCAGGTGCTAGTGAGGAAGCAATTTCCAATCCAGGAGTCTTTTTGCACGTGAGATTTTACCAATGGGAGTGATTATTCATCAATATAGAAATTGTTAGTAGGTGAATATTTACTAAGGTGGAGATTGTTGGGTTTGGTTCAAATGGTGGTCTTTTCACGAAAGAAGTTTGACAAGCATTGCAGAGCAAGTGTGAACTTAAGGGATTGGGGTGTAGCACGTAATTCCCATGATATGGTATGATTTCAAAAAGGGTATTGTTAGGGTGAGCCCACCTCATGAAGAGGTAACCACATTTTTTAACCAAATTTTTATGGTTTGGATGATATTTTTAAAACTACCTACTCCTATCCCTTCCCTTATCTATAGAGAGATATGACATTATCTTAGGAATTGGATTGAAAGCGTAGAGGGAAATTCAGTTCATAGGCATATGAAAATGGAGAGAAAATACTACAGAGTGGAGGTTGAGAGAAAGAGAAGATGTTGTTGTTCGTCGGTTGATCGGGCAGTCATTGGTGGTCTAATTTGGCTCCAATTTCAAGAGAGGATTACGACAATAAAATCTATGCATTCAACGGTTTGGATCATGATTTCAGTCTTTATGTAAGATGTGATTCATCCTTTATTCTCTTTTTGTTTTTCAAAATCCATCTCAAAGGGATGCTTGTTTATCCAAAAATTTATCTTTTGATATTATGATCCTCTAACATTATCTAGAGTGCGCAAAATTGTATATCCCATTATTTTCATAGAGTGGAAGAATGTAAGTGTCATCCATAGTATCTTACCTGCAAATGTTTTCCACTGAAATTCCATGTGTTTGCATTGTCTATTGATTTGATCATTTTAGCATCTTGCAATTGTTATTTGCTACTAATCTTACAAGTAATTTGTTCAAGCTAATCCCATTTTATTACCCCCATCAATTGGTATATGAGGGTTAAAATTTTTAAATGAATAAAATGGAAGAAACAGGAGCCACTACGATAAAATTAAATTCTCAAATTATTCAATTTGGAAGCCTAGAGTGGAAAATATTTTGTATTGCAAAGATTTGTATGAACCCATTCAAGATGATAATACTAGGCCAGCTAACAAAACTGATAAAGAGTGAGATGTGATGCATAGAAAAACTGTTGTTTATATCCGATAAATAGTTGATCAGAGTGTGTTCCACCATGTCTCCTAAGAATCCAAAGCCGATATCTTGTGGAAGAAATTAGTATCTATGTATGAAAAGCAAGCTGCATAGAATAAAGCATTTTTAATTAGAAAACTTGTAAATCAAAAATATCGAGATGGAAAGAATATTATAGAACATCTCATTGATTTTCAGGACTTGGTGACTAGTTTATTGTCATGAAAATGATTCTTAATGATGAGTTCCAAGCATTACTATTGCTTAGATCTTTTCATGACAGTGTGAACACTCTAATTGTATCATTAAGTAATTCAGGACCGCATGGATAATTAACCTTATATATGGTCAAATATAGTCTATTAAATGAAGAAACTAGAAGAAAAGAATCAGGTATAGCTTCTTTTGAAAGTAATGCACTTGTTTTAGAGAGGAAAAACACAAAGGGAAGAAACCAGAGCCGCAACTCCCTTCCTAACTTCAACAGCGATCGATCTAGAGGAAAATCACAATCCAAAAATGATAAGCAGTGTTATCATTATAAGAAATTTGGTCATTGGAAAAAAGAATATAGACTGTTCAAACGGGAGCATAAAAATAATAATGGTGAAGTAAAGAAACAGGAACAAAAGAGACTATTGCAGTTGCAGTTGATATTGATATAGTCACTGTGTCTAATGAGGCTTGTGATAATAATGTATGACAAGATAATAGTTGGGTTATTGATTCGGATGCTTCATACAATGTTGCTTCTCATGCAGATTTCTTCACGTCTTACATTAGCAGTGACTTTGACTATGTAAGGATAGGAAATGATGGTTCATCCAAGGCTATAGATACGGCAGATATTTGTTTGAAAACCAGTATTGGATATAGGTTAGTTCTTAGAGACGTTAGACATATGTCTGATATTCAGCTGAATTTGATCTCTACTGAAAATCTTGATGATGAAGGTTTCAGTAATCAATTTGATAAAGGTAAATGTAAGCTCACCAAAGATTCTCTCGTGATAGCCAAAGGAAAGAAGTCAAACACATTGTATGTGATGCAAGCAATGTTAGGTAAAGGAGAGGTGACAGCAGTTCAATCAGATTCTATTGAGCTTTAGCATAAGAGGCTCGATTACATGAGCGAATAGGGGACATCAATTCTCACTGAGAAAAATGTCGCTTTAGGTGTGAAAGGTACGTCTCTAAAGCCTTGTTCACATTGTATACATGGAAGGCATAGACATGCATTTCATAATTTTACTCCATCTAAAAAGAAAAATATTCTTGATTTAATTTATACTGATATATGTAGTATGAGTGACAAAACTTTAAGTAGTGCACTTTATTTTGTTACATTTATTGACAATCAATTTGTGCTTTTGCTTTGAAATCTAAAGACCAGGTGCTAGATGTCTTTAAGCATTTCCATGCCAAAGTTGAAAGAGAAACGAGAAGACAATTAAAATGTGTTGGGTCAGACAACAATGGTAATTACAAAGGGCCATTCGGAAAATATTACAATATCCATGGTAACACACTTAAGAAGACTGTTCCAAATACTCCTCAACAGAATAGCATTGTAGAGAGGATAAACAGAGCAATTGTAGAAAGGATCAGATGTATGTTGTCCCATGACAAGTTACCAAAATTATTTTGGGGCAAGGCGATGAAGAGATTGTATGGTCTCAAACAGGCACCATGACAGTGGTACAAGAAGTCTGACTCTATGCTGAATCGTGGTTACAATAGGATTAATTCTGACAATTGTGTGCTTATTAAGAAATTTTCTAATGATAATTTTATTATCTTCTTTTTTTATGTCGATGATATGTTGATTGTTGGTCATGGTGCTAGTAAAATTGATATGTTGAAAAGAGAACTCAGTAAGTCTTTTGCGATGAAAGACTTAGACCGGCCAAGCAAATTCTTGGTATGAAAATTTCTCATTACAGACAGAATAGAAGCATTTGGTTGTCACAAAAAAAGTAGATTGAAAGGGTTTTGGAAAGGTTTGGCATGAGTAGGCAAAAGAAGTTAGCTCTCCATTTGTAGGTCATTTCAAACTTAGTTCAAGACTTTTGTTATGAAATAATCAAAACCAGCCAATCTATTTATTATGAGTTAAGAAATACATATATTTATAGGTGTCTTAATACCATACAAACAATCAAACAAGCGATGTGAGGTTAAACTTAAACTAAACCCAAATACAAAATAGTTTTCTAATTTTATACTCCTCCTCAAGTTGGAGTATATTGTACCTAACTTGTTACACAGATTAAAAAAAATTATCTGCCTCTTCAATAGTACAGATTAAATTGAAATGGATGAGTAGAAGCAGTAACCGGAGTAGTAGTAGATGAATCACTTGAATCATTAGAGCACACCTATCACCACCATGGTAGACCACTATGTTTTCGTTGTTTACAACGTCAAACTTGAAATTTGCCTTTGAGAACAAAAAACACAACAAAATTTGAAATTTTTTGAATTGCAACACTCGAATTTACTTTCTTTACAATCAAAGCAAGATTATAATTTTTTGTTTCTTTAATTCTGGGGACTGTGACGATGGAAATATGATCAGAGCGACCCTCCTTTACTTTAATTGATGATCCAGTAAAAATTTAAAGCACTCAAATTCTCCTTACTCTTCTTTGTGAGTTTTGTTTATGTTTTTTTTTGGATGCTTGGCATCATTTTTATAGTTGGAGGGTGCCATAACCGTTCCCTCAATTTGCAAAAATCGTTATAGTTACTTGCCCATGATTGGATGTGTTCGGATCCCCTTTGGCGAGGTGAATCAATATGACTAGTTGGTTGGTTTAGACGAGGTTAACTTTCCTTTTTGGTAGAGTTAAGCTGGCCTAGTGAATTTAATTTACTCTTACCTTCTGATGAAGCTACCGTACTTGGTTTGGTGTTAGCATTTGGCGGAGCAGCTAACTTGGTCAGGCGGATTTGGTCCTCTTTTAGCTTCCGACGAGGCTAATCCTGTTTTGGTGGGTTCGACCTGTTTTTGGCGGGGCTAATTTGCTAGTGAGGCTAATTCTGTTTTGGTGGGGCTAATTCTGTTTTGGCAGGGTAGATCTGCTTCTGACGGGGCTATCCTTTCGATGAGGCAAATAAGCTATTTTGTTAGTTCTTGGCCTATGGATTTTAACAAATTTCACCGTATACAATTTTGATAGCCTTCCATTTTATCCGATCATCAAAAGTTAATAGGTAGCATTATATAAACTTCTTTCTTAGAAAAAATAGTAGGCATCAGATATTCCTTTTTTAGAAGTAGTAGTATGTAACAGATAAACTTAATTTTAGAAGTAGTAGTAGATAAGAGATAAACTTTTTTCTTAGAAATAGTAGTAAGTAAAGGAAGGAGCAAAAGGCTACATAAAACCTGGATTAGCCCTTGCAATTGATGAGGGACAGCTAGAGTCGCTACACCCGCAAAGCAGAGAAGAAATAGAAACTGATGTATACACGATATCGAATTGGTGACACGAATGTGGAGTCAAAATCGACATTAGAATCAGAGTCGGCATTAGCTGATTCGGAGACAGAATTAGAGTTAGGGTTGAAATCAAAGTCGACCATCGATTAGGATAATTGAGATTGACAGTTGACTTTATTTTATAACATGTTTTGATACCATGTTATAAAATAATCTGAACCAGTCAATATATTTATTATAAGTTAAGAGACATATATGTTGGCAGTGAAAATTTCCAAGTAAAATGGGGGTTTTCCACAACAGAATGCGGAGCTAACTTAGTAGCTCTGCGTTTGGCTATTTTTAGCCCCTCGTATGAGTAAAATGCGGAGCTAATCAATAGCTCCGCGTTCTGGTTTCTTAGCTCCGCGTGAGCAGATAACTAGAATCATAAATTGATTGAGATTAAAATTTGGGCTTATCCAATATCCAAATTAAGTCCAATCAGAACTCTAAATCAAGAGATTTAAATCAAAACTAAGATATTTAATTAGAATCCTTGATGAATACAAATTCTATTTAAATAGAAACTCTCATATTGACCTAAGACTATAAATACCCCTTTGAGGAAGCCCTAGGGATCTTTACATCATCTTTTTGGCATCTTGGAGAATTCGAGTTACGTGTGAGAGCCTTGAATTCGTGAAGACCAGAGAAGATCAAGATCAAGTCGGCCATCATCTTCAAAAGAGAAGATCATCATCGTCAGATCATCAAAAAGAACTACTAGTTAGATCTCATCGCTACGAGATCCCACGAATTCATTGTAAAAAGAGAGCGATAATTATAAATCCTCTCGTTTGTTCTTTTCTTGTTCACTTTCATTGTAATTAAGTTATTTCAATGGAAGGAAAGCAAATTTCTGCTGCGAACAAACTGGCGACCACAGTGGGAGACATCTCTTTCACCAAAGAAGAGATCGTGGCGCAATCTGACGTCTAGAAGATTGGGTCCAATGTGAACATGCTAGTCGTAGAGATCGACCAGCAGAAGTATGAGGAGTATCTCTCCTCTGAGTCAGCTAACCTGACCGAAATGCGACGCTATCGTCGCGTGTGTTCCAATACCCGAGGATCGGGTAATCGGGTATCCACCGATAAACGGGGACCCTTGGAGGCCGCGGCCATAGAGCCGTTGTTTGGGCAGAAAATCCTAGCAGAGGATGGCCTCTTTACTGCTGAAGAAAGCTCGGGAACTGGATTGACCAGAACCCAACTCCGAAATAGAAATCGGAGAGCTAGGCGAAAGGCCCTCAAAGCCCGCATTGAACGTGAGGCTAACTTCAGAAAATGCAAGGCTACAGTCCCTTGCAAACTGGCTCGCGTTAATTGCAAGACCAGCCAATATCGTGATAAACGAGAAGACTTGCGATAAACGCAAGATTTCTAACACTCGCGTTAATCGCAAAGATAAAATCTCTTTGGAGCCAACATGTGATTCTCCACGCGAGGCTACTACAGAGCTTAGCAATAAACGCGAAGCCAGTACAACTTGCGATAAACATAAGATTTTTGTCACTCGCGTTAATCGCGAGGATAAAATTTCCTTAAAGCCAGCGTGTGATTCTCCATGTGAGGCTACTACTGAGCTTAACGATAAATGCGAAGCCAGTTCAACTTGCGATAAACGCAAGATTTATGACACTCTCGATAATCGCGAGGATAAAATTTCCTTAGAGCCAGCGTGTGATTCTCCACGCGAGACTACTACTGAGCTTAGCGATAAACGCAAAGCCCGTACAACTTGCGATAAACGCAAGATTTCTGACACTATAATCGCAAGGATAAAATTTCCTTAGAGCCTGTGATTTTCCATGCGAGACTACTACTGAGCTTAGCGATAAATGCGAAGCCAATAATACTTGCATTAATCGCAAGATTCCTCAGCTCTGCGTAAATCGAGAAGATGATTGGCAAATTTGCGTTAATCGTAAAAATAGCGCTAAACGCGAAGTTATGACTTGTGTTAATCGCAAGAATAAGCCAGCGTGCAAGAATTTTCTTCCACGCGGGGCTAATATTCAAGAAGATAAACTTCTGCAAAAAAGGCAAGCAAGCGTAAAACGCGAGGCTAGCGTATCCAAACGCGAGGCTACTTTTCAGCCCCGCGTGTCCAAACGCGAGGCTATTTCTTAGCCTGCGTGTCAAAGCGTGAAGCTATCTCTCAGCTCCGCGTAAATCAACCCGAATACAAAATCAGGGTTGATCATTGCACTGTTGGACCAAAACCTGACTCTAATGGTTCCAAGAAGCTCCAATGGTCCCCTAGACCCTCTCAATGGATGAGTGGGCCCCACAACTTCATATCTAAGGCCACTGATCTTAGAGAATAATTAATCAAGAAAAGGAATATAAATCAAGTTCAGTCTGAACCTAATTGTCATTGCCAGCAGCTTATGACAGCAGTATCTGCAGTAGTGGACAGTTGTTGCTGCAGTAAGAATAGGATATCAGTGTTCGACTGGTTGACTGAGTCAGACGAAAACCCTGCCAAGAAGAAGAAGATTACTCCCCGAAGTAAAGAGTGGAGAATTGTAACTTCTAATATGGTCGGAAAGGGTAAGAAAATCATAGAAAAGAATGGTGATTCAGAATCAAGTGATGAAACCTTATCATTTTACCCGACTTAAGTCTGGCACTATCCCAGCCCAAAACTATAAGAAACTTATGAAAGGTTCTTATGACGACGATAGTGATAACTCGGCCATAGCCTCTCCTCGTTCTTCGGCATCGTCTAAATTGCAGAAGTCAGCATCACATATGATGAATAGATCTGACGATATCGACCAAAGATTTGAGGCCCAAGAACAAATGATTCGGGAGCAACAAAAGATAATCAAGGATTTTAAAATGATGCTCTCAAAAGTGGTCGAAAATACTCAAAAAATTGTCAAGGATAACACCAAGAAGGGAAAAGAAACTCCGTTCAACAAAATGAACGTGGAAGATAAAGACGAAAAAGCCCACTCGACACATGAAGACGAGGATAAATATTCTTTTCATGACCCTCATGAAGAGAAAATCGAGAAGTTATAAAGCCAACTCGAAGTACTAATGCACAAGAAGGAGTTGAAAGAATCAGGGGTCTCAAGACCATACCCGCCTGAATGGAATTTGACACCTTACCCTGAGAAATACAAACCACTCAAATTGGAGCCATAGGGAAAGGATCTCCCAGTCAACATATTTATTACTTTTTGTCTCAAGCAGGGCATTTAATGGGCAATGACCCAGTAATGACCAAAATATTTGCAAGTACCTTGCCAGGGCCTGCTTTCACTTGTTTATGCAGTTGCCCCCAGGTACTATTAATACCTAGTTTGATGTTGAGAAGCAATTTCTCGCACGTTTCTTCGAGAATGATACCGAAATTTCGGTTCATTCCCTCCTTGCAACTAAACTAGAAGAACAAGAAACGGTAAAAGATTTTATAGAAAGGTTCCGGGAGAAGTCCGTGCATTGCAAACACGGAATGGTCTAGGTAACTCTGGTGGAGACATGTCGGCATAATCTCAAGACCAACATGCTCTTAAAAATGGGGGCCGTAGAGTCTAGGACTTGGAAGGATTTGCTCAAACAAGGAGAGCAAGCTGAAGACTTGATCCGTAGAGTTGAAGAGTCTTGTGGATCAAGAAATACTGGAAATAATATGCCATATGCGCAAAACAATAATAAAAACAAAGGGAAAGCGGTAATGGCATCCGAAGCCGCTCCGCAGAAGACAAATCCTCCGAGCCCGAAACCTCAAAATCAAAAAGGCATAAGACAGAATATGCCCAAATAAGAGAGGACCTGTACCTTTAAGGCAGAATAAACGCCTACACTCCTCCATCTGCTCCTTAGGAAGGGAATGCTGAAACTTCCAGAAAATAGGAAACCGGAGGACGCTGGTAAAATTAACAACCCCAACTATTGTCTTTACCACCAGGATGTTGGACACCCTACCAGAGATTGTATCCTCTAAAGAACAGGATCCAAGTATTGATAGAAGCTGGAGTCTTGACACTAAAAGAGGAGCAAAAGAAGGTCACTGCCAATATGGCAACCCTAGTGGTCAGAACCCATGAGTTCCCCGTAGGGGTGACCCAATACCAGAGGAAAAGCTGATCATGAAAAATCATGACCACCCACATAAAAACACGCAGAAGGGACTTATCCCCATAACAACTCAAATAGGGAAAGTCATGTGGGTCCACCCTGATCTACTACAGGATGAACAGTTGACTACCACAGGGGGTCAAAAGAAAAAATTGACTAGCAATACTATTTCCGCGAAAATAAAAGATGAATACATAATTGCAGGGGCATTTACAGACTCTGAAGAAGAGCCCGAAGCTATGGCAACTCATAAAGATGGGGCAGGCCCTTCCGGCACTCGATCTGGTAAACCATATCTCAAGAACTACATCAGAGTAGACCCGAAGAATATATACGGGGAACTCACGAAGCCTACGAAACAAAAGGGACTTCGTTTCCAGAAAAATTCTGCAAGAGACAAAGAAGCCAAGGAGGCTGCATTTAAGTTTGATATAATAGCTCAATTAGCAAATATTCCAGCTCGAGTCACGCTTTATGAGTTGTTGCGATTGTCAAAATCAACTCGCGAGGCGTTAAGAGAGGCCTTGGCGGACTCTGAGTCATTCTTAGCTCAGATTATCGAGCCAGCTGACCAAGAACAGGACTCTTGCCCCCCGTTGTCATCAAGTGAGGAGGCAGATCCCGCAGATTACTTTCTCTCCAGAGGATATGCAGGTAAGGAATATAAAGCATAATAGGCCTTTATATTTCACCGGATATGTCAGATCCACAAAGGTGGACCGTATTCAAATCGATCTGAGGTCTACATTAACCGTTATTTCTAGAAGACTGATGCAGCTATTGGGAATCTCTCCTCATCGTTTGACACCAACAAATACTACTATATACGGGTTTAACGTTATGACAGCTGTCCTCTTGGCAAAATCCGACTTCGGTGTCAAATCGGAAATTTGAGGACAGAGGTTACATCCTATGTTATAGATGCAGATATGTCTTATAACATTTTACTAGGGTGACCATGGATACACGCCTATATGATGGTCCCATCGACTCTCCACCAGTTCATGAAATATTACGGTGATCAAGGAGAAGTCCGGACTTTAGTTGCAGATAGGCAGCCATTCAAAGGATTAGAGAACTACTTCACGGATGCTATGCTCTATAAGCCAGCCCACAAAGTCTCCAACAATAAATATAAAAGGCCTCAAGAACCCGAAGATAGCGGCAACGAGACCAATACGGAGTACGAATCCCCGGAAGAGGATAACGGGGGTGATTACGAAATTAACTCCGCATAAATCTTAAAATGAATTTTGATAATAATGTAGCCAATGTAGCAGAGGATGAGTGGATTATTAATGAAAATATAAAATTAGTCTACGAGCCTACTGTAGCTACAGAGTCTGAGCCCTCTTGTACATCCACCGAGGCAGATGACCTATCCAAACTTGAAGTTTTGGCAGCATATCACTTGCCAATAAGGTCGTCTCTAATCTCACGGTCTAAAATAACAAACAGACGAGATTACTTCTTTGAAGTACCACCGCGACATGTATCGCATAAACCGATTGTCTTCGGCAAAGTGATCACGTCGCCTAACCAAAGACAAAGTAGTTAAAGTGATGAACAAACATCACCTCAATTTCACTTATATGACCAGAAATCCCGACAAATGATGGAAAAGATGGGTTATAATATTATCCAATAACCAGGATTGAACTTTGGGAAAGGGCAACGAAATCTCATACCCTCGTTTAGACCAAGAGGGAAGAGCCCGGACTATTATCAGAGAACTAGAAGGGGGTTGGGCTATGTATCTACTCCTCCCTCATCACCACTCAAATACAAAGAAAGCTCTTCGGCCAATGCGGACTTACATCCACTTGACCACGATTCGGATCGAGTACAGGCGCCTAGTTTCAATCCTTAACAGTAAACATGGTTTCAGCTGCACCGGAAAGCGACGAGTAACCAATTGATGTTCAAGATGATTCCTGGGCTAAGCACATGGATACCCTTTGGGATGTCCACTTTGAACAGCGTGACCCGTCCATAGAGGATAAACTAGTACAAGTTAATATGGGAATAGAAGAGAACCCGAAACCCATTTTCATAAGCGACACACTGACTCCCCTGGAAAAGGAGGAACTTATATCCTTTATCAAGGAGTATATAGATATTTTCGCATGGAGCTATGAAGACATGCCCAGTCTTGATCCTCAGGTTTCCACACACCGGCTAAATATCAAAGAAGACGCCAAGCCAGTTAAGCAACAATAGAGGCGTTTTCGGCCGGAATTGATGGAGGCGATAGTCGCTGAGGTTAATAAGCTCATAAAATCGGGATTTATCAGTGAAGAGCAACATCCCAATTGGGTGGCTAATATAGTGTCAGTTCGTAAGAAGAACAGCAAGATCCGGATATGCATCGATTTTCAGGATCTAAATGCTGCATGCCCCAAGGATGAATTTCCACTCCCAATTACCGATGTAATGATTGATAGCACCTACGGTTACGAGAGGATGTCCTTTATGGATGGCTTCTCAGGCTACAATCAGATCAAAATGCACCCAGATGATGAAAAACACACGGCCTTCAGAATATCGTTGGGGGTATACTGTTATACAATAATGCCCTTTGGGCTAAAGAACACTAGTGCCACCTACCAACGTGCAATGAGCATTATATTTAAAGAACATCTGTGCAAAACGGTAGAGTGCTATATGGATGACTTGGCAGTCAAAAGCAAGAACAAAGAAGACCATCTTCATGACCTATGAATAGTTTTCGATCTTATGCGAAAACATCACTTGAAGATGAACCCTGCCAAGTCTTTCATGGGGGTGTCCAGCGGGAAATTTCTTGGGTTCATAATTACCTCAGAAGGAATTTTCCTTGATCCTGAAAAAGTAAAAGCGATCAATGCGACGCCGCCTCCCCACAATCTTAAAGAATTAAGGGGGTTAAAAGGAAAACTGGCCTATATCCGGCGCTTTATTCTAACCTATCATGACGATGCCAGCCATTTTTCAGACTCATGAAAAAGGGGGTTTCCTTTGTATGGAATGAGGCGTGTCAACAGGCATTTGACGATCTCAAAGAATACCTTTCCAAACCTCCCGTCCTCATGGCACCGGTCCCTGGGCAACCATTCCTTATATATGTAAGAGCCATAGATAATGCGTTAGGAGCATTACTTGCTCAGCATAATGAGTACGGCCATGAACACGCCCTTTATTACTTAAGCCGGACAATGATCTGGGCCGAGCATCGGTATACCCCGATTGAAAAAGAATGTTTAGCCCTAGTGTTCGCTGTTCAGAAAATGCGACACTATCTTTCAGGGCAAACAATTCATGTCATATCATGGATTAATCTCTTGAAAATCCTGATGACAAAATCGGGGTCCTTAAACCACCAATTGGCGAAATGGACATTATTGCTATCGCCATATGATATACACTTCGTTCCTCAAAAAGCCATTAAGGGACAAGCGATCGTCGATTTTCTAGCAGACCATCCAATTTGGTCCAACTCTAAACATATGTCAGAGGTTAACACAACTAGCAAAGAACAACCATGGCAGATGTTCTTTGATGGTGCTGCCAGACGATCTGCTGCTGGAGTGGGGATTGTGCTGATATCCCCACATAAACACATATTGCCTAACAGTTACTCATTACCAGAGTTGTGTACGAACAATGTGGCAGAATACAACGCACTCATTATTGGTTTAAAAATGGTTCGCAACTAGGGGTGAACTATCTAGAGGCATATGAAGACTCTAAGCTCATTATCAATCAGATGACAGGCGAATATGAAGTCAGACAATAAGCCCCCATCCCCTATCATCAGCTAGCCATTGAGCTAGCAGGATATTTTGAACAGTTTTATATCTATCATATATCTCGGAACGAGAACATCTATGTGGATGCCCTTGCCGCACTAGCTGCAACATTGACAATCCCCTGGTACAGCTAAAAGTATCACTATTGGTAGCAGAGAACTTCTCCATCCGGGTACGATTTTCCAAACTAGGGAGGTGTGACAAACAGGCTTAACTCTGGAATCCCGTGATTGGCGATTTCCGTTTGCGGATTATGCCTTATATGGGATATTGCCAGAGGATCCAAAGGAAGCTGCCTCGATAAAGAGGAAGGCTCAAAGATTTTATTATGATCATACGCTTCAAACTTTACACAGAAAGTCAAGTGATGGTCTCCTGCTTCGCTGCATATCAAAGGCAGAAGTAGATAAAGTGCTGAGAGAAACGCATGATGGAGTGTGTGGAGCTCACCAGCCCGATCCAAAACTCGGGAAACGCATAAGAAGGCTAGGATACTACTGGCCGAAGATGATTACAGAAGCAATGGTGTACGCTAAACGGTGCCATGAATGCCAAGTACATGCTAATTTCATCCATCAACCCCCAGAGACTTACACAGTACCGTTGCTCGTTGCCCATTTGAAGCATGGGGAATGGATATTGTGGGGCCAATAACTCCCCCGTCATCCAGAGGACATCGGTTTATTCTCGCAATAACCGATTATTTTTCAAGGTGGGCCGAAGCCGTGCCCATGAGAGAGGTAAAAATGACGGATGTGATTAAGTTCATTAAGTATAATGTCATTTACCATTTTGGCGTCCCCCGAAGAATCATTCACGATAATGGACCGCAATTCATTAGCCAGGGGTTCTCAAGATTCTGTGATAAGTTCAGGATCAAAGATGTTGCTTCAACGCCATATAACCCTGCGGCAAATGGATTGGCCGAAACCTTTAATAAGACTATTATTAAACTCCTTCGGAAGTTCGTCTCCTCCAACAAAAGAGACTGGGATGAAAAGCTGGGAGAGTGTTTGTGGGCTTATCGCACTACTGTCCGCACCCCAACAAAAGCTACCCCGTTCTCCTTAGTTTACGGAAGTGAGGCCGTCTTGCCTCTTGAAGTTCAGATACCCTCATTAAAAGTGGCCCTAGCTACAAAGATGACGACAGAAGAATGCCATCAACAATGATTGCGAGAACTAGAAGCGTTGAATGAAAACCGTCTCCGGGCTTAACAACAAATTGAGTTGTATCAAGCCCGAATCTTGCAAGCGTTCAATAAGAATGTTAAACCAAGGACCTTTAAACAAGGAGACTTGGTTCTGGCTATTAAAAGGCCAATGATTCTAACCCACAAGACTAAGGGTAAATTTGAACCAAAGTTGGAAGGACCGTTCATTGTGGAGACGGTATACTCTACTGGAGCCTATCGCTTAATGAACCAGGATGGTGACAGGATGATGATGCCGATCAATGGTAAATCTTTGAAGAAGTACTATGCCTAAAAAATTTATTTACTAGCACATCTGGTTCATAATCCCTAGAAGTATAACCATCCACTTGTTTAAGTTACGCATATGAGCACTTGGACTAGGCATGTGCAATTAGGCACCTCTGCCGAAATCTGATGATCATGAACCGATCATTTTGACATGTGCAGTTCAAGTTACGCATAAGAGTCTTGAACTGCCTCCATCAAACTAAGGCATGTGCAATTAAGTGCCTTTGTCTGAGTTAACAATCCTGACCCGATCATCCTGGTATAAGTAGTTAAACACTTTCACCAAACTATCATTTAGCTCTGTCTAAAAGAGCTTTACCGGGGTCAATAATTGTGACCCGGTTGGTATTAACAATCTAAGTTACGCCAATGAGCCTTGGATTGTTTTACAAAAAAATGATGAACTATTTTGATGACAATTTATTTGTTGTGCAAGAAAATTTTGTAGCCAACAGATAAAAAGAAAAAGAATTGTCTTTATTCATAAAGTAAAAATTTACAAAAGTAGAGGGAATTATATCTCTCCCAAAAGCTGCAACCGATTCGCCGACTCATCAATAACTCGACGACGAGTCTCCTCTACGGAGTGTTGAGCTTGCCGGCATAAGTCATCGTCATTTAATTCGAATTGCTGGATCAATCGCTGATGAGATTCTTCAAAAGCAAGGCTCCTTATTATGCCCTCCTATTTTAAACTATTCTGTTGATTGTACTGTGCCATACGAGGTGCTTTTCCAGCTCAATTCCCCAGTTCACATGCAAAAAATCTCCTCTGCAAATATCAACTATGATCGATTTAAAGTTCTTAGTGGATCATCTGAAAATACTGCTACAAGAATCCTAATGAAGATGCACAAGTTGAATTCGACATGTTATAAGCTCTTATACTTCATTTCTATCGCATTTGAAAAGCGACAGAGATTGTCATCTAACAGAAATGGTCCTCAAGAAAACTTAATGAGCTGCCGCAGAGTTCTTGTAACTCCTTCAAAAGTTGACCTTTTGGAGCCAAAGCTTGAAACTTGCAACTATAATGTAAAGCATATGCTTCTGGCTTCCTTAGAGTTACTTTTACTGCTGAAGATCAGTGCATGGCTAGCCTTTGAAGATAGACCAGGGGATAGCTACGCTCCATGCTGGGTAGAAATATTAGCAGGTCACCAGATTGGTAGAGCCACATGCACTCCTCTTCAAAGAGGATCTGGTCTGAATACCCCATTGCATCTCTAAAGAGAAAAGCGGGCTTCTCCAATACTTCTCAATTGGTGGCCTCGAAAACTGCATCAGTGATAATATCCTGTGCAGTAGCAGGGTGGTACCTGATTAATTTCTCCCTGCGCTCCCTCAGGCCCGGCTTGTATGCAGCTAAAACAATGGTGGAGTTGGGCCGTCAAATCCGTACCCCCAGCGAATCCGAAGTAGTGTGTATGGGGGAGAGCGTCCACCGAATACCCCACTGCAAAAGAAGAATCAAGAGTTAGAAAAAGTTTTTTTACAAAACTCAAAAAATCTTCTAAGTATAGAAACGCGAAGCTAAATATAACTCTGCGCGAAGCTAAAAATATCCCCGCACGAAGCTAAAAATTAGTCCGTGCGAAACTAAAAATAACTCCGCACGAAGCTAAGGAGATAGCCTCGCGTTTACAAACGCGAAGCTAAAATTCATAGCCTCGTGTTGAAACGTGACAGCTAGTCTAAATAGCCCTACGTTTTCAAACGCGAGGATAACGTGATAGCTTCGCATAGAAGAAGGCCAGAGGCCTTTCTTCTTCTCCCAGCCGTACGGCCGAAAAACGGCGATCTCGCTGGTAAAAGGAGTGATTAGCCAGTCAAAACCGAGCCAAATCACCTCAAAATCCTTCTAAAGAGTCCAAAAGTTGAGATTTTTACCTCCAATGGGCGCGGCATGAACTGGTTCGCCGCTGTGCCCGCTGCCTCGGCTGTTGCCGCCGTTGCTAGCACCGGCCGCCGATGGTGAGGAGGCGCGAGAAGAAGGTGCGATCTTCTTGGGCGCTATTGATCTCGAAATTTTGGAGAAAATAGAACGAATATAGGAGAAGAACTGGTCGGTTGCTAGGGTTTTTGATCACCGGAGTTCTTGAGCCCTGATCTCTGGAAAATTCTTCGAATGAAGTGAGGAAGAAGAAGAGTTAAAGAGTCTATTTAAATGAGAAAACCCGCCCCTTGGTATTTGGCGCGAGAATCGAAGTAATTACTGAGCAGTTACCCATTAAAACGCGAGGCTATTAGCTCCGCGCAGGTATACAAAATGCGAAGATAACTTGGTATTTTAACTCTGCGTTTCAGTTTGAAAATCCAAAGTACTTCAAAATTTGCTAAACTTCTAAACCATTTTGAAAACTTTGGAGGGGGGTCTGTTGGCAGTGAAAATTTCCAAGTAAAATGGGGGTTTTCCACAACAGAATGCGGAGCTAACTTAGTAGCTCCGTGTTTGGCTATTTTTAGCCAAGCGTATGAGTAAAACGCGGAGCTAATCAATAGCTCCGCATTCTAGTTTCTTAGCTCCGCATTTTGATGTGATTAGCTCCGCGTGGCAGATAACCAGAATCATAAATTGATTGATATTAAGATTTGGGCTTATCCAATATCGAAATTAAGTCCAATCAGAACTCTCAATCAAGAGATTTAAATCAAGACTAAGATATTTGATTAGAATCCTTGATGAATACAAATTCTATTTAAATAGAAACTCTCATATTGACCTAAGGCTATAAATACCCCTTTGAGGAGCCCTAGGGATCTTTATATCATCTTTTCGGCATCTTGGAGAATTCGAGTTACGCGTGAGAGCCTTGAATTCGTGAAGACCAGAGAAGATCAAGATCAAGTCGGCCGTCATCTTCAAGAGAGAAGATCATTGTCATCAGATCGTCAAAAGGAACTACTAGTTAGATCCCATCGCTACGAGATCCCACGTTTTTATTGTAAAACAGAGAGCGATAATTATAAATCCTCTCGTTTGTTCTTTTTCTTATTCACTTTCGTTATAATTAAGTTATTTCAATGGAAGGAAAGCAAATTTCTGCTGTGAACAATATATTTATAAGTATCTCAATATCATACAAATAATCTTACAGGCAATGCGAGACTAAAACTAAAGCAAACCCCCAAATGCAAAATAGTTTTCTAATCTAACAAAGACAATGCCCTACGTGTGAGAAAGAAAAAGAAGAATTGAATAATGTGCCTTATGTATCAGCAGTTGGTAGCTTGATGTATGCTATGATATGCACCAGGCTAGATATCACTCATGCAGTTGGTATTGTCGGTGGGTTTCTCTCTAATCCATGTAAAAACGATTAGGCCATAGTGAAGTACATATTCAGATATCTCAGAGATGCTTTAAGTTTTTGTTTGTGTTGTGGCATTGGTACATCTAGGTTAGATGGCTACACAGATGCAGATATGACCCGTGATATTGATTCCAAAAAATGTACCTCTGGATATATGATGACTTTTGCAGTGGGAGCAGTGTTATGTCAGTCCAAATTTCAAAAAAATGTTGCTCTATCTACCAGAAAGGTAGAGTACACACAGCAGTTGAAACTTGCAAGGAAACTTTGTGGTTGAAAAGATTTTTGAAAGACTTAACTTAAAAGCAAGGGAAGTATATTGTTTACATGACAATCAGAGTGTCTCCATCTCAGTAAGAATTCAGGACTTCATTCGAAATCTAAATACATTGATGTTAAATATCATTGGATTAGTGATGTGTTGGAGATGAAGTTATTATATCTAATAAGAACCACACCGAAAAGAATGGATCGGATATGCTGACCAAAGTATTGCATAGAGAGAAGTTAAACTTTTGCAGAAAATCAGTAGGGTTAACAGAGCCCTCTATATGAGTCTGGAGGTGGAGATTGTTAAGGTGGGCCCGCTTCATGAAGAGACAGTCACCTTTGTTAACCAAATCTTTATGTTTTGATCGATATTTGAAAACTACCTACTCCTTTCCCTTCCCTAGTCTACGAAAGATATGACCTTATCTTGGGGATTGGATTGAAAGTGTAGATAGTAATTCAATTCACACGCATGCCAATAAAAGGAGGAAAAAAACTAGAGAGTAGAGGTTGAGAGAAGAAGAAGCTATTGTTTGTTGGTTCTTCGGGTAGACATCGTAGTCTAATTTGGCTCAAATTTCATGAGCAGATTTCCGGCAATGAGATCTATGCATCCAATGGTTTGGATCATAGTTTCAGTCTCTATATAAGGTTTAATCTATCCTTTACTCTTTTGTGTTTCTCAAATCCATCTCGAAGGTGATGCTTGTTTATCTAAAAATTGATCTCTTGATATTGTGATACTCTAGTTATATTGTGATCTCTTGATATTGTCTATCTAGAGAGGATAGAATTGTATATCCCATTATTTTCATATAGTGAATGAAGACAAGTGTCATCCGTGGCTTTTTTCATTCAAGGATTTTCCACATAAATTTCGTATGTTTGCGTTGTCTATTGATTTAATAATTGTTGCATCTTGCGGCTGTTGTTAGCTACTAATCTAACTGGTAATTTATTCAAGCTAACCCCATTTTATCACTCCCATTAGGTATTTATATAACTACACATGTGACACTATATATAAAAGCATTTATAACCCTTATTGATGAGTATAATGG
Organism: Dracaena cambodiana; assembly: GCA_036321105.1. Taxonomy (NCBI): domain Eukaryota; kingdom Viridiplantae; phylum Streptophyta; class Magnoliopsida; order Asparagales; family Asparagaceae; genus Dracaena; species Dracaena cambodiana. The sequence goes on along the minus strand of JAYEPQ010000001.1, from coordinate 17,265,401 downwards.
AAAAGATGTTTCATCATGTGGAAGTAGGCACATTGCCGAACTACATAAATTCTCATTTGTTCTTCTCTATAGTTTTTCTTTTTTATTGCAGTTTAATTTCTTTATTCGATCATCATATTAATTGACTGCTGGGGCCATTATTTACAACACGAATGAAATGAGATTGATACCTTGCCACATAAACCCGAGCTAAGAAATTCAAATAAGCAGCCAATGAATGAAACCAGTGAATAAAAGTACCTGGCTGCAGCCATCATTTTCGGGAACGGAAACCTTCCTTCATGGAACACCAAGGCAATCTGCAAGGATTAAAATGTACGGATACCATGATTTATACATGCACAATTAAAATAAAGCAATAGACTGAACCTATGATATAAATAGTTTCTTATTAGCCTGACAACAGACATGCATAGTTTCTTGATAACTGTAGTGTTGCTTATTTAACGATACCAGACTAAGAACCTATACCAAGTTATCTTCTTTGGCTTGCAACATCTACAGTGTGGTATCCAAATATTCAACATTCTTCTTCCTAACTCCTATAAACAGGTGCAATTCTATGTAAATCCAATTCATTTGGCTCAGGACAGACAATCCCCAGAGAGTGTAGTTCTAATATCTATTTCACACCTATGATTTTATACAGCGTTTCCAGTATTCAGAACATGGAAATGGTTTTTAGTGTCCCAATAGTTCAAATTTATCCTGGCTTTACTCACCCGAAGACACCCACTAACTGCAGTCATGCATACACATACTTAATTTAGGGCCTACGTGAAAGCCACACTACAACACAGAAGTGCAATGCATAAACATCTAACTTCAGCAGCAGAATAATCTGAGTTTCCATTTTTAGTTGGTATAAATTAATACAGGACGGGGGCAAGGCCAAGTTCTGTGATAACTTAACGGATTTGTATTTATCATATAGAAACTTTGATACTACTCGTTAATTCACTGATATATTCTAACAATGATGACAAAAAAAAAAAGCATAGTGGAGAGATCAAATAAGCGGAATAACCAGTAAGTTTGCTGGAAGAGTAAATGCACTTGGTAAAATGAGGTTACCTTGATTTACCGCAATAACTCCTTATTGCTTAAAATCTTAATGTTTCAGCAGTCGTGTTTCTTACATCACAACCAATCAAAAGACGAGCCCGCAAAAATTGTTGTTGTTATGGCATCTGAAAGCCACAAATAAAATAAATGATGCAGGCTTTGGAACACAACAGTTTCACCAAGCTCAGGCCTAATGATCAAGAACCAATACAGATAGAAAACATATTTTTATGGTTTTCCTATAGGACACAGAGTATGATGCGCTTTATTATCTTAATTTTTATAACCAGCCACAAGAAGATGACCAATTTAATACTGTAGGTGCTCTAATATTTTTAACTTTATAATAAGCACACCACAAGTCATCTTGAATAGGATGACAGAAAAGAGTCTGCATTCGAATTTAGGAGGAAGGCACAAATGAATCCCACAAGCTATCATGAAGATATCAAGTCAAGAGAAGCAACTCTATAGAAGGCTACACCGACAGAATCTGGTATTTTATCTTTCCTAGGACAATTTGTAAAAGAGATAATAAGGCTAATAACATTATTTGATGGCTTTCTTAAGAAGCATCGTGAAGAATACTTATTTCATGCATAACATGGCCAAGACTTTAGTTTCATTCATTTTTCTAAGTTTAAATAATTGTCCATATAAAAATTTACTTATTTTGTTTCCTAAAATAAGTTCAATACTATGACTTTATCAATGCTAGCTATTATGAAATGTTTACATGCCCCAGCATGATTTTAAGCTGATAGTGATGCACAATTCCAGCAGAATGATGTTCATGAATTTTTAAATATGTTTTTGTTTAAATACCAAAATGTCAATTAAGCTGAAATTGCTAATCCTAACTCCTAACTCATATCTCAGGGCCTTCTCAAAAGAGTTCAAACTTCATGTCCGTATTTCTTGTTTTGCCATCACTATTCAATTTTATTGCTTTGCTGACTGGATTTTTTTCAGGAGATTCTATAGAAACTTATTGTAACCCTCTTTCAAGTTCCGGGACACTGATCTCTCTGAAACACTTTGGGGGTTGTTTGGTTGCCTGTGTAAGCGTATAAGGTGGTTGCAATTGTAACCACTTTCGCTGCAAGTGGCGATTTCCACTATTTGGTAGCAATTACTGTTGAATTCATGTATATTTGAACTTGAGCCAATTCACTAGTTCAAAAATAAATGAATTAGGTGAATGAAAAATTATTTCAAAGAGGAGTACATAGCAAAGGGAACAAAAAAAAAAAGGAAAGAAGAAAAAAATAGTCCCACATTGGCTAGAGGTTTGTTAGGATGTGGGTTTAAATAGGATTGTTTGTTCCATGACATTGCTTATGTAAGAAGAGGAGAAATCTTGAGTACCACGGGTGGTGCTACGCACCGCCCGCACCCGCACGCGACCATTGCCGTTAAACAGTCACAACTGTTAACAGCCAACCGTTGTGACTGTTTGCCCAGAAGCCTATAAATAGGCCTCTGTCCAGACTTTTTAGAACAGAAGACTTTTTACAACACTAAAAATGTGTTGAACACTGTTTGTCCAGACTTTTTATATATAAGAAGGCTATATATAGACCGGTCGTTGTATCCTGGGAGACCGATGCCCATTGCAATTCAGAAGTAAGCGGTGGAGGGCAAATCGGTTTTAAGAAGATAGTGTTCAACACTAGCCTCGATCATCTTCCTGTCTTCATCAATTCTGCATCTTCATCAATTCTGCATACGATCGTCTTTCTGAATTCAGATTTTTCTTAATCCAGTAATTCTTTATTCTGTTTAAGATAGTAAACTAGTTAAAGAAGAACAGTTTAATAGTTTTCTGTAAACAGTAATAGGAATATTCTTCTAATTCAAATCTGGAAAGATATAGACTACTATTATAAATAATAATTCGTAATTCTTCTTCTCCAACTTTATTTCTGATTGAAATATAACACTGAAACTTGTGCATAATAACAGAATTAATTCTGTGCATAATAACAGTAGTAATTCTGTGCATAATAATTATGTTAACTAATAACAGTAATAAGTCTGCCCATATTAATCTGAAACATTAGCAAATTATTTATCCAACATTCTTAAAACCGATAGTTTTGTTTTAGATTAATTTCGAATACTGTCATAATAGTGTTCAATCACTAGTTATTTAAATCTAATTGCTTCTGGAAAAAGATAGTTAAATCTGTTTAGAGAAAGAAATATTTTTAGAAATCTTGTGGTTTGGAGTAAGAATTGATTTTAAGTTTTGGAGTAAGAATTGATTTTCAGTTTTATTAGAAAGTTAAAAATTTGTTACAAAACATTAAGATAGATAAATTCTGAATACAGATAGCCACTGCATCTGATATGTCCACTGTAGTAACTCCTATCATGGTTACTCCAACTGTGCCTTCAAGCCAGTATGAGAAACCAGAGAAGTTCAGTGGCTCAGATTTTAAGAGATGGCAACAGAAAATATTGTTCTATCTCACTACACTAAATCTGGCCAAATACTTGAAGGAGACTGTGCCAACTCTTGTTAAAGATGATCAACAATCAGTAAAGGCAGTGATGCATGGAAACATGCGGACTTCTTGAGTAAGAATTATACCCTCAATGGATTGGACAATATACTGTACAATGTATATAGTTCAATTGCTACTGCTAAGGAATTTTGGGTGTCCTTAGACAAGAAATATAATACAGAAGATGCCGGCTCTAAGAAATATGTAGTCGGTAAGTTTCTGGATTATAAAATGGTTGATTCTAAAAATGTAATCAACCAAGTACAAGATCTTCAAGTGATCATTCATGAAATTCATGCTGAAGGTATGACTATTAGTTTCAAGTGGCTGCAATTATTGAAAAACTGCCACCATCTTGCAAATAATTCAGATATGGCCTAAAGCATAAACGAAAATAAATGACACTTTAAAATCTGATTGTACGTTTGAGAATCGAAAAAGATAACCGTCTTTCTGAAAAGAAAATTGGAAATCCATACAATGTTTCTAAAACTAACGTTATGGAAAATTCTAATAAGTCTAATGACAGGAAGCGAAAGTACAATAGTGAAGACTCTAAGAGTGGTAACTCTTAGAGATTCAATGGCAAGTGCCAACTGCGACAAGTCTGGACATCGTGCAAAGGACTGCCGTGTGCGCAAGGCACAAGATTCTTCAAAGAAGAAGAAGAAGCATCCTAATGCAAATTTGGCCGAGGAAGAAAATCTTTGTGCAAATGTAGATGTAAACTGCACATCTGTTGTCTCAGAAATTAACCTAATTGGTAGCAATTCTAAAGAATGGTGGGTGGATACTGGGGCCACTCGCCACATCTGCGCCAATAAGTGGATGTTCTCTACATATGAACATGTGGAAAGATAACTACTCTACATGGGTAACTCTGCAACCTCCAAGGTTGAAGGACGAGGAAACATTGTACTAAAGATGACTTCGGGAAAAAAACTTACTCTTACTGATGTACTTCATGTACCAAATGTCCGCAAGAATCTAGTTTCAGGATCAGTCTTGAGTAAGAAAGGGTTTAGACTTGTATTTGATAAGAATTGATTAGAAAGTTAAAAATTTGTTACAAAACATTAAGATAGATAAATTCTGAATACAGATAGCCACTGCATCTGATATGTCCACTGTAGTAACTCCTGTCATGGTTACTCCAACTGTGCCTTCAAGCCAGTATGAGAAACCAGAGAAGTTCAGTGGCTCAGATTTTAAGAGATGGCATCAGAAAATATTATTCTATCTCACTACACTAAATCTGGCCAAATACTTGAAGGAGACTGTGCCAACTCTTGTTGAAGATGATCAACAATCAATAAAGGCAGTGATGCATGGAAACATGCGGACTTCTTGAGTAAGAATTATATTCTCAATGGATTGGACAATATACTGTACAATGTATATAGTTCAATTGCTACTGCTAAGGAATTTTGCGAGTCCTTAGACAAGAAATATAATACAGAAGATGCCGGCTCTAAGAAATATGTAGTCGGTAAGTTTCTGGATTATAAAATGGTTGATTCTAAAAATGTAATCAACCAAGTACAAGATTTTCAAGTGATCATTCATGAAATTCATGCTGAAGGTATGACTATTAGTTTCAAGTGGCTGCAATTATTGAAAAACTGCCACCATCTTGGAAATAATTCAAATATTACCTAAAGCATAAATGAAAAGAAATGACACTTGAAGATTTGATTGTACGTTTGAAAATCGAAGAAGATAACCGTCTTTCTGAAAAGAAAATTAAAAATCCATACAATGATTCTAAAACTAACGTTATGGAAAATTCCAATAAGTCTAATGACAGGAAGTGAAAGTACAATAGTGAAGACTCTAAGAGTGGTAAGTCGAAGAGATTCAATGGCAAGTGCCAACTGCGACAAGCCTGGACATCGTGTAAAGGACTGCCGTATGCGCAAGGCACAAGATTCTTCAAAGAAGAAGAAGAAGCATCCTAATGCAAATTTGGCCGAGGAAGAAAATCTTTGTGCAAATGTAGATGTAAACTGCACATCTGTTGTCTCAGAAATTAACCTAATTGGTAGCAATTCTAAAGAATGGTGGGTGGATACTGGGGTCACTCGCTACATCTGCGCCAATAAGTGGATGTTCTCTACATATGAACATGTGGAAAGATAACTACTCTACATGGGTAACTCTGCAACCTTCAAGGTTGAAGGACGAGGAAACATTGTACTGAAGATGACTTCGGGAAAAAAACTTACTCTTACTGATGTACTTCATGTACCAAATGTCCGCAAGAATCTGGTTTCAGGATCAGTCTTGAGTAAGAAAGGGTTTAGACTTGTATTTGAGTCTGATAAGTTTGTACTTACAAAAAATAGTGTATATATAGGCAGGGGATATATGACAAATGGTCTGTTTAAAATAAATATAATGACCATTGCCCCTAAGGTTAATAATAAAATTGATTCTTCTGCTTATATGACTTAGTAACCTTATATTTGGCATGGTAGATTAGGACATGTAAATTATTATACTTTGCAAAGATTAATAAATTTAAATATGTTGCCTAATTTTAATATAAATTTTGATGATAAATGTGAAACATGTGTTGAATCAAAAATGACTAAGCTTCCATTTCGTTCTATAGAACGTAGTACTGAATCTTTAGAATTAATTCATACAGATGTTTGTGATTTAAAATCTGTTCAAACTAGAGGTGGAAAGAAATACTTTATTACTTTTATAGATGATTGTACTAGATATTGTTATGTATATCTAATGAGAACAAAAGATGAGGCAATTGAAATGTTTATACAATATAAAAATGAAGTTGAGAATCAACTTAGCAAAAAGATAACAATGCTAAGAAGTGATAGAGGTGGTGAATATGAGTCACCATTTGTACAAATTTGTGCAGAACATGGTATTATATATCAAACAACTGCTCCTTACACACCTCAGCAAAATGAAATTGCTGAGCGTAAGAATAGAACATTAAAGGAAATGATGAATGCCATGTTAATAAGTTCTGATTTACCTCAGAACATGTGGGGGGAAGCTTTGCTTTCTGCTAATCATATTCTCAACAAAATACCCCAAAAGAATTTAGATAAAACATCTTATGAATTATGGACAGGTCGAGCACCTAGCTATAAATTCTTAAGAGTGTGGGGGTGTCTTGCAAATGTTGCAATTCCTACTTTTAAAAGGACTAAAATTGGACCAAAAACTATTGATTGTATATTCATTGGATATGCGCATAATAGTAGTGCTTATCATTTCTTTGTTTTCAAATCAGATCATGCAGAGATACATAAGTACTCTATTATTGAATCTAGGAATGCAGTATTTTTTGAGAATATCTTTCCTAGTAAAGATTATGAACCAAATTCCCCTAAAAAGACTTGTGATGAAGTTATAGGAGAAAAAGAATCTGATTCTGGAAATAAAACTAATGAGGATGAATATAGATGGCGCAAAAGGGCCAGAATTAATAAATCGTTTGGTCCGGATTTTCTAACATATATATTAGAAAAGGAACCTCAAACTTATAAAGAGGCTATGTCTACACCTGAAGCTCATTTTTGGAAAGAAACTGTAAATAGTGAAATTGAATCAATTATTCAAAATCACACCTGGGAACTTGTAGATCTTCCTCCAGGAAGTAAACCATTAGGATATAAATGGATCTTTAAGAGAAAAATAAAACCTGATGGGTCTATAGATAAATACAAAGCTAGACTTGTAGTAAAAGGCTATAGACAAAAGGAAGGTGTTGATTACTTTGATATATATTCACCTGTAACAAGAATAACATCCATAGGATTAATAATTGCTTTTGCTGCATTATATAACCTTGAACTTCATCAAATGGATGTAAAAACAGCATTTTTAAATGGTGAATTAGATGAAGAAATTTGCATGGAACAATCTGAAGGGTTTGTAGTTCCAAGTAAAGAGAAGAAGGTGTGCAGACTTGTTAAGTCACTTTATGGACTTAAACAAGCACCTAAACAATGGCATGAAAAATTTGACCAAATTATGTTGTCAAATGGATTTCGTTATAATGAATGCGATAAATATGTATATGTAAAAGGGAATATGCACAACTATGTCATTATATGTTTATATAAGGATGACATGATTATCACCGGTAGCACGGTGGCTCTAATTAAAGAGGTAAAAATCATGTTAACACAGAAATTTGACATGAAAGACTTAGGTATTGCAGATATTATTCTTGGTGTTAAAATCTCTAGAACATCTGATGGATATACTTTATCCCAGTCACATTATATCGAGAAGATACTCGAAAAATTTGACAAGGGAAATAATTATATAGTTAGGACACCTGTAGATATGAGTCTACATCTTACAAAGAATATAGGTGGTAGTATATCTCAATTAGAATATTCTCAGATCATTGGCAGTCTTATGTATTTAATGAACTGCACAAGACCTGATATTGCATACTCAGTAAGCAAACTGAGTAGGTTTACAAGTAATCCAGGGGAGAACCAATGGAAAGCAATAGTTAGAGTACTCAAATATTTGAGGTACATTACAAACTATGGGTTGCACTATACTAGATATCCAGCAGTGATAGAAGGATACACTGATTCTAACTGGATTACAGATTCTAAGGACATCAAATCCACAAGTGGATATATATTTACTGTTGGAGGTGCAGCTATCTCTTGGAAATTTTCAAAACAAACTTGTATAACCAGATCCACTATAGAATCTGAGTTTATCGCTTTAGATAAAGCCGGAGAAGAAGCAGAATGGCTTCGAAACTTTTTAGAAGATATTCCAATATGGCCTAAACCTGTGTCAGCAATTTGCATCCATTGTGATAATCAATCAGCAATTGGAAGTGCACAGAATGTATTATATAATGGTAAGTCACGACATATACGTCGTAGACATGAAACTGTAAGACAGCTGCTTACAAACGGAATAATATCTCTTGATTATATAAAATCAAAAGATAATATTGCAGATCCATTAACAAAAGGCTTGACCAGAGATCAAGTATATAAGTTATCGAGGGGAATGGGATTACAGCCTACTAAATAGAGTAACTCCATAATGGCAACCCAACCTAGTTGACTGGAGATCCCAAGATCTAGGTTCAAAGGGACAACCGATTTGTGGGGGAACTCGTAAGAATCACTGAGGAAATAATTCCTATCTCATTTCTATGGTAAAATAGTGATTAACCTGCAATGTGTAAGGATAAGTTAAGCTTTTAATAATCCTTATATCTTGGAAATCCAAGTAGAGTATGGCAGGATACTCTTAATAAGAGATTACCTATATGAGTGTGAAGGGGCCGCTTCTATGAGAATGATAAAGGCTAAATTCTCTAGAGTACTCATAGCATTACCAGGTTGTCCAGGGCCAAAACGGACACAACATAAGAATCTGTTAAAGTTGAAAGAAATCGTATGAATATTATTGTCTTAGTTTACATCAAAAGCTGAACAGTTCAAAAACATCGTGTTCACTTGTTAGCGAGTAAACTCGATAATATTTCACTAGGGAAGGTTCAAAACCAAAAGCCACCTCTCCCGATGCGGTAACTTTCTATTATACTTTCTATTTAGTTGCATTAGTGTCTAAGTCATTTTCATTCATGTGGGGGATTGTTGAATTCATGTATGTTTGAACTTGAGCCAATTCACTAGTTCAAAAATAAATGAATTTGGTGAATGGAAAATGATTTCAAAGAGGAATACATAGCAAAAGGAATAAAAAAAAAAGAAAGAAGAAAAAAATAGTCCCACATTGGCTAGAGGTTTGTTAGCATGTGGGTTTATATAGGATTGTTTGTTCTATGACATTGCTAATGTAAGAAGAGGAGAAACCTTGAGCACCACGGGTGATGCTACGCACCACCCGCACCCGCACGCACGTGTGTGAGGGCGAGGGCGAATGGGCGCTTTAGTGGCCCACTTGGCACTTCGCATGGTCGCGAGGAGCTGAGGAGCCTTTGATTTTTTGGTGCTATTGGATTCGGGTTACCTCTGTTGGGTTCAGCTATTTGGATTCGACCGGCACCCGTTAAGAGTCGTTAGGATTTGTCCGTTGAGATCCAACGGTCGTCTGTTAACCGTTGCCGTTAAACGGTCACAACTGTTAACAGCCAACCGTTGTGACTGTTTGCCCAGAAGCCTATAAATAGGCCTCTGTCCAGACTTTTTAGAACATACAATCTACAGAATTTTTCCTTATTCTGCAGACAGAAACTTGGTCTTTTGACAGAGAGTTTCTGTTTCCAGAAGAACAGTTCTTCCTAAATCAGTCCTGCATCACGCCATACATACAGAGAGTGTTCTTTATCAGATTCGCTAGAGCAACAGGATTGCGGCTTCCTTCCTATTGCAGACCGGTCATTGTATCCTGGGAGACCGACGCCCATTGCAATCCAGAAGCAAGCGGTGGAGGGCGAATCGGTTTTAAAGAGATAGTGTTCAACGCTAGCCTCGATCATCTTCCTGTCTTCATCAATTCTGCATACGATCATCTTTCTGAATTCATGTTATTCTTAATCCAGTAATTCTTTATTCTGTTTAAGATAGTAAACTAGTTAAAGAAGAACTGTTTAATAGTTTTCTGTAAACAATAATAGGAATATTCTTCTAATTCAAATCTGGAAAGATATAGACTACTATTATAAATAATAATTCGTAATTCTTCTTCTCCAACTTTATTTCTGATTGAAATATAACACTGAAACCTGTATATAATAACAGAATTAATTCTGTGCATAATAACAGTAGTAATTCTGTGCATAATAATTCTGTTAACTAATAAGAGTAATAAGTCTGCCCATATTAATCTGAAACATTAGCAAATTATTTATCCAACAATTACAGTTGCAAAAATTTAACTATAATTACAAACAATTACGTACTTATAGTAATTATAGCTGCAGAAAAAAGAGCACAACCTGAATAGAGGACAACATGTGTGTGGATTTTGTTGCGAGCGACGGTACCATGCTGGTTGCAAAGGTAGTTAGGTAGGAATATTATCCTCAACGGCTAAAGGAACTTGCGATGTAGGATGTTTCTGATTTTCGATAGGAGCCATCGTAGTTGTTGAGGTTTTGTCTTAGAAAAAAAAAAAAAATCTCCCAAGCTAAATACAGTAATACAAATTGTAACAGTTTTTATTACTATAACTTTGCACTAATATAAATTACAACTTGTATTATCACTTATAAACAACCCAATAGTCACTTGATCTCTCCAGATTCTTTAGGAATTTCCCTTATATAGTTCCCCTAACTTGGAAGTTCCATCCCTCTTATTTCACGTTACAGAACTTCCTACATGATGTTCTGCCCATGCAGTTTAGAATTTTCCAGTATGTTGTTATATTCAGATATGTGAATAATTGTTCCTCAAATCGTGTACCATTCCGGTTTAACTTCAAAAACTCAAGAATTTCCGAGTAAACCTATGTGATGATCCTTCGTCTATATCAACAAATAACTCGAGCACATTGCTTCAATTTGGCTGTTGGTGAGAAACTGGAAACTGTACATGCAAACTTGAAAGCATTTGATTTAGTATGTCATATAAAACTTACGGCTGCATCTGCTCCTTTGGTCATTTATCATCCATGGAGTACCGAGTATTGAGATTACTAATGATGCTAATAAAGGCAGTCCCTTTCAAAAAGTCCAAACCAAAACATAAATGTTTTTATATCGCCAGCACGTATCAGGCATGTTATAGACGAACTTATGCACTACTTACCAAGAAAAAAAACTAATATTACACTAACAACAGAAAACAAAACATTATGTAATTCTAAATCAACAAGACACAGAGCCTAAAGTTGAAATAAAGACGCACCTTAATCAAAGCCCAGATAATGTGCACAATATTCCTGGTAAGTCATATCACCATTGCCGACCTCTAACATATGGCGATGCCCTCCTGCCACCACCCGCCAACTTACAGCGAAGTTGGATCCACGGATTGAGATTAGTGTACAGTACTTTAGTCTCCACAAAACTCAACAGTCTCTCACTTGGATACTGAACATATCTTCATACTTTTTTCTCATCAACGTGATGAAAAGAATACCTCTAGTAGCACACCTTGAAGCTTCAAGTTTTAGGGCTACTGAAGCTATGCAAAGTTTCAGTTTATCAACAGTAACTATCATGCTTAACATATCAGCTGATTTTTTCTTTACTTGGATCTTCTCAAGCAACAACTCTTTATCTTTTAAAAGATTACGGATGAAATTATATTTCTTTCGAATATATTTTGTCTCGAATGGAATGATGGATTCTTCGCAAGATGAATAGCACTTTATAGTTGTATAAAGTGTTAATTTCTTGCTCTTTCCCTAATTCAATCAAGAAGTCTTGCAACCATATCACCTACTTGCTAGCTTTGGTTGTGGCCACATACTCAGCCTATGTATTGGAGAGTGCAACAGTCTGTTGCAACTACAGACCCAACTAATAGCAGTATCACTTAATGTATTAACATAACCCATAATACTCTTACTATTATCAATATCACCAGCCCAATCAGAATCGACATAATCTGCAGTAGAAAACTTCCCTCTAAAATACAAGCTCATACATGTGGTACCCCATAAATATCGAACGATCTATTTGACGACCTCCAAATGTTGCTTTCTTAGATTACTCATGTACCTGCTTACAGCCTCCACTATGTGTGCTATATCTAGTTTGGTATACACCATTGCATTTATAAAACTACCAATAACAAAAACATATGGTGACTTGTCTATGTGAGCATGCTCTGCCTCAGTCGTGAAAGATTATTCTTTGGATAGCCAAAAGTGGGTAGCTAAAAGTGTGCTAACTGGCTTAGCATTCTGCATACTAAACCTTGCTAGAATCTTTTTGATATATTACGCTTGTGATAGAATTAACGTGCCAACCACTCTATTCTTGATAATCGGATGCCAAGAATCTTGTTTGCAGGTCCCCGATCTTTTCATTTCAAAATTGCTAGACAACTACTTTTTTAACTTATTCACCTCTTGAACACATGAACATACTGTTAACATATTTTTTCATAAAGCAATAGAATAATAAAACTATTGCCGTAACTCTTGACTTAACAACAATAGTCTACATGGTATTTCGAGAATTCTATCTCATGCATAAACCCGTCAAATTTCTTGTACCATTGTCTTAGGGCCTGTTTCAAGCCATATAGGCTCTTTCGCAACTTGAACACAAGCTCATTATTGCTCTGACATACAAAGCCTTAAGGTTGCTTCATGTAAATATCTTCTTCAAGACCACCATGAAGAAAAACTGTCTTCACATCCATTTGCACCAATAACAAGTTCTTAGTAGCAACCATACATAAAACTAACCTGATGGTAGTTAGTTTCATAATTGCAAAAAAAATATTATTATAATCAATACCTTATTTATGTTGAAAGCCCTTCACAACTAATCTGGCTTTATAACGCTGGCTGCTATCAACCTCTTGCTTCACCATGTAAATTCATTTATTATGCAAGGCCTTTTCGCCATCTGGTAGCTCAGTAAATTTTCATGTATTGTTTGCCATTAAGGAATTCATTTCATTATTCATTGCCAACTCCCACTTGCCTACATGATCACTCTGCAAAGTCTCATCATAACATTCTAGTTTACCGTTATCTACAAGTAAAAGATAATGTAAGGCATGTGAACATCTACTTGGAGCCTTGTGCTACTTGGTTGACCTCCTCAATGTAGTATCTGGTGTGCTTGACTCCTTCTATGTTACCTCTTGATCATTCTAATTGGGCTTGCAAACATCATATATAATTTGTAAATATAATCCAGTTCGACATAATCGAAGTCTTTAACCTGAGTATCTACATTTACTTATACATGACCTGTTCATTAAATAGGACATCATTCAACAACAACAACAACGATCAAGCCTTTTTACCCCAAGTACTTAGGGTAGGCCACATGAGCCGAAAGAGAATCACGTCGGCTCGATCACGTTGATAATCCTTCTCCATTCATTCCTAACAAATAATATTTCCTCATTTAAACCTCAAGAATCCATATCTTTTCGTATCACCTCCATCCATATTTTTTTCGGTCTTTCCTTTGCTTTTTAAACTTGTCCTATATTGATAAACCCATCCCGTCAAACTGGTGTATTTATAGGTCGACGTTGTATATGACCAAACCGTAGTAAGTGATTTTCTCGTCTTTTCTTTAATGGAGGTTATACCTACCTTAACACGAACATCTTTATTTCTTACTTAATCTCTTCTAGTATTGTTACATATCTAACGAAATATGTGTATCTCTGTTCCACTTATCTTTTGTGAATATATTTTTTATATCCTAACATTTAGTGCCATACAATAAAGTTGGCCTAGCAGTTCTATAAAATTTTCTTTTCAGTATAAAACTCTCGTTGCATTCCTCCATTTCAACTAGCAAATTTGTATCCTATAGTTGACATCACTATCAATCTCTCCATTATTCTAAATAATAGAACCCAATATCTAAACTGACTGCTCGTTTGTATCATTTTGTCTTTCCAGTATCACAACATTATAGTTTACAGTCTGTTATTTACTTAATTTATGCTTCATATATTTTATTTTAAACCTACTCAATTTAAAACTTTTAGATTCTAATATGTGTCTTCATAACTCGAAGTTGGCATTCACTCATACTCTTATCTCATCAACTAAGACAATATTATCAGCAAATAGTATACACTAAGATATCTCATCCTGAATAGTTTTAGTAAGCACATCACCACTATATCAAATAAGAACAGGCTCAACTTAGATCCTTGATGCAACCCAATTGTGATTAAAAAAATCACTTGTTGTATCACCGCATATTCTGATATTGACCACTACTCTATCATACATGTCCTTAATTATTTCAATATACTTGATGAAATTTTCTTTATCAATGTCTACCAAAACATCTCTTGTAATACCTTATCGTAGGTCTTTTTTAGGTCAATAAAGACTATATGCAAATGTCTCTCTATTGGAATCGCTTTATAAGCTGACGAAGTAAATGTATAGTTTCTGTCGTTAATCGTCTCGGCATGAATCCAAACTGGTTCTCTAATATTTTAATAGTTTGTCTAAATCTATGTTTAACTACCCTTTCCCAAAGCTTCATAGTGTGACACATGAGTTTTATTCTATAATAATTAAAACAACTCCGAATATTATCCTTATTTTTAGAGGTACTAGGGTACTCTTCCTCCTTTCATTTGACATTTTCTTAACTTATCAAATCTTGTTAAAAACATATATCAGCTATCTCGCATCCATCTCTCTTAAATATCTCCATATCTCTATAGGAATCTCATCTGGACTAATAATTTTTCTTGATTTTATCATCTTTAAAGTTTTTTTACTTCAAATTCTTTAATTTTGGGCATAAAGCGATAATTCATATCATCATACTGAATAGTAAGGTCTCCCAGATCTTGAGTAAAACTAGTATTATATAATCTATCAAAATAATCTTTTCATATTTTTTTAATTTCTTCATCTCGAAGTAGAACCTTCTGATCCTCATCTATAATTTACTTTCTAGTACGTAAGCCTCTACACTTTCATTTTCTCATTCGAGCAATTATATATATATATATATATATATATATATATATATATATATATATATATATATATATATGTATGTATGTATATATATATATATATATATATGTATGTATATATATATATATATATGTATGTATATATACATATATATATGTATGTATATATATATATATATCATTTTCTACCTCTTTATTGTCCAACTTCTTATACGCTTATTTATATAATTAGTTTTTGCATCTCGAGTAGCTTTCTTAGCCCCCTTCTTGGCTAGCTTATCCCTCTCAAAACTTATTCCATCATTGTTCTTCTTCAAATTTTTATAAAAATCACGCTTTATCTTAATAGTATTTTTTATCTCTTCATTCCACCATGGTGTGTTCTTACATGGTGGAGCAACACCTCTCGACTCACCAAATATATCTTTAACTACCAATTTAATATAACTAGTCATTTTGTTTTATATTATATTAGATGCATCATGAATCTTCCAATTTGCTACTTATACTACTCTCCATATAAAAACTATTTGATTATCTTCTAATCTCTACCAATTAATCTCAGGATCTAACCTATACTTAATCTTTCTAAGTCACATTCTAATCCGAATGTCTAAAACTAAGAGTTTATATTGGTTTACTACACTCTCACTTGACACTACCTTATAATCAATGCAGTTACCTCTATCTACTCTCCTAGTTAAAAAAAATTATTTGGCTCGTACTCGATCCACTTCTAAATGTAATCAAATTAGAAACTCTCTTTTTAAACCAAGTATTTACTAAAATCAAATTATAAAATAAAGTAAAAATCTAGAATTGAGTTACTTGCTTCATTTTTTCACCAAAACTAAATTCTATATGTACACTATCAAACCATTACGACTAGTTCCTAAATAACCATTGAGGTCACCATCAATAAATAGTTTTTGTCTATCTGGTATTCTTTATACCATCTTATCTAGATCCTCCCAAAATTGATGTTTACTATATTTATCAAGTTCTACTTGTAGTGTATAGGTATTAAAATCATTAAGAATCTTTATATCTAAAATAAGTTTAACTAATAAAATTCTATTATTTTTTCTCTTAACTTTCACTACATCCCTAAGAATTGTCTATCTATGATCAAATCTACCCATTACGATTTCTATATCTACCCGTATACCAAAGTTTACAACCCCAAAATTTTATGATTTTAGCTTTCACACCTACCACTTAATCTTCTTCACGCACAAAATATTAACTCTCCTTCTAATCATAGTATCAACTAACTCTGTTAATCTATCTGTAAAATAACCTATGTTTTATGATGTCAATCGAATTCTATATTTATGAGGCTAATTTCTTTACCTTCACCCGCTTATTAAGGTGTAGAAAACCTCTTACACTTGACACCACATCTGGGCACCGATGTGGCGTGTCGCTTCTGGATGAAAAACTAATAAGATAACATATTTTTCACTAATCCGGGCTCAAATATAGCACATTGCTCAGTAGGGAACACCCCACCTAAATTTATTTTATGGCTCATGTCATAATATATGACAATATTTTAAGCCTACCACAACCTTTTGTTATCCTGGCTTGGAAATGGCAGTGAAAGAATAAATATTTAGGCACAGCACTGATGAAGTTATTAAATATGACATTCTTGCTACAAATTATTTTGTGATTCTGCTGAACCCAGAATCGATTTCCAAAATTGTCAACACCATATCCAATGAACGTACATTTAATATATTTAGCATCTAACTTGCTTCTAGTAGTCGAATCAATGTGAATGTATGTAATGCACTCAAAAAGTTTTAGAAAAGATAAATTTACCTACTTTTTACTCCAAGCTTCTTCTGGTATACCTCCATTTAAAGGAACATATGGTCCTTGATTAATCAAGAATGTTGCAGTTTGATTGTATCAGCCCAAAACATCTTTAGCAGTCCAGCATGTAATCTCATGTACCTGGCACGTTCATTGAGAGTCCTATTCAAACGTTTAGCCACACCATTCTGTTATGGTGTTCCCTTTATTATCTTTTCCATGTGTACAAAATTGTTTGAACTCACGAAGTTCATGTTCCCCACCATTATCAGTGCACAAGCATTTGACTTTCAATCTTATTTTATTCTCCACCAAACCTTTTCATTTTCTGAAAACATCAAATGTATCAGATTTAGAAATAAAGCCATGCATTTTTTGTCTAGTTATTGATTAAGGTCATTTAGTAAGAAGAGCATCATAGGGATATCACAGGAACTAGTCCCCATAGAACAACTTGGGTTCTGATACCAATTGTTGAGATCTATGGATGGTTGGTGCTTAGGAGCCCATAGTTCTTGTAGATGATTATGGTATACTCACAATAAATAGAGAGATTATTAGGAGTTCATATGTAAATATAGTCTCATATTGTATAGAACAAGAAAAATTCATGAATTTAAATACAAAGTTAGGACTTCTACCTATCAGCTTAAAATTTTGGGTTGGATGGACTCTCAGCTTTATATTTAAAACCCATCATGCTCCCGAGGAGGCCCGCCATTTCTCCCCAGCAATCTGGGCCTACCAAAAGCCGTAAATATCCACTAACAAGTCAATAGCCAAACCCATCCTAATGAGGCAAATCATTTGACTAGCATCTGCTATCACTAAGCACAAAATACAGTGGACAAACTACCCTACCATTCCATCCACCAGGTCCTGCACATGACGCCCACTTATCATTCAGGTCTGCAATTGTTTTCATGCTTAAAAAAAATTAAAGGAACGTTGATAAAGAAACTTGATATGGTAACAAGAAATAGTTTACACATAAAAATGTATACACAAAAATGTCCCACCTAACCCATGTATCTTTTATGTCCTCTGTTTTTTTTTTTTTTAAGCAAAAACGGCAGACTAATACTCTCCGCGTTCCATGAGCAAATAGTTAATAGAACTACAATACATAACTACTAAAAAAGAAAAAAGAAAAAGGGAAAAGAAGAAGAAAACAAATAAACAAGGAACAGAAGACCCATGCAGGGGTTTCATTCACTGTTCTTACCATAGCAGTCCGGACATACGCCCTTACAAAATACATAAAAAAACCAGTACAGAATGATGTAAGAACCTTTCAGCAGCACAGAGAGCCCCTCTCCTCCCACTCATAACAAAAATCCTCATCTTCTACTCCAGAGATGGTTGAGAACCATAGGGATCCTCATATGAAGAACCTCCCAACAGCTGTAACCTCTCCTCATCCGAACCAATACCTGCATCGAGCTCCGTAAGTAACGCTTTCCTTTTGGAAGCCGTATCTATGACCAACCACTTTGATAGTATTGTCCACCCCTCTTTTCTTCTAGTCTTTTGCTTCTTCTAGACAGGGTTACTGTTGGCACCACTCTATTGGCCTCCTCCTCCTTCCCTACCGACTTGTCATCTGCCCTTGAAATCTCTTCTTCTGGCATAATTTTTTGCTCCAGTGTCATATTCTCCACAATATCATACTCTTGTTAAGTCATTGAGATATCCTCTATCGGCTGCCCTTGAGGTAGGCTTGTTTAACGGGACGTGCCTGGCCCGGCCCGGGCACGGCACGTCCCAAATTTGGGACGTGCCCTGCCGCCGGCACGGCACGTTTGCCCGGGCATAGGCCCGGGCTCGGCCCGCCGGCACGGCACAGCGGGCCCGTGCCGTGCCTGTGCCGAGCCCGTGCAGGCCCATGTTATTTAAAAAAGCAAAAAAAAATTAAAGAGGATACTTAGCTTCATTTAACTAGATTTAACAAGAAATAACAACAATAAAAAAATATATTATATTATATTTAATCTCATTACATTCATATAATTGCTCTATTAATCTCATTAAAAGTATTTATTACATTTTTATACTGAATAGCTATGTTTAACATTTTATATGTAGAATTCCATCTTGTTCTAACATCTATAGGTACAATTCTAGGTGATATTTTCAGATTTTTACATATTTGTTTAAATGCTTGTCTTCTTGGCCCACTATCTTTAATAAAAAATAATGTATACCTAAGTTTCATTAGTGAATCATTTACTATTTTTAATCCATTTTGAATGCATAAGTTTAGTATGTGGCAAATACACCTAACGTGGAATAATTTTCCATCTAGAATTGGTTTTGTAATATTTTTAAGAATTCTAATTGCAGCCGTATTTTCAGAAGTATTATCCAAAGAAATGGTAAATATTTTTTTTTCTATTCCAAAAGCTAAAAACACTTAGAAGGGATTGTGATAAATTATGTGCATTGTGAGGAAATTCAAATATCCTAAATCCTATTATTCTTTTTTGTATGCACCAATCTTGATCTATATAGTGTGCCGTTACACATAAATAATTAGTCATATTTTTAGTTTCCCAACAATCTGCAGTTATAGCAACTCTAAAAATTAAAGAAGTAAAAATAGCTATTAAAGTGTCCCTCTACTCTTTATATAGTTTGAACATGTCGGATGTAGATGTTGAACGTGAGACTTTTTTATATTCGTCAGTAAATGCTGATTTACAAAATCTTTCAAATTTGCGATTTTCGAAAAAGTAAATGGTTGTTCGTCATGTATTATAAATCTTGCTAAATATTCTCTTATTTTAATTGGATCATATTTACGTATACCTAATGATCCACCAAATCTGCTTATTTGTATTTGATGTGGTACATTTGGTGGGTGAGTTTTTTCTAGGTGTCTTTCAAGATGACCCATTCCACTACCTAAAGGAAACAAATTAAATTTTTGACAATATTTACACTTAGCTTTCCTAAAACTATTTTCTATTATTTTTCAAAATGTTTCCATATGTCCGATCTAGTAGCCTTAGCAGATGTGTTAGTTTGTGTTTCGAGTATGGTTGTATCAGTTGGTTCTTCCTTAGATACATAAAATGGTATGTGAGGAGATTGTTCTAAGGGTTGACATAGATTTTGATATTTTTCATCAGCTAAAAAGGTTAAAAAAGAACCCGTGGCTTGAGAGCAAGAAGCGCCAGACAAGTGTGGATCCATTTTAATAAAATTCCAAAAAAAACAAATTAAAATTCTCAAAAAAACCGAACAAAAAACTTTAAATTATAAATACCTGTTAACCGGTGAACTATTTGAGAGAGAGAGAGTGAAATATCTAGCTAGAGAGATGAAGCTGGAAACCGAAAAAGTGAAGAAAACCTTTCTTCAATGAGAAAACTTGCTTGGATCTTGTTTGGGAGACTTGCTTGCTTGAAACTTCTTGATCACTTGATTGAAACTTGCTACTTGTTTTGCTTGAGACTTCTTGAGAATTAAAGATTTTAGAAGATTTTTGAGAATGAATTTGGTTGTATAAAAATAATGAATGGTAATAGAGGAGATAATGAGCTATTTATAGAGAAAGAAAGGTTTTAATTTGCAAAAAAATTACAAAAACCCCCCCAACGGCTATTTTGACCGTTGGGGGGAAAAATCTGCAATTTAAAATTGCAAGAAACCCCCCAACGGCTATAAAAATAGCCATTGGGGGTCTCTTTGCAAATAAAAATTTGCAAAAAACCCCCAAATTAAGCCCAATAGCTATTTTTTTTAAAAAAAAAATATTACCCGTGCCGGGTCGTGCCTGGCACGTGCCAGGCACGGCCCGGCACGGCCCGAGCCGAGGTGCCGGGCCATGCCCGGCACGGCTCAGCTCACCCGAGCCGTGCCGGGCACGTGCCTGGCACGTGCGGGGCTGGGCTTGTCCAACGGGCCTCCCGGCCCAGTAACCAGCCCTGCCTTGAGGTTCTGCTTCAGGAATTGATAGTAGAAGGTCTGGTTGTCTTTGTGACTTCGTGACCGCACCATCAAGAGACCGGCGCCTGTCCCAAATTCGTTTAGGCAAACGTGAGGCCTACCTTCTCCTTGGCCATTTGCCAGTCTTCGTGTTCTCTTTCCACATGACATTCTCCAATAGCTTGGCAATTGTATCCCTAGCAAACTCCTTATCATTGGTTTTCAAAGTTGCTATTAGATCGGTATAATCTATCCGGCTGGAAGAAGAACATGCTCCTCCACCTTCAGAGATCAATTTTCCTGTCGCATTTCCTTCGTCTGTATTTTTGTCTACAGTCGGCAAACCAACAACAGGTGAAGCCAGTTGCTATTCAGGTGCAAGGGGTAAGGAGAAGTCATGCAACTCTTCACCCATGACCACCCTAGGGCCTAGTAATAATTTTTTCCTAATTCCACAAGTACACTATTGGGTCCTCTCCCCAAATTTTCTCTGCCATGCCTTTCTGATTTTTTGGTAAATTTGTCACCGAACTCCCCTC
Source organism: Dracaena cambodiana (assembly GCA_036321105.1). Taxonomy (NCBI): domain Eukaryota; kingdom Viridiplantae; phylum Streptophyta; class Magnoliopsida; order Asparagales; family Asparagaceae; genus Dracaena; species Dracaena cambodiana. The sequence goes on along the minus strand of JAYEPQ010000001.1, from coordinate 17,243,960 downwards.
ACCACTCTCTTCCCTCAAAGGTCGGTTCAGTGTGGGGGCCCGAGACACTTTCATTAAAATCCCTACCTCACTCTGCGTTATTCCCCGAGACCCGAGCCACTCCCTCCACCCCCTGAGCGTTCGTTCGAGTCCCATAGTCAATTTCTACTGCTCCACCCTCTCCCAGGGAACCAACCTCTCCTCCTCTCTTATGCAAAGTCACCATCTCCCTTTCTCTGCCACCCTTCTGCAACCTCTCAAAATCTGCAATAAGGACCATGCGTCCTTGTCCATCCTTGACCACTTTGCCAAAATTCGTCCCGCTCTAGTCGATGTCCATTTCTTCATCCTCACTTCTTTCTCTCCCAACTGGGAAAGAAGTTTGTTTCCGATCCCTTTCTAGTGCTATCCTTGGGGGGGATGTCTGCAAGCCCAGAGTCAAAGGCCGGTGCACTCCCCCTTTTGCCTCTTGTCCCTTTGTCAGAATAGGGGTGTTGCTCCTAACAACTTCTAAGGCTATGTTAGAAGCTCTTTCATATGGTAAATCTATCCCTTCTCCTCTGGTCTCTGAGCCCCCCTCTTTCATACCTTATGTCTTCGATATGCCTATTTCGGAAATCTCGCCTGTCGGGTCGAGTTGTGCCGAACACCGGCTAATTGGTAAGCTGTGATTCTCCACTCTTTTCCAAATATAGCTCCTCTGGTTTCTGCCGGGGTGTAGCACAACTCCAGTGAACGGCCGATCGGATGTACTGACCAAGCCGACTCCAGAGGTACCCACCTCCCCCACCGATACAGAAGTAACGCTAGCATCTAGTCCTTCTCTTGCCATTGACGAGGCAACCTCTGGGACTCCCCAAGAGCATTTCACTTCAAATTTAATGGAACATAATTGTTCCCCTATTAAAGCATTGAACTCACGAGGTATGTCCAATACCTTGTACAATTGTTCCCCTGCTAATGGCACACCTCTTTTATGTCATCTGTTGTCCGCCAACTATTACCAATACTGCCAGCCCACAAGGCAGGATCATCTACACCCCTATAAGGAGGGAAGAGAGTTGAGATTGAGAGAGCCTCTAAAAGGGGAAACAGCTAAATATCAAAGGAGCAAAATTTACCACTCGCAAAGTGAGTAAAAATTAGTACGACCAGTTGAAACTAATGCATCCCGCATTAGAGGATAATTGTGAGTTTTTAAGGTACATAACAAAAGTAAGTAAATTCCTCGAGTTATTCAAACTAATAATGTTGGTACTGCCAGCACAGTAATGCAGAAGATGAAAGAGCACCGCTTCTCTGTTTTGATGCCCAAATTAAAAAAAACAATTGTCATACTTTAAGTAGTCAGCACCATGCAAAAGAAAATAAAAATTCAGAAGATGCAAATGGAACATTGGTGACAGGGGAAACTACAAATAAGCATAATTAACAGTCAAGCTCATTGTAATTCTCTTACGAATTTCCCATTCTTATAACAACCACTAAGAAGAAAAGTCAAAAAGTTTTCACCCAAAGGAATCCCTTAAGACAATATGGTTATCCCTACCCAAGATGCAAAAAGCCCTGCATCATTATTTTCATGGTTGTGGGATCCTGGTCGAACTTGGCATGTAAATACCCTGGAAGTTTAATAATTAACAGGAATACGGGACAGAAGCACAGGTGCTGGTCAAGTTGAAATGAAACTGCTTACAGTACAAATAAGTATAAAATGATAGTCAATGGATTAGATATATTTTAAACTCTGTCAATTGCTTAGCCTCGAATAAATGACTTGTTCTATGTTCCATTTGAGCCGATTACCAACCCGGCATCCAAGTAAATACCAAGCTTGAGGCCCATGCCATGTATAAAGTCTGCAAATGCTTTAATATCGGAAGGAAACGTCTTCGGTTCAGTTACCAATTCCCCCTGCAGTGACATGATAGCTTTAATTAGTGTCTCCTTCAAAGCTATCACTCACAGCAGCAAATAAGTTGTATAGATATCCACATCATAACAATGCAAAGCTTTGTGAATAAATGACTGGGATTAGAGGGAATTTACATGATAGAAAATCCAAAGTTAAATCTATCTCTTTAGATATGAATTTATGAGATGGCGAGACGCTAAGAGCCTCAAAGAAAATGTTTCATATTTAAACATTTTCTGCGTGTATCAATCAGCACTATGACAGCTTAAAATAGCATTTGAATTGATCTGTAACTAAAGGTGCGAGGAAAGAGATATCAAACCATTCATTTATCAAAGGTACAAACACAAACTTTGGTGAAACTAAATAAAGATACAAGTCAAAGTTACAATTATTCATTTTTATGCAACTAGATCTAAGTTAAATTTCATATTTCAACTCTTTTCCACGCCTTAGCATACTAAACAGTTAAATTACCATTTGAATAGATCAGCTACGCAAGGTGCAGATAGGAAATTCAAATCATTCAGTCATCAAAGAATTTACGACCATATCAGCCATTGACTGTCGACTGGTTTAGTCTAGATCGGCTGTCAACTGAGATAGTTAGCCTCCCCGCTGGTAATCGTTGAAGTTACACATGGAAAAGGGTTGACAGGGAGATGGAGCATGGGAACACATCGGCGCTAGTGCTGACCGGCCAGAGGCCGGAATTACAAGAGATGAACCAGATCGAGACAAAGGAGTTTGGGGATGGAACTGAGTTGACTGTCATGGTGGGTAAGAAAGGCAGACCGGAAAAGGAAAAACATGGGGGGAGAGCCACCTGCCTCTGCCGAAAGGCATGCATGAGGCCTCCGCCCAACAAAACCCACCACTGGAAATTCAAAGGAAATCCTTTTAGGAGCAGTTAGCAGCATCACTCGAAGGTGAAAGGATCTGGTTGAATGAGGATCCCTTGATCAGTAATGAAAGAGGCTCCAACTTTGGGATTTTGCGAAGGGACGAAGAGGGGAGACTTTTTATTGACATTAGAGGGCTTACCTTATTGAGGAAGGCAACCAACTTACCGGCCAAAGGGGGAGGGAACAGTAAAATAGCAGATATGAAGCAAACATATCTAGAACAAGACCAGAGAGGCAAAAAGCTCAGAAGCAGCTAGCGAGATGCGTCTCGAGAAGATAGCTACAGCGATGGAGCGGAAAGGCAGGAGTCTAGAGGGGTAGATGAGGGGGAAAGGATGAAGGAGGGGGAGAAGTTAGGTCAAAAAAAGAGGACTTCTCCCTCTGAGGAGCAGACCAGAGACAACAACCAAATGGAAGAGGAAGCAACGCATAGGGGAAAGCACAGTGGGGTCTACTCACATGTGGTTTATCAGAAAATCGGAGGAAATTTGGAAGTAAAAATCAGACAATCCGAAGGTGTATTTAAGGGGGATGGGTTGACCGAGGGGGAGAGAGTAGGTGGGAATGGGAACCAACTCTCCCCATTAACATTAAGGGAAGTTGGGGGCCACTAGGGGGCCAATGTTGCAGATCAGAGGGGGGAGCAGTGGGACCCATTTAACATTACTTCATCAAAGAGGAGAAGACAGTGCAGGCCTAGGTATGACGTGGAATTTTTGTGGGGATAATATTTAGATGGAGAAAGGAGAGGGGACCCGCGATAGGGGAGAAGTAACAGTGAAGGTAAATGATAAAATTGTACAGGTGGAGGGAGAACGGGACCCACAAGAGAGCACACTATTAGAGGAGAATAAATCGAAGGGTGAGGGGAGCTCTATAAGACATTTTGACTTCGGAGAAGATTCCTTCAGTAAAAATCTAGAGTGCACGGGTCTGCTAGAGACAGTAAATAAATTTGATAAAAAGTTCGCAAGGGATACTATTGCAAAACTCCTTGAGAATGTAATATGTAAGGAAAATAGGAGGCTGATTAGGCGTGTAACCGTCCAGATTTCCGAAGCATATCAGGAAAATAAGAAAAGCATTGCATAGTAAGGAACAAGGGGTTGAGACCACGGAAAAGGAGACACCCGGGGCAGGGACATTGCAGGTTTGGACGGAGGCACCAGAGACTCACATATAGTGTGGGGGAGACCTGCAGGAGAAGGAGAGCCAGTTTAAAGAGGACAGAATGGCGGAAATACCTAACCAAGGTGATGTTACAACATCTCTGATAACGCCAAGCAGGAGAAGTAAAAAACTAGAGGAAAAAATTGGGCAACAGTTCCAGATGGGACAGGTGGCGCTATCAGCCATTAAGCATAATGTGGAGCAGACAAAACCGTCTACAGGTACATCTAACACTGATTTTAATATTCTCAATTGTGTGCCTGATAATGTGTTGATAGAGTTAGCCCATACATGTGATATTGATTTGGGTACGGGTAGTATAGAATATTTACACAACCTCACAATGCTGAAGGATCTAGAAGCTCTGATATTAGATGACCGGAGTGGGGCCCAATAACAGTACAAATACTGGTAGGAGGGTGGTGGAGAAGAAATTAGGATTATTAATGAATTGTCTCTTTTGGAACATTAGAGGGCTGGGGATTCCAGCTAAAAGAAGAATGGTGGCGGAGGTGATAAGGAAAAATAAGATTGAAATTATTTGTATAGAGGAGACAAAATTATTAGACCCCAATCCCAGGATCTTGGGATCCATTGCATCCAAACAATACTATGACTTCTGTATATTGAACACAGTAGGAGCATCGGCGGGGATTTTGATCGGAATCAACAAGAATTATCAGATTTTAATTCTTGGTCCGGAGAGTTTTCACTTTCAGTTAGAATTAGAAGGATTTCATATGGGTGGGTGCAAATAGTGACAGCAGTATATGGACCGCATGAGAGAAGCCTATTCTCTCAATTATGGAGGGAGTTGGCAAAAGTGAGAAACAACTACGATGACCTATGAATTTGGAGGGAGACTTTAACATCACTAGATTTGCCAGTGAGAGGAGAGGGGAGGATAGGTTATCTAAGCATAGGCAGGAGTTCAACGACTTTATTAATCGCTTGGACCTTATAGACATGCCTCTAATGATAGGATGTTCGCATGGTCAAACATGAGCCTTAACCCTTCGATGGCTAAGTTGGATAGGATATTGGTCTTTGAGAATTGGAACACCAATTTTCCTTTGGTAGAGATCCAATCACTTGAGCACCCAACCTTGGACCATATTCCAAAATCGCTTAACTCGGGAGAGAAGAAGCAAAAAACATACAGACGATTTCATTTTGAAAAATGGTGGCTGAAGCATAAAGAGGTCCACGTTCTGATTAGGAAAAGCTTATCATAGAGGACGAGACCCAACGATGCAGCAGCAAACATAAGCATTAAACTACGCCGCTTACAAAAGGCGCTAGGGAAATGGGAGCAGAGGTTTAATAGCGAAGGAAGGAATGAGAAAGAAGACTTATTAAGGGAACTGGAGAAGCTTGAAAAATTGAAAGAAAATTGCAATTTGTCTCTGGAGAAGAATAGTATAGTATTAAAATTAAGGAGGAAGATTAACGAAATCTACAGGAGGGAGGAGATTCGATGGAAACAAAGAGCATATGCTAAATGGCTGAAAGAGGGGTTGTTAACACTGCTTTTTTCCATAGATGGGCAAGTATGCGGTATAAAACGAACAAGATTCATCACCTAAAGGTGGGGGAATCACAAGTCAGTGGAGATTCGTTGAAAGAATATGTAGACGGGCACTTTAAGAAGTTGTTTGGTAGGAGAAACACGTTCTGGGTACGTTTGAGAGAGGGTGCATGGGAGAATGAGGTGGATCTCTCTGATCTTGAGGAGGAGTTCCTGGAGGAAGAGATCAAGAGAGCAATATGGGAGTTAGGATAGGACAAGGCATCTGGGCCTGATGGGTTCCCACTATTCTTCTTTAAAACCTTCTAGGAGGAAATTAAAGGGGATCTGATGTGGCTAATCTAGGAGGTTTTCAAAGGAAGAAACATACTAGGTTAAACTATCTGATCATTACTTTAATACCAAAGAAGTGCGTCCCGTCTCGAATTGGGGACTACAGACCAATAGCTCTGCTGAATAGTATAATTAAGATAGTGTCAAAAGTATTAGCTAACAGACTTGCTTCAAAATTTAATTTATTGGTGAAGGATTATTAGACAGGCTTCATTGCTGGTAGAAACATATTGGGAGGAGTGGCCACAAAATATGAAGTTATATACCAGTGTAAGAAATCTGACATAGATGGATTTTTGTTAAACTTGGATTTTGAAAAGGCTTATGATATGGTAGAGTGGGAAAGCTTAATGGAGACTCTTAGGCTCAGGGGCTTTGGACCAAAATGGAGAGCATGGATTGAGAGTTGGTTATGTTCTGGCAAAACACATATACTAACGAACAACATAGTAGGGAAAGAAATTATTTTAAAGAGGGGATTGTGTCAAGGAGACCCTTTATCTCCGCTACTGTTTGTCTTAGTGGAAGATGGCTTAAATTCCCTATTACAGAAACTGAAGGATAACGAGGAGATAGAAGGTCTCTCTGGAGCCTGCAATATATCCGTCATTAATCTTCAGTATGCAAATGTTACGCTAATTTTTGGACAAGGCAATTTGAGAGAAGTTATAACCATCAAATGGGCCTTGTGTTGCTACGAGGCATGGTCAGGTTTAAGAATTAACTTCACCAAGAGCTCACTGGTGTGCATGGGATCGAGAAATGTATTATTATAAGTTATCAGGGAAGTATTCCAGTGTATAGAGGAGCAGTTTCTGATCACATATTTGGAAATTCCGGTGAAACTGGGAAAGCTTGCGAAGCAGGATTGGTTCCTAATTATGATCGCTTCGAGAAGAAATTGAAGGGTTGGAAAGGAAAATATATGTCTTTAAGAGGAAAGGTGGTTATGCTCAATGCAGTACTATCTTCACTACCCTTATACTATATGTCATTCTTCATTATGCCAAAGTGGGTAAGAGAGAAAATTGATCGGATCAGAAAGAGGTTCCTCTGGAATGGAGTAGACGACTCCAACAAATACCACCTGGTCCCATAGGGGCAAATTGTAGATCAAAGGAGGCCAGGGGATTGGGAGTAGTGGAGTTAAAAACTTTTAATATGTCATTGATGGCTTAATGGTAGTGGGGTCTAGCTACGCACAAACAGGGGTCATTTCAAAAGTTATTCCTCAATAAATATGGGCCAAAGGAGGGTACAATCTTTGGGGATTCAAAAAATAGACACCGGACCTTAGTTTTCTAGAGAGGAATGCTAGTGACGAAACAGTTAGTTTAACACAATTTGAAATTTAAACTGGGGAGAGGTGATAATATTGCCTTCTCGCACGATAGGTGGTGCTAAAAAATCCCACTCAAGATACTATTTTCAGATATCTTCCAGAAAGTAAGGGATAAAGGATGCAAGGGTTAGCCAAAATTGGGGATGTTCAAAATGGAAATGGAGCCCGACGGCACTGTCGGGACAGGATCTTGCAAAAATTAGTTTGATCAAATAGTTTCTAAGTGGATGGACCCCATCGTCAATAGAGGAGGACAAACCGATTTGGAGATGGAAGAAAAATGACAACTTTACAGTTAAATCCACTTATCATCATTTTATAAATAGTGGAGTCATCTCGATAAACAATAAGTGGATCTAGAATGCTAAATTTCCCTAAAAGATCAGATTATTCATATGGCTTGTCTGTAAAGATGCTCTTCTCACCTGATCGAAACTACAAAGAAGAGGTTGGATCGGTCCTAACATTTGTTTTTTGAGCAAGAAAGAGGGGGAATCGACATAACACATTATGTTTAACTGCTACTATTCCACGAGTGTGTTGGAATTATATGTGAGGGCATTTGGGGTGAATATCGACATAAACCTAGACGTAGAGTGGTGGAGAGGATTGGATAAGTGGGATAACAGAAACCAAAGGTTTAGGACACTCACTGTCGCATTTTGCTTGAACATTTGGAGAGAGAAATAATAGACTATTTAATGAGAAATATCATTCTATAGATTATTGCATGAGACTTATTGCTCGTGACTTTATTATATGGACATGTATTCCGTCAGACGAGAAAATGCTCCACCTATCAGAGGACGACTTGGAAAATGAATTGGAGAGTACACCACCACAGGAAGAGTAGGGGATGCTCGGGAGGACCGATGGGTGATACAGCGAACCCATCACTTGGTTATAGGAGTGCTAGGCCTATTTTGGATTTTGCAGTTTGTAGCTGACTTTTTATGTACTTTTATCTTAATATTTTGTGATGTCAAATTTATTAGGTCTTTCATACTGGTGGATCAGGACTAAGACTTTGTTCTATTATTATCTCTTTAACAGAACATAGAGGGATTTTCTAGCCCGCCGTTTAATGTCAAAAAAAAGGAAGTTATGACCATAATGGTATAAAAGCATTTTTGTGGGTTCGTTAATTGAATAAGGTTATGAAGTTAATAATCCGAATAAGAAATGAGTTTTTTTTGAATTTGAATTGGACATGTATCAACATCCTAGAATTTTACATGAATCATAAGACTTGAAGAGGGTTAGGATATGTGTCCACCCCTTTCACATCATCGAATGAACTAGAAGAGACATCTTCGGTTGACGGTGACGTTCATCCATCGGACCATGATTCCGATCTGAGTACTGGTGCTCTATTCTAGTCTCTAGCCGCAAACATGGTTTCTGTCGCGCCCGAAAGCAACGAATAACCAATTGATATTCAAGATGAGTCCTTAGCCAAACATATGAATACCCTCTGGGACGTTCGTTTTGAACAATGTGAACTCCCCACAGAAGATAAAATAACACAGGTTAACATGGGGACTGAGGAGGATCCAAAACCCATTTTTATAAGCGAATAACTAACTCCCACAGAAAAGGAAGAATTTATAGCACTCATTAAAGAATACATAAATGTGTTCGCATGGACTTACGGAGATATGCCTGGGCTGGATCCCCAAGCTTCTATGCATCACTTGAATATCAAAGAAGATGTCAAACCAGTCAAATAACAGCAAAGGCGCTTTCGATCAGAATTAATGGAAGCCATAGAAGCTGAAGTTAATAAATTGATAATTTCGGGATTTGTTAGAGAAGAATAGCATTCTTATTAGGTGGCGAACATAGTCCTAGTTCGCAAAAAGAATGGCAAAATCCGGATATGTATTGATTTTCGAAATTTAAATGGTGCATGCCCCAAAGATGAGTTCCCGTTACCGGTCACTAACGTAATGATTGATAATATGTGTGGCTATGAGAGGATTTCTTATATGGATGGCTTTTCTGGTTACAACTAGATCAAGATGCACCCATATGATGAGAAGCACACAGCTTTCAGAACACCACTGGGAGTATACTGCTATACGATGATGCCTTTCGGACTTAAGAATGCCGGAGCTACTTATTAGCGCACAATGAGCATTATGTTTAAAGAACACTTACGTAAAACTATGGAGTGTTATGTGGACGATCTTGCTATCAAAAGCATGAATAAAGAGGATCATCTTTAGGACTTATGGACAGCCTTCAATCTCATGCGAAGACATTGCCCAAAGATATCCTTTCTAGGGTATCCAGCGGCAAGTTCCTTGGATTTGTGGTTACCTCAAAAGGGATTTTTCTTGAACCCAACAAAGTAAAGGCAATTAGAGAAATGCCACCACCCCGAAATCTCAAAGAACTAAGGGGATTACACGGTAAATTGGCCTATATCTGTCGTTTCATCTCCAACTTATCAGGAAGATGCCAACTATTCTCTAAGCTCATGAAAAAGGGCATTTTCATTGTATGGGATGAGGCATGCCAGGAAGTGTTTGATGACCTCAAAGAGTATCTAACAAAACCTCCTGTTCTCATGGCCCCGCATTAGGAAGACCATTCCCCATATATGTGAGGGCTATGGATCATGCATTAGGTGCGTTGCTTGATCAACATAATGAGCACAGTCATGAACACGGTCTTTATTATCTAAGTCGAACAATGATGGGGGTAGAGCATCGGTATACTCCGATCGAAAAGGAGTGTCTAGCACTAGTATTCGCTATTCACAAAATGCATTACTACCTTTCTGGCAGACAATCCACGTCATATTCCGGGTCAATCCACTAAAAATCCTAATGACCAAATCAGGTTCCTTAAATGGCAGATTAGTAAAATGAGCATTAATTTTGTCCCCATACGATATTCATTTCGTATCTCAAAAAGACATGAAAGGACAGATGATCGCCGACCTCCAAGCAGAAAATCCGATGTCAAAAAGCTCTAGATTATTGGAGCATATTCCTGATTACTCAGCAGAAGTTAATGCAATTAATAAAGAACAGCCATGGCAGTTGTTCTTTGATGGAGCCACAAGACGGTCTGCCACAGGAGTGGGGGTGGTACTTATATCACCACACAAATATATAATTCCTAATAGTTATTCACTTACCGAACCATGCACAAATAACGTGGCAGAATACAATGTGCTCGTTATTAGTCTAAAAACGGCCTTGCAACTGGGGGTGAACTATCTAGAGACATATGGAGACTCAAACTCATTGTCAACCAAATGACTAGCGAATACGAAGTCAGACATGAAGCCCTCATCCCCTATCATCAATTGGCCATTGAATTGGCAAATTGTTTTGAGCAGTTCTATATTGACCATATACCTCAACATGAGAACATCTATGCGGATGCCCTCGCAGCATTAGATGCTACATTGGCACTTCCGATGGGCTTTACTAAGAGTGTCACTATTGGAAGCAGGGAACTTATTCACCATGATATGGTCCTACAAGCCAAGGAAGTATGTCAAGCTGGCACGACTCTCGGACCACGAGAATGGCGATCTCCATATGTGGATTACGCCTTACATGGAATACTTCTCAAAGATTCTAAAGAAGCTACTTCGATTAAGAAGAAAGCTCAAAAGTTCTATTATGATGCTGCACTCCAAACTTTGTATAGAAAGTCACGTGACGATACACCCTGCAGTTAATGGTTTACCCGAAACTTTCAATAAAACAATTATTAAGCCTTTTCAAAAATTCGTCTCTTCCAATAAGCGAGACTGGGATGAAAATTTAGGAGAGTGTTTATGGGCTTATTGCACCACAGTCCGCTCTCCTACTAAAGCTACCCCTTTCTCCTTGGTATATGAAAGTGTGGTCGTCTTACCCCTGGAAATTCAGATACCGTCACTAAGAGTAGTGATAGCTGAAACAGCATCAACAGAGACTGCAAGAGTTAGAAGCGCTAGATGAAAAGCGTCTCCAAGCTCAACAATATATTGAGTTATACCAGGCTCGAGTCTCACTAGCGTTCAACAAAAACGTCAAACAAAAAACCTTCAAGTAAGGGGATTTAGTTTTGACCGTCAAGAGGCCGATGATAATGACCCATAAAACTAAGGGCAAATATGAACCTAAGTGGGAAGGACCGTTCGTAGTGGAAACGGTATACTCAAGTGGAGCTTATCGCTTGATGAATTAGAATGGTGACAGGATGACGATACCAATTAATGGCAAATTTTTGAAGAAATACTATGTGTAAAAAAATCTGTCATGTTAAGCTCTTACTTTTGATAGTAAGATTCGAATTATTATTAAAACCTATCGCATTTAGTTCCCATCCCTTGTAGCATGGTTATCTCCATCTTCGTTCAAGTTACGCATGAGAGCACTTGAACTATACTCATCTTGGCATGTCCAATTAAGCGCCTCCGCCAGATTATAGGCATGTGCAACTAGGCACATCTGCTGAAACCAATGATCCTGACCCGATCATCTTGGCGTGTGCAATTAAGCGCCTCTGCCAGATTATAGGCATGTGTAACTAGGCATCTTTGCCAAAACTAATGATCCTAACCATATCATCCCAGATTAGCAATTCAAGTTACGCGAGTAAGCCTTGGAATGCTTTTCGCAAAAGTTTCATATTACCCACATCATCATCTAATGCTCAAGAAAAATTTTGGAGCCAAGAGATAAAAGAATAAAAGAATTATCTTTATTCATAAGTTTAAAGAATATGGATAAAGTTACAAAAAAAAATAAAAGAATTCAAAATTTTAGATTTCTTTATTATAGTAAAAAGTAGAAAAAATAAAGAAAAGAAAAAAAATACAAGGAGGTCAAAATTCTCCCAGAAGTTTTAATTTGTTCTCTACTTCATCGACAGCTTGACATCGGGTCTCTTCCACTGAGTGTAAAGCCCATCGACATAAGTCGTCCTCGTTGATGGCAAGTTGCTTGGTGAGCCGTTGGCGGGCTTCTTCGATCGCCCTACTCCTCACCATACCTTCTTGCTCAATCTGCCCCTGCTGTAGCACAAGCTCCTCTCTCCTCTTTGAGGACTCTTCCAATTTGACTTGGTTAGCCTCCAAAATAACTTGAGCCTTAGCAATAGTCTCTTGGGCCCGAAGAATCACTGCCTTGGCTTCCTTCAATTTCGCAGTCGGCTTTCTCCAACTCTCTTAGAATCGTCTCTTGACTGGCTCGAAGATCAGCTAACTCCCGAGATCAGCTCTCTTCCTGACGAGCCATTAACTCTACTCGAAGCCACGCCACCTCAATTTCAGTAATCGCTTGCACATCCGCTTGGCAGAGTGTGTTCAGCGTTTGCACTTGTCCTTCTAAGGCTTCAAGGTGGGCTTAAGGAGTTGCTCGTTTGCGACTTCCAATTCTCATGGTGTTGTCCAGATAACTAACCAACATCGGACATCCAAGCTCGAGGAAATCCCTTCCGTCCAGAATCATGCCAATGCATCTCCTCAGTAGTCGCATAAAATCATGGACATGGTGATTAAAAAATTCTTCAAGGGGATCGTCAGTGTCCAGAGTAAGAGAGGGCAATGCTAACTGAGAAGTCATTGACAAAAATGTAGCTTCTGCAGATATCAGCGAAGTAGAGGCATGCCCTCGCACCAAGTTCATTTATGAGGAGATAGTAGTTGTAACAACGAACTACCCGAACATGGAATCCAAGGAGATGGCTCGCCAACAATCGTCTGTTAAGGTACAAGGCCAACCGGGGAAGACTCTGAGGGACCACCATCACCCGAAGCTTCTCCAACAACAGACGTAGCCTCAAAAGAAAATTTCAAGGTATCTTCATCTCTAGTGGGTAAAGTAACTGGTGCTGGTAAAGGAGCAGTTGAAATATTAACAGTCATAATTGTTGAAGGCGTTGATATAGCAGGCTAGGGAGCTGATGGCATGCCAACAACAACTGAAAAAGTATCTTCAGAATAAATAGTTGGTGTTGGAGACAACAAGCTCACCTCAAGAGAGAGGGTAGTTCCTCAGGCTTCAGGGGCAGTCACCTGCATCCTATCATCACTCCCTAGTTCGTCGGTTGAAGGAGTTGAAGCAGGAGCGAAGCAGGGAGCTGGCGTGAAGTAGTCCACATCAAATCTCTCTGCAGAGCTACCCAGTCTACCAACTGACCCGATGGTGCCTGAATAATCCACCAGCTCCTCAGACTCTATTCAGGTAGTTGAGTGCATCGACAAATAAAAATGACTACCTGGATCTCACAAACAGACAAAAGTGTCAAACATGCATATAAGAAAAATAAAATATAAAGATAAATGGTCAGAACCATACCAGTAGAAACAAGTCCTGTGGTTGGACTGGAGGGAGGAGTTGTAGAAGTTTCCAGAAGCACACCCGTTTCGCTACCTTGAGGTTGCATCGTTGTAGTGTGTTCGGGAGAACCAGGAGCAGTCGTATTGGGAAAGTCAAAAGCAGCACTTAGGGGTTCTGTAAGCACATCTTTTTCGGCTGGCGCTATTGGAAAAGTCAAAACCAGAAGATCAGCTGCAAACTGAACACCCACCCCTTCAGAAATAACCATCGTTGGCAAGATCTGCTCGGCTGGCTTCTTTTTCTTGCGAGCTGGCTCACCTCTGGATATCTGACGATGCTTTATTGTTGGACTTCGAGGACGAGTGTTGTCGTTCCTGATAGGTTGAAAAGCGTCTCCAGGGCCAGTATCATCATCTCTGCCAGCGCCATCATCATTATCATAGTCATCATCATCCGATGGCTCGGCCTCCACGTCAAGAAACTCATCCATTCCTTTTAGTCTAACTCTCTTAGCCCCCTTTCGGTGAGAGTAGAAGGCTTTCTCTTTGCAGCAACTGTGGTTTATGAAAAACTTTGGTATTGCTGCATTGGCGATGCTGTACCATGTACAGAAACTGAGCGCCATGCTTAAGACTAATGACTTTAGTGGCAGCATAAACTCAGCTTCAAATCCCCCAGCAACAAAGTGAAACCGGCCTCGAGCTCCTTCATACAAATATCCCTCATAAGCCAGCTGCTTGTTGGGATTCCCACATATAATTGCGCCTAGCCAAACTGGCGAGCGAAGTGGCTGGGGCTGTATGGCACGATGTAGCACATAGTATCTTGCCATCACACTAGATTTCCAGGACGGATGCTTAATAGCCACCAGAATACCCCTGAGCAACTTTAAACTTTGACCTGTATTCTTCATCTAGGAAGTCAGGGAAGCAACGGTTGATCTCGTAATTCTGATGATGTTGTAGAGTTTTATGGACAACGACATATAATGACTCTTCCAAGTGGAGCATTCGTACTTCTCCACAAACAATGGCTTGTCAATTGGACTATAATCTGCAACACTCATTAAAGAGGGGCAGTGCATGACAAACCACGCTATTAGGTAAGTGTAGGGCATCTCCACCCTGGGGTTCGGTATTTTTACCATGGCAGCTTCTTTAGCTGCTTTTCCTTTAGCAGCCTTCCCCTTACCCATGTCCATAGGGATGAAGCCGTTGGAGAGTGCCCGAAGCCCACTCTGGAGGTTGCTCACCATGGTAGGGAGAAGTCCAGATGGCCGTCTATAAGCCATAGTACCGCTGGGTAAACTACATTTATGGCTATGGCATCTTTTGGGAGCAGTAGGGACGACGCACCTCTTCAGCCACAACATCAGGAACCCAGCAAGTAAACCTCTGTCTGAGATAGGGAACTGGGCCTGGTAAAGGACGTTTTGGAAGATCGTGCTAGAATTGAACCCTCCTTTATTTGACTCTGTAGTATAGGTGGTGGCTTCCAATTCTGTAATACGCAGTTTGAATTCTTCAACACCAATGGGCTTAAGTCCGCAGACCATAGGTAGGCTCTACTTTAAATTCAGGAAAAGGTAATCTACCCACTTCTTGTGGCCGATTCCTTGATTCCTTACTCTAGCTAGGTTAGTGCAAATACGGTAGTGACACATCATCTCCCAATATGTTTCGTAGATGCACTCATTCTTCGCCTTCAACATATTCAGCTCTTTGGCGGTATGGATGTATTCTTCATAAGGAATCTCGCCATTGATAACCCTGATACTTCGTACATCTCATGGAGAGCGAATCCTAGCTCACCCATTGGTGTAAACAAGGTGCAGGTTTCAGGGTTGAACATCTCCAAAAGACTGAAGAGATGATATGAGCTCTAGGGCAAGCCGAACTAGACGTTCATGATGGCCTTATAGAAACCAATCTCCTTGAGGACCTGTTCATGAGAGTCCAGTATATATTTGACGAGGCGGAACTACCACATGTTACCTGAGGAATGAATCCAGCCAGACATTCTGAAGTCCTTAGCAGGGTACTAACCACCCTTGGCTACAAACTCACTGAGGAAGGTCTTTGCTCGAATTGGGACATCCCGAACTGGATGCTCCTTGGTAACTCAACTAGGAAGGAGTTCAATAACACACCTGGTGGGACCATCTTGATAGGCCACATGTGCGCTAAACTTTTTAGTTGCGACTCGTCTTAATCTCGAGTTAGATCCCATTCTAACTTGCGACGAAATGACAACCTCTATAGATATACCAGAGGATAGCTGCGCTCCATGTCAGGCAAGAACATCAGCAGATCACCAGTTTGATGAAGCCACTTGTTTTCTTCTTCAAACAAGATTTTGTCCGAATTTTGCATCGCATCCCCAAAGAGGAATGCTAGCTTCTCCAAAACTTCTCGGTTCGTGGCTTCAAAAAGAGCATCAGTAATAATCTCCCTTGCAGTAGCAGGGCTGTATCTTAATAGCTTTCTCGGCATTTCCTGAGACCTGGCTTGGAGGCAGGAAGCTCAATAGTAAAGCGTAACTGGGTTGCTAGGTCTGCACCCCCAACAAACCCAAAGTGATGCCTATGGGAGAGAGGATTCACTGAGTAACTGTTGTGATAAATTACTACAAGCGCACAGTGTCGATGTAGCGCTGTACAGGTCGTCCCACAGGGATCTAAGGTGTTTTTGCGTTCCTTACTTTTTCTTTAGTCTAACAGATTAACTATAAGTTTCTAGATCGAGAGAAGATTAGTTTTAAGTCTTAAAGATTAGCCTAGGATTTCGATTCCATTAGAATAATAGCCTAACAAAAAATTATCTCTTTCTTCCTATCTTTTTAATTATGCACGGTTAAGTAACATATTAAAAAGGTGATCTTTTTAATTTAATTTTAATCAAGTGCCTCTAAGTATGACCTATCAAGTGATGTGCAAGTATAGCCATCAAAGATAATACTTTTCTTAAAAATAAATCATATCAAGTAGAAAATCTTATAAACAAGAGAAAAGAAATAAACTTCAAACCCTAATCTAAGTATACGCTATCAAAAGACCGAACTTAAGTATAACCTATCAAAGAATTTAGATTTACAAGTTTACTCAATTCAATTTATTTATAGGAAAATCTCTATTGATAATTCTAAAAATAAACAAAGAGTAAGAATTCCAAACTTCATCTAAGTATAGATTATCAAAATATTAATTAAGAATAATCTATCAAACAATTATGATTTGTAAACTCTATCTTTTATTTATTTATAGAAAAATCATAACTTTATTTCTTTCTGGGAAGAAGATGAGATAAATCCATGTTAGGTCTATTAAACTAACTTCATCTACATCCTAGGGCTAAAGAAAATTAGCTACTCATATTTCTAGTAAGCAATTAAATCTATTTTTATTTATGAAAGCAAATAAATCTAATTTAGAAAACAATAAAACCTATACTAGAAAGTAATTAACTCTATCTAAAAAGCAAATAAATATTAGAAAGAAATGGCTTACCTCTGGAGCACGGTATTGTGGCCGTCACCCCTTCAGTAAATTCCTAATTTTATTCAATTAAAAACGAGTACAAAACTTCAGGATCCCCCCTTAGAATACAAGGATACGGCCAATATATAGGTTTCGGAAATCAAAACCTAATTCTAGAAAAACTGAGAAACTAAAAAATTACAACGAAGCCTTGGGAAAAATCTTGGGTTTTGATGCCCAAATTGGGCAGCGAAATAGCGGTAATAACCTCTACATAGCGGCTTAATTTCTAGAAAAAGTCTTGAAATTTTGTCCACGTGAACATCTTGTCTTGTGAGTTTAGGTTTCCTGACTGTATTTGACTTTTAGTCTCTTCAGAATCATAGTCTCGTAGTTTTACACTTTAGAAACTTTTCGGACTGTGATTTCCTACTCCGACTTTGATTTTATGCCATCTCCTTGTACGAATCGAATTACCTGAAAAAGACACTAAAAATACCCGAGTAGCATTTATTTATATACAAAAATAGATAAAGTATAAGAGGAAAAATACAATATATGATATTCATCACACCCCCACACCTATCTTTTGCTAGTTCTCGAGCAAAATCTAAATCTAAAAAGAAAAATAAAAATCCTAACTCACTTTCGCAGGAATCGCGATTGCACTTAGCACGTGTAATAAGCCTTTAAATTCCTCGGTTACCCTAGTGGACGAGTGTTGTCTCGTGAGGGTTTGCAGTGAATATACCCACAAAATTCAAGAAGAAAATAGATTAAGAAATAACGAAAAGAAAAATAAGGATAACCGAAAATCAAGAAAAATAGAAATTTTATACAAAAGAAAGAAAAATCTTTTTTTTTATGATATTTTCATCAATTAATCTCACTAATATACAAACTCAAGTACGCATTTAGATTATCAATTTTCAAATTGAGCGTCACATCAGATACACTTATCATTTTAATCAAAAATTTAAATCCTATATATCTTTCAATACCCACTAACAGATAATCTATTGGCTCCTATACATTTACGTGCATGTGTGATAGTCTACTTTGGTTTTGGACTCCAACTCTAACTCATGATTCATCTCCTCCCTCATAATAATTTTTTTCTTTTATTTCTTTTTTTTTAATTTTTTTTAAAGAATATTTCACCTTTCATGCGAATATTCACGCTTGCTTAGGCGCAACATACCCAATAACTCGGTTCATACTCTTTTCTTTTTTTTAGAATATTTCACCTTTCATGCAAATATTCACGCTTACTTAGGCGCAAAATACCTGATTACTCAGATCATACTCCTTTTTTTTTCACTCTTGAGGCTATTGCCTTAATACCAGGCGCACCCAATTATTTTATCACTCTCGAGGCTATTGTCTTAGGCTCACCCCATTATTTTATTCTCACTTTTTTTTTTTAGAGAGGAAAGACTTACTCAATCGTTATCATCTTTGTCCTTAACCTAATAAACTATTGTGCAGTGAAAAAAAATAGATGTATACTTGCCTCAAAACTACTGTTAGTGGTATTTATTTTTCGGATTTTAATCTTTTTTCATAAAATTTAAAGTGTATCATCCAATCTACTCTTCTGTCCAATTTCAAATCTAAATTTGTTTCTTTAATTATCTATAATTAGTTTGATCTATTGATGAAAATATATAAAAAAAAAATTTAGTTTTTTTTTGAGTTAGTTACCCTAAAAACTACCCAAAGTGTAAAATAAAGAAACTCAAAAATAAAAAAAAATAAAATCCTAAAAAAATTAAAATAAAATCCTAAAAATCCTAAAAAAATAAAAAATAAAAATCTCCTAATCCACTCCCTCACACCTAAACTTGTGTATGCCCTCATGCACAAACAAAGGGTGGTAAAACAAATAAGAAAACTATTACACAAATACAAATAATGAGAGTCGTAAAAAGTTACGATCTCAATATCCTCACCCTATTAATGCATGTAAAGCGGTTACGACCTCTCGATCGCTTCCGACTTTCATAGTGTGTGCATTTTAAACATGAAGTAGGTGCATTATTATATCTCATCATCCTCCTATAAGTCACGAGATTACCTGCCTGCTTCTTATGCCGTCCTCGCTTTTTCTTTGTCCACATATAAGCATTAACAATTGGGTTAAAGAATTCTTTATTATAAACCTGCCAATCATCGTTAGTAACAAGCATATATGTAGAAATATCATGAGGTGAGAAGAGTGCTATATGATCAAGTGAACGTGGTGGTGTCTCTTCTAACTCATGAAGTAATGCGAGTTCCTCTGCACACAAATTCTCAAAAGTTTGCTCATAAACTAATGGCTCATTTTTACAAGTATTATCATATATAAAATTAGTATGTGCCAATTCTTCTAATAGTATGAGCTCATCTTTGAATATTTGCTCAAATGAGGGTTCATTATCAGTGCAAGAAGTCGAATGAGAGTGCAAACAGTTAATCATGTTGACCTCAATGAGGGAGCTCGTTGCGTGCTCATCCATATTAAATATGTTCAATGCCACAGTCATATTACCAAACGATAACTTCATGAGGCCACTCTTACAATCAATTAATGTATTTGATGTTGCAAGGAATGGTCTACCCAAGATAACAGGAATTTGATTCCGTGGATTGGAGATCGGCTCAGTTTCTAAGACAATAAAGTCTACAGGAAAGATAAACTCGCCGACCTTAATGAGCACATCTTCAACCATACCAAGTGGTCTCTTGATAGAACGATCAGCTAGTTGTACTATGACCTTGGTAGGTTGAAGTTTTCCTAACCCCAGTTGCTGATAAACAGTGTAAGGAAGCAAGTTGACACTTGCCCCTAAATCAAGCAACGCCCTATCAAATGTAGTGTTCCCAATAGTACATGAAATTGTAGGGGAGTCTGGATCTTTGTACTTGATAGGTAAGGAGTTAGAGAGGATATATGAAATATTTGCAACAAGAAAAACTTTTTCAGGAACGTTTCTTACTCGTTTCTTAGTACACAAATCCTTGAAGAACTTAGCATAAGTAGGAACCTGTTGTATAATGTCAAGGAGTGGAATATTAACCTTCACCTGCTGAAATATTTCAAGAATCTTTTCTACTTGCGATGAAGGCTTCCTAAGCCGATTTGGATATGGTGCTTTCGGCTCAGGAACAGGTTCTTCCAAATGAGTACGTGACGGTGATGGAGGTGATGGAGATGGTTATGGAGAAAGGGGTGGAAGAGGTGATGTAGCCTGCGAGATAGTAGGAGTGGCATCAGGGGGCATGGCTACACTATTGTCCACTTGCTAGCCAGATCTAAGCGTGTGAATGGCATTGCATTGGTGGACATGCGACTGATTGGAGTTTGAGGAACTGGCATTGGGGTTCGTTATGGGTTGTCTTGGAAAGGTACCCTGGCCACGTTCACTCATTTGACTCGCTAATTGTCCGACCTGCTGCTCTACATTCTTAATAGATTGAGAGTTCACGAGTAGTTGCTGACCTGTATTTTGAATAAAATCAGCTGACACTTTCATAAGATTTTGCATGTGTGTGTCAAGGTTGGACATATGCGTGTCAAACTTGGAATGAGACTTGAGAAGATTTTCAACGTTCTTCTCAAGTGACTGGAGTCGCTTTTCTTGATCAATATTAGACCCCTGTTGTGGATATGAGTGGTTTTGTGCAGGTGGTCTATGCTGGTTGCTCCCATAATTTGAAGCATTTGGTTGTTGATAAGTACCCACATTTGGTCTTGGGAACTGACCATTGGCTGAAGGTTGTATGTTAGGGTTAGGGGCCCCCTGATATTGCCCCCATGATAGATTTGGATGGTTCCTCTAGCCAGGATTGTATGTAGGAGCGTAAGGATTGTTCATGGGTTGTTGATACAAGGCGTTAGCCTGCTCAAGTGTGGGACCCATGGAATTCATTAATAATGGACACTCCTCCATAACATGATTCAGAGTTCCGCAATTAAAGCATGTGAGAACTTGAATTTGATTTACCTGACCCACCGGTGGAGCACTAGGAGTCTCCAATGCCTCAATTCTTCTCATAAGGGCTGCAATCTTAGCTTCGGCAGCTATAGAGCTGTCGATGCTATGGATCCCACCCTTATGCACAGAAGTTGATGCACTGGGCTTCTCAGTGGGACTCTTCCACTGTATAGTCTTCCACGATAGGTCCTCAAGAAAGTCCCATGCTTCATTCTCATTCTTTCTCATGAACTCCCCCTGACACATGGACTCAAGAAGAGTTTTTGATGTGTAATCGAGTCCATCGTACACGATTTGACACAACCGCCACTTTTCTATCGCGTGGTGGGGGCACTGAGCTAATAAGTCCTTGAACCGTTCCAAATATTTCCAGAAGGGTTCTCCCGGCACTTGACGGAATTGATTAATTTGATTTCGTATTCTTGTCGTCTTATGTATGGGATAATACTTCTTAAGAAACACTATAACAAATTCATCCAAGTAGTGATTGAATCAGTAGGCATACTGTACAACCACTTCTTGGCATTATCCTTAAGTGCAAAGGGGATGAAGCGGAGCTTAATTGAGTCATCCGATAAGTGTTGCAGTTTAATAATTACGCATACTTCCTGAAATTCACTGATAAAGAGATATGCATCTTCTGAATCAGAACCAGTGAATTTATGAAGCATACTAATGTACTGCGGCTTCAACTCATAGTGATTACCCGCTGCGTGTGGAAGCTTAATGCATTATGGAAGTGATGTGCGCAACGAGTAACATCGATCCTGAAGGATCGGGATCGGCTGGTCCATTTTGGCTCCCATGAACAAATCTGATCTCACAAGTCGACCAAATTGATCACGTGTCCAATGTGGCATGAACCAGCGACCGTGAGTGTGTGCGTGAAATTCCTAAACTAATGTAAGAAGTGGGCTATGTTGGAGATAAAAATGGTGAAATAGATATGATCAAATAAAATGTGATTCCTACTGTTCCAAATTTTTTTTTTTTAGATTTTTTTTGCAAAACCAGGGAACCAAAATACAGAACTGGAGAAAATTAGAGACTCGAATTTACCTTTGTGGCCGCAAAATAGCTATTTTGGCCGCTAAATAGCGGCCAAACCAGAGAGTCTGACTCTCTGGTTTCTACTAAGCAGATCTGAGGCTTCTTCGATCCTTTTTGTCTTCCTGTATCTGCAATTTTATGTTCTCTGCACACTCAATACACACTGTTAACCCGTAAAACTTTAGAAAAAGCAAGAAAAACACCGTCGATCCCCGGCAACGGCGCCAAAAACTTATTGTGATAAATTACTGCAAACGCACAGTGTCGATGTAGCGCTGTACATGTCGTCCCACAGGGATCTAAAGTATTTTTGCGTTCCTTACTTTTTCTTTAGTCTAACAGATTAACTATAAGTTTCTAGATCGAGAGATGATTAGTTTTAAGTCCTAAAGATTAGCCTAGGATTTCGATTCCATTAGAATAATAGCCTAACAGTGAATTATCTCTTTCTTCCTATCTTTTTAATTATGCACAGTTAAGTAACATATTAAAAAGGTAATCTTTTTAATTTGATTTTAATCAAGTGCCTCTAAGTATGACCTATCAAGTGATGTGCAAGTATAGACCATCAAAGATAACACTTTTCTTAAAAATAAATCATATCAAGTAGAAAATCTCATAAACAAGAGAAAAGAAACAAACTTCAAACCCTAATCTAAGCATAGGCTATCAAAAGACCGAACTTAAGTATAACCTATCAAAGAATTTAGATTTACAAGTTTACTCAATTCAATTTATTTATAGGAAAATCTCTATTGATAATTCTAAAAATAAACAAAGAGTAAGAATTCCAAACTTCATCTAAGTATAGATTATCAAAATATTAATTAAGCATAATCTATCAAATAATTATGATTTGTAAACTCTATATTTTATTTATTTATAGAAAAATCATAACTTTATTTCTTTCTGGGAAGAAAATGAGATAAATCCATGTTAGGTCTATTAAACTAACTTCATCTACATCCTAGGGCTAAAGAAAATTAGCTACTCATATTTCTAGTAAGCAATTAAATCTATTTTTATTTATGAAAGCAAATAAATCTAATCTAGAAAGGAATAAAACCTATACTAGAAAGCAATTAACTCTATCTAAAAAATAAATAAATATTAGAAAGCAATGGCTTACCTCTGGAGCATGGTATTGTGGCCGTCACCCCTTCAGCAAAATCCTAATTTTATTCAATTAAAAACGAGTACAAAACTTCAATATCCCCCCTTAGAATACAAGGATACGGCCAATATATAGGCTTCGTAAATCAAAACCAAATTCTAGAAAAACTGAGAAATTAAAAAAATTACAATGAAGCCATGAGAAAAATTACGGGTTTTGAAGCCCAAATTGGACAGCCAAATAGCGGTAATAACCGCTACATAGCGGCTCAATTTATAGAAAACGTCTTGAAATTTTGTCCACGTGAACTTCTTGTCTGTTTCATTTAGGTTTCTTGACTGTATTTGACTTTGAGTCTCTGCAGCATCGTAACCTCGTAGTCTTACCCACTTTAGAAACTTTTCGGACTTTGATTTCCTACTCCGACTTTGATTTCATGTCATCTCCTTGTATGAATCGAATTACCTGAAAAAGATACTAAAAATACCCGAGTAGCATTATTTATATACAAAAATAGATAAAATATAAGAGGAAAAATACAATATATGATATTCATCAGTAACCAACTTCAAGAAGAAGAATCTGAGTTAGAAAAGATTCTAGAGAAAAATTGAAAAAAAATCAAAATCAAAATGTGATTTTTCCTAAAGATAGCTTCGCGCGAAGTTAATTAGTAATTTCGCGTAAGTTCAAAATGTGAGGCTAAAAGAATAACTCCACTTTTGAAGAAAATACGTGAAGCTAACAAAAATCTTCACGTCAGAAGCTAAAACATGAAGCTAAATCCATAATTTTGCGCAAAAAAGCGCAGCAGTCAGAGATAACCTCGTGTAATAAGCATTTGACGCGAAGCTAATACAATAGCTTCGCATAGAAGAAAAACAGAGGTCTCTTCTTCTCCAAGTCTTCAGACTGGAGTACGACGATGATTTCGCAAGTGGAGATGGCAATTGGCAAGTTAAAACCAACCCAAAACATGATTAAATGACTCCAAAAAGTCTAAAAATTGAGATTCTTACCTTCAATTGGCGCGGCATAGACTGGTCGTCGCTGCTCATGCTGGCAGGCGACGGAGAGGATGCACGCGATGCGACGTTCTTATTGGTTGCCATTGGTCTTGAAATCATGAACGAAAATGGGTGAAAATTCGTTGATTGCAAGGGTTTTGATCGCTTGAGAGTTCTTGAGTTCTTGAAAATTTTTGAAAGAGCGAAGAAGAAGTGAAGACTTCATTTAAATGAAAAAACCCATCCCTTGGTATTCAGTGCAAATATCGGAGCAGTTAAAGGCAAAACGCGAGGCTATTAGCTTCGCGTGGTAAAGTGCAAACACGAAGATAAAGCATTGGCTAACTTCGCGTTCGGTTGCATTAGACTAAAGATCCAAAGTACTTCAAAATTTGCTAAGTATAAACCATTTTGAAAACTTTGGAGGGGGGTTCTATTGGAGGTGAAAATTTTCAAAATGAAAATTTCCCACAGGACGCAGAGCTAACTCTGTAACTCCGCATCTGGCCATAAAATAGCCTTGCATTGAGTAAAATATGGAGTTAAGTCATAGCTCTGCTTGAGAAGATAATCAGAATTCTAAATTAATTGAGATTGAGATTTGGGCTTATCCAATACTCGAATTGATTCCAATCAGAATTCAAATTCAAAAGATTTAAATCAATACTAATATATTTGATTAGAATTCTTGATAAATATAAACACTTTCCAATTCTATTTGATTGGAAACTCTTATATCAAGCCAAAACTATAAATACCCTCTTGAGATAGCCTTCGAGGATCCTTTTGATTGTTTTGGAGTTCAAGTTACGCGTGAGAGTCTTGAATTCATTGGATCAGTAGAGAGAGAGATTTAGGGCCGGCCATCATCTTCTTCGAAGGAGATTTTCACATCGGATCGTCAATAGGTACTACTAGATAGTGCCATCGCCACATAGAATCCACTTTTTTATTGTAAAAGAGAGCAATAAAATATAAATCCTCTCGTTTGTTTTTCTATTGTTTCTCTTTCGTTGTAATAAAAGTATTCAATAGAAGGAAGAAAGAATTTTGCGGAGAATACATACCAATCCTCATCCTAGTCTGAAGGTCCTGAAAAACATAGTAAGTAGGAAAGAATGTTACATAATAATTATTAGTTTTAGTAATTTAGCTAATAATAACAAACTAACAGGAAAATTGGGCACAAACTAAATATTATTAAGGGTTAATAAATTGGTAGTTTGAGCTTTTCCATTACCAACAACTGAAGAAGATGTGTCATTAGCAATATGGACAGGAGAGTATTTATCTGAAAAATATAGAGAGGCAAACTTATTTCTAATACCTGTAAAATGGAAGGAAGCTCTAGAATCTATAACCCTATGGTTGGTTAGAAGAAGCAATGTGAGTATCATTACATGACAAGAATGCATGAGCAGCATGCGGATTGGCCGTGGTGGATTGAAAACGGAGAAGCCCATCAAGTTTATTTTTTGGAATCTGAACTATCATTGAAAATGTCGAAGTGCTAGCAGAATTCATGTCGATGTCGTATCTTTTATTGAAGGTAAAATATTAGCAGTTTGTACCCATTCTTATTTTTCATTCTTCTCCCAATAATATGCAGATATGTGATTTTTCCTTCTACAGTAATCACATTCACGGGATTCTCCTCCACTACCGGAGTTTCGATTATTATTGCCACCCTGACTATGGCCTCCCTTGAATCATGACCGTGACCATGACCATGGCCTCGTTTCGGACCAGAAAATAAGACAGAATGGTAATTAATGTGATAAATTTACTGCAAACGTACAGTACCGGTTGTAACAATTTACAGGTCATTCCCACAAAGACCTAGTGTGTTTTATGATCTTACTAATCTTATTATTCTAACTAGCTAACTATGAGTATAGATTGATGATTTGTAATTCTAATTAGTCTAGGATATGGAATCTATTAGTTCACAATCAAATATTATCTATTTCATCTTCTTTCTTCTATAAAAATCTGATCTTTTAGTTTAATTTCTACTTAAAGCATTCTAAGTATGAACTATCAAGTGACATGCAAGTATAATCCATCAAAGAAATTGTTTTTTAATAGAAATAAATTAAATCGTTAGATAAATTCAACAAAACAAATAAAAACCAATAACTGCAAACCCCAACTAAGAATAGGTTATCAAAATATTTAAATTAAGTATAACCTATCAAAATTTTAATCTATGAGTTCTTATATTTTTATTGTTTCATAGAAAAATCAGGTCTTTTTTATTTTTATTTTAGAAAGAAAACAAATAGAATACTATGAAGCTGATCCCTAATTTCATCTACATCTTAGGACTAAGTGGAGTAGTTACTCATACTCCTAATTAACAAGATTATATTTTTATTTATTAAAATAACTAAAAGTCCTATTTTTCCTAGAAAGCAATTAAGGATTTAAACTAGAAAGCGATTAAATCTATCTAAACAGCTAAGAAAAATACCTCTACTCACTAAAAAGCACTTATGGACATCACCTCTGGAGCACGGTATGATGACCGTTACCCCTTCGACAAAATCCTAATATTTATTGATCACCAAGAGTATAAAATTACATAAAAAAATCCTAGGTTATAAAGACACGGCCAATATATAGACCTTGAAGTACAAAATCCTAATCTGAATACAACTGGGTAGCTTCAAAATTACATAGAAGACCCTGTAAAAATATCAGTATTTGGGGGTCCCACCTTGCCTTGTCGCCTTCAACTCTTTTATGCATGAAGCTCTGACCTTGTTCCTTTAATCGAAATGACTGTATTTAACTTTTGTTCTCTGCAGCTTTATGTTCTTGCAATTTTATCAATTTTTACCTTTTTCTGAACTTAGTTTCCTAATCCATCTCTGAATTCAAGCCATATCCTTGTTGGAATAGGTCTAATCAGAAAAACACACTAAAAATATCCGAGTAGCATTATTTACATACAAAAATAGATAATATGGAGGCTATAAATATGCAATATATGACACTCATCACACCCCCACACCTATCTTTTGCTAGTTCTCGAGCAAAACCTGGACCTAAAAAGAAAAAAATCCTAACGCACTTTTGCAGGAATCACGATTGCACTTAGCATGTGCAACAAGCCATTAAACCCCTAATTAGCCTAGTAGATGAGTTGTGTCTCGTGAGGATTTGTAGTGAATATAGCTGTAAAATTCGTGAAGAAGGTAGATTAAGAAATAAAGAAAAAAAAATAAGGATAACAAAAAATCAAGAAAAATAGAATTTTATGCAAAAGAAAGAAATAACTTTTTTTGATATTTTCTACAATTAATCTCACTAATATACAAACTCAAGAACACATTTAAAATATCAGATTTCAAATCAAGCATCATATCAAATACACCTATCATTTTAATTCAAAATTCAAATCCTAATTTTCAATACCCACTAATAAATAATTTATTAGCTCCTATACATCTACGTGCACGTGTGATCGCCTACTTTGGCTTTGGACTCAAACTCTAACTCATAATTCATCTCTTCTCTCTAAGAATTTTTTCTCTTTTGTTTTACTTTTCTTTTTTTTCTTCTTTTTTTGTGAATATTTCACCTTTCTTGTGAAGATTTACGCTTGCTTAAATGCAAATACCTGATTATCTGAATCTAAATATTTCATATTTCATATGAAAATTCACGCTTAAGTGCAAATACCCGATTACTTGGATCATACTCTGAAGTATTTTTCATTTCTAAAAGATCATTGCCTTAAATACCAGACTCACCTCTTTATTCTTTTTATTCTTCTTTTCTCTTGTTTAGAGAGAAAAATCTACTCAATTATTATCATTTTTATTCTTAAGCTAATAAACTATTGTGAAGTAAAAAATAGATATACACTTATCTCAAAATTACTATTAGTGGTATTTATTTTTCGGATTTCCATTTTTTTATAATATTTTAAGTGTATTATTCAATCTACTCTCCTATAAAATTTCAAATCTAAATTTATTCTTTTATTTATAATTAGGTTGATTTATTGCAAAAGATAATTTTTTTCCTTTTTACTTTTTTTAGATTATTTTAATAATACATTAAAAACTACCCAAAGTGTAAAATAAATAAATCCAAAAATCTAAAATTAAAATAAAAATCCTAAAAAAACTAAAGATCCTAGAAAAACACAAAATTCCTATAACCCACTCCCCTACACCTAAACTTGTGTATACCCTCATACACAAATCATTGGTGTCGTCCTCTCTGCCCCCTACTTGATTCAGCGGGGGCATGACGTGCACTGGAACTCTCTCCACAATTAACTTGTTTCAATCAACATCATATTTTTCAAGACCAAGCCAGACAATATTTATCTGCTCAGTGGGATCCGCTGGCAAGTCTTGATCAAAAAAGGCATCATCCTCCACCTCTTGTGTTAAATCAGTGGCATATATGTTTTCTTCTATCACGTTTCTGTTCTATTTCTTTGAAACAGCAGCATGATATGTCACCGATATGTGCTTCACGGTTATAGACACACGTGATGATGCATATGCATCAGATATAAATCTATGAGACAATTGTGTAATCAGACATGGTAGAGAAAAACTAGTCCTCGACCGCATCTTGGCATCTATAATGGTGTCAACTAATTGTGTGCATATACAAAAATGAGTTTCCTGACACATAATGCAATCAACAATATATAATGTCGGTGTGTAAAATGAAGACATGTGTGTAATCCGCATTACATTGGTGTTAATCTAGCAGCAAGTCGCGTGTATATTACGATAAAGTATCTTGCCATTGATCCCTCTATCATGTGTCAATTTGCCGTTAAGACCCATCCATGTAAGATAATCATCAATCGCATACGGGATTTGTTTCTCAGAGTGAAGAAGGATACCAGAAGATGCAGAGATGGTCGCTCTGTGCACATCATGAATTTCTCCATGCTAGTGGAGTTTGATTATTTTGTGATCCTCCAAAATATGGGATTTCGCAAAACTCTCATAAAACTCTTCAACTAACTTTGGAATATAAAATGATGTGAGCGTGAACAACAAGTAATTCCATCTCAAAGTTTCTATGGTGGATAAGAAATATATCCAAAAAGCAACAAAAATCTTACCAAAATATTTCTCACAAACAAACCGTGCCATTTGACTATTTCAGAGACAACAAAATATTTTTTTAAAACTAATTAGTAAATATCAGATCCAGAAAAGGTAGCTCCCTTGAAGTTTTAGGGGGAGAAGACTGCCTTTTGCCACTGATTGGCGGTGAATGTCGCTGATTGGCAGCAATAATGGAGTTTCTGGAGCACAGCTACTTGGAGGAGGAAGCTGAGGAGGAGAGCAGTCTGCTAGTCACCTCTAAGTTGAGCTAAAAGTTGGGATTCTCTTCATATCTGAAAGGTAGAGGAGAGATGATAATAGAGGTTTTGGGGAAGATGTGGGATGATGGGGTTGGTTTGGGTGAATTTATAGGGAATGCAAACTTTGACCAGCCCCTCTCCTTTTTTCAATTTTGTTTTTTAGCCCTCACACATCTCATTCTATCCTACATCATGTTATAAATACACAATATACATAACATACACTCTAATATACAAATGAATACAAGTCACTACACATAGATTGGGTGATGAAGTATTATGACCTCTGCATTATCACTCACTCGAGTATCTTAAAATGTTTTTAATTTTTTACTATTTACTTTAAATGAATTACCGTTTTTAGGGTTCTCGAGATTAATGGCACTGTGATGGTGCACAACCCGTACTATGTACAGTCCATTCCATCGTGACCTCAATTTCCTTGGAAATTAATGCAGTCTCGAATTATATAAGAAAACTTTTTGCCCTGGTATAAATGACTTGCGATTAATTGCATTATCAATACTTTAGTCTTCTCTTTATTAATTTTAGCATTTTCATATGCATCCCTTCTAATCTCATCTAGCTCATTAAGCTGTAGCCTCTGCTGCTCACCGATTTTTTTGAGCTCAAAGTTAAAAAACTTAATAGCCCATAAAGTCTTATGCTCTAACTCCACCAGAAAATAATATAATTTTCCAAATATTAGCTGATAGGGAGATATGCCTAAATTGGTCTTGTAAGGGTACAGTGAGCCTATAATGCATCTGCTAGTTTACATACCAATCTTTTTCTGTTGTGTTGTACCATCTTCTCCAAAATCAGTTTTATTTGGCGATTGAAAATTTCCACTTACCTATTAGCTTGTGGATGATATGGTGTAACTAACTTGTGCGTAATGGAATATTTCTGTATGAGTGCCTCAAATGACCGGTTAATAAAATGGGTACTGTTATCTCTAATGATACCTCGAGAAATGCCAAATCGAGAAAAGATATTCTCTTTCAATAACTTGAGAACAACTTTATTGTCATTTGATTTTGCGGCAATTGCCTCTCCCCATTTGGAAATATAATTGACAATGACCAATATGTATTGATTTCCAAATAAGTTGGGTAACAGTCCCATAAAATCTATACCCCATACATCGAATATCTCAGCCTTATGGATAGGTTGCAGAGGTATCATGTTGTGTCGTAAAATTTTGCCTATGAATTGATATTGTGTGCATGTTTTGCAATATTCCATAGTGTCTTTGAAAAGAGTGGGACAATAAAAGCCACTCTGCCATACTTTTTCAGCCATTTTCTTGGGACCAAAGTGTCTTCCATAAGTAAGATCATGACAAAAAGAGAGGACACTTTGTATCTCATCGTCATGTATGCATTGATGTATGATCTAGTCCGGATAATATTTTGATAAGTATCATATATTATATTCTTTCTCCCATACTTTATCTATTTGTGTATATAAATAAATGCTACTCGGGTATTTTTAGTTTATTTTTAGGTAATCCGATTCATACAAGGAGATGGCATAAAATTAGAGCTGGATTAGGAAACAAAGCCCGAAAAAGAGTTTAAAAAGAGCAAAACTACAGGATTAAAATACTTTAAAGAGTCAAAGTCAAATACAGTCAGGATATCCAAGAGTACAAGACATGAGACTCATGCGAAAGAAAATTCACGCAATTTTATCATAATATTGCCGCTAAATAGCGGCATTTTGCTGCAATTGGCGGCACAAAGAGGGCCCCACATGCTGAGTTTTCTTTGAGCGCTTCGATGTAATTTTGTAGTTTTTCATATTTGAACAAATATGGTTCATCCTAATAAAAGAATTTTACTTGGGAAAAGAATCTATATTGGTCTTGTTTGGACCAATGGGATGGAATTTTTTTGGTCACAAGACAGTTCACAATATCTGCAAACCATGGTTTAGGCATTAATGCAAGCAATTACTCATCAGAAAATGATTCATTTATGGAGTTGGAATTAGTTGGAGCATTGGGCAGGCGAGACAAGTGATCAGCTACTAGATTATCAATACCTTTTTATCTAAAATATCAAGATCAAACTCTTATAATAAGAGGATCCATCAAATGAACCTTGCTTTTGCGTCTTTTTTGGTCAACAAATATTTCAAAGCAACATGATCAGTGTATACTATAATCCGTGATCCAATCAAGTAAGAGCGAAACTTTTCAAGCATAAGGACGACTGTCAGAAACTCTTTCTCTATGGTAGAGTAGTTCAACTGGGCGTCATTGAGTGTCCTACTTGCATAGAAAATCACATGTGGCAACTTATTAATACGTTGTCCAAGGACAGCACCAATAGCAAAATCAGATGCATCACACATAGGCTCAAAAGGCAGACTCTAGTCTGGCACATGAATGATAAGAGAGGTGGTAAGCACCTTCTTAAACTTCTCAAATGCTCTAAGACAATCAGGTGTAAAATTGAATGGCATATTCTTGGCTAGTAGATATATCAAAGGCCTAGTAATTTTACTAAAGTCTTTGACAAATCTTCTGTAGAATCCAGCATGATCAAGGAAGGATCGTATATCTTTTACTGATCGCAGAGGTGAAAGATTCATGATGAGGTCCACCTTTACTTTGTCAACCTCGATACCATCCTTCGAGAGCCCTAGAACTATGCCATTTTTAACCATGAAATAACTTTTTTTCCAATTGAGTGCCAAGTGTTTCTCATGACAATGCGTGAGAACTAATTCTAAATGATGCAGACACTCTTGGAATAAATATCTAAAGATGAAGAAGTCATCAATGAAAATTTTGAGAAAAAGTTCAACCATATCAGAGAAAATACTCACTATGTACCTTTGGAATGTGGCGGGCGCATTGCATAACCCAAAAGGTATGCATCTCTATGCAAAGATGACAAATTGACATGTGAATGTGGTCTTTTCCTGATCCTCCGGAGTGATGGAAATTTGATGTAACCAGAGTATCCATATAAGAAACAATAGAACTTATGTCTGGCAAACCATTCCAACATCTGATCAATAAAAAGCAAGGAAAAGTGGTCCTTCCTAGTTACAGCATTCAGCTTCATATAATCAATACAGACTCGCCATCCCGTCTGCAAGCACATCGGGATAAACTCATTTGCATTGTTCTTGACTACAATGATTCCGGTCTTCTTAGGCACTACTTGAACTGGGCTCACCTATGTACTATCAGAGAAAATATAGGATAGATGATTCCACTGTCAAGGTACATGAAAATATACTTTCTCACAACTTCTTTCATTACTGGATCAATATACGCTAAGGATCTCTTGTAAGTCATGCATTATCCAGTAAATAAATTCTATGCTACATTATAGATGGACTAATCCACTTTATATCGGCCATACTCTAGCCTATGGTTTTCCTATGTGCTTTCAATACTGATATGAGTACTTCCTCCAGAGCTCCAGTGAAATCTGCAAAAATAATGACTGGTAGTGTATCATGTTCACCCAATAAAGCATACTTGAGATGACTCAGAAAGGTCTTCATCTCAAACTCAGGTGGACACTCAATAAATGGTCATAACTGAACTCGTAGTTCAATCATCAATAGCTTCGGTGGAAGTTTCCATCGAGTGGAAGACACATAATTAGATGACTCATCGAGCGTATCCAAGGACAAGCTCTTATCAACTAAGCCATCCAGCTCAAAAAAGAATTTCTCCTCTTGGTTCTCACTGGACAAGCCTTGGATCATATTCACCTCTAGGGGCTTGTCATGCGGATCACTAGGTTGGCGTCGTAGATTGAATATGTTCAAGTCCAGTATCATGTTTCCAAAGAAAAGTCTCAAAAATCCACTCCTGCATTTATAAAAACATTAGAAGGGGCCAGCAATGGATATCCCAAAATAACTGAGATATAATGTTATGGATCCACCACAAATTGAGTCTAGAAAATATGAAATCAACTGGAAAAATAAACTCCCCAATTTTAATCAAAGCGTTCTCAATCTCTCCCATGGGTTTCTTCACAGACCTATTGGCTAGCTGTAATGCAATCCATATAGGTCTCAACTCTCCCAATCCTAACTGCTGGTACACTGAATAAAAAAGCAAGTTGATACTTAGTCCTAAATCTAGTAGAGCCATTTCAATCACTATACTTCCAATGGTGTAGGTGATAGTAGAACTTCAGGGTCTTTGTACTGATTAAGAGAGGATGCTAGAGACGTTAGCAGGTAGGAAGACTTTCTTTGGAACATTTGTTATTCTCTTCTTCATGCATAAATCCTTTAAGAATTTTGCATAAGAAGATATTTGTTGGATTGCATCGAGAAGAGGAATATTGACCTTAACTTGCTTGAATAACTCAAGGATGTGCTCAACCTGAGGAGAATTTTTGTTTAGTCAGTTTGGATAGGGAACCTTCGGCTTATAAGTATGTCAATAGGAGGATCAGACTCAGAGGGGTCAGATTCCTCTGTTGTGCTAATGGATGGATTGTGGGATGATCGTGATGATGACGATGGTGAATTATGAGGTGATGATGGATCGTAGAATTAGGGAGTGTAACTTGCCATGCACTAGGAGTGGAATCAGGTTGCATGACTACTTGATTGTCAACCAGCTTGCCAGAGCGAAGCATGCGAATCACATTAACTTGATTGACATGTGACTAATTGGAATTAGAGGAATTGGCGTTAAAGTTTGTTAAGTGTTGACTTGGGAAAGTACCCTTGCCATATGAGCTCATTTGACACGCTAATTGTCCAACCTGCTGCTCTAAGTTCTTAATAATCTGAGAGTTCACGAGCAGGTACTGATCTATTCTTTGAATAAAATCAGTTGATACTTTCATGAGATTTTGCATATGTGTATTAAGATTGGATGAAGATTTGAAAAGATTTTCAACGCTCTTCTCAAGTGACTGGAGTTGCTTTTCTTGATCATTGTTAGACCCCTATTGTGGATGTGATTAATTGTGTATAGGTGGTCTGTTCTGCTTGTTCTATTGATTTGAAGCGTTTATGTGTTGATAAGCACATTTGGTCTTGAGAACTGACCATTGGCTGGAGGCTGCATATTAAGGTTGGAGGTTCCCTTATATTGCTCCTGACCCTATGAGAGATTTGAATGGTTCCTCCAGCCATAATTATATGTAAGAGCGTATGGATTATTCATGAGTTTTGGATATAATGCGTTCGCCTGCTTAAGTGACAAACCCATAGGATTCACTAACAGTGGACACTTCTCCAAAACATAATTTGGAGTTTCACAATTGAAACATGTAGGACCTTGTATTTGATTAACTTGACCCACTGGTGGAGCACTATGAGTCTCCAATATATCAATTCTCCGCATTAGGGCTGCAATCTTAGCTTCAACAACTGTTGAGCTGTCGATGCTATGGATCTCACCCTTTTGTGTAGAAGTTGATACATTGGGTTTCTCAATGGGACTCTCCCACTGCATAGTTTTCCATGATAGGTCCTCAAGGAAGTCCCATGCTTCATCCTCATTCTTTCTCATAAACTCCCCCTGACATATGGACTCAAAAAGAGTTTTGGATGTGTTATCGAGTCCTTTGTATACGATTTGGCACAACTGCCACTTTTCTATCGCATGGTAAGAGCACTGCGCTAACAAATCTTTGAACATTCCAAGTATTTCCAAAAGGGTTCTCCCGGCACTTGATGGAATTGATTAATTTGATTTCGAATTTTTGCCGTCTTGTGCATGGGATAATACTTCTTGAGAAAAACTATAACAAATTCATCCCAAGTAGTGATTGAATTATTAGCCATACTATACAACCACTTCTTGGCGTTATCTTTGAGAGCGAATAGAATGAAGTAGAGTTTAATTGCATCCTTCGATAAGTGTTGTAGTTTAATTATTACACACACTTCCTGAAATTCACTAATAAAGAAATATACATTCTCATAATCAGAACCAGTAAATTTAGGAAGCATACTGATGTACTGCGGTTTTAGTTCATGGTGATTACCCACTGTGTGTGGAAGTTTGATGCATGACGGTAATGATGTTCGTAACAGGTAGTAACGATCTTGAAGGATCGGGTTTGGTTGGTCCATCTTGTCTCCCATAAACAAAACTAATCTTACTAGTCGACCAAATTGATCACGACCAATGTGGCATAAACCAGCGATCGTGAGTGGATACAAGAGTTTTCTAAACTAATGTGAGAAGTGGGGTATGGTGAAAATGAAACGGTGGAAAAAATATGATCAAGGAAAAATGTGATATTCTACTGTTTCTAATTTATTTATTTTTTATTATTTATTTTACAAAACCAGAGACCAAAACACAGAACCGAAGAGAAATTGGGGGGAGAAATCAACTGGGCTACGGCTATTTGGCAATTCTTACCGCCAATCAGTGGCAAAACCGGAGAGATTGTCTCTTTGGTTTTTACTATGCAACTCTGAAGCTCTTTTGATCCCTTTTGCCTTCTTGTATCTGCACTTTCTAGTCCCTGCACACACAGCATACACTGTTAACTCGTAAAATATTAGAAAAAAGCAAGAAAATACTGTCTATCATCGGCAATGACGCCAAAAACTTGATGTAAGCATACAGTATCGGTTGTAGCACTTTACATGTCGTTCTCACAGAGATCTAGATTGTTTTGCAATCTTGCTAACCATATTATTCTAACGAGCTAATTATGAGTCTAGATTGATGATTTATAATTCTAATTAGTCTAGCATATAGAATCCACTAATTTACAACCAAATATTATCTATTTCATATTCTTTCTTCCATAAAAATATGATCTTTTAGTTTAATTCCTACTTAAAGCATCTTAAGTATGGACTATCAAGTGACGTGCAAGTATAATCCATCAAATAAATTACTTTTTAATAGAAATAAACTAAATCGTTAGATAAATTAAACAAAACAAATAAAAACCAACAACTCCAAACCCTAACTAAATATAGACTATTAAAATACTTAAATTAAGTATAACATATCAAAGTTTTAATCTACGAATTCTTATATTTTTATTGTTTCATAGAAAAATCATGCCGTTTTTTATTTTAAAAAGAATATAAATAAAATAATATGAAGTTGATTCCTAATTTTATCTATATCCTAGGACTAATTGGATTAGTTACTCATACTTCTTATTAACATGATCCTATTTTTATTCATTAAAACAACTAAAAATCCTATTTTCCTAGAAAACAATTAAAGATTTAAATTAGAAAGAGATTAAATCTATCAAATGGTTAAGAAAAATAGCTCTACTCACTAGAAAGCACTTCTAGATAATGAAGTCACCTCTGGAGAGCGATATGGCAGTCGTCACTCCTTCGGCCAAATCCTAATATTTATTGATCACCAAGAGTACAAAATTACATAAAACCCTAGGTTACAAGGACACAGCCAATATATAGGTCTCGGAGTATCAAACGCTAATCTGAGTACAACTTGATAGCTACAAAATTACATAGAAGACAATATAAAAATATCAACATTTGGGGGTCCCGCCTTGCCGCCATTTTGCTGCCAGACACTGAGTTCTGGGCTTCTACTCTCTTCTGCAGGAAGCTCTAGCCTTGTTTCTTTAATCCAAATGACTGTATTTGACTTTTGTTTTCTGCAGCTTCACGTTCTTATAACTTTATCCTCTTTACCTCTTTTATGGCTTGGTTTCCTAATTTGTCTCTGATTTCAAGCCATTTTCTTGTAGGAATAGATTTAACCTAAAAAAACACACTCGAAATACTTGAGTAGTATTATTTACATACAAAAGTAGATAATATGGAGACTATAAATACGAGGTATTTCGAGGATGGAACTTAAATTCTTGATTACGTTGCTATCAAGGATGGAACACTATCACCAGTAAGAATTTGACCCTCACTGGATCATTAAAGAAGAATCCAATTCGAGGAGAATTTTTACAATAGTGAGATCCTGACGATATTGTCTTAAGGTCTTAAGATATGTAACTAGAGGCTGATAAACCTCAATCTCATCCAATATGCTTCAGAGAGAGAAATCGTACTTAGATATATATATTTTGTCTTTTTTGAGAGTAAACAAGTGCTCATACAGTTAAAAAGCCCAAAAAATATTTTTCTCATTGCCATATACTTTTTTAAGATTGTCCTATATCCCTTTCGCAGATTTCAAGAATATAACTTTAGAATTTATTTTTTCTTCCATACTATTAAGAAGCTATGTAATCACACAAAGGTCATTAACGAGCCAATCAGAATAGATATAATCGTTCACATTTGGTGGATCAACCAGTAAATGCGTAATTTTTCTTTGAGCACCAATAAAATCCCTGAACGATTGAGCCCATAGAAGATAATTACTGTCATTCAACTTAACAGTAGTAACGATAAGATTTTTTGAATATAAATTCTCAGTCATAACATAGGGACAGTAGCAACAGTAGATGAAGTGTTTGAAGTATATGATGCCATGGAAAAAGGTTTGAGAACCCAACTTACAGAGAAGTAGCACAGTAATAAGGATGATTTTATATTAAAAATCACCTGCAGGATGATTTTAGTAGTGTAGACTCAGCCTCTTGCAAGCAGCACTATTCTATTGCTGTTTGAGAATTCTACCTGTTGTTGTTGCTGTTTTTGTTTCCTTTGCAAAGAAAGAACGAAGAACTGTTCTATTGCTGTTGAAGGCTAGTGCTCGCTGTTTGCTGAACAAACAAACAAAGCAAAGCCAAGGCAGAATAGGTGCTTGTTGTTTGCTGAACAAACGAACGAAGCAAAGCAAAAG
This sequence comes from Dracaena cambodiana, assembly GCA_036321105.1. Lineage (NCBI taxonomy): Eukaryota > Viridiplantae > Streptophyta > Magnoliopsida > Asparagales > Asparagaceae > Dracaena > Dracaena cambodiana. The sequence goes on along the minus strand of JAYEPQ010000001.1, from coordinate 17,205,770 downwards.
TAAAATAGGTGCTTGCAGTTGTTATTTGCTTGATGTTGTTGGGGTCGCTGTTGCTTGAGCGAACGGAGCCAGCTGGGGGCCGTCACAGAAAATCTATGGTTTTTTCTCTCTTTCTTTTTAGTAGACGGTTGAGATTGATATATAATCGAACTGCACAGTTGAGATCTATTTCTTAAACTCGCTCTGATACCATATCCGAAATAAATCAAAATCATATATCACTCAAACTCGCGGTAACCAGATTGCGGTCTTGTAGTTGTTCCGTGGGTTCTGGTCACCGAAGCGTATGAGTACCTCCGGTCGGACTTCTAGTTATGGAATTGGAGTAATATTCTAAATGCGCTCGATCTTTTTCAAAGTCAGCCACAGTGCCTAAAATAGTTACAAGTTTGTCATAAATTTTTTAAATAAAAAAAATTCTTAATCCTCACGAGTTTGCGTTGCTAATGGTGCCTCTGTTGCTATCGTCGTTGTAGCAGTGGCGGCTACTGTTACGGTTGCTGCTACCGTTACTACTATTGCCATCATTGCTGCTGCTGTCGCGACTGCTGGGAGAGGAGATGGAGGTGAGGTTGATGGACGGCGATGGTGAGGAGAAACTGTTAGTGTTAGGATTTTGGGATGATCGGAGAAGGAGAGAAGGGAAAAGGAAATTCCAGAAAAGGGATGAAGTTTACTAAGAAAAAATACGCATGTTTCAAACTATTATGGGGCTCACTAAGAAATTATTGGCTCACTAAGAAAAGATGGGGGTGCATTTAGAATTTCTCGGAACTGGATCAGGTTGGTAAATTCATATTGGGTATGGGTCATGGATAAAAGTAGTAAAATCCTAAACCCAATAAAACAAAAGAGAAAAAGGGGGAAAATAAACTCAAAAGGAAAGATATAGTGTGACGACAATATCCCTAAATAACAAGATGCCTAGCTTTTTTCTCGCTTAAATGTTGAAGTTTTCCCTTTACTACAAGAATATAAATGATCAATTATACATTTTTTTTTCTTCTTTAAAAATAAGTTGTAGGTTAGCATTGATCCTAAAACCTTGCAATGTTTAAGTCCCATTATAACGACGAAAGTTATAATTTAGTTTTTCTTGCCAATTAAGTCATGGCTTAGTTGTGGCTTATTTTCTTCATTTGCTACTAGATTTAGTTAACAGTAGAAAGGATAATTGTATTCCTCAAAAGTCAAGTTTTTTCTGAGGATAAATATTTGTCAAAAAATAGAATCTAGCTAATATTGGAAGAGTAATTCCTTCTTCATATGAAACTATATGTCATATCCATTTTCTTTCGTGGGTCCGCAACCAAGATAAGGTTGGGCCCTGATCAATTGAATGGACTACAAAGCATATTATGTTAATGAGAGAAGAAACTCCTAATTTTCTTAATAGAATACAATGAATTCATTTTTATTGTCATTGCACAATTTCGGCACGTCATACAAAAGTCTATAAACCACTAGTCAAATTTGACAATATGTACATGTCATAGTCCTGAGCAGGCCAGGTCCTAACGTTTTAGAGGCCCGGGGCGAAATAAGGAAGGGGCCCTAACAAGTCTTATTAAAATTTTAAATAAATATTTTTATTACCAAAATTAAAATTTAGTACATAGTTTTACCATTACAAAAACTAATCATAATTCATAAAAAACAATTCCTTCGGGCATTCCTAAATGCAAAATCCTCAATAATAGTATCAAGATCAATACTGTCCAACATTTCCTTCTGAATACATAAAATCGCCAAACCATTCAACCTTTCTTGTGACATTGATGACCTCAAATAGGTTTTAATTTCAACTTTGAAAAACTTCTTTCTGCTGATACAATAGTCACAGGTACTGTCAATAAGATTCGATAAGCAATGGAAACATTAGGATAGCAATCTGCATTTTTGACATACTCAAGAATTTCAGCTGATGACATTGACATATTTGACATTGACATATACTCAAGGATACCAACCATTTTCGATCACTAGTCTCTCCATTACTTAACTTCCTAGTATAATAACCATATGAAAAATACCTAGATGTATTATCTAAAGGAAACACAAGATTCAATTCTCTAATAGGCCCTTTTTTAACCAAAATGTCTCTTGATTTATTATCAAGATTATCCCAATTTCTAGGATCATAAATATCAAAAGAATGGGTCGGTTGTTCATCAACTATTACATTTTCAATAATAGATTCATTTGGTACATCATTATGCTCATTCAAATTATCAATATCCTTATTATTTTGATTTTGTTCATTTACATTTTCATTTGAATTTTCAACATTATCATCACTTAATCCATCCAAATTTTCATTAGAGGAACTTGCTATTTTAACAAATTTATTCATAGCTCCCCTTTGTGATTGTATTAACTGCTCTAGTTCTTTTCTTTTTTTTCTTTTTTCACTCCCAGACAAATATTTTTGAGAAAATTTTTTTTTGAGGAAAAATATAACAAAATTATATAAGAAAAAAGAATAAAATCACCTTGAAAAGAACCAAGCAGCAGAATGCCAGAATAGATGGGAGCCAACACATTCGACAACCTAATAATAAGAAATATTTATAGAGATAAAGAGAGGGAGAGAGGAGGAGATATTGGTTTAGTGTGATTTTGTTTTGGAATGGAGTTGTTGGGTTAAAAACAAGCCATTTGAAAAAAAAGCATTCAAAATTTAAAAAAAAAAAAAAAACTAGCCGTTTGAAAATTTTGGGCCCCTTTAGATTGTGGGCCCTGGGCAGGTGCACAGCCCGCACCTGCCCAGGACCGGCTCTGGTCCCGAGTTGTTTATTTCTTTAATATAACCCTACAAATTTAAGGGGTGGATATTTCGTTCCACATTAATATCCTATAAGAAAGTAATCTTTTTTTTTTCCCAAAGACTTAACTGGGGGCAACCATTCTTAAGAATGCGATCCTAAAAGAAAGTGATTTTGTAATAAGAACCTTTTTATTTTGTGTTATTTTCACCTTTTATATTCTTGGCATTAGACTTAAAACTTTACAAATACTTACTGTTAGACTTCCATAGGAAATATCCATGTTGACACACCTTTATGAGCTTATAGGAAATCGTGAATGCGCACTTAACAATATTATGGTATTATATATAGACCTAACGTTGATTCTACTAGTAACATTCTCTTTTGGGGAAAAAAAAAGGAAGGTTTTTGGACGATGCAGATCAATATTTGTACCCAGTAAAATATGTGTGGCATAAATTTTCCTAAAAAGGCAAAATAGAGTTTTTCTCATTTTCAATGTCAAAAGGGTGATAAATCTTAGTTCGCAGAGAGAATAATGAAGCCATATAAAATAAGAAAAAGTCTAGGCCTATATATCTGACTAAGTATATGACTCTTTACCTTAGTATATGAACATGCTCATTGTTAACACTCGACATTAGCCCATGGATAACGCTTTTACCTTTTTTTGTTGCCTACAAATTCTTTTTCTGTTATAAAATGTTTATCATTTATCATGTTCATCGTGAAGAAGTTTTTGTATCATATGCAATGGGTAACAACATTTTATGTACCTTTGCTTCCTGTTTTCTATTCCTTTTAGAGCCTGAAGGTGGAAACAGAAAGAAAATAAGAAATCAAATGATTTTGCTTAAAATTGAAATTTGTTTTCAATTCCTCAACTTATGTGTCTGGCTCGTACATCTGAACCGAACCCATTACAATCATAATCTCATTACATTTTAATTAGGTTGGGTAATGATATTAATTATTTACCCCAGGGTAGTTTATTCAAAAAAATGCAGCTATAAACAAGACACATAATTACATGCATCTCTACTAACAGTATTGCGGTTGATAAAATGGGATTAGTTTGAATAAATTACCAGTAAAATTAGTAGTTAACAACAATCACATGATGTAATAATAATCAAATCAATAGTAAATGCAAATACACGAGATTTACATTAAAAACCCTTGCGGAAAAAAATCACAGATAACACTTGCCTTCTACCACTTATGAAAATAAGGAGATATATAATTCTACACTCTAGATAATACTAAAGCATCACAATATTAAGAGATCAAGTCTTGGTTAAACAAGCATCACTTTCGAGGTAGATTTTGAGAAACATACGAAAAAAGTATGTAACGTCCCACTTTCTGTAGTGTGGAAAGCTGAAACGTTCGGCGCCGAATGACAACTCGACAAGCCTCAAAATAAAACATTACAGTTGCAACGCAATTTAATATACATAACATACAGAAATAAATGATAATTTTTTTTTTAAATCAAAGTGATAACAAACTTCCTCTAAATAAAATCAGCAAAATGTCACTACAAATAAATTATTTCTGAATAAAAGAACTGTCTCACATAAAACTAAATGAAGTGCCATATGCACTTATTACAGTTTTCTAAAATTAAAGTAATTAACTAAAAATTTCATCACTCATGTAGTCTGCATGTTCCTTAAAATATGCCACATCTTGTTCTGTTTGTGGTGGATCTACTTCTTGATAAATGTCTGCATCTGGTCATGCATAACCAGGATCGTCAGTAAAGCGAGCTAATATTAAATAATAAAACACAAAAAAATAACAATAACAACTCAATATCATGGACAGTCATGCAAACAAAAGGTAGAAATTATTATTATTATTTTTTGGTTGATGTTTTTTAATTATGGCATTTGAAAATTCAGGAAAAATATGAATATAGCTGGTCTGAATGCATCCCCGTCTACCCCCGGGAAAACGGAATAGTAATTTTGATCGGAGCCTATCCCGATCCTCCCAAAACGGAAAACAGTGGCATAGTAATGATCGGAGCCTATTCCGATCCTCCCAAAATGGGAAACAGTGGCACAGTTACGTCCAGCCATCTAATTCATATGAACCTTAATTTTTTCCAAATCCCAGTGTATGATGATTCCAGTTTAAGTTATTCAGTTTAGTTTAATAGATTGGTGATCATCATTAAATTTCAATATTCCGTGGCAGCAATAGTAACAATAAAGAATAATATACAATGTAATAGTTAATAATCTATCACCAATCCCATAATTTTTCGGTGTCCTTTCAGATTTTATTTCCAATATTCATTTTCCTCTTTCTTTTATTAGAGCATGAAACATTCAATTTAAAAGTAGGTTACTATGAATAATAAAAATTTTAAAACCATCCGTAATTATTTTTAAATGTAGAATTTGCTCAAATGCTTGTGAATGAGTGCAACGACTGCTTACTAAGAATAGGGCCTAGTTCAGGCATAAGGTTTCAGTCAGAGAGACCCAAGTCTTAGATAGCTGGAAAAGATTATTCCATTTCAAAAGGGGCTCACTTAGTAAAGTTTCAAATGTGCGCCTCAAGAGTACATTAGCATGCACAAATAGAATTTTTCCCAAACAGAAAAAGAAGAAGAAGAAGCAGAAATTCTAAATGCACACCAAATACTATATAGTAGAGTGATTTACAGCATAGGGGAAATGGTGCTCACTAGTAAAATATGTGCGCATTTAAAATTTTTCAAAAATTGTCTTGTCATTGCAACCAAACAGAGAAAGGAGAAAGAGAAGCAGCAGCAGAAGCAGAAAATGAAGAAGAAGAAGCAGAATTTCTAAATGCACACCACATACTATATAGTAGAGTGATTTACAGCATAGGGGGAATGGTGCTCACTAGAAAAATATGTGCGCATTTAAAATTTTTCCAAAGTTGTCTTGTCATTGCAACCAAACAAAGAAAGGAGAAAGAGAAGCAGCAGCAGCAGCAGAAGCAGAAAAAGAAGAAGAAGAAGCAGAATTTCTAAATGCACACCACATACCATATAGTAGAGTGATCTACAGCATAGGGGAAATATTTATATTTGAAATTATACGAACACACACATGAATACAATTAAAAAAAGAAGCATTTAAATGTAAATATAAAAAAAATTTAAACTATTGACAAGTAAATAATTTATCTCCACACTCGATTCTTTCTTTACTAAGTTTGGCAGATTGGATGTTGGAATCTCCCGAGAACTTTGTTAACTATGAACTAATGTTTACTGGTGTTAAGCAAAGTGACACTTTGACCTTATCTACTGGAACATTTATTTTAAATACTCATATTCCCAAATGCTGCTTGTGAGAGCAGAATCTACAAATCATGTGAAACTATAATAATGTATTCATGATTTTATCATCTCTCCATTTCGTGTAGATGGGTGCATATTATTCTTGATGTCTCAAAGTGAAATCCCTTAGCCCTATTGTAGATGAGCAGACTTATACAGTTAATATACAAATTAAGCAACAATAGGTGTTTCACGAAATTTATCTAAATCATAATATAAAATGTTTTCCGAAGTCAGACTGATGAATATAAACTATGGCAGCAATTATATAGATTTTTCCTTAAATCATCATTCAAAATGCTTGAAATTTTATGTAGTGCAGAAAGGACTCGAAACATGAAACACTCAATTTGTAGAATGATAACTCTACGAAAGGATTATACGAAATGTTCAGACCTTAGAATGGACCTTTCTAGGTAATCAATCACAGCTTACATGACATATGTGACAGTCTTACAAGAAAGTCAAATTTATCAGGAGCTTAGCATGTTAAGTATATTGTAATGTTGATCTCTAAAACCATTTCAGTTCATAAGGTCTATCCACAGTGCTGTTGTATACACATCTCATTAGCAGTTCTATATAGATCACTCTGAAATTCTTCAAAGAACACCAAATAAATGTTTGTTCAAAAAGAATGAACTTCTATGTTTAAGAGGACCATAATAGAGTGATCTGTAAGTTAACCTCCAATGTGCCAAACATTACCACTCTGCATGTTTCATTACACCCTTGAACCTCAACGCATATTTTACTAATAGTCATATAAAACAAGAGGTGCAAACCTCACAGAAGCATTAGATTAGGGCAAAAGAACAAAATAATTATCTTAATATGAATGTATTCATGTACTTCCTTTATTAATATCCGATTCTTATTGCTGGTGTAAATTGGACCAGTATGCTCTGAGGTATTTGCACATTTCAATTATCAGTGAAAGTAAACTGGATAGATATAATAGAAAAGTTAATTAATAGATATATCTACCTATTAATCTATATTTTGATTAATTCAAATATAAAGCATAGATGTAATAGCATGTTTATGTGAGTTAAAAGAACTCACCTTGGCCGAATCTCTTCTTTCCTCTTTTTTCTTTCCTTGCTTCCTTTCTCTCTCCTTCCCGCACGTTTTGAAGTTTTTCTGCATTCCAGAGGAGAGGGACTTTATTTTATTCTTATTTAAAATTTAAGAGGGTTGGAAGGTTGAGATATAATCTTGTTGGTTGAGATGCAATCTTGTTGGTTGAAGATTTATATAACAAATCTTTTGGATAAGGATAATCTTACGAATTTGTTTTGATCTCAACCACTTCTAGATCCTCATCCTAATAGAAAACAAATCCCCCTTTTATTTATTTATTTATTTTCCAGATTTTAATTTATTTTATTATTTTTTTTTATAGAACTGAATTAAATGTAATAATAGAAAAGTGGTCGTTACATTCTACCCCTTTAAGAAAAATTTCGTCCTCGAAATATCTTTAAAGTCAAATGATGTAGAGGAGTTATACTTTTACTCAAATAAGTGTGGAAAACGCTCTCGAATGTCTTCCTTAGTGTCTCCAAAACTATCCTTAAATGCTTAGTGTGTTCCTCTTCGGTCCTTGAATACACCAAATGTCATCTATGAACACCACAATGAATTTATCCAAATATGGAAGAAAAATTCGATTCATTAAGTTCATAAAAATTGCAGGTGCATTCGTCACTCCGAATGGCATCACTAAGAATTCAAAGTGCCCATATCGAGTTCGGAACGCCGTTTTAGGAATATCTGACTCTTTCACTTTTACTTGGTGATACCCAGACTTAAAGTCCAACTTGCAAAATACCCTAGCACCACCAAGCTGATTTAACAAGTCATCAATTCTCTGTAGTGGGTATCGATTTTTGATAGTTACCCTATTTAATCCCCTGTAATCATTTGCCTCAATCTTTATTCTCAGTCAAAAGTACTGGTGCACCCCAAGGGGAAGTACTTGATCTAATGAAATCTTTAGTTTCCAAATCGTCTAATTGTATCTTCACTTTTTTTAGCCCTGCTGGACCCATTCGATATGGTGCTAGAGAGATTGGTGTAGTGCCAGGAAGAAGCTCAATGCGAACTCCACTGCCCTGTCTGGTGGTAATCCTGGGAATCCTCGAAGATGTCCAAAAACTCCGACAACACTGGGATATCAGCTGGTATGGCATCCATTTGGACTATTACTCCCTCCGTAGGTCGAGCTCTAAATTCTGCAGGTTCCTTGGTGGTGCTGCCCCCAATGAACTCGGTGATTCGGTATCCTTAAGACAACACTTCTCATCCGGCAGTCAATAATTGCATGAAAGGTACTTAACCAATCCATTCCCAATATCACGTCAAATCCGTGAGTATCGATAATTAGGATATTAACTTAAAATTTCCTTCTACAAATTTCTACAGAACACAATTTACACATTTGAGTAGAAACAATACCCCCATTACCCGTACTTATCTTCCATCTTAATGTTCAGGTTCTCATAAGGTATGGCATGTAGTGTCACAAATTTAGAAGAAATAAAGCAATGTGATGTTCTTGAGTCAAATAAAACTGATGCGGGTATATGATTGACTAGTATCATACCTGCTACCACGTCATTTGACTTCTCTGCTTGCTCTGCAGTTAGGTTATAGGCTTGTCCACGTCCCATGTTCACTGCCTTACTCTTCTTAGCCTGCTCATAAGCTCTATTCTGAGGTGGAAGTGGTCGCCTATTCTGATTGCCATTCTGATCTTTTTGTGACTGCTGTTGTTGTTGAGATACTGGAAGGCGAGGCGTTGGCCCCATATTTCTCCTTCGTGGACAATCCCCGATCATGTGTTCAGTTGATCCACATGCTAGACATAAATTGTTAGCGTACCGACACTCCTTGATAGTGTGTCCTGGCTTTTGGCAATGTGTGCAAGTAACCCTCTGTTGCGAAGAAATGATCAGACACTTCTCAGTATTCCTAGATGAAGTTCTTCCCAACATTTGACTGGCCGACCTCTTGGGTGCAGAAGACTGAACCCTCCTTTCCGTATTTATCACTTGCTCTATATCTCGAGCTATATCAATAACTTCAGCATAGGTCTCTATTTTGGAGGTTACTAAATACTTCTGGATATCTATTCTCAATTCCTATTGGAAGCGATGAGCACGATCTGCTTCATCTGATACCATGTATAGCGCAAATCGACTCAGACGAACAAACTCTGATGCATCTCTTCTACTGTCATTTCTGCCTGCCTCAAGTTAATGAATTGGAGCTCCATTTCCCTCCTGGCTGCTCTAGGAAAGAACCTTGCAAGGAAACTCGTTGTGAAAGCATCCCACGAAATTGGTTGGGATAGTCTGTTCTCCTCTAATTGCCACAAAGTCCTTGCTATATTTGTCAATTGAATTTTGACGACACTCATTTTGTCAGCATCTGGAATCCTAGCAACTCTTAATAAGTCTTCCATATGCATGAGCCACTGTTCAGCTTCCAAGGCTCCTACTGTTCCCGAGAAGGTAGATGGATGAAGGCATCTAAAATCAGATAACCCTCCAGGACGCTGGTCCCTCGGTTCTGCCACACGATCTAAGGCCGCCATCACTCCTGCTCGAAAGGCTTCAGCCTGTTGTTGTTGCACGTCGACCATCTTACTAAGCAGTCCTAACATTTCATTGGCATCAGTGGTATTCGAGGTTGAGCCAGAATTTGCTCCATTCCTGTTAGTTTGATGAGCCATTCTTCTGAGGAAATGGGATAACGTAAGTATTACTTAAATAAACGTACATAGATATATTTAGAGAAATCATATTTATGTATATATAGATATATAGTCGTATTGAACCTTAAATAGTTTAGCAAAATTAAACAGTTATATTTATTTATTTATTTATTTGCCAACTGTAATGATATTCAAGTTTGTTCAAATCACTTGAACAGACTTAAAGAAGCCTGGGCTCTGATACCACCTGTAACGCTCTACTTTTCGTACTGTGGAAAGCTGAAACGTTCGGCGTCGAATGACAACTCGACAAGCCTCAAAACAAAACATTAGAGTTGCAACGCAATTTAATATGAATAACATACAGAAATAAATGATATATTTTTTTTAAATCAAAGTGATAACAAACTTCCTCTAAATAAAATTAGCAAAATGTCACTACAAATAAATTATTTCTGAATAAAAGAACTGTCTCATATAAAACTAAATGAAGTGCCATATGCACTTATTACAGTTTTCTAAAATGAAAATAATTAACTTAAAATTTCATCACTTCTGTAGATCTGCCTGTTCCTTAAAGTCTGCCACATCTTGTTCTGTTTCTGGTGGATCTACTTCTTGATAAATGTCTGTATCTGGTCATTCATAACCAGGATCGTCAGTAAAGCGATCAAATATTAAATAGTAAAACATAAAAAAATAACAATAACAGCTCAATATCATGGACAGTCATGCAAACAAAAGGTAGAAGTTATTATTATTCTTTTTTTAGTTGATGTCTTTTAATTATGGCATTTGAAAATTCAGAAAAAATATGAATATAGCTGGTCTGAACGCATCCCCGTCTACCCTGGGAAAATAGAATAGTAATTTTGATCGGAGCCTATCCCGATCCTCCCAAAATGGAAAATAGTGGCACAGTAATGATCGGAGCTTATTCCGATCCTCCCAAAATAGGAAACAGTGGCACAGTTACGTTCAGCCATTTAATTCATATGAACCTTAATTTTTCCCAAATCCCAGTGTATGATGATTCCAGTTTAAGTTATTCAGTTTAGTTTAATGGATTGATGATCATTATTAAATTTCAATATTCTGTGGCAACAATAGTAAAAATAAAGAATAATATACAATGCAATAGTTAATGATCTATCACCAATCCCATAATTTTTCGGTGTCCTTTCAGATTTTATTTCCAATATTCATTTTCCTCTTTCTTTTGTTAGAGTATGAAACATTCAATTTAAAAGTAGGTTACTATGAAAAATAAAAATTTTAAAACCATCCGTAATTATTTTTAAATGTAGAATTTGTTCAAATTCTTGTGAATGAGTGCAACGACTGCTTACTAATAATAGGGCCTAGTTCGGGCATAAGGTTTCAGTCAGAGAGACCCGAGTCTTAGATAGCTGGAAAAGATTATTCCATTTCAAAAGGGGCTCACTTAGTAAAGTTTCAAATGTGCGCCTCAAGAGTACATTGGCATGCGCAAATAGAATTTTTCCCCAAAGAGAAAAAGAAGAAGCAGAAATTCTAAATGCACACCACATACTATATAGTAGAGTGATTTGTAGCATAGGGGAAATGGTGCTCACTAGTAAAATATGTGCGCATTTAAAATTTTTCCAAAGTTGTCTTGTCATTGCAACCAAACAGAGAAAGGAGAAAGAGAAGCAGAAAAGAAGAAGAAGAAGAAGTAGAATTTCTAAATGCACACCACATACTATATAGTAGAGTGATTTACAGCATAGGGGAAATGGTGCTCACTAGTAAAATATGTGCGCATTTAAAATTTTTCCAAAGTTGTCTTGTCATTGCAACCAAACAGAGAAAGGAGAAAGAAAAGCAGCAGCAGCAACAGAAGCAGAAAAAGAAGAAGAAGAAGCAGAATTTCTAAATGCACACCACATACCATATAGTAGAGTGATTTACAGCATAGGGGAAATATTTATATTTGAAATTATACGAACACACACATGAATACAATTAAAAAAAGAAGCATTTAAATGTAAATATAAAAAAAATTTAAACTATTGACAAGTAAATAATTTATCTCCACACTCGATTCTCTCTTTACTAGGTTTGGCAGATTGGATGTTGGAATCTCCCGAGAACTTTGTTAACTAAGAACTAATGTTTACTGGTGTTAAGCAAGATGACACTTTGACCTTATCTACTGGAACATTTATTTTAAATACTCATATTCCCAAATGCTGCTTGTGAGAGCAGAATCTACAAATCATGTGAAACTATAATAATGTATTCATGATTTTATCATCTCTCCATTTCGTGTAGATGGGTGCATATTATTCTTGGTGTCTCAAAGGTAAATCCCTTAGCCCTATTGTAGACGAGCAGACTTATACAGTTAATATACAAATTAAGCAACAATGGGTGTTTCACGAAATTTATCTAAATCAAAATATAAAATGTTTTCCGAAGTCAAACTGGTGAATATAAACTGTGGAAGCAATTATATAGATTTTTCCTCATTCAAAATACTTGAAATTTTATGTAGTGCAGAAAGGACTCAAAGCATGAAACACTCAATTTGTAGAATGATAACTCTACGAAAGGATTATACGAAATGTTCAGACCTTAGAATGGACCTTTCTAGGTAATCGATCACAGCTTACATGATATATGTGACAGTCTTACAAGAAAGTAAAATTTATCAGGAGCTTAGCCTGTTATGCATAATGTAATGTTGATCTCAAAAACCATTTTAGTTCATAAGGTCTATCCACAGTGCTGTTGTATACACATCTCATTAGCAGTTCTATATAGATCACTCTAAAATTCTTCAAGGAACGCCAAATAAATGTTTGTTAAAAAAGAATGAAGTTCTATGTTTAAAAGGACCATAATAGAGTGATCTGTAAGTTAACCTCCAATGTGCCAAACATTACCACTCTGCATGTTTCATTACACCCTTGAGCCTCAACGCATACTTTACTAATAGTCATATAAAACAAGAGGTGCAAACCTCACAGAAGCATTAGATTAGGGCAAAAAGACAAACTAATTATCTTAATATGAAAGTATTCTTGTACTTCCTTTATTAATATCCGATTCTTATTGCTGGTGTAAATTGGACCCGTATGCTCTGAGGTATTTGCACATTTCAATTATCGGTGAAAGTAAACTGGACAGATATAATAGAAAAGTTAATTAATAAATATATCTACCTATTAATCTATATTCTGATTAATTCAAATATAAAGCATATATATAATAGCATGTTTATGTGAGTTAAAAGAACTCACCTTAGCCGAATCTCTTCTTTCCTCCTTTTTCTTTCCTTACTTCCTTTCTCTCTCCTTCCCGCACATTCTGAAGTTTTTCTGCATTCCAGAGGAGAGTGTCGGTGAAAAATTCTGGAAAAGCAAAGTAGATTCACGAATTCAGAGACAGAAGCCCACAATTCATTTGACCTGCGAATCTAAGAAAATAATGTCCGCGAATCTAAGAAACTAAGGTCCACGAATCTAAGAAACTGAGGTCCGCGAGCCAGGCGATGGAACAAGTTCGCGAGTCTAAAGTTGAGATTCGCGACATTACCCATAGCTTTTGGGTGGGGGTTTAATATAAAGTCACCCAACCCGAACAGAAGGATTTCCACCTCGGATCGTGGGACTAACTGTCAAACGAATGCAGCGGGGTTACTTAAATCGTGGGAATAACGACCCAACGAATATGGCGGCACTTATCGAGTAGTGGGAGCTAACGGTCGAGCAAAATATGGCGGAACGTTACCCCAAGCCCCCTATAAAAGGCGGGGAGCGAAAGACACAGAGGCAGAGAGAGACAGAGACGGACGTCTTCTACAAAAAGTTACCCCTTGTAATGAAGAGTAAAGAGCCCCTTTTTCTTTTCCTTTCAGCCAACTGAGAGAAATTGTACGGAGTGTCAAAGGAGTGCAGGATCGTCCTCCATAGCTACCTAGAAACCCAGCCTTAAACAAAGAGGAAAAGCTATCTTCCTCATCTTCTGTAAATGGAAAACCGTCCGATTGTAACCCTTTTATTGAAAATACTTCGATATAAAGAGCGTGCAACTTTCATGGCGAACAGAAAATTGGCGACTCTGCTGGGGACTACCATCACCTCCGGTGACTTGGTGGTGGCTCAATCCGACAACATTCCAGTTGGCAGTAGGTCGACTCGCTCACCATTTCCGTCGACCAGCAAAAGTATGAAGAATTTCTTTCTTCAGGCTCCAAGAGCCCTACTTCCCTAAGGGGATACTATAAAATCTCCAATGGGTCAATTCCCAAGGAGATGGCAATAGCCCGGTTGAGGGAATCAACGGACCAAGATAGTCCGAAATCCCCTTCCTTAACAACGGGCTATCTGCCAGTTCCGATAAAGACTCTTGATCTCTCAAACAAAGTGGACCAAGGTCCCCGCTTCAACAAGGGGAAGCGACCACCACCCGCTCCGCAAAGCTGTCATGCAGAGAAGGAGGTTCCTTTCACTCGTACAATGAGGAGAAACCTGAGGAGAAGCAAAGCTCGTGCCCTTCACAGGAATGCACAACAAAAGGAAACTGCCAACTCATCTCGGCAGAAACCTACGATCCAAATATGGAAGCCTAAGGGCGAGGTTGGTCAAGATGTAGAGGGATTCACTCACGTTTCCTACAGGAAGCGAAGTGAACCCGTCAAAGTTGTATATGATCAACGCGGAGCATACATTCGCGTCCCAAGGGGAAAATCTGAAGGAGCTCGCGAATCTCAAATTCGCAGAAGGTGCATGCCTATCCGCGAGGCTGAAACTCCACCATCCCTGAAGTTATCTCTCACAAATGAGCCCATTGCAAGGGACTCCAGTGCAAGAGATCTTAGGGAACTTCTAAACAGAAGAAGAGAAGAATCCCATGTATCTCAATGCCACTGTGAACGACTGATCAATGCAGTACTGTCTCACTGTCATTGTTCAACTCATGTCCGATCCTCGGTGTTTTGTCGATTGTCGCCTTTGTCAACATCGTCAAAAAGGAGACGACACGGACTAGAGTCTTCTGAGCCGGAATATCCCGCGATGACCTCCAACATGATAAGCATTGGAGAAAAGAAGAAGAAAAAGAAGGTGAAAAAAGTCTCCAAAGAAGAAGCTTCTGACCCAAAGCTCTCTTCGAGTTCGAAAGACCCATCCAACGAAGAGCGAGGAGTTTTTCGGCACACTCGACTCAAAAGTGGGGTGGCGATCCCTATGAATTATAGACAGATGGCGGGGATCTCATCTGATGAAGAAGATATAGCCAAGTCTGTTATGGCTGAATCACAGACGTCTGATTCATTCTTAGAAGACTCCGCCTCTACATATATGATGCAGAACAATATCCCAGAAGAGTTCATGCGGAGAATGGAGGAGCAAGATAGGCATATCCAGCAACAGCAGAACGCCATCAGCGAGTTTAAAGATATTCTACACGTTCTGATGGAGTTAGAAAATGCTAAGCTGAAGAATACAGGAAAGAAGACCGAAGAAGAAGGTCATGGTCCTCATAACAATCGAGAAGAAGAAGAACGTCATAAAGATGATGACAACCGCTCCATGCACCAGGAGGTAAATGCAAATGCTGTCTGGATGGAGAGCTTCCAGAACCAACTGAACGCCCTTATGCATAAGGGCGATCTACAAGAACTGGGTGTAGTAAGGCCATATCCTATGGAGTGGGAAACGGTGCCGTTCTCAGAAAACTACAAACCGTTGAAGCTTAAATCTTTTGATGGTAGAGGATCGCCGAACCAGCACCTCTGCTATTTTAAGTCGCAGCTAGGGCATTTATCTGGAAATGACCCTATTATTACAAGAATATTTGTTAGTACCTTAACCGGGCTAGCTTTTGAATGGTTCCGGAGATTAGAACCAGGAACCATCAATTCCTGGAGCGAGATAGAGAAAGCCTTTCTCACTAGATTCTATGAAGATGATATGGAGGTGTCAATGCCGCACTTCTAGCCGCTAAACAAAAGAAAGGAGAGTCAGCCCGGGACTTCATCAAAAGATTCCGGAATGATTCTCTCAGATGTCCAAATGGGATGCCAGAAAAGACCCTGGTAGAAACCTGTCGACATAATTTGTCGACCAAGGTTCTAGCCAGGATGGGGGCGGTGAAATCCTCAACTTGGAAGGATCTCGCCTTACAAGCTGAAGAAGCTGAAGAAATTGCGCAAAGGCTTGAAGAAGAAGGAGGCGAAGAGAAACCAGTGATAACAGCTATAAGTCCCGACCTCGAGGGTATAAGGGAAAGGAAACAATGGTCACTGATGCGCCACAACCCATGAAGACTCCCTCGAAACTTCATCCTCAGGCGCGAATGCTACAAAAGCAATACTCCTTTAAGGATGAGCACACGAAGACTATCTTCAACTTCCTCATGAGTAAGAAGATGCTGAAGTTGCCAGAGTCCAAACGACCAGAAAAGCAGGGAAAGTTAATGATCCTAACTACTGTGTCTACCATAGGATCATTAACTACCCCACCCAAAACTGCTACATTCTTAAAGACAAAATTCAAGCCTTAGTGGATGCTAATGTCATCAAGCTTCAAGAACACCAGAAGAAGGTGACTGTGAACATGGTGACTGTCAAGTTCGGCAAAGCGCCCGAATGGATAGAGTCAACAGTTCAAGACGGAGTGCAGCCCATCCCTAAAGGCACGATGCAAGTCGTAAATTTTGATCCACACCAACAGCAAAAGAAAGGACTATTCCCCTTTGAAACTGATAGGGGGGAGATACTATGGGTACATCCTGATCTCCTAAATGATGAACAATGAAGTTCCAGTTCATCTGGAAAGAAGCAAAGAGAGAGGGTCTTCACCTCTAATGTCGTTTCCGTAATTCCCGAAGACGATGAGATCATTCCTGCTTTGACTGATTCGGAAGAAGAAATAGGAAATTCTTTGGTAGCCGATGCAGATCCTCCACCCGCAGGGATCCGGTCAGGAAAAGATTACTTGAAGAACTACGGCCAAACAACGGGTTCTCAACCATCTCCAGAGAAAGTCAAGCAAAAGGAGCTGAAGTTTGACAAAGTTCTAAAGAAGAAAGGAAAAGAACTTGCGGGAGACTCGCGAAAGTCATTCCAGTTCGACATCCTAACGCAGTTGGCTAATATCCGTGCAAGGATAACCTTGTACGAGCGCCTAAAGCTCTCCAAATCTACTAGGAAAGCTTTAAGAGAGGCTCTGCAAGATTCGGAAGTGTTCTTGGCGCAAATACCAGAGACGATCGAAGAAGGAGAGTCTCTTTGCGCGACATGTCACCAGATTTCTGGTAAAAACATCCCTTGCGTCACCTTCTCTCCGGAAGATATACAAGTCAGAAGTAATAAGCATCATCGCCCTTTGTATTACAAAGGATACATAGGGTCTACGGAGATTGATCATATTCAAGTTGATCCAGGCTCGGCTTTGAGCATCATGCCGCGAAGGATGCTACGATATCTTGGAGTGCCGATGAACAGGTTGGCCACAACTAACACCACTATCTTCTGGTTCAATGCTAGCGGTAGTAGACCTTTAGGTAAAATAAAGCTCAAGTGTCAAATCGGCGACCTGAAAACGGAAGTCACATGTTACGTGATAGATGCGGACACGTCATACAACCTGCTGTTGAGGAGACCCTGGATCCATAGCAATCTAATTGTGCCCTCCACGTTACACCAATGCATGAAGTACGTCGACGAAGACGCAAACGTGAAGACATAGTGGCGAAGAGGCTGATACAGAATCAGAATCCGAAGATTCGAAATCCGAGGATGTAATCTGGGATGGTGAGCCCATTGTGATAAGCCTCGAAGGCCTTGATGTAAATAACGCCATTCATTCTGATGGTGAATGGGTGATAAATAAAAATCTGGAATTTGCTTATTCTTCTGGTGTTGATTCTGAGCCCTCAAACACTAGCATAGATGCATTTAGTGACTGTGTAAATGAGATATATTCTCTGACTTCCTTCCAAGCACCTATCCGATCATCCTTATGTGAATTAAGTGATGACGTTGAAAGGGCTGACCAAGCTATTTTTGAGGTCCCTCCCAAAAGCGGAACCCAAAAGGCCATAGTATTTGGAAGAGCAAGTCATAGGAACAAAGAGAAATGTTCAGATTCTGAGGAAGAACAGGGAAAACCCGAGTTCTTCCATTACAATGAAAATTCCCGTGGAATAATGAAAAAAATGGGATACAATCTGGCCGAAGGCAGGGGGTTGAATTTCGGAAAAGGAAGGAAGACAATCCTTCAACCTTTTGTCCCCGAAGGAAAAACGCCAGACTATTACCAGAAAACCGGCAGGGGGTTAGGATGCGTCATCACTTCCAAAGCCTCCTCAAGCGACAAGGCTGAGGAAAGACAGTACGATCATTCATCATCATGCTGGGATTCAGATGTCAGCACAGGTGTGATTTTCCATGAGGTATCTGCAAACATGACTTCCGCGATCCACGAAGACGAAGATTTGAAGGAAATCTCACCAGAAAGAGACGATCCTTGGGACAAGCATCTTAATATGAAGTGGGAGATTCAGTTTGAACAACGGGAGCCCCCAACTGAAGATAAAGTGGTCCAAATCAATATGGGGGATGAAAAGAATCCCAAACCTATATTTATAAGTGAGAACCTATCCTTGGAAGAAAAAAAAGAATTGATATCCCTCGTCCGCGAATACATCGATATTTTCGCTTGGAGTTATGCGGAGATGCCAGGGTTGAAGCCTAGCATGGCGGTTCACAAATTGAAGATCTGACCAGAAGCTAAGCCAGTAAAGCAGCAACAAAGAAGATTCCGCCCAGAGATCATGGAAGCTATAGAAGCTGAAATCAAAAAGTTGATCGCGTCAGGCTTTATTCACGAGGAACAGCACCCTGATTGGGTCGCAAACATAGTTCCCGTGACCAAGAAAAATGGAAAAATCCGAGTCTGTATAGACTTTAGGGATTTGAATGAGGCTTGTCCCAAAGACGAATTCCCATTACTCATCACTGATATCATGATAGATAATACTTGTGGGTATGAGCGCATGACGTTCATGGATGGATTCTCGGGATATAATCAAATAAAGAGGTATCCCGATGACGAGAAACATACGTCCTTCAGGACACCACTTGGTACAGTCATACCCTTTGGCCTAAAGAACGCAGGTGCTACGTATCAACGCGCCATGCATGCAATTTTCTGGGAGCACCTCCGGAAAATAGTGGAGTGCTACGTAGATGACCTAGCAATTAAAAGCAGAAATAAAGAAGATCATTTGAAAGATTTAAAGACAGTGTTTGACCTCATGAGGAAGCACCAGCTCAAGATGAATCCAGCTAAGTCTTTCCTGGGGGTCTCTAGTGGGAAGTTCCTCGGCTTTGTCGTAACTTCGAAAGGAATACATCTTGATCCAGATAAAGTCAAAGCTAATCAAGATATACCACCTCCCCGTAACCTCAAAGAGGTAAGAGGGTTACAAGGCAGGCTAGCGTACATTCGTAGATTTATATCAAATTTATCTGGTAAATGTTAACCTTTCACCAGATTGATGAGGAAAGGAGTGTCGTTCATCTGGGATGACGCATGCCAAGAGGTTTTTGAAGAGATCAAACAATATCTCATGAAGCCACCAGTGCTCGTGTCTCCGGTTTCGGGAAAGCCCTTCCAGTTATATGTAAGGGCTATGGACCACTCATTAGGCGCTTTGCTAGCACAGAAGAATGAGTCAGGCCACGAGCAAGCCATTTACTACCTCAGCAGAATGATGATTGGGGCGGAACACCGGTATAATCCCGTGGAAAAAGAATGTCTAGCGCTGGTGTTCGCAATACAAAAAATGCAACACTATTTAGTTGGACAAACAATCCACATTGTGTCGAGAATTAACCCTTTGAGAATATTAATGACTAAACCCTAGTCATTAAATTTAAGACTATCCAATTGGGCTATTTTGCTATCACAATATGATATGCACTTTGTCCCACAGAAGTCTGTCAAAAGACAGGCCGTGGATGACTTCTTGGCCGAACATCTAGTTCCGGCGTCCTCAAGGTTATATGAACAAATCCCTGGAGAGTTGGAGGAACAGGATTTAATTCCAGAAAAGGATGGTTCGAGAAGGTCTTCTGAATCGAATACAGTTTCGAAAGGTGTATGGCAACTTTTCTTTGATGGTGCCTCCCGAATGGGATCCAAAGGAAAGACAACAGCGGGGATGGGAGTTGTTCTCGTCTCTCCTCGCAACTACATCATTCCTCAAGCTTACTCATTGACAAGCTCGTGCTCCAACAACGTCGCATAATACAACGCTCTCCTAATCGGCTTAAGAATGGCCAAACAACTGGGGGTCAAATATTTGGAGGCGTATGGGGACTCTCAACTCGTTGTAAACCAAATAAAAGGGGAGTACGGAGTCAAACATGAAGACCTCCTGCCATATTATCATGCGGTGATCAGGGTCGCTAACGGTTTCACTGGTTTCTATATCAGCCACATAAAGCACCACCTCAATAGTTATGCGGATTCGCTAGCTTCCTTGGCTGCTATATTAGCCTTGCCAAAGCATGCTAAAAGACAAATTATGGTAAGCAGCAAGGAGTTGTTCTGTTCAAAAGATGAGCTCAAAAAAGAAGCGAAAAAGCCACAAGAAAATGAAGCTGACGCTTGTGCGTCTAGCCTAGAGCCAAGGGATTGGCGTTTTCCTTATATAGACTACGTCCTTTACGGGATATTACCCGAAAGTTCAAAAGAGGCCAAAGCCATTCAGAGAAGGGCCATCCGATTTTACTACAACGCGGAACTCCAGACGTTGTACAGAAAATCCTACGACGGAGTTTTACTTCACTGTCTTTCCAACCGCGAAGCTCAAAAAGTACTCGAAGAAGCTCACGCTGGCATCTGCGGAGCACATCAGCCAGGACCGAAACTCTGGAATAAAATCCGAAGGATGAGTTATTATTGGCCGAAGATGATGATAGAAGCAGTCAACTATGCCAAGAAGTGTAGGGCCTGCCAAATACATGCAGACTTTATACATCAAGCTCCAGAATATCTCCACCCAACGGCTACGTCATGGCCGTTCGAGTAATGGGGTATGGACATCATAGGGCCAATTTCTCCGCCATCAACGAGAGGACATCGGTTCATTTTGGCCATAACTGATTACTTTTCAAAGTGGACTGAGGCCATCTCCCTCACCGAAGTGAAGTAGTCAGATGTTATCAAGTTCATCAAGCACCATGTGCTTTATCGCTTCGGGGTGCCTAAAAGAATAATTTATGACAACGGACCTTAGTTTGTAAGCCAAGTGTATTCTAGATTTTGCAACAAATACAGGATCGAAGATGTGGTTTTATTCCATACTACCCTGCAGCCAATGGTCTAGCAGAAGCCATCAATAAGACCATTATAAAAGTCATCCAATCAACGGGATTGGGACGAAAAGCTCGGAGAGTGTCTGTGGGCATACTGAACCACAGTCCGAACTCCCACCAATGCCACGCCGTTCTCCTTGGTATATGGATCAGAAGCGGTCTTGCATTTGGAGATCCAAATCCTTTCATTACGAGTCGCGTTAACAACAAGGATGACAGGAGAAGAAAAGCATTAGCAAAGGCTCCAAGAGTTAGAAGCCTTGGATGAAAAACACCTAGAAGCTCAACAGAGTATCGAGCTATACTAGGCGCGGATCTCCAGAACCTTTAACAAAAAGGCTAAACGAAGGACTTTTAAGAAAGGTGATCTGGTCCTGTCAGTTAGAAGACCAATCATAACAAGCCAGAAGTCTAGGGGAAAGTTCCAGCCAAAGTGGGAGGGACCTTTCGTCATTGATACGGCTTACTCCAACGGGGCGTATCGGTTGACAAAGCCTAATGGTGACAAAGTCCTAATGCCAATCAACGGCAAGTTTTTGAAGAAGTATTATCCTTAAAAAAATTGCAGAACACCAGTTATAACACGGCCTGGGCAGTTCTAGGCTAGTCATGAGCAAATGGTTTTTCTATAATCAGAACTTTGTTAATGAAAGTTCTTTGTTCCGGACTAAAAAGCCTTTAGTTCGCGAATCAGATTTTCCTTCATATCAAAATTTGCCAGGTTAAAAATTACCTCTGGCGAACCAGATTTTTCGTTTTCCAAAATTTGCTAGTTAAAAAAATTACCTCTGGCGAACTAGATTTTTCTTTCATATCAAAATTTGCCAAGTTAAAAATTATCTCTGGCAAACCAGATTTTCCTTCTATCAAAATTTGCCAAGTTAAAAAAAAATTACCTCTGGCAAACCAGATTTTCTTTCTATCAAAATTTGCCAAGTTAAAAATTACCTCTGGCGAACCAGATTTTTCTTTCATATCAAAATTTGCCAAGTTAAAAATTACCTCTGGCAAACCAGATTTTCTTTCTATCAAAATTTGCCAAGTTAAAAATTACCTCTGGCGAACCAGATTTTTCTGTCCATCAAATTTGCCAAGTCAAAAACACAATTGGCGAATCAAGTTTATCAACAAGAAGTTCATTCATTCATAGTAGTTTTGGGTACTTGGAAAATTCTGATTCATTTAGAAATTATCAAGTTAACAGTTACCTCTGGTAATCAACATCAGAATCATCTTTCAGATACTCTCAGTTACGTAGAAAGAAAAGAACTTCTTTATTTATCATCAAAACAAAATTACAGAGAACTCTCTAAGTGCTATACAGCCAATAAGAGTAAATACAAATCAAAAAAAAGAAGGAAACTTACTTCTGTAACCGTCTCTTTCGGCATGGTTCAGATCAAAAAGTTTGCTTCTGCAGGCCCTTCTTCTCGAATGACAGACTTGCTTCTGTAACCGCCTCCTTCGGCATGGTTCAGATCAAAAAGTTTGCTCTCTGGCCTCCACTTCCAATTTGCTCTTGTAGCCTCCTTTTTTTTTTTAGGATGGCTTAAAAAGCATAATCTTGTTTCTTCTTTCCGACCACAATCAGGGACCTCCTGGTTGGTTCTCCCAGGGATGATGCTAGTGAATTGATTAGTTCAAAACTGGGTATACCGAATGCGAACCCCAGCTATATAGCTGACGGGTTGCGCAAGTTCAAGGTCCTGGTCATTAGTACCCCAACCTTGTGGGATACTAGGAAAGAAGAAAAATAATGCCCTAGACCCGAAATCTTTCCTCCCATGAAAGATACATGAGACCTTCCAAGCCCCTTGAGGCATTGGAAGCAATTACGAGCTCATTGGGTCTGGGCCATTATTAAGGAGAATGACTACGGTTATCTCCTACAGCCGAAACAAATCCTCGTTAAAAAGAAAGAAAAAGAAAGAGGAGGAGGGAATGAATCAGAAGAAGAGGTATACCTTAATTAAGGAAAATAACTACGGTCAGAAGGACCTCGTCGGTGAGACACCCCGCTGGATTGATGCAGTCTGGAGATCTTGTGACATACCAACTCTTATCCATCACTTCGATTGAAG
Source organism: Dracaena cambodiana (assembly GCA_036321105.1). Lineage (NCBI taxonomy): Eukaryota > Viridiplantae > Streptophyta > Magnoliopsida > Asparagales > Asparagaceae > Dracaena > Dracaena cambodiana. The sequence goes on along the minus strand of JAYEPQ010000001.1, from coordinate 17,182,519 downwards.
AAGAAGAAAATATGGCCGCACTGGTGGATCTACTACAAAAAAAAGAAGGAGAAAAGAGTCAAGAAGAAATTTTCTCACGGCTGAATGATCTTTCATTGAAGAGAGCATGTGCCTTATGTAGGCAAGCTGCTAACTGTGATCTCCAGTTTAGAAGAGATAAGACCGAGATTTTCGGTCAAGATTTTCAGTTTAGATCTCAACAAAATTTATTGTTGTTGCATGGAACGCTTAGATATCGCCACCCGGAGATCTCGTCATTAATGAAGGCATGCAACGATTGGAATTCTACGACCAAACGGCTGCATTCCACGGCTCGCAGAAATCTCTATAAATTCTGAAAGATCCACGGTCTATTCCGCAAACTTCTAGACGAAGCATCGCGGACCAGAGTTCCGGAACTCGGATCACGGGTTAGATATGGATAGTGTAAATCCGGGAACCCCTAAAATTCACGTGACTTAAGAAAGTCGCGTAACAGATATATAGATACCAGAATTTTATGATGATTCGCAAGCTTCAGGCAAAAGATGGTGAGTTCGTTGCAAATCTCTGAAGAGTAACTGCAGAATTATACCTCGGAAGGCCAAAATGAGGTTCTCCATAAACAACAAAGAAGCTATTACAAAAAAGAGGGAACCTAAAACAGTGTATATAAGAGTTTTACAAATTCAATGGTTCAAGAGAACTTTTATTTTCTCCTCGGCGTTATCAATGTCTTGCTGAAGGATCTCATAAGCTTGAACAGCAGCTTGGCGACGTAGTTCCTCGTCACTAGCAATAACATTCTGTGCTGCAGCAGTCTCCAGCGAATCCAATTCAGTTTGCATCGCCTGGAGATCCCTGGATATATTGTCCCTCCGACGTGACAAATCGGCGAGATTCCTCATCGACTCATCATGTTCCTTGGTGATCTTGGCTAGGAAAGCTTGGGCTTTGGCAATGGCTTGATCATGGCCCTTGACAATTGAAGCAGCGGCTTCCACTTGAAGAACCAGAGACTCGCGGTCTGATTGACCCTTTTCTAAAGAGGCCTTGCAAACATCTACCCTCTTTCGAGTCTCCTTCTGGAACTTAAGCTGTTCCTCTCTCAGCTTCTGAAAAATAATTTTCACTGTCTCAGATTTATCAGCACTTCTGGCTTTCGACAGAGATTCCGCATGCCCTTGAAGCTGAGTTATCATGAGCCTAAAAGGAGCAGCTCTATCTTCTCCACCAATACTAAGAATGCCAGTTAGATAAATGTTGAGAACATTGGCGATCGAAGCAAAAGGAATCCCCTTTAGTACTTTATCGATACAGCGGTCCAGAAACTGAAGGAAAGTCTCCACTGTGTCCTTCAGCAAATCACTCTCAAGCATGTCAACCTCTGCATGAGAAGGAGTAATACTGGATGAGGCAGAAGCGAGTTAATCCGCAACAGGAGGAATGACACCTTTAGAGATTTCCGCGGAGCTACCAATCACATTCTCCTGAACTACAGCATCAGTTGGAGCAGTTGTAGCTGAAACCGTGGACATGGCAGCCGAGAGAATCACTGATTTTGAAGTATCAACCGCGACAGTAGTAACTTCGGTCGCTCCACCAGTGTCAGCTCCCGCGATGGTATTATCTGGTGAAGCCACCTTCGCGCCTATGCACTCTAAGTCCGGAGTCAAAACTGGTGCTAGCAAAAAAAAAGAGAAGAAGAAAATTGACAGTTAAGTATTACAGTATCACTTGATAAGATAGCATAACTGCTGAAGAAAGAAGATGAAGACCTGAAAGTTGGACGCTGGATTCTCCAAATCCATACACTTCAGGACCAAACACTTCGGGCCCGTATACTTCGGCTCGAACCTCCTCGCTCAAAAATACATATTTACCATGATCTGAAGGAGGAGTAGAAGAGCGAAAACTGTCACTACTGGCGTCATCATCGTCGCCCCATTCATCTTTATCTTCAGAAGGGGATGCTGCCTTTGGAGAGTCTGGTGCGCGGGTCTTCCCAATGATTTGAACTTTATCGGCAGTGTCCTGAGCAATAGGAACCACAGAGTCCTCTTGTAAAGCCGAAGGAGCACCAACTTCAACGTCGGCCTGGCCAATAGGAGGAATAGAACCCTTTTGAGTAACAGGAGTAGGATCACTGCAAAGAACAGGTCCTTGATTTTGACGCATCTTAAGGGAACGAAGAGTTAAAGATGAGTCATCTTCATCCTCCTCAGGTTCCTCAACGAGGGACTCAAAAACTAGAAGGGACGTTGCAGTGCAGTCCCAGATGGGGTGCTCTGCGAATCAGTTCTCCGCGGAATGGTAGGCAAGTCGCTAAGACGCCTTAGCCTCTTACGCTTATGTAAAGACTTTTCAGGAGAAGACTGCGGTGGAGGAGAAGTCTTCCTCGACGTCAGATCAGGAGAAGCATCAAAGGAGGCAGCCTGAACCAGTGCATCAGTGTACTCTTCCTTTTGTTCCGATTCATCAGACGTGTTGTCCCCCTTGATGTCCTCCATCCCTATCACCTTTGTGCTGCCGGCCTTCATTTCTGGGCATACCAGGATCTGATCTCCTGCAGACTGGTATGGTGTACATTGAAATTCTGAGGAGCGGAGTTAGCATCCTCAAACCATTTACAAAAGCAGAAGCTCGTACTCGAATTCGGAGTTTTGAGCTGAAGATCAAATCTGGTTTGAGTTCCACCTGCGACGAAGTGAAACCAAGCTCGAGCCCTCTCAAGAACATTCCCAACAAAGCTCAATTCTCTATTGGAGTTGCCAACGTAGAGCTGATCATACCCAAAATGTCGGGCAAAGCGACTTGGGTAGTAAGGTTCTATATAGCAGAGGTTTTCCAAACGGAGGACCAAATGTCCTAGGCGGATGTTTATCAGCCACCAGAAACATTCTGAGGATAGGATGGTAAATTTATCAGCGCCAGCAGTGTCCGCAAATTCTTCTCCGTACCTAGTATTCGGGAAGTATGGAAAACATCTGAACAACTCAAAAGTCGAGAAATGATGGAGGGTCTTGCAGATCGTGGCCATGTAGCCCCCCTTCCACTGCGACCTCTCATAGTGCTGCACTTTGGGAGCACTTAAGTCAATTTGCGAGTCTGTAGGACTCATCAAAGTAGGGCAATGTAGAACCAGCCAAGCCATCAAATAAGTATAAGGGAGTTCTACACGCGGATTGGGAGTCTTGATGACCGGATCTCTTTTCTGCCTTTACTCCTTCTTCACCTGGCAGAATTTGTTAGATAATCTTCTCAGCCCACTTTGGATGTTGCAAACCATCGCAGGCAACAAACTGAGCCGCCTACCAAATGCTAGTAGGACAGCTGGGTATACGGCTCTAATGGGTATGTTTTCCTGCGAAAGAATAACACACTTCTTCAGCCATACCATCAAAAAGCCCGCCAAGAAGGCAGGATCGGACAAAGGCTGGAGGGCCTGATAGTGAAAACTTTCAAAAGACGTTCCGGCCTTGAAGATGACCTCATCAGATTCAGCGACATAAGCATCCGTCCTGAAACTGGCGATTCTTCTCTCAACCTCATTTTCAGAAACTGGAGGAAGGCGAGTAAAGTTAAGACTACCTTTAGAAAAATTGGGCAGAAGATACTGCAGCCACTTCTTTGGCTTCAAACTACGGGTGCCAGATGTGTGGGTGCATGGTAGTGGCTGAGCAGTTCCCAGTAAGTATTATAAATTAAAGGGTCCCGGATCTTCAATAGATGGAGTTCTTCCCCGGTAGGGACATACTCTTCGTACGGGATGTCTCCCATGGGTAAACCCGAAATTTCATACATTTCATGAAGGGCAAAACCCAACTCACCAAGAGGGCTAAAAACTGTACAAGTATTAGGATTGTACAATTCCAGTAAAGCAAAAAAATGAAATCTACTAGCAGGAATATCGTGCTGAACAGCCCTGATAGCACGATATAGCCCCGCATAATGAAGCTGATCTCTGAAGGTTTTCAAGAAGAAGTCAGTCAAGACTGCCCAATCTCCTTTTGAAGAGCAATGAACCCATCCACGGGGACGAAAATTCTGAACAGGAAACTCTCCTTGCACATTGGTAAATCGGTGCAGGAAAGTCTGCGCGATTATGGGAACTTCGCCTCTGGGGAGGTCATGTTTAAGCAGTCCCGGTAACAATCCGTGAAAGCTCTTCCCAGTAACTCGAGGAAAAGCACCTTGAGCATTGAAGCCCCTAACAGGATACCATCTTGTGGCCTATTTATGTGACAGTCCATTCGCCTGGGCACAGAAAGGGACTGAAAGAATAAGAATGGATAAGATCTCTCCATATTAGGGAGAAATAAGTGGCGACCTTCAACTTGGCGAAGCCACTTGTAATCGCCATCTTCCAAACCACTATCGGGCATTGAAATATGGTCCCCGAACAAAAAGAGGGCAACGGAGACCGATTGTCTCCTTCAAAAGATACATTGGTCATCAGCTCTCGCAATGTTGAGCGAGAAGGGTGGAGAATCTTATCTTCTCTCTCTTGGCTGTCTGATGTTGTACAGTGTGGAAAGACATGATCAATTCTGAACTCTTTCTTCCCATCATAACCATCAGAGTATCCAAAATAATGGTCTTTAGGCCAAGGATTCAAGGCATAGTCGACTGCAAAAGACATTCAGATTCAAAGTAAAGAAAAAATAATAAGAAAGGGACTGCCTTTCGAAAGTTTTCTTTATTACCTCCAATCAAGGGTTCCTGCCGAACTACTATTGAACTGGAGGTTGCTCGAGGATCTTGACGACCACTGGCAGCAGCATCAGAGGAAGAAGCTTTCTTCGGCATCTCTTACAGATTGAGAAAACCCTTCGAATCAAAAGTTATGGGAGATTGAAGACGACAAGTCTGAGGAGCTCTAACGAAGAATTCAGATTTCAAATTTCTTGAGATAAGGGTAGCCTCTCTCGTAAAGTGGAGGTTATATAGCCGGTGATTTGATGGCCAGGATCTCTGAACAGACGTGATATCCGGCTGGAATCGCGTGGATACCTTTTCATTTAATGCGGCTCAGAAAAACGTCTCGAATCTGACACTACGGAAAAGCAACCGCCTGCCAGCCTTCCCGCAAAAGTTCACGACCCTAATACAGAGTCAGTTTCTCTTCAAAAAGTGAAGTTCGCGACCCTAATATAGAGCCGCTTTCTTCTAAAAAAAATTGAAGTCTCACGCCCTAATACAGAGACGTGTTCCTTCCGAAGACAATTTGCGACCATAATACATAGTCGTTTTCTATTCAAAAGATGAAGGCTCGCGCCCCTAATACAGAGACGTGTTCCTTCCGAAAATAATTTGCGACCCTAATACAGAGTCATTTTCTATTGAAAAGATGAAGGCTCGCGCCCCTAATACAGAGACGTGTCCCTTCCGAAGATAGTTCGCGCCCCTAATACAAAGACGTGTTCCTTCCGAAGACAACTTCTATTCGCCATGAAAGTTGCACGCTCTTTATATCGAAGTAGTTTCTATAAAAGGGTTAAAATCGGACGGTTTCCTGTTTACAGAAGATGAGGAAGATAGCTTTTCCTTTTTGTTTAAGGCTGGATTTCTAGGTAACTATGGAGGACGATCCTGCTCTCCGTTGACACTCCGTACAATTTCTCTCAGTTGGCTAAAAGGAAAAGAAAAAGGGGCTGTTTACTCTTGATTACAAGGGGTAAGTTTTTGTAGAAGACGTCCGTCTCTGTCTCTCTCTGCCTCTGTGTGTCTTTCGCTCCCCGCCTTTTATAGGGGCTTGGGGTAACGTCCCGCCATATTTTGCTCGACCGTTAGCTCCCACTACTCGAGAAGTGCCGCCATATTTGTTGGGTAGTTATTCCCACGATCGAAGTAATGCCGCTGCATTCGTTTGGCAGTTAGTCCCACGATCTGAGGTGGCAATCCTTCTGTTTAGGTCGGGTGACTTTATATTAAACCCCCCACCCGAAAGCTATGGGTAATGTCGCAAATCTCAGGTTTAGACTCGCGAACCTGTTCCATCACCTGGCTCGCGAATCTCAGTTTCTTAGATTCGCGGACCTCAGTTTCTTAGATTCGTGGACATCATTTTCTTAGATTCGCGGGTCAAATGAATTGTGGGCTTTTGTCTCTGAATTCGTGGATCTGCTTTGCTTTTTCAGAATTTTTCGCCGACAGAGAGGGACTTTATTTTATTCTTATTTAAAATTTAAGAGGGTTGGAAGTTTGAGATATAATCTTGTTGGTTGAGATGCAATCTTGTTGGTTGAAGATTTATATAACAAATCTTTTGGATAATGATAATCTTACGAATTTGTTTTGATCTCAACCACTTCTAGATCCTCATCCTAATAGAAAACAAATCCTCCCTTTATTTATTTATTTATTTATTTTCCAGATTTTAATTTATTTTATTTTAATAATTTTTTGTAGAACCAAATTAAATGCAGTAATAGAAAAGTGGTCGTTACAAAGTATAGGATAGATCACACCTTATACAGAGACCGAAACTATGATCCAAACATTGAATGCGTAGATCTCATTGTACGAGGGTTGCGCCCGTTGCGGGACTTAACCCAACACCTTACGGCACGAGCTGACGACAGCCATGCGGGAACGCGCTCCTGAAATTTAAGCCCAATCGGATTATTGATGATTGCCCAATCAACATACGATTAATAACCTCTTCTCCTTCTCTTTATCCTCTTAGCTTTTTCTTTTCTTGCTTGTGAACTAAACTACCATCTATACTTTCAATTCAACCCCAAGATAAGGTCATATCCCTCCATAGATTAGGAAGGATAGGTATAAGTAGTTTGAAAAACTATCATTCAAACCATAAAAATTATGTTAACAAAGGTGGTTGCCTCTTTATGAGACTGGCTCACCCTAACAATCTCCTCATCCGGACTCATGAAGAGGGCTCTACTAACCCTGTATTTTTCTGTAAAATTTTAGCTTCTCTCTAGATAGTAATTTAGTCATTATATCTGATGCGTTCTTATCAGTATGGATCTTCATTAGATGTAATAAATTTATTTCCAACACATCACGAATCCATCCAAAGATATCTAACATTAGTGTGCTTAGATTTCGAATGAAGCTCTGGATTCTTGCTGAGATGGATAACATTCTGACTACCGCATTAGACAATATACTTCTTTTGCTTCAAACCCAACTCTTTCAGAAATCTTTTTAACCACAGAGTTTCCTTACAAGTTTCAACTGCTGCGATGTACTCTGCCTCTATGGTAGATAGAGCAACACATTTATGCAATTTGGACTGCCATAATACTGCTCCCCTGCAAAAGTCATCATATATCCAGAGGTAGATTTTCTTAAATCAATATTATAGGTCATATCTACTTCTATGTAACCATCTAACATAGGTTTACCATTACAATAATTCAAACACAAATTTGAAGTGCCTCTGAGATATATGAATATTCACTTTATTGCGGCCTACTGTTCTTTACGCAGATTAGAGAGAAACTGACTGACAACACCAACTGCATAAGCGATATCTAGCCTCCTGCATATCATAGCATATATCTGTTGGAGGAGAAAATTTCAAAAGAGAAGAAAAACTAGCTCCATGGCCAGTCAGACGAAAAGCTATTACTTAGCTTCGTGTCGGCCAGAAACTTAGCTTTGCATGGAGAAGCAAAATGCGATGTTAAGTCATAACTTCGTGTTCAGAACCTTCAACTCTATGTGGGCAGATTCTCAGAATCCATAATTAGTTGTGATTGAGATTTGAGGTTATCTATCACCCGAATTAAGTCCAATTAGAATCCAAAATTAAGAGATTTAAGTCAAAATCAAATATTTGATTAGAATACTTGATAAATTCAAAGACCTTTTATTTATATCCCTAAGCAAAATCTTATAACCAACTAAAGTTTATAAATAGCCTCATTAAGGAGACTTTGGGGTATCTTTTGGCAATACAAGTTACGCGCAAGAGTCTTGAATTTATTGGATCAGTTGAGAGAGAGAGGTAGGGTCGGCCATCATCTTCTTCAAAGAGAAGTTCTTCACGTTAGATCGTTAACAAGTTCTACTAGTTAGATCCCATCGCCACATTAGAGCCAATATTTTATTGTAAAAGAGAGTGATAACATATAAATCCTCTCATTTGTTTTTCTTTTGTTCTTTTTTCATTGTAATTTTGTAAATTATTGTAATCAATGGAAGAAAGTAAGAATTTTGCAGAGAACAAACTGGCGACCACAATGGGAGATGTCTCTTTCACTGAACAAGAGATCGTGGCGCAACCAATATGGAGAAGATTGGATTAGTCGTGGACATGCTCGTCGTTGAGATCTACCAATAACTGTATGGGGATTATCTCTCCTTTAGATCAATTAATTCGATTAAGACAAGGTGATATCATCGCATGATCTCTAAAACTCATAAATTGGGTAATAAGGAATTCACTATTAATCAAGGATAGTTTGAATCTGTGGTATAGAGCCATCGTATGAACGGAAACCCCTAGGGAAGGATCATGTTCTTACAGCCGAAGAAGGACAAAATACTAGTTTCATCAAAACACAACTCCGTAATCGAAATCATCGAGCAAGATGAAAAGGCCTCAAAGGCCGCGTAAAATGCAAGGCTGAAGCAGAATACGAAACTATGACTTTACCTTGCGAACTGACTTGTGTAAATGACAAGTCCAGTGGAAATTGCGTAAAATGCGAAGCTGGAGACAAGCTAGCGTGTGATGGAAATTCTCCACGCGAGGTTAATCTCAGACACAAGCCAGTATGTGAGGAAATCTCTCAACGTGAGGCTATCAGACTTAGACAGAAACTTGAGCCTAGCATAAAGCACAAAACTAATTTCAAAGATAAGCCAGCATGTGAGGAAGACTCTTCGTGCGAGGCTATCAAAATTGGATAAAAACTTAAGCCTAGCATAAAAAACGAAGCTAATAAGACTTGCGTAAATCGCGAGGTTAAGCTAGCATGTGGGGATACTCTGCCACACAAGGCTAACAATCACTAGAAGTTAAATTTCTTCAGAAACGCCAATCCAGCGTAAAATGTGAGGTTGGCATAAAACGCAAAAAAATACTTCAACCTCACGTGAGAGCTTTAAAACACGAAGCTAACTCCCAACTCCGTGTAAAATAACCAGTATACAGAATTAAGACTAATAAGAAAAGTGTTGAACATTTGACAGACCAGCAATTCGACGCCATTAGCCCTGAAGAGTTTCAGCAGGTACCTGAATTTCTCCGACAGCCAAGTGGGCCCCACATCCAGAACACAATTAAAAGTTCCTCTTCTTCTAAAGTTCTTGATCTTGGGGAGTATTTGACAAATAGAAGAAAGACTACTCAATCGCACTCCACATGCCATTGCGAGTAGTTAATTTCAGCTGTATTAAATAACTGCTGTTGTAATAAATAAAGAGTGTTTGTATTTGACAGAATAACTAAGCTAGATCAAAACACTCCAAAAATGAGAAAGGGCAATCTGAAATACATAATCAACAAGGAAAAAGAATTGAAGGCGGTGACCTCAAATATGGGGGGCAAAGACAAGAAGGTCTTGGAGAAAGAACATGAGTCAGACATAGATGACGAACAACCTCACCATATTACCAAACTTAAGATAGGAGTCACTACTCTCCGAAATTATAAGAAACTTGCAAGGGGATCAGACGACGATAATAGTGACAATTAGGTCATAACTTCCCCATAGTCATATTCTTCTTTCCGACCAGTAAAATCGACATCGCATGTGGTGGATAGGTCCGATAACATGGATAAGAGGTTGGAAGCCCAAGAGTGATAAATTCGAGAGCAGCAAAAAACTATTGATGAGCTCATGATGATGCTCCTAAAAGTGGTCGAAAATACCAAGAAGATAGTAGAGAAAAGGACAAAACTTCTTCCTCAGAACCACCACTCAAAGCAAATGAGGACAAGGAGAAAGAAAATGAAGAAGAAGAGCTTAGTTTGAGTATGGAGAAGACTCTAAATTTTTTTTTCGTTGACTCTCATGCCAAGAAGATGGAGAAGCTACAGAGCCAACATGACGCATTGATGCAAAAAAAGGATCTGAAGGAGGCACGGGTTTCAAGACCATACCTGCTTGAGTGGGTTTTCGCTCCTTATCCTGAAAAATATAAACCCCTCAAATTGGAATCATATGATGGAATGGGATCCCCAAGTCAGCACATGTATTATTTCTTCTCGCAGGCTGGTCATCTGATGGGAAGTGACTCCATAATGACAAAGGTATTTGTGAGTATCCTACGAGAGCCTGCCTTTACATGCTCATGTAGTTGCCCCCGGAAACCATTAATACCTGGTATGATGTAGAGAAGCAATTTTTGGCACGTTTCTTTGAGGATGATACTGAGATATCAGTTCATTCCTTTCTTGTGACAAAACAAAGAGAAGAAGAAATGGTCAATAGTTTCATAGAGCGCTTTCGGAAAAAATCCATGCAATGTTGGGATGACCCAAGAAACATTAGTGGAAATCTGCAAACATAATTTCAAGACCAGCGTGCTAATAAAAATGGGAGTCATAGAGTCCAAAACTTGGAAGGAGCTACTGAAGCGAGGAGAGCAGACGGAAGATATAATTTGTTGGATTGAGAAATCTCGTATTACGAGAAACTCTGCAAATAACAAGTCATATACATAGAATCCTAAGAACAAAGGAAAAGTTATGATGGCATTAGATGTAAGTTAGCAAATCCGTGACCTCAGAATCTGAGAGGTGCGGGCCCAAATAGGCCCCGACCTAATAGGACTTATTTATTCAAGACAGAGCAGATAGGTACTCTGTTTCACCTCCTCAACAAAAGGGTATGCTGAACCTTCCAGAGAATCAAAAGCCGAAATATGTTGGAAAAACCAATGGTCCTAATTATTGCTTGTTCCATCAGAATATCAGGCATCCAACAAAAGACCGGTACCCTCTTAAAAACCAAATCCAAGCGTTGATAGAAACCAGAGTTCTCCATCTTAAGGAAGAACAAAAGAAGGTTTCTGCAAACATGGCGACTCTAGTCATAGGAACCAATGAGTTCCCCACTAGAGTAACGTTAGTACTAGCAGAAAAACTAATGATAGTTAATCATGATCCGCATAAGATGGAGTAGAAGGGACTCACCCCAATAACCACAAAAAGAAGGGAGATTATGTGGGATCATCCAGATCTTCTAAAGAATGAGCAATGGTCTTCGTCCAGCACACAAAAAAAAGACGTAGACTAGTATTACTATCTCTGCAAATCTTAAAGAAGACTACATAGTTGTCAATGCACTAACAGATTCGGAAGAGGAGGCCTTAGCTATGGCCAGTCACCAAGATGAATTGGGTCCGATAGGTACTAGATCAGACAAGGCTTACCTTAAAGACTATTTAAAGGTGGGACCCAACAAAGAAACATAGGGGGAGCCCACAAAACAAAAAGGGCTTCGCTTCGAGAAAAATGCAAAGAAGAACGATGAAGCAAAAGATGCACCGTTTTAGTTCGATATAATAGCTCAGTTGGCTAATATCTCTGCTTGTATTACGCTTTACAAGTTGTTGCAATTATCCAAGTCAACTCGGGAAATGTTAAGAGAGGTTCTGGTAGATTTTGAATCTTTCTTGGCGCAAATTGGTGAACCATCCAATGAAAAAAGGGATTCCTACCCTCACTGTTACCAAGCGATAAGGCCAACTTCGCAAATATCCTTTTCGCCAGAAGACATGCAAGTAAAAAAAATAAAGCATAATAGGCCCTTCTATTATACTGGATATGTTGGATCCACCTAGGTGGACCGCATTCAAATTGATCCCGGGTCTACATTAAGCGTCATCTCAATAAGGCTGATGCAACTATTGAGGATCTCACCACATCATCTCACACCAACAAACACTACAATATTCGGATTCAATGCCAATGACCGCTACCCCTTGGGAAGATTAGGCTCTGATTCCAAATTAGAGCCTGAAAGTAGAGGTCACGTGTTACGTCATCGACACAGACACATCATATAATATTATTTTGGGGTGGCCATGGATCCACATCTACAAGATAGTCCCGTTGTCCCTCCACCAATGCATGAAGTAATGAGCAAGGAGAGGTCCGAACTCTGATTACGGATAAGCAACCTTTCAAAGGGTTAGAGAATTATTTTACCGATGCCCTACTATACAAGGCTACCCACGAAATCCTTGAAGAATATGAGGAACTCTATGACAGCAGCAACGAAGCAGATACTGAGTACGAGTCTTTAGATGAAGATGATGTAAAAAATGAAATAAATCCCTACATAGATTTCAATAAAGTAAATGTAACCGATGCTGCCAGTGACGCAGATGAATGGATTCTGACTCGGTGAAGACATAAAATTTACTTACGTGCCTATTGTTGCTTCTTATTCGGTGCCCTCTTGCACAACCACGGAGGCAGATGACTTGTCCGAATTTGAGACTTTGGCAGCATATCATCTGCCGATTAGATCATCTCTCCTCTCTCAGTGCAAAATAATTAGTAACTGAAATAATGTCTTCGAGGTGCCTTCTCGAGAGCCGCATCAAAAGCCTATAGTGTTCGGCAAAGTGACGACGCAACCCAATCAAAATCAAAGCAGTGAGAGTGATGGGCAAACATCACCTCAATTCCACCATTATGAACAAAAATCTCAACAAATGATGAAGAGAATGGGTTATAATTTAGCCCAAAAACAGGGATTAAATTTTGGAAAGAGGCAGCGAAGTATCGTACCCTCCTTTATGCCAAAAGGGAATGGTCCCGATTAATATCATAAGACTCGAAGAGGATTAGGATATGTATCCAATCCTTCCACATCATTGAACGAACCAGAAGGGACAACCCTGAATAATAATGATGTTAGGCCACCAGACTAGGATTCTGATCAAAGTACCAGTTCTGTATTCCAGTCTCTAGCAGCAAATATGGTTTCAGTCGTACCTGAAAGTGATGAAGAACAATTGATATTCAAGATGAGTTCTGAGCTAAATACATGGATACCCTATGGAATGTCTATTTTGAATAACGTGACTCACCCACAGAAAAAAAAAAGTAACATAAGTTAATATGGGGACTGAGGAGGATCCGAAGCCCATTTCGTAAGCGAAACACTAACTCCCATAGAAAAAGAAGAGCTTATAGCTCTCATTAGGAAATATATAGATGTGTTTGCATGGAGCTATAGAGGTATGCCCGGGCTAGACCCCAAGATTGCGACGCATCACTTGAATATCAAAGAAGATGCCAAACCAATCAAGCAGCAACAAAGGCGCTTCCGACTAGAGTTAATGGAGGCCATAGAAACTGAAGCTAACAAGCTGATAAGTTCTGGGTTTGTTTGAGAGGAACAACACTCCGACTAGTTGGCAAATATAGTGCATGCTCGCAAAAAGGACGATAATATCCTAATATGCATTGATTTCCAGGATCTAAATGCTGCATGTCCCAAGGACAAGTTTCCCTTGCCGGTTACTAATGTAATGATCGATAACACGTGTAGCTATGAGTGGATGTCCTTTATGGATAGCTTCTCTGGCTATAACTAGATCAAGATGCACCCAGATGACGAAAAGTATACGGCTTTCAGAGCGTCGCTGAGAGTATACTGTTATATAGTGATACCCTTCAGACTCAAGAATGCCAGAGCTACTTATCAGCGCGCTATGAGCATCAAATTCAAAGAACACCTGTTCAAAACTATGGAGTGTTACATGGATGATCTTGCTGTCAAAAGCAAGAATAAAGAGGATCATCTTCAGGATTTGATGACAGTCTTCAATCTCAAGCGAAAACATCATCTAAAATTGAACCCCGCCAAATCTTTCTTGGAGGTATCCAGTGGTAAGTTTCATAGGTTCGTCATTACTTCTAAAGAGATTTACCTTGACCCATCAAAGAAATGCAACCAGCCTGAAATCTAAGGAATTGAGAGGGCTACAAGGTAAATTGGCTTACATCCGCCGCTTCATTTCCAGCTTATCAGGACGATGTCAGACATTCTCTAAGCTCAGGAAGAAGGAGGTTTCCTTTGTATGGAACGAATCATGTCAGCAAGCATTTGATGACCTCAAGGAATATCTTACAAAACTGCCCATCCTTATGGCCCCCGTACTAGGAAGGCCATTCTTTGTGTATGTGAGGACTATGGATCATGCGCTAGGTGCATTACTTGCTCAACATAATGAGTATGGCTATGAACACGCTCTTTATTATTTGAGTCGTACAATGATGGGAGGGGAGCATCGGTATACTCCGATTGAGAAGGAATGCTAGCCCTAGTGTTTTCTATCCAGAAGATGCGTCACTACCTCGCCGGGTAGACAATTCACATCATATCTCGGGTTAACCCATTGAAGATTCTTATGACAAAGCCGGGTTCGTTAAACGGGAGATTGGCGAAATGGGCATTGCTACTATCACCATATGATATCCACATTGTTTCACAAAAATCCATGAAAGGACATGCGATCACCGACTTTCTCGTAGAGCACCCTGTTTCGAGAAATTCTAAGCTACTCGAAGATATTCCCGACCAATCATTATAAGTCAATGCAGTTGGCATGGAACAACCATGGCAGTTGTTCTTTAATGGTACCACAAGGAGATCCACCGCAGGAGTGTGGGTAGTTCTTATATCGCCACACAAGCATATAATTTTCAACGGATACTCACTTATAGAGCCGTGCACAATAACGTGGTAGAGTATAATGCACTCATTATTGGTCTAAAAATGGCCTTGCAACTAGGGGTGAACTGTTTGGAGGCATATGGAGACTCTAAACTCATCGTCAATCAGATGATGGATAAGTACAAAGTCAGACATGAAACCCTCATCCCCTACCATCAATTGGCCATTGAATTGGCAAATCACTTCGTGCAATCCTACATCGACCATATGCCCTGACACGAGAACATTTAAGTGGATGCCCTCGCAGCCTTAGCTGCAACATTGGCGCTTCCTGTAGGGTCCACCAAGAGTCACTATTGGGAGTAGAGAGCTCCTCCATCCCGATTCAATTCTACAAACAAATCAAGTGTGTCAGGTTGGTATGACTCTGGAACCCCGAGATTGGCATTTTTCATTCGTGGATTACGCCTTATACAGAATACACTCGGAAGATCCTAAGGAAGCTGCTTCAATTAAGAGGAAAGCTCAAAAGTTTTATTATGACGTTGCACTTCAAACTTTGTAAAGAAAGTCACGTGACGATCTCTTGCTGCGATACATCTTGAAAGAAGAGGCCGATAAGGAGCTTAAAGAAATGCACAACAGGAAGTGCGGTGCCTACCAACCTGGTCTGAAACTCTGGGATTGCATAAGAAGGTGGTGATGCTATTGGCTGAAAATAATTACCGATGTGGTGGCATATGAAAAGTGTTGCCATGCATATCAAGTGCACGCTAACTTCATACATCAGCCTCCCGAATACTTGCACACTACTGTTGCTAGTTGACCTTTCGAGGCATGGGGAATGGATATCGTTGGGCCAATCACTCTACCATCATCCAGAGGACATCGGTTTATACTTGCGATAACCGACTATTTCTCGAAAAGGGCCGAAGCTGTACCTATGAGAGAGGTAAAAACCATGGACATAATCAAATTTATTAAGCATCATGTGATCTATCGCTTTAGTGTCCCTCGAAGGATTATTCACGACAATGGGCTCCAACTCATCTGCTAGGGGTTTTCATGGTTCTGTGACAATTCAGAATCTAAGACATTGCGTCGACATTATACAATCCAGCAGCTGACGGTCTGGCTGAACCTTTCAATAAAACTATCATTAAACTCCTCTGAAAGTTCGTCTCTTCCAATCTACGAGATTGGGATGAGAAATTAGTAGAATGTTTGTGGGCTTGTCGCACTACAGTCCACACTCCTACTAAAGCTACACCTTTCTCCTTGGTGTACGGGAGTGAATCCATTTTACCTTTGGAGATTCAGATACCTTTATTGAGAATAGCTCTAGCCACGAGAATGACAATAGAAGAAAAGCACCAACAGAGACTGCAAGAGTTAGAAGAGTTGGATGAAAAGCGTCTTTAGGACCAATAACAGATTGAGTTGTATAAAGCACGCGTCTTACAGGCGTTCAACAAGAAGGTCAAACAAAGAACTTTCAGGTAAGGGGATTTGGTCTTGGCCGTTAAGAGACCGATGATCATGACCCATAAAACCAAAGAGAAGTTTGAACCTAAGTGGGAAGGATGGTTCGTGGTGGAAACAATATATTCAAGTGGAGCCTACCGCCTGATAAATCAAAATGGCAATAGGATGATGATGCCTATTAATGACAAATTCTTAAAGAATTAATATATGTTAAAAAAATTGACAAACAGAAAAAAAAAGTATATATTACTACTATTGAATAAAGTATGAGAACAATTATCGAAGCCAAAAAAGCTAAGGGAAGAGGAAATCAAATCATCGACAACTCACCATGCTGAGGAGAGTAGCATGGCTAACCCAATGCAAACGGCGATTGGTAAAGGTATATTAAATCCGTTGATAGCTGGGGGCTTGCTAAAAATCATGTGAACCTGTCATGCTAAGCTCTTAGCTCTAACTGCGAGATTTGGACCATTTCACTCATGTCACTTTGATATCGTCAAATCCATCAAGTTAAGCTCTTATCTCTGACAGTAAGGTTTGATCCATCATACGCACAAAAATAAATAGTTTCTTTTGTCATTCCAACCCAATCATCTTGGCGTGTGCAATTAAACACCTCCACCAAACTCCAGACATGTGCAATTAGGCACCTCTGCCGAACCCAATGATTCTGACCCGATTATCTTGGTGTCTGCAATTAAGCGCCTCCACTAGACCCCAAGCATGTGCAATTAGGCACCTCTGCCAAACCCGATGACTCTGACCCTATCCCTATCATCTTGGCATGTGCAATTAAGCACCTCCGCCAAGCTCCAGACATGTGCAATTAAGCACCTCTGTCGAATCTTTTGATCCTAACGCAATCATTCATTTAAAATCAACTGTTTATCATAATCATAATTATATATAAATCACATCATCACATATTGCTCAAAATGATAAGAAGCTAAGTGATAGAAAACTAAAATTTTCTTTATTCATGTTTGCAGGAAAGAAGACAAGTCAACAAAAAAAAAAAAAGAAAAAGAAAAAGTCAAAAGTTGAGTTTCTTCATTTATTACAACAAAAAGAAGAAAAGATACAAGGAGATCAAAATTCTCCCAGAAATTTCAGTTTTTTCTCAGTTTGGCCAATAACTTGTCTTCTAGTCTCTTATACGGAATGTAGAGTTTGGCAACGCAAGTCATCTTCAGGAATAACAAGCTGTTGATTGAGCTGTTGATGGGATTCTTCGATCGTTTGAGCCTTACTATGCCTTCTTTCTCAAGTTGTCTTTGTTGCAAGACCAACTCTTCTCTTCTTTTGGAAAACTCCTCCAGTTTGGCTTCCAAAATGGTCTGAGCCTTCACGATAGTTTCACGAGCTCTAAGGATCGCTGTTTGACTGTCCTCTATTTTGAAATAGGCCTTCTCTAAGTCTGCCAGAACTGCTTCTTAGCTAGTTCGGAGCTTGCCTAACTCTCGGGACCAAATCTCTTCTTGGCGTCGCAACTCTTCTTGGCGGGCCATCAAGTCTACTTGATGCCGTGCCACTTCAATTTCTGTGATCGCCTCCACATCCGCTTGCCAGAAAGTGTTCAACGTTTGCACTTCTCCTTCTGGAGCTTCTAGGCGGGTTCGGTAAGGAGCTGCTTGTTCACGACCCTCGATTCCCTCAATATTATCCAAGTAGTTGTTCAACATCAGACGTCCAGAATCATGTTAATCCACCTCCTTAGCAGTTTCATGAAATCGCACTGAAGTTGAAGAATTCTTCAAGTGGATCATCAGTGGCCAGGTTGAGAGTAGGCAACACCAAGTAAGTAGTTTCTAGTGGGAGTGTAGCTTCCACAGGAATTGGCGATGTAGAGGCCCATCCTTGCACCAGGTTCATAATATGCGGAGCTAATAATTGCAACAAGTAGCTGGCCGAGATGGGAACCCGAGGGGATGTATTGCCTACGCAAGTCGCTGGAGTGACGGGGGCAGTAGGAGTAGATTCAGATGGGGAACTGTTGCCTATAACTTCTCCAACAACCGATGCTCCTTCAAAAAAAAACTTGAGTGATTCTTCTCCCCCAATTGATAGAGTAGTCAGTGCAGGAGGAGGAGTAGTGGACAGGATGGCATCCACGATCACTGAAGGCATCTCCACAGCAAGTTGGGAAGTCGATGGTGCGCCAATGACAACCAGAAAGCTATCTTCAGAGCAGATGGCTGGAGTAGGAGACAAGAAACTTGGTTCGGGAAGAACAGACACTTTTGACACTTTGGATGCAGCAAGTTGCATTCTGTCATCACTCCCTAACTCATCTGATGGAGGATTCGTAGCTTTGACGGAGCTAGAATGAAGCGTGAAGTAGTCCGCATCAAATTCTTTGGCAGAACTTCCCAATCTACCCACCGACCCGCTAACACCGGAATAATCCATCTATTCTTCTAATTTTGCCCTGGTCGTGGAGTGCATCGGTGAATGAAGATGGCCACGTGGACTTCAAGAGGAAACAAAAATGTCAAACTTCAAGAAATGTTAATGAGAAAATAGAAAAGAGAAATAAACTAAATTGTACTAGTGGAAACCAGCCCGGTAGTTGGACTAGATGGAGGAGAAGTAGTAATCTCCAATAGAGACTTGGTCTCATTGGCTGGGGGTGGCATAGCAGTACGATCAGAAGAACTGAGAGTGGGCAAATCTTAAGCACCAACAGTATTTGAAAGTGCAACTGGAACATCTTCTTGAGTCGGCGCCATTGGAAGTGTTGAGGCCAGAAAATCAGTAGTGAACTAGACCGCCGCTTTTTCAAGAATTATCATAGTTGGCAGGGTCCGTTCGACAGATTTCTTCTTCTTCCGAGCCAGTTCGCCTCTAGTTGTCCAGCGACATTTAGGAGAAGGGCTTCGGACGGGGGCATCATCACCTCTAGTGGCTGTAGGAACATCCCTGACACCAGTATCATCATCTCCATTAGTGTTATCGTCATCAGAATCACCCCTATAAGATGGTTCAACCTCCACGACCAAGAACTTGTCCATCCCCTCCCTTGGCTCCTTTGTGCTGAGAGTGGAATGCCTCGATTTTCTTGTAGCAGCTATGGTTGATAAAGAGATTGGGAAATTCCACATTAGCTATGCTGTACTAGGTGTAGAAGTTATGCATGGTGTTCAGGACCGAAGACTTCTAGGGTAAGGTGAATTCGGTGCCAGAACCCCCAGCTACGAAATGGAACTAACATCGTGCACCCTCGTACAGATTCCCCTCATACGCCAACTTCTTGTTCAGATTCCCCACATATAGCTGTGTGTAGCCGAATTGACCGGCGAAGCGGCTCGGGTGTCAGCTCTATGTAGCACATGTTGTCCTGCGGATACATCAGATGTCTGAGATGGATGCTCAGCAACCACCAAAATGCTCGCGAAGACATTGTTGAAAAGTTGTCCAGTCCTGGGGCGTTTGAATCTTGACATGTACTCATCATTTGGAAAGTCGAGAAAGTAACGGTTGATCTCATAGTTCTGATGGTGCTGGAGTATCTTACGGATCACCGATATATAGTGGCTCTTCCAAGTGGAGCGCTCGTACATCTCCCCAAAGAATGGCTTATCCATTAGGCAGTAATCTGCAGCAGTCATCAAGGAGAGGCAGTGCAGACGAGCCATGCCATCAAGTAAGTGTATGGCATCTCCACTCCGGGATTCGACATCTTCAACTTGGCTGATTCCTTCGCGGATCCCTTCACTGCTTTTCCCTTTGCCTTATCTTCTGGAAAGAAATCGTTCGAGAGTGCCCGAAGCCCACTCTAAAGATATTTGATTATGGTAGGGAGAAGTCTGAATGGTCGTCCATATGCAAGTAGAACCGCTGGGTAAACCACATTGATGGCGAAAACATCTTTGAGGACTGACAGAACGACGCATCGTTTCAACCACAACATTAAGAGCCTTGTGATCAGACCTCCATCATACACCGGGAATTGTGCTTGATAGTGGAAGCTTCTTAATACCATGCCAGGGTTGAACCCTCCTTTGTTTGAGTCGATGGTGTATGATATGTCTCCCGTCTCTGCGATGCATTGTTCAATTTCATCTTTATTGATGGGCTTGTGTCCAGAGATGCATGACAGGCTTTCCCTCAATTTCTGAATCGATATTCAATCCATCTTTTGCGACCAATCCCTTGGCTTCTGGTCCCAGCTAGGCCAGCGTAGATGTGATAGTGGTATATCATCTCCCGGTAGGTCTCATAGATGTGCTCGTCTTTAGCCCTCAGTATGTTCAGCACCTCGGTGGTTGGGATGTACTCTACGTATGGGACCTCACCATAGACAAAGTTGATACCTCGTACATCTCATGGAGAGTAAGTTCTAGCTCATCAATTGGTGTAAAGAAGGTGCCGGTTTCAGAGTTATACATCTCCAGAAGACTGAATAGATGATATGAACTTTGGGAAAAACCATATTGGACATTCCAGATTACTTGATATAAGCCTATATCCTTCAAAACTGGTCCATGGGATTCTATCATGTATCCTACAAGGCGAGCCCACCACATCTTGCTTGTAGAACGGATACTAACCACCTGAAGTCATGAGAGGGATACTAACCACCCTTTGGCATAAATTTTCTAATGAAAGTTTTTGTGTGAATCGGAATTTCTCCCACTGGATGCTCCTTAGTTACTCTTCCTGGGAGGAGTTCAGTGATGCACCTGCCAAGACCGTCTTGGTAAGCCCCATAAGCACCAAACTTTCCTACAGCCACTCTGTCGTGTTTCCGAGTAAGATCCCAATCCAACTGATGAGGGGCGGATAGCCCCGCCTTTGAAGATACACTAAGGGGCAACTCCATTCCATGTCCGGTAGAAACATCAACAAATCTCTGACTTGGTGGAGCCACTTGCTTTCTTCCTCAAATAAAATTTCATCTGAGTTCTTGATTTCGTCACCAAAGAGGAAAGCCAGCTTCTCTAGCACTTCCCGGTTCATTGGTCTCGAACAGAACCTCAATAATAATCTACCTTGCGGTAGTAGAGCTATATCTCAACAGTTTCTCATGATGTTCCCTGACACCTGACTTTACACAGGGATCTTGGTTGTGAATCTAAACTAGGTCGCTCTATTTGCCCCTCCAATGAACCCAAAGTGATGCCTCCTTGATAAAAAATCCACTGAGTAATCCATTGCAAGGGAAAGAATCAAAGTTTGAAAATAGATGAACTCACTGAAAAACACTAAGTGTTGAAACGGGGAACTAATTGGATAACTTCGCGTAGAATTGAATGCGAAGCTAAGAGATAACTTCGCGTCTGAAGAAAAGAATGAAGCTAATGGATAATTTTTCATCCAAAGCTAAAACGCAAAGCTAAACAATAACTTCGCAGCAGAAAGTGGCAAAGTTAAGGTTGACTTCGAGTAAGCAGCATTTAATGCGAAGCTAACAAATAGCTTCGCATAGAAGGAAGACTGAGCGTCTTCTTCTCCAAGTCATCAGAGTGATCGAAGCATGGCGATGATTTCACCAGTAAGGATGGTGCTTGGCTAGTCAAACCTAAGCCAAATCACCGTTGTAGCACGATTAAAGGAGTAACGAGTGCGGACTTTACCTCTAATGGGCGCAGCGTAGATAGGGCTGCTACCGCGCGCTGCTCGTGCTGGCCAGTGACGAGGGCTACCCTCGTTAAGAAATGCTCCACCTGGGTGGCATTGGTCAAGAAATCGAAAGAAGTGAATGGAGAAATTGCCAAGAAGTTATGCACGAAAGATCTCTGGATCTCTGGAACGAAGGAAGTTCTTGAAAGCTTGAAGAAGAAGAAGGAGAAGAGACTCTATTTAAAAGAAAGAACCCACCCCTTGGTATTTGGTGCGGAGTTCGGAGCGGTTATGGCAGTTAGGGGCGAAGCTAATAGCTTCGTGTATTATTCAGAGAATCGCAGACACAAAGGTAAAATATACTAACTTCGCATGGGATATCAATAAATTGAAGATCCGAAGTATTTCAAAACTTGCCAATCATAGCAATTTTGAAAACTTTGGAGGGGGTCCTGTTGGGAGAGAAAATTTCAAACGAGAAGAAAAAATAGCTCCGCGGCTAGTTAGACGCGAAGTTATTGCTTAGCTTTGCATCGACCAGAAACTTATTTTTGCATGGAGAAGCAAAACGTGAAGTTTAAGTCATTAACTTCACGTCCAGAACCTTTAACTCTGCGTGGACAGATTCTCAAAATCCATACTTGGTTGTGATTGAGATTTGAGGTTATCTAACACCCGAATTGAATCCAATCATAATCCAAAATCAAGATATTTAAGTAAAAATTAAATATTTAATTAGAATCCTTAATAAATACAAAGACCTTCTATTCCTAACCCTAATCAACTAAAAACTATAAATAGCCTCATTGAGGAGACTTTGGAGCATTTTTTGGCAATTCAAGTTACGTGTGAGAACCTTGAATTCATTAGATCAGCAGAGAGAGATAGAGCTAGGGCCGGCCATCATCTTCTTCAAAGAGAAGTTCTTCACGTCAGATCGTCAACAGATTCTACTGGTTAGATCCCATCGCCATATTAGAACCCATTTTTAATTGCAAAAAAGAGTGATGACATATAAATTCACTCGTTTGTTTTTCTTTCATTGTAATTTTGCAAATTATTGTAATCAATGGAAGAAAGCAAGAACTTTGCGGAGAACAATATTAAGCGACCAACTGCAGTTGCATAAGACACATTCTTCATTTCTTCTTCTTTTTCTCATTTGTAGGACATTTTCAGGAACTATGCTTGAAATAATCTGCAAGTGGAGAGCTGACTACTTTTGCCATACTCATGCTAAACATTTTTAAAATCTTTTCAATATACTTTTCTTCTGATAACCAAAGCCTTTTATTCTGTCTGTCATGAGAAATTTTCATATCATGAATTCGGTTTGTCAGTCCTAAATCTTTCATTGCAAAAGACTTTCTAAGCTCTCTTTTTAATATATCAATTTTATTATAATCATGACCAATAATTAACATATCATCAAAGCAAGAGGATAATGAAATTATCATCAGAAAATTTCTTAATGAATCTACAATGATCAGAATTGGTCTTGTTATAACCATGATTCAATATGAAGAAATAGAACTTTTTATACCTTTGTCTTGGTGCCTGCTTGAGACTATACACACTCTTCTTCAATTTGCATGCAATATTTTCTTTACAATTTTGTCTGAACTCTTTTGATTGTTATATATATATATATATTTGGCTGGAATCGAAATATCCGCGAGATCTGGGTCATAATTTGTATCAATTAAACAAATCGCCGGAATTTCCAAAATGACACATTCTCGAAGATCTGTATATTCTTTTTGCTGATCAATGATTATTACAATATCGGGCAATTCAATCATATATATATATATGTATATATATATATATATTCTTCCAAATCACCATGGATAAATGCAGTATTCACATCAAACTGTTCAATCTCCCTATTCAAACTGGCAGCGAAGCCAAAAATAATTCTGATAGAAGACATATTTACAATATAAGAGAAACAAAATCTATACCACTTTGTGACAAAGTCCTTCACAACTAGCCTTACTTTGTATCTTGGTTGTGAGCTACTCTCCTGATGTTTCAGTCTACATACCAAGTTGTTTTTCAATATTTTATTGTCTTTCGACGGTTTTACCAAATTATAAGTGTGATTCTCTTATAAGGATTTCATTCATTTTTGCTTAGCTGAAACCTATTCTTCCTTCATCTAATAAGACATATCCTCATGGTAGTCTTCTAGCTCTTCCCCATCAGTAAGTAATAAAACTTATTGGAAGGATATCTCGTAAAAGGTCTGAATTCTCTATCTGATCTTCTTAGTTGAGACTTTGCCAGTGGTACTGCTGGTGCCTGCTCTTCTTAACTAAAGCTCTACTGATCTTCTTAACTGAGGCTCTGCTAGTGCCTATTGTGCCTAGTTTTCTGCTTACATATCACCTATAGGAATACCAATTTGTTCTAGATCTTGATGACCATCATCTAATACTGGTGAAGGTATTGGATCCAAAGTAATTGAAGCATCAAGTGATAATGTAGACTTCTTATTTTTCTGAATATCTATTTGATCTTCGAAGAAGGTAACATCTTTAGTCCAAATAACCTTTCTGTTCTCTGAATTCTATAATCTATATCCAAACTCTTTATATGTATAACCCAAGAAGATACATTTTTTTACTTTATTATCAAGTTTGGATCTTTCATCACTAGGAATATGAATAAATATTCTGTAGCCGAACATTCTTAAATGCTTGTAAGAAATATCTTTCCCTATCCAAACTCTCTTTGGAACATAACCATTCAAAGGAACTAAAAGAGAAATATTGATTAAGTCAACTAGACTTCTCATTGCCCCCCCCCCCCCCCCCGCCCCGAAAATATTTTTTCTAATATGGCATGGGACAATATACATATGATTCTTTCCACAATCATTCTATTCATCATTTCTGTTGCACCATTATGTTGAGAAATATTTGGAATTGTCTTCTCAAATCCGATACTATGCATACTACAATATTTTTTGAGTGGACCTCTGTACTTACCACCATTATTTGACATTACACATTTAAATTGCCTTTTCTTTCTCTTTCAACTTTGACATGGAAATGCTTAAGAACATTTAGCACTTGGTGTTGGTGGTAAAAATTTCCAAAATCAGTGAAAATGGAAAGATTTCATGTAGGACGTGGAGCTAACTCCGTAGCTCCACGTCTAGCCATAAAATAGCTTCGCGTTGAGTAAAACACGGAGCTAAGCCCATAGCTCCGCGTTCTGAGTAATTAACTCCTCGTGAGCAGATAATTAGTATTCTAAATTGATTGTGATTGAGATTTGGGATTTTCCAATACCCAAATTGAGTCCAATCAGAACCCAAAAATCAAGAGATTTAAATCAAAACTAAGATATTTGATTTGAATCTTGATAAATATAAACACTTTCCATTTTTATTTCATTGGAAACTCTTATATTAACTCAAAGCTATAAATAACCTCTTGAGGTAACTTTTGAGGGATCTTTTGATTGTTTTGAAGTTCAAGTTATGCGCGAGAGTCTTAAATTTACAGAGATCAACAGAGAGAGATCCAGGCCCGGCCGTTATCTTCTTCAAGAAGAAGATTTCCACATTGGATCGTCAAAAGGTACTACTAGATAGAACCCATTGCCATACTAGAACCCACATTTTATTGTAAAAGAGAGAGATAAATTATAAATTCTCTCGTTTGTTTTTCAATTGTACATCTTTCAATGTAATCAAATTATTCAATGGAAGGAAGTAAGAATTTTGTGATGTATAAGCTGGCGACCATAGTGGGAGACATCTCGTTTACTGAAAAAGAGATCGTGGTGCAATCCAAGGTGGGAAAGATCAGATCGGTCATTGATATGCTTGTCATGAAAATTGACCAGCAGAAGTATGAGGAGTATCTCTTCTCTGGATCAGGTAACTTGGCTGAAACGCGGCGCTATCGCTGCATGAGCTCCAATACCCGTATATCGGGTAGTAAGGAATCCATCGTTAAACAAGGACACATGGAGCCCATGGCTACAGAGCTGTTGTTTGGACAGAAAACCCTAGCAGAGGAAGATCTCCTCACTGTCGAAGAAGGCTTGGGAACTGGTTTAACAAGAACCCAACTCCGTAATCGAAATCGTCGAGCAAGGAGAAGAGCCCTCAAAGCCCGCATTAAACGCGAGGCTGAGGAAGTGACAGAATGTGAGGCTACAATTGTACCTTGCAAACTGGCTTGAGTTAATCGCAAGACCAGTTAAGATCGCGTTAAATGCGAACTTATGACTAAGCCGGTGTGTGATGATAATTCTCCACGCGAGGCTACTGTTTCGAGATTTAAAACCAGAAAAATTAACATAACCTGCATAAAATACAAGGAAATTTTATATCAAAGCTAGCATGTGATGGAGACTCTCCACACGTGACTATTGAATTTCGACAGAAAACTGAGCTAATCGTAAATCGCGAAGCCAGTAAAACTTGCGTTAATGGCAAGGTTTGTTACGATCGCGTTAATCGCGAAGATAAGCCCGCGTGTGATTTTCAACATAAAGTTATCAACCTTAAACTTGAGCCAAGCGTTAATCGCGAAGCCAAGGATTCATGCGTTAATCGCAAAACTAAGCCGGCGTGTGATGATAATTCTCCATGCGAAGCTACTGTTTCTGGATTTAAAACCAGAAAAATTAACATAACCTGCGTAAAATGTAAGGATAATTTTATAACAAAGCCAGATGTGATGGAGACTCTCCACGCTAGACTATTGAATTTCGACGGAGAACTTAGCTAATCGTAAATCGCAAAATTAGTAAAACTTGCGTTAATCGCAAGGTTTGTTACGATCGCGTTAATTGCAAAGATAAGCCCGCGTGTGATTTTCCACATGAAGTTATCAACCTTAAACTTGAGCAAAGCGTTAATTACGAAGCCAAGGATTCTTGCGTTAATCGCAAAACTAAGCCGGCGTGTGATGATAATTCTCCACGCGAGGCTACTATTTCTGGATTTAAAACCAGAAAAATTAACATAACCTGTGTAAAATGCGAGAATAATTTTATAACAAAGCCAGCATATGATAGAGACTCTCCATGCGAGGCTATTGAATTTCGACAGAAAACTGAGTTAATCATAAATCACGAAACCAATAAAACTTGCATTAATCGCAAGGTTTGTTACGATCGCGTTAATCGCGAAGATAAACCCGCGTGTGATTTTTCACGCGAAATTATCAACCTTAAACTTGAGCCAAGTATTAATCGCGAAGCCAAGGATTCTTGCATTAATTGCAAAGCTAAGCCAGCATATGATTTTCCACGCAAGCCTCAGCAAAAATCTGAAGATGAATTTATTCAGAAATGTCAAATCAGCGTAAAACGCGAGGTTAACATAAAACATGAAGCTATCTCCCAGCTTCGCATAAATGGTTCAAAATGCAAAGCTAACATCCAGCTCCATGTAAAACAAGCTGAATATAGAATCAAAGCTGATAATCTAATTACTGGACAACAATTCAAAACTAATGATTCTGAGAAGTTTCAGTGGGCCCCTGGACCCTCTCAACAACCAGATGGGCCCCACAAATATTCACTATCCAAGGTCACCGACCTTAGAGATTATTTGATAAAGAAAAAAAGTGTAACCCAAGTCCAACCAGCTCAACTTGCCACTGTGAGCAACTCATGACAACAGTATCTGCTGTGTTGAATAATTGTTGTTGCAGCAAGAAAAGAGTGTTAGTGTTTGACAGGATAACCGAGTTGGACCAAAACACTTCAAAAAAACAAAAAATAATCTTAGAGATAAAATTAAAGCAAAAGAATGGAAAGCGGAACCTCAAATATAATTGGCAAAGGTAAAATGGTCATGGAAAGAGAGGATGAGTCAGATGCAGATGATGAACAACCCCATCACTTCACCTAGCTCAAATCAGGTGTCGTTCTCCCTCGAAATTATAGGAAACTTTTAAACGGTTCTTATAATGACGATAGTGACAACTCGGCTATAGCCTCATCTTGCTCCTGTGCATCTTCCATACAATAAAAATCAGCATCACACGTGATAGATAGATCCGACGACATTGATCAGAGGTTAGAAACTCAAGAACAGATGATTCGAGATCAACAAAAGACTATCGATAATCTCAAGATAATGCTCTTGAAAGTAGTTGAAAATACCCAGAAGATAGTCGAAAATAAGGCAAAAATCTCTTCCTCTGAAATGCCACCAAAGAAACACAAAAAGATACTGTTTAAAACAAACGAAGAATTTAAAGAAGAAAAGGCTTATTCAGAGCATGAGGAGGATGACAAATATTCCTTCCATGATCATCATGAAGAAAAGATCGAAAAACTACAAATCCAACTAGATGCTCTGATGGGAAGAGCCAGCATATATATTATTTCTTGTCTAAAGGAGAACAGCTAATAGGAAACAATCTACTAATGATTAAGGTGTTTGCAAGTACCCTACGAGGGCCTGCTTTTACATGATTTATGCAGTTGCCCCCGAGGACTATTAATACCCGGTATGATGTTGAGAAACACTTTTTAGCACGTTTCTTTGAGAATGACACTGAAATATTGGTTCATCTCTCCTTGCATCAAAGCAAGAAGAACAAGAAACAATAAAAAATTTTATAGAACGCTTCCGAGAGAAATCCGTGCATTGTAGACACGGATTAACTCAGGAGACCCTAGTGGAAACCTGTAGGCATAATTTTAGGACTGGCGTGCTGCTAAAAATGGGAGCTGTGGAGTCCAAGACCTGGAAAGATTTGCTCAAGCAAGGAGAGCAAGCAGAGGATCTGATCCGTCGAATTGAAGAATCTCGTGGTACAAGAAATTCTAGGAATAACAGGCCACACCTACAAAATTATAAGAACAAAGGGAAGGCCACAATGACATCTGATGCCACTCCGAAATAAGCGAATTCTCCAATCCAAGATCTCAAAACCCGAAAGGCACATGTCAGAATAGGCCCTGACAGGAGAGGACCTGTACTTTTAAAACGGAACAGACACCCATTCTATTCCACCTCCTCCTCAGGAAGGGTATGTTAAAACTTTCGAAAAATCGAAAGCCAGAAGATGCAGAGAAAACTAATGACCCTAACTACTACTTATATTACCGGAATGTCGGACACCCGACCAAAGACTGTTATCCTCTCAAGAATAGAATTCAGGCATTAATAGAGGCCGAGATTCTAACATTAAAAGAGGAATAGAAGAAGGTAATCGCCAATATGACAACCCTAGTGGTGGGAACCAATGAATTCCCCACAGGAGTGACTCTAATACCGTCAGGAAAATTTATTGTAAGAAATCATGACCCACATGAGATAGGCAAAAAGGACTTACTCCTATGACGACTCAAAAAAGTGAAGTCATGTGGGTTCATCCCGATCTTCTGCAGGATGAGCAATGGACCTCATCTAAAGCCCAAAGAAAGAAGCGGACTAATAATACTATCTCCACAAAAATTAAAGAAGAATATATAGTTACTAACGCACTCACGAACTCGGAAGAGGAGGCCATAGTAATGGCCACTCATCAAGATGAGGCAGGCCCCTCTGGTACTCGATCCGGCAAGGCTTACCTTAAAGATTATTCAAGAGTAGGCCCTGCCAAAGAATTATACATGGAACTTGCAAAGCAAAATGGACTTCATTTTCAGAAAAACCCAAAGAAGGGCAAAGAAGCCAAAGACGCCTCGTTCCAATTCAATATTATAGCTCAGTTGGCGAACATCCCAGCTTGAGTCACACTCTACGAGCTGTTGCGATTATCCAAGTCAACTAGAGAAGTACTGAGAGAAACTTTGGCAGATTCTGACCCTTTCTTGGCACAAATCGTCGAACCATCCAATAAAGAAAGGGATTCCTACCCCCGCTGTTACCAAGTAAGGAGGCAAGTCCCGCAGATAGTTTTCTCGCTAGAAGACATACAAGTGAGAAATATAAAACACAATAGACCTTTATATTTCACCGGATATGTCAGATCTACAAAAGTAGACTGCATTCAAATTAATCCAGGATCCACACTAAGCGTCATCCCAAGAAAGCTGATGCAGTTACTAGGAATATCACATCATCATCTCACACCGACAAATACCATAATATATGGATTCAATGCCAATGACAGTTGTCCCCTTGGTAAGATTTGACTCCGGTGTTAGATTAGAGATCTGAAGACAGAGATTATGTGTTACGTCATCGACACAGATACGTCTTATAACATCCTCTTGGGGCGACCCTGGATCCATGCCTATATGATAGTCCCGTCAACTCTCCATCAGTGCATGAAATATTGCGATGAGTAAGGAGAAGTTTGGACTTTAATTACAGATAGATAGCTATTTAAAGGGTTAGAGAATTATTTTACTGACGCAAGACTATATAAGCCTACCCATAAGGTTCCTAAAGAGTTTGAGGAACCAGGCGATAGCGGTAACAAAGCAGATACTGAATATGGGTCATCAGGAGAAGATGGGGGTGATTACGAGCTAAACCCTAATATAGACTTTAATGGAATTAATGAACTGAGGCTGCTAGTGATGAAAACGAATGGGTTATCAATGAAATGCTAGTGATGAAAACGAATGGGTTATCAATGAAAACATAAAATTAGTTTATGAGTCTGTTTTTGCTACAGAGTTTGAACCTTCTTGCACTTCTACCAAAGCAGATGGCTTGTCCAAACTTGAAGTTCTGGCGGCATATCATTTTCCAATCAGGTCATCCCTCTTCTCTCGGTCCGAAATAATGAAAGGGTGAGAAAACTTCTTTGAAGTTGTAACGCCCCACTTTCCATAGTGTGGATAGTTAAGGCTTCGGCATCGAATGACAACTCGACAAGCCTCAAGAAAAATATTACAATTACAACACAACAGAATTTGAATAACAAATAGCAATAAATGATAAAAAAAATTTCCAACCAAGGTACTAATACGTTTCCTATAAAAAAATCAACAAAATGTCACTACGATAAAATTATTTCTGAATAAAAGAAATGTCTCACATATAACTAAATGAAGTGCAATATGCACTTATTACATTTTCCTAATATAAAAGTAACTAACAAAAAAAATTCATCACTCCTGTAGATCTACCTGTTTCTTAAAGTATGTCACATCCTGTTCTGTTTCTCGTAGATCTACCTCTTGATAAATGTCTACATCTGGTCATGCATAAGCAGGATCGTAAGTAAAGCGATCCAGTGATAAATAGTAAAAGACAAAAAAATAACAATAATGTCTCAATAACGGGAACAGTCATATGCAAATAAGAGGTTTGCAATCTCATATTCGAACGTTTTATGTGATTGTCATTAGTTTTTTTCTTCTTTTTCGGTTGATGTCTTTTAATTATGGTATTTGAAAATTTAGAAAAATATGAGCTTGGTTAGTCTGGACGCATTCCCATATACCCCCGAAAAAATGGAATAGTAAAATTTGATCGGAGTATATCCCAATCCTCTCAAAAAGAAAAACAATAGCACAGTAATGATTGTAGCCTATCCCGATCCTTCCATAAAGGGAAACAGTGGCGCAGTAATGATCGGAGCCTATCCCGATCCTCTCAAAAAGGGAAACAGTGGCACAGTAATGATCGGAGCCTATCCCGATCCTCCCAAAAATGGAAAACAGTGGCACTGTTACGTCCAGCCATTAAAATTCATATGAACACTAATTTTTTCCAAAATCCCAGTGTGTATTAATTCAATATTGGTTGTTCAAGTCTAGCTCAATAGATTGTTAGTCATTATTAAATTTCAGTACTTAGTAGCAGTAACGGTAATATTAAAAGAACACAGTAATTAATAATTCACTACCAATCACATATGATAGCAATTCGCGTTCAGTCAGTACCTTATCATGTCTCGTTTAACTGCTCTCTATTTTTCCTCTTTAATAGTAAAGGTTTTCTTATGCTGGCTTAGAGGGACCACATTAAAGGGTAGTGAAAAAAACGATGATAAGTTTCGTAAACAATGTTACTAAGATGTGACGTGTGTGTGTGTATATATATATATATATATATATATATATATAAAAGAAGGCATGCTAAAAATTATTTATGCACAAAAAAAGAAGAAAGAATTATATTGTTGGAAACAAGAGTGATGATTAATACTATAAATGCCTTTCCGAAGAGATATAATCAAGACCATAATATGCTCCTCATAGTAATTGTAAATGACATGTTGACTCCTAATTATAAAGAACTAAAACTTAAAATATCGTACTCAAATAAAATCACTGAATAAACTGTTCTGCAAAACAAAATTGTTCTGCTGATCAGCAGAACAGTACAGAACTGTTCTGCAGAACAGTACTGCTTAGAAGAACAGTACTGTTCTGCTCAGAACAGTACTGTTCTGACTGTTTTGTTCAGAACAGAACACAAAACAGTGTTATGTTCAGAACAGAACAGATTTATATCTTCTTCTTTTTTTCTTTTTAGAAGGACAATCCATAAATTTGTGGACTTTTAGCATTTAAATTCTAATTATGGATTCTACAAAATTCATAGTTCCAATTCTTAACATTGATCTCTAGAACTTTTACAAAGGACCAAAATTAGATACACATAAGAAGGTAATATTTTTGTCAAATATAGATAATCTGAACGAAATTATAATATAGTTAGCATCCAAATATTTCAAACTGATTTGAGATGGCAATTTAAAACTATAATGAAATATTAAGGGTTAAGAAAGATTAAAGTGTCATTCTAAATCAATACGGCATTAATCAGTATCTTTGTCTACATATATTTAATTTAAATTTATATATGATCTTATCTTTCATTGTAGTGTCTAGCTATGAGGAAAGTATTAAAAAAATTGATTTGACAAACTATTCTATAACAGAATAGAACAAAATGTAAACAGTACACTCCATTAGACATGCTATATAGTAAGTGCTTGATTTGAGCAGTGGTATTGCTTAAAGAATAAATAATCTCATTGCATGAATTAATCACGTAGTAAACACATATTATTACAATAAACTACAAAATTAATTAGACAATAACAAAATAAAATCTTATCTTAACAGTTGCAAATCAAATAAAGAATAATACAAATTGGAGAAATAAACACCATAACTATATAGAAATAAAAATAATTATAGCATGTTAAAGTGAGTCCAAAGAACTCAACTTTACCTGAATTCCTTCTTTCCACCCTTTTTTTCTCCCTTCCTTTCTCCCTTCCTCCCGTACGTTCTGAAATTTCCTACGCTCTAGAAGAGAGAAGGGTATTTTATTTTTATTTAATTATAGGGAGTTATTTAATTATAGGGAGTTAGATGGTTGAGATAGAATCTTATTAGTTGGGGATTCAAATAACCAATTCTTAGATAAGGGTAAATCTAAGAATTTGGTTTAGACTCAATCACCTTTCTTGATCCTCATCATATTAGATATGATTTCATAAGAAAAACAAACTTTTTTTTCAGATTTTATTTTATTTATTTATTTTTAAAAGATGTAAATTAAATGCATAAAAAAAAGTTGTTACATTCTACCCTCCTTAAGAAAAATTTCGTCCTTAAAATTTCTTTTAAACTCAAATGATGTAGAGGAGTGATACCTTTACTCAAATAAGTGTGGAAATTGCTCTCGAATGTCGATTCCATAAAACTAACACAAGCGGAATTACTTTGTTCTTCAGAGTCTTCTCTATACGGTCAAGTATGGCGACCAGTTCTTCTGAATAGGAGAGGTCCGGACCGATCTCCAGTTCTGAATAGTCCATGATGTGACTCTCATCATGTACATATCATTTTAATTGTGAGATGTCGAAAACGTTATGTACTTGTTCCAATGTAGGCAGCAATGCTAGGCGATAGAAGACTTTGCCTATTCGTTCCAAGATTTCGAAGGGTCCAATGAATCTCGGGCTTAATTTTCCACGGTTGCCAAAATGAATGACTCCACGTGTGGGCAAAACCTTCAAGAAAACTGAGTCTCCTACTTGAAGTTCTAGAAACCATCGTCGGTGGTCTGCCCATTTCTTCTGTCGGTCCTGGGCTGCTCTCAAGTGTTGCCATATTAAGTTAATTTTGTCCACTGTCTGGGTAATCATTTCTGGCCCAAGTATTTTTCTTTCTTCAATGTCATCCTAATATAATGGGGATCTACATTTTCTTCCATATAGAGTCTCGAATAGTGCCATCTTGATGCTCGCTTGGTAGTTATTATTGTAGGCAAATTCCACTAGATGTAGGTAAATTCCACTAGATGTAGGTAATTCTCCCACGATCCTCTGAAGTCAAGTATACAAGCCCTCAACGTATCCTCTAATGTCTGGATAGTCCTTTCTGACTGGCCATCTGTCTTTGGGTGATATGCTGTGCTAAACTCTAATTTTGATTCCAGACTATCTTGTAGTTTCTTTCAAAACTAAGAGATGAAACGAGCATCTCGATCTGATACAATACTAACTGGCACACCATGTAATTTTACCACTTCACGCATATACTTCTCTGCCAAAATTTTGGTAGACTGTCCTACACGAAATGGTATGATATGCGTTACTTTAGTGAGGCAGTCCACAATTACCCAAATTGCATTATTACCCTTGGGACTGCATGGCAATGCGGTAACAAAATCCATAGTAACTATTTCCCTTTTCCACTCAGGTATGGGTAAAGGTTGAAGAAGTCCTGGCATTGTTTAGTGTTCTGCTATAACTTGTTGACAAACCAAATACTTGGATACAAACTTGGCAATTTCCTGCTTCATTCCATGCCACCAAAAATTTTGCTTCAAGTCTTGATACATCTTTGTTCCTCCGGGATGAATAAAATAGACTGAACTATGAACCTCTGATAGTACTTCCTGTTGAACTTCTCCTTTGGGCACACACAACCTATTGCCAAATCGAAGAGATCCATCTGCGTGGATACATAAATCTGTCATCTGTCCTTCTTCTATTTGTCTTCAGAATCTTTGCAACTTAGGATCATTTTTCTGAGCTTCTTTAATCTTTTCTACCAATGGAGGTTGGAGTTGTAAGGCCAGCATTTGTGCCTCAGCACCGGGTAAGATAATTTATAATCTAACTGTATGATTTCCTCAAGTAGCTCCTTCTGCTGAGTTAGAACTATTACCATAGGTTTTCTGCTCGTGGCATCAGGTACCACATTGATCTTACCAGGATGGTATTGCAAATTGATGTCACAATCTGCCATCAATTCGAGCCACTTTCTCTGTCGAATATTAAGTTCTTTCTGTGTGAAGAAATACTTAAGACTCTTATAGTCAGTATAAACCTCCACTTTGCTACCCAACAAATAATGTCTTCAGATATTTAATGCAAAAATCACAACTGCAAGCTCCAAATCATGTGTGGGATAGTTTTTCTTATGCAGTCTCAATTGTCTAAAAGCATAAGCTATTACTCGTCCTCGTTGCATCAACACACAACCTAGCCCTCTGTCGGACGCATCACTATATACCACCATTCCTTCGGTTCCTTCCGGTATGGCTAAAACTGGTGCTGTTATGAGCCTCATTTTCAACTCATTGAAAACTACATCACATTCAACTATCCAGTCGTACCTCTCTCCTTTCCTCAGTAGTTTGGTCAGAGATCCTGCAATCTTAGAAAAGTTTTGGACGAACTTCCGATAATAACCTGCTAATCCCATAAAGCTCCTCACCTCTGAAACATTTTTCGGGATCGGCCAATTCTTCACTGTTGAGACCTTGCCAGGATTGACTGAGATTCCATCGTGAGAAACAATGTGTCTCAAGAATGAAACACTCTTCAACCAAAATTCGTATTTACTGTGCTTTCCATATAGTTTCTCCTTCCTAAGTGTCTCCAAAACTATCCTTAAATGCTTAATGTGATCTTCTTCGGTCCTTGAATACACCAATATATCATCTATGAACACCACAACGAATTTATCCAAATATGGAAGAATAATTCGGTTCATTAAGTTCATAAAAATTGCAGGTGCATTCATCACTCCGAATGGAATCACTAAGAATTCAAAATGCCCATATCGAGTTCGGAACGCTGTTTTAGGAATGTCTGACTCCTTAACTTTCACTTGGTGATATCCAGACTTAAGATCCAACTTAGAAAATACCCTAGCACCACCAAGCTGATCGAACAAATCATCAATCCTCGGTAGTGGGTATCGATTTTTGATAGTGACCCTATTTAATCCCCTGTAATCAATGCATAATCTTTTGCCTCCATCTTTCTTCTCAGTCAAAAGTACGGGTGCACCCCAAGGAGAAGTACTTGGTCTAATGAAACCTTTAGCCTCC
This sequence comes from Dracaena cambodiana, assembly GCA_036321105.1. Lineage (NCBI taxonomy): Eukaryota > Viridiplantae > Streptophyta > Magnoliopsida > Asparagales > Asparagaceae > Dracaena > Dracaena cambodiana. The sequence goes on along the minus strand of JAYEPQ010000001.1, from coordinate 17,146,630 downwards.
AACTCGTCTAATTGTACCTTCACATCTTTTAGCTCTACTGGCCCCATTCGATAGGGTGCTTGAGAAATTGGTGTAGTGCCAGAAAGAAGCTCAATAGCGAACTCCACTGCTCTGTCTGGTGGTAATCCTGAGAAATCCTCAAAGATATCCAAAAACTCTGACACCACTGGGATATCAGCTTGACACCACTGGGATATCAGCTGGTATGGCATCCATTTAGACTATTACTCCTCCCGTAGGTTAGCTCTAAATTCTACAGGTTTTTTGGTACTGTTGCCCCTTATGAACTTGAACTCCGGGTGATTCGGTATCTTGAAGACAATGCTTCTCCTCCGACAATCAATAATTGCATGAAAGGTACTTAACCAATCCATTCCCAATATCACATCAAATCGGTGAGTATCGATAATTAGGAAATTATCATAAAATTTCCTTTTACAAATTACTACAGGACACAATCTACACATTTGAGTAGAAACAATATCCCCGTTGCCTGAGTTTTTGGGTTCTTGAGAATTCTTGAAAGAGTGAAGAAGAAGACGAGTGAAGGCCCTATTTAAATTAAAAAACCCACCCCATGGTATTCGGCATGAAGATCGGAGCAGTTTTTAGCAGAATGCAAGGCTATTAGCTCTGCGTGTTAAATTGCAAACACAAGGATAATATGATGATTAACTCCATGTTCATGTGCATCAAACTAGAAATCCAAAGTGTTTCAAAATGTCCTAAGTCATAAGCCATTTTAAAAATTTTGGAAGGGGTCCTGTTGGTGGTAAAAAATTCCAAAATCAGTGAAAAAGGAAAGATTTCACGCAGGATGCAGAGCTAACTCTGTAGCTCCGCGTCTGGCTATAAATAGCTTCATGTTGAGTAAAATGCGAGGCTAAGCCCATAGCTCCGCATTCTGAGTAATTAACTCCGCGTGAGCCGATAATCAGTATTCTAAATTGATTGTGATTGAGATTTGGGATTATACAATACCCAAATTGAGTCCAATCAGAACCCAAAAATTAAGAGATTTAAACCAAAACTAAGATATTTGATTAGAATCCTTGATAAATATAAACACTTTCCAATTCTATTTTATTGGAAACTCTTATATAACTCAAAGCTATAAATAACCTCTAGAGGTAACTTTTGAGGGATCTTTTGATTGTTTTGAAGTTTAAATTATGCGCAAGAGCCTTGAATTTAAAGAGATCAGCAGAGAGAGATCCAGGGCCGGCCATCATCTTCTTCAAGAAGAAGATTTTCTCATCAGATCGTCGAAATATACTACTAGATAAAACCCATCACATTTTATTGTAACAGAGAGCAATAAATTATAAATCATCTCATTTGTTTTTCTATTGTTCATCTTTCATTGTAATCAAATTATTCAATGGAAGGAAGCATGCAACGAACACCTGGTGTTTAAATTTCAAAGGAGTAACTCAAACTTTTCTGGATTGATCATCAATAAATATAATAAAATAAAATACACTACCTAAAATTCAATCACTTATACTACATACATCAGTATGGAATAAATCAAGATATTTTTTTTAGATTGAGGAAAACTATGAAATGCATATTTATGTTCCTACAGTCAATAAAGCTTTAGAAACGTACCATTCATATCTAAAAGAACATTCTTCTTAATGAGAATTGTAAGCCACTTCTTACTCATATGACCAAGCCTCTTATGCCAAAGCTCAATAAAGTATGACTGAATAATATTCATCTCTCTTTTACCGAGCTTTACTTACATCACATACAATGTGTTTGGCTTCTTTCTACTGGCTATCATGAGAGAACCCTTGGTGAGCTTCCACTTATCTTCACTAAATTGATTACTGAAACCTTCATCAACAAGTTATCAGTAGAGATCAAATTAAGTCGAATGTCAGGAACATGTCTGATGTCTCTGAGGACCAACCTATAACTAGTACTAGTTTCCAAATAAATATCTTACATTCCTATAATCTTGGATGCACCATTATTTCCCATCCTTATATAAACAAAGTCACTGCTAATGTATGTTGTGAAGAAATATGCACGAGAGGCAACATGGTATAAAACATCCGAATCAATAATCCAACTACTATCCATGCATACAATATTAACATAAGTTTCATCATACACAATGACTATATCAATATCAGCTGCAACTGCAATGTCTCTTTCTCTTCTTTTTTTGCCATTGTTATTTTTCTGCTCCCATTTGAACTATTTGCATTCTCTTTTCCAATATCAAAATTTCTTTCAATGATAACATTACTTATATTTTCTGGAATGTGATTTCCTCCAGAGCAATCTTTATTGAAGTTAGGACGGGAGTCATGACTCTAGCTTCATCCTTATCTTTCTTTTCTCTCAAAAATAAGTATATCACTATCAAAAGAAGTCACACCTGATTATTTTCTTTTGGCTTCTTCATTCAACAGACCATTTTGACCATATCCATAGTTAACTATCCATTCGGTACCAAATTACTTAGTGATACAATTAGAGTGTCCCAACTATCAGGCAAAAAATTGAACAATAATAATATTTAGAGCTCCTCATCAAGAATTATTTTTATAGTAATTAACTGGTTCATCAAGTCCAGAAAATCACTGAAATGCTCTGTATATTCTTTCCATCTCATTATTGTAGATTTACAAGTCATCTTATTAAAGAAGCTTTATTCTACACAGTCAGCCTTTCATTCATAAATTGTAATTTTTTTCACAAGACATCAGCTCTATATTATTGGGAGACAATTTGATTAACCCACTATTTGATATAAACAAACAGTTTTTTTTATGAATCACATCCCATTTTCTATTGGTTTTATTAGCTGGCCTAGCATCGTCACCTTGAATGGGCTCATGCAAATTTTTGCAATATAAAATATCTTCCATTTCTAGGCTTCTAAATTGAATAATTAAAGAAATTCAATTTTATCATATCGGCTCCCGTTTCTTCCTATAATCTATTTTAAATTTTTAACCAAGCAATCAAGGTTACGATACCAATTGCTGGGATTGATAAAATGGGATTAGTTTGAACAAACTACTGAGATTAGTAGCTAATAACAGCCACATGATGTAATAATTAACAAATCAATAGATAATGCAAACACACGGAATTTATATGGAAAATCCTTGTGGGAAAACCACGGATGGTACTTGCCTTCTTCTACTATATGAAAATAATGGGATATACAATTCTACACTCTCTAGGATCACAATATCAAGGGATCAATTCTAAGCTAAACAAGCATCACCTTTGAGGTGGATTTTGAGAAACATATTAAAAAGAGTAAAGGATGGATCACACCTAATACAGAAACCGAAATTATAATCTAAACTATTGGATGCATAGATCTCATTGTCAAGAACACACTCCTGAAATTTGCGCCAAATCGGACCACTGATGATTGCCCGATCAACAAACAAACAATAGCCTCTTCTCCTTCTCTCAACCTCTGCTCTCTGTGCTTTTGTTTCTTGCCTATGAGCTGAAATGCCATCTACACTTTCAATCCAAGATAAGGTCATATCCCTCCATAGACTAGGGAAGAGAAAGGTATCTAAACCATATGGATTTGGTTAACAAAGGCAGTTGCCTCTTTATGAGGCTGCCCCACCCTAGTAAACAGTGTCATGATTGTTGTTTTGTTAATAAGTAATTACACAATAAGATAGTTATGTTTATAAACTAAAAATAACTTCATTGCTTCTTTTAAAAATTTACACTAGATAATAAGCTTTTACATGAAAGCCTCCTGACAGACGTTAGAAAAGAACGAAGCTTACAACTTCTTGGAGAAAGAAACTTATTGAATCATAAATCTATTTATCATTATAAACTACTTGTAATTATGTGTACTACTAATACTAAGTTATTATTGTGTCTCAATGAATCTCTATAAGTTTACGTTCATGTTAGGGTGACTGATGATAAAAACTATTCATTTACTTTGTCAACTTATTGAGCGATTTCAAATGAGAAATGAGATTTTCATATGAATTGTATTGATTTAGAAAAAAAAAACCTATGATAAGATACTATGTGAGCTGCTTTGTTGGTTATTGATGAAGAAGGGATTCTTCATCAAGTATAACGGCATAATTAAAAACATGCATGATAGAGTAGTGGCAAATATTAGAACTTATAGTGGCCTAACAAGTGATTTTTTTCAATCATAATTGGATTACATTAAGAATCTACATTGAGTCCATTTTTATTTGTTTAGTGATGGATGAGTGTAGAACGAGAAAAATTATCTCCGCACAAATCCAAACTCAAAATTCAAAGTCCAAAATCAAAATCCAAATCCAAATAAAAAAAAGTTTCGAACTAGCCAAAGCCAGCCTCGCGGTCGCGAGGCTGGCTAGCGGCCGCGGGGCTCGCCAGGCTAGCCTCGGGCGCCCGCTCAGTCTCTCGTTTCGAGTAGTAATCTCCGCCGTGTGCACACAATAATATTTTGGCTCTATCTTCGACTATTTTGCAATTTCTAATCTTATCCAAATTTTAATCAGAATCAAATTAATTTTTAGATGCAGAATTCAAAATTAATTTCTATTTGAGTTTGATAATTCTGTAAATTTTAATTAAACTCTGATTGATTTTTGGGTGCAGGATTCTAGTTTAATTTTGTTTGAGTTTGATAATTCTACAAATTCTAATTTGTGTTTAACTGATTTTGGGTGTAGAAATAGAACACGATACAATGAATCTGGAGCAAGCCAAATGAAAAGAAAATTTGAATATCTCTTTAAGATTACAAAAAAATCTCAATTCAATCTACAAGGAAATCAGATCTCGATTCTCTCTACAAAGAAACCTCTTCAACAATTTGGGGGCCTATAAATACCCCTCAAGAGAACTCAAAAATGACTTTTTTGGCAATTCAAGTTACATGCGAGAGCCTTGAAGTCTTGAGACTATAGAGAAAAAAGACCTTTGACTAGATCTCTCTCCCGCGCAAGAGTTCGAGCTTTCTCTAAGATCAGAAGAGAAGACGAACGAGCTCAAGAAATCTCCATCAGCTCCAACCATCAATGTCGGATCGTCAATGAGGAAATGACCAATTCTCATAATTGCCTCGATCCCACAATCTTCTGATTAAAAAGAGAGCGACGTGTTTTATAAGTCCTCTCTGTCTGTTTCTTTGTATTTCTTTTCATTGTACTAAAAAAAGAGAAATCTTTATAATCTGTAATTTTTCTTTATCAATGGCAATGGAAAGATCCCAAGTTTTCTCTGAAAACAGACTAGCGACTACAGTGGGAGAAATTTCCTATACTAAAGAGGAGATGGAGGTCCAATCTGATGTCAACAAAATTGGAGAGACGATGGAGAAGTTAGTGATCTTGGTCGAGGTCGGCCCAAAATGTTCAAAATCACAAAAAGATGATCTGATAGTTCTGGATGGCAATGAGAATTTGATTCATCAAAAACCACTTGGAATTTCAAACTCTGGTCCATCAAAATAAACTGTTTCCCTCTTAATATTCAGGGAGCTCACTGCATATAACGCCAAAAGAGAACCTATCACGGCGCAAAGATGCTCCCAAATTTGTAACCAGAATCAGACAGCACATCGTAAGGCACTCGAAGCCCGTTTTGCTTGCCAGACTCTAAATCACCTAGCATAAAGCAAGAAGAATGCTAGGCTCAAAATTAGCCTAGCATGAAGCAAGAAGGATTCCACGCTCAAGGCCATCCTAGTGGTCCCCAGCTCAGCCTAGCAGACCTCAGTCTTGCCAACCTAGCGGTCGTCAGCCTGGAAAAGAACAATTTGGCAAAAATCAGTCTAGCAGTGCTCAGCCTAGTGGACCTCTGCCTAGCGGTCATCAACCTGGCAAAAGACAACTTGGTAACAATCAGCCTAGCAGTCCTCAGCCTAACGAACCTTAGCCTAGCGGTCATCAGCCTGGCATAAGATAACTTGGCAAAAATTAGTCTAGCGGCTATCAGCCTAGTAGATCACAGCCTAGCGATCATCAGTCGGGAAAAATACAACTTGGTAAAAATTAGCCTGGCGGCCCTCAGCCTAGCGGACCTCAGCTTAGCGGACGTCAGCCTAGCGGATCTCAACCTAGCGGACCTTAGCCTAGCAGTCCTCAGCCTAGCGGTCCTCAACCTAGTAGATCTCAGCATGGCCAGCTTAACGGTCTCAGCCTAGGGGACCTCACCATGGCCAACCTAACAGTCCTCAGCCTAGCGGTCATCAGCCTGGCCAGTCTAGAGGTCCTCAGCCTCATCAGCTTGGCACAAGTAAACTTATAAACCAAACTAATTCTAAACCAGTACGCGAAGCTAGTTTAACTAAGCCAACATGCTAGGCTAGACAACATGCCAGGCTCGTCCAGCACACGGGGATCATCTAGTGTGCAAGGCAAAAGTTAAGCCTCAGCCTCACGTAAGCACAGAAGAATGCAAGGCTACCCAACATTTTCGTACAAGACATTTCAAAACTAATGCTGGGCATAGAATCAATCTGGGGGTTAACAAAAATAACTTCCATAATTTCTTAAAGCTATATGTCTGGACAAATAGACCTCACTCAGGAAGCTGGCTCCGTCTCCAAAAGATGATTATATTAGCACCGCATGAAGAAACTTCGGATTTGCAGAGATATCCCACAAGTAAAAGAAGGGTGACACGACCCCATCAGTCCTTCTATTGTGAGGAGTTGATTGTGGCAGTTTTGACTCACAGTCGCTGTCAAGCCCCAAGAACATTTGCATTTAACCGGTTGTCAACATCAGAGTCCAATATCCCAGAAAAAAGACGGCTGCAAAAACAAAACTCTGACTCAAATCAAAACTTGTCCACTTTCACATCGAATGTGGTGAATAAGGGCAGGAAACCAGTCGTCAAAAGGTATGCCTCTGATACGGAAGTAGAGGAAACCTATCCTCACACCCGCCTCAAGTCAGACGTGACAGCTCCTCGCGGTTACGAAAGATTGGCAGGGGGTTCTGATGAGGAATATGGTGAGTTAAGCGATCATTCGGCCATAGCAACGTCGCAATCGCATCCTTCATCTTGGTCTGGGAGAAGGACAGTTCATATAGTCGAACGGTCAGTCGAAATGAGTCAAAAGATTGAGGCGCAAGAACACCTCATCCAAGACCTCAAAACAATTATTGCAAAGGTCTTGGAGAACACTCAAAAGAACACAGAAGATGGAACAGGGAGTTCTTCCTCTTCTGATAAGACCAAGAAGGATGAGACCAAATCCAACCCAGATGCCAAGGGAAAAGACAGTGAGAGAGAATATTCGATTGATCTTCATGCCAATAAATTGGAGAAGCTTCAAAGTCAAATAGAAACATGAATGCACCGGAAAGGATTACAGGAGACGGGGGTTACGAAACCCTACCCAATAGAATGGGTTTCTGCACCATTTTTGGCAAAATATAAACCGCTCAAGCTAGAGTCATATGATAAGAAGGGATCTCTGAACCAACATATGTACTATTTTCTTTTGCAGACCGGCCATCTCATGGGTAATGACCCAGTGATAACGAAAATTTTTGCAAGTATCCTACGAGGGCCTGTATTCACTTAGTTTATGCAGTTGCCCTCGAGAACCATCAATGCCTGGTCTGACGTGGAGAGGAAGTTCCTAGCCTGTTTCTTTGAAGACGATACCGAAGTATATATCCACTCTCTTCTAGCAAACAAGCGAAAAGAATACAAGATGGTTAAAAACTTCATTGAGCATTTTTGCAAAATGTCAGTGCGATATCCGCATGGCATGTCACAGGAAACATTGGTGGAGACTTGCAGATACAATCTTCAGACCAGAATATTGTTCAAAATGGGAGTAATAGAGTCCAAAACCTAGAAGGATCTAGTCAAATATGGGTAGAGAGCGGAGGACATAATCCAACGTATCAATGAATACCATGTCCAAAGAAGGATGACCATGAATCAGTCACAACCATAATTATCCCAGCCTAAGTGAAAGGAGGCAATGACCACCAAACCTGCTGTAAACAAAAAACCACAAAATAAACGAGATTCTTCTAGATCGCAACAGATATATAATTTTAAAGATGAACAAGCAGTCACATTGTTCCACAAAAAAGGGGATGCTCAGGTTACTTAAAAATCAGAAGTTAGAGGAAAATGAAAAAACAGATTATTCCATGTATTGCCTCTACCATTAAAATATTGGGCACCCGACCAAGGATTGTTATGATCTGAAAGATAAAATTCAGGCACTCATTAATGAAAATGTGATCCAGTTGAGACCTGAATAGAAGAAGGAGTCCATAAACGTAATTCGAAAATTTTGATGGCAAAATGCCCGTCCAAAAAATTCAAAAAACAAAAAAAAATGAAAAGAAGTGAAAAAAACAGAAAAAGAAAAAGCAAAAAAACATACGAATTTTTGTTGCTCAATGCCACCAAGACAACGGGAAGAGAGTAAAACTCTCGCCAACCCAATCATACTAAGTGTAAGAGTATGAAATCCAAATAGCCCAAAGTAAGAATGTGAGGTTATGTCCGCGTATAACGTGAGGCTAAGCCAGCGTAACATCATCTAAGGCATAAAGCGAACTCGATACTAAACCAGCATAAAGTCATCCAGACGCAACGCTACATCGAGACTAAACCAGCATACATGGTTATACTAATGCGCGAGGCTAACCTAGCGCACAGATCTCATCCAGAATATAAAAGTGAACAGAAATATGAGGCCATCTGAAATGCGAGGGTAACACATACGAGAGGCCATCTAGCAAACAGTATGATTTTAATTACTGGAAGAGATACAGAATACAAGAAAAATTTGCAATCAGGTGTAAAACTTTCAATACACAAAGATAAGCTAGCGTGCGACGGACACAGTGCACAAGGCAGATCCAAAGCTTGAAAAAGTTTAAAATGCGAAACTAACTATCAGTCTTGCTTAAACTTCAAAGAAAAAGAAGGCGGTCAATTGAATTACGATGACTATTCAAATGTAACCCACACAGGGGGTGGGACCCACACCAATAAACTTTATATACAATGCAAAGCAAATTTCGCATATAATGCGATGTCAAGCCAGCATAAAGTCATCAAAACGCTAGGCTATGCTTACAACCAAGATGTGAAGCTAATCCTCAGCCTTGCGTAGGAAATTCAGAGTATGAGGCTAACTCTCTGTCCCACACAGACTTTAAGAAACGGAAGGACGAGGACTGGTCAAAGACTTAAGACACCAGGACAACCAGCAGCGTTGCATAATATCTGATAAAGAAGAAGGTGATCAAATTGAAGACTCATCGTAACCAATCAAATGAGGCCCACACAGGGGGTGGGACCGGCATCCAGTAAACCTTAAGGTTAAGCCCACATAAAGAGATCAATACGCGAGGCTAATCTCATGTAAAGTAACTCAAGCACAATGCTATACTTGCATGGAGTGTGAAGTTATACTCACAACTAAATGTGAATCTAAGTTAGTGTGCAAGGCTAAGTCAGCATATAAATCAAACTCAGTGTGTAAGGCTAAACCAGCACACAAGTCCAACCCCGCGTATAACACGAAGTTATAATAGCTCGGTCACAAGGCTATGCCAACTTAAAATGCGAGGCTAAGCCCGCGGATATAGGGATAACCTTGCATCCTGAACAAGCAATAACAAATTGAGTTGTATCAAGTGTGCATCTCGAGAGCATTTAACAAGAATGTTAAACGAATAACTTTCAAAGAAGGAGACTTGATCTTACCTATTAAAAGACCAATGATCATGACTCACAAGACTAAGGAGAAATTCGAACCCAAGTGGGAAAAACTTTTTGTAGTAGAAACCGTCTACTCAAACGGAGCCGTCTGATCAATCAAGACGGCGATAGAATGATGATACCTATCAACAGTAAATTCTTGAAGAAATATTACATCTAGCCACCTTCAAAAAAAAGAGCGAGAAATCAACCGCCAAGAAGCAACAAGAAGAGAAATCAAAAATTTCTCGCCAACCCTATTTTACTGGGGGTATCAATAAACCCATAGCCATTAAGCCAAAGGAAAGAAGGAACATTTAGTATCTAAGTCCAAACAAAACCTTCGACAACTCATCATGCTGAAGGAAATAGCATAGCTAGCCCAACACAAATGGCAATTGATAAAGACATATCAAATCCGTTAATAACTGGGGGTTTGCTAAAAATTCCACGACTGTATCAAGTTAAGCTCTTATCTCTGACAGCGAGATTCGAACCATCTCTTCTCAAAACAACCAAATCTATTACTGTTGGTAGTGAAAACTTCTAAGTAAAAGGAATTTTCCACAACAGAACGCGGAGCTAACTCTGTAGCTCCGCGTGTGGCTATTTTAGCCTCACGTTTGAGCAAAATGGGAAGCTAATTGATAACTTTGCATTCTGATGCGATTAAGCTCCGCGTGAGCAGATTCTTAAGAATTTTAAAAATGATTATGATTGAGATTTGGGCTTATCCAAATACCCAAATTGAGTCTAATTAGAATTCTAAATCAAGAGATTTAAATCAAAACTAAGATATTTGATTAGAATCCTTGATGAATACAAATTCTATTTAAATAGAAACTCTCATATTGACCTAAGACTATAAATACCCTCTTGAGGAAGCCTTTGAGGATCTTTTTTTTAAGCATAAAAGAAGTTCAAGTTACGTGTGAGAGCCTTGAACCCATCAAGATCAGCAGAGAAGATCAAAAGTCGGCCGTCATCTTCGTCAAGCAAGAAGATCGTCGACGTCAGATAGTCCAAAGGAGCTACTAGATAGATCCCATCGCTGCGAGAACCCACTATTTTGTAAAAGAGAGCGATAGATTATAAATTCTCTTGTTTGTTCTTTTCTTATTCACTTTCATTGTAATCTAAGTTGTATTCAATGGAAGGAATCAAAATTTTACCGAATAAGAGATCGTATTCACTGGCGACCACAGTGGGAGAAGTCTCTTTTACCGAATAAGAGATCGTGGCGCAATCTAACGTCGAGAGGATCAGATCCGACGTGAACATGCTAGTCATAGAGATCGACCAGCAAAAGTATGAGGAGTATCTCTCCTCTGAGTCAGCTAACCTGACCGAAACGCAGCGCTATCGTCGCGTGCGCTCCAATACCCGTAAATCGGGTAATCGGGAATTCACCGTTAATCAGGGACCCTTGGAGACCGCAGCCATGGAGCCATCATTTGGGCAGGAAACCCTAGCAGAGGATGGCCTCTCTACTGCCAAAAAAGGCTCGGGAACTGGATTGACCAGAACCCAACTCCGAAATAGAAATCGGAGAGCTAGGCGAAAGGCCCTCAAAGCCCGCGTTAAACGCGAGGCTAATCAGGCAGCAGAATGCGAGGATATAGTACCTCGCGAACTGGCTTGCGTTAATCTCAAGACCAGTCAATATCGCATTAAATGCGAAGCTGCAACTTGCATTAATCGCAAGGACAAGCCAGCGTGTTATTCTCCATGCGAGCCTATTTTATCTGGACTTAAAACCAGAAAAGCTTGCATTAATCACGAGGGTAAAATACTGACAGAGCCAGCGTGTGATGGTGAATCTCCACGCGAAGCTAAGACTGAGCCTAGCATTAAACACGAAGCTAGTAAGACTTGCGTTAATCACAAGTTTTCCGATACTCGCGTAAACTGCGAGGATAAACTTCCATTAAAGCCAGCATGTGATGGAGAGTCTCCACGCGAGGCTAAAATCGAGCTCAGCATTAATCGCAATGACGGTGAAACTTGCGTTAATCGCAAAACTCCTTACCTTCGTTTAAATCGCAAAGATGATTGGCAGACTTACGTTAATCACAAGAATCGCATTAAACACGAGGTTATGACTTGCGTCAATCGCAAAATTAAGCCAGCGTGCAAGAATCTTCTTCCACACGATACTAATATTTCAGAAGTTAAACTTCTGCAGAAGCGCCAAGCCAGTGTAAAACGGGAGGCTAGCGTATCAAAATGCGAAGCTAATTTTCAGCTCCGCGTATCAAAACGCGCAGCTAGTTCTCAGCTCTGCGTGTCAAAACGCGAAGCTACTTCTTAGCTCCGCGTGTCAAAACGCGAAACTACTGCTTAGCTCTGCGTAAATCAACCTGAATATAAAATCAGGATTAATAATTGTCCTATTAGACCAGAACTTGACACTAATGATTCTAAGAAACTTCAGTGGGACCCTGTGCCCTCTCAACAGCTGAGTGGGCCCCACAATTCCGCATTCAAGGCCACTGACGTCAGAGAATACCTAACCAAGAAAAGAAGCATAATTCAACTTCTGTCTGATTCTACTTGTCATTGTGAGCAGCTTATGACAGCAGTATCTGCTGTAATGATAGTTGTTGCTGTAGTAAGAACAGGGTATCAGTTTTCGACCGACTAACTGAATCAGACAAAAACCCTGCCAAGAAGACGAAAACTACTCCCCGAGAAAAAGAATAGAGAATCGGAACTTCCAACATGGTGGGAAAGGGGAAGAAAATCATAGGAAGGAATAATGATTCAGAATCAAGTGATGAAGAAACTCATCATTTTACCCAACTTAAGTCAGGCGCTGTCCCAATTATAAAAAACTTGTAAAAGGTTCTTATAATGACAACAGTGACAATTCGGCCATAGCTTTTCCTCGTTCTTCGGTGTCATCTAAATTGCATAAATCAGCATTACAAATGGTGGACAAATCTAACGATATTGATCAAAGATTGGAAGCCCAAGAACAAATGATCTGAGATCAACAAAAAACGATCGAGAATCTCAAAACGATGCTTTTAAAGGTGGTCGAAAACACCCAAAAAAAAGTCGAAGATAAGGTCAAAAGTTCTTCAGAATCATCATCAAAGAAAGAAAAGAAAAAGACAAATGAAGAAGATAAAGAAGAAAAGGCTTACTCGGCACATAAGGATGAAGATAAATATTCTTTCCATGATCCTCATGAAGAGAAAATTGAGAGGTTACAGAACCAACTTGATGCCTTGATGCACAAGAAGGGACTGAAGGAATCAGGGGTCTTAAGACCGTACCCACCTGAATGGGATCTGGTACCATACCCTGAAAATTACAAACCGCTCAAGTTGGAGCCATACGACGGGAAAGGATCTCCCAGTCAGCATATCTACTACTTCTTATCCCAAGCAGGGCATTTAATGTGCAATGACCCAGTAATGGCTAAGATATTTGCAAGTACATTGCGTGGGCCTGCCTTCACATGGTTTATGCAGTTGCCCCCAGGTACTATCAATACCTAGTATGACGTTGAGAAACAATATCTCGCACATTTCTTTGAGGATGATACCGAAATATCGGTTCATTCCCTCCTTGCAACAAAACAAGGGAAATAAGAAACGGTGAAGGATTTTATAGAAAGGTTCCGGGAGAAGTCCGTGCACTGCAAACACGGAATGATCCAGGAAACTCTGGTGGAAACGTGACGGCATAATCTCAAGACCAACGTGCTCTTAAAAATGGGAGCCGTAGAGTCTAAGACTTGGAAGGATTTACTTAAACAGGGAGAACAAGCCGAAGACTTGATCCGCCGAGTTGAAGAATCCCGTGGAACAAGGAATCTTGGAAACAATAGGCCGCACACGCAAAACAACACTAAGAGCAAGGGAAAAGTAGCAATGGCGTCAGATGCCGCTCCACAAAAGACAAATTCTCCAAGCCCGAAGCCTCAAAATCAGAGAGGCGCGAGACAGAATAGGCCCCAACAAGAGAGGACCTACACCTTTAAGGCAGAACAGACGCCTACACTCTTTCATCTGCTCCTTAGGAAGGGAATGTTGAAACTTCCAAAAAATAGAAAACCGGAGGACGCTGGTAAAACCAACGACCACAACTATTGTCTCTACCATAGGAATGTTGGACACCCTTCTAAGGACTGTTACCCTCTAAAGAACAGGATCCAAGTATTGATAGAAGCTAGAGTCTTAACACTGAAAGATAAACAGAAAAAGGTTACTGCTAATATGGCAACCCTGGTAGTAGGAACCCATGAATTCCATGCAAGAGTAACTCCGGTAGCAGAAGGGAAACTGGTCATGAAAAATCATGACCCACATAAAAGAGCACAGAAAGGACTTGTCCCTGTAGCTACACAAAGAGGAGAAGTTATGTGGGTCCACCCTGATCTAATACAGGATGAACAATGGGCCACCTCAAGTAGCCAGAGGAGAAAGCGATTTAGTAATACTATTTCAGCAAAGATAAAAGAAGAGTACCTAATTGCAGGAGCACTCACAGACTCTGAAGAGGAGGCCAAAACTATGGCCACTCATCAAGACGGGGCAGGTCCTTCCGGCACTAGATCTGGTAAAGCCTACCTCAAAGACTATACCAGAGTAGACCCAAAAATTATATATGGGGAACTCGCAAAACCCACGATGCAAAAAGGGCTTCGTTTCCAGAAAAATCCTGGGAAAGATGAAGAGGTCAAGGATGCTCCATTTAACTTTGACATAATAGCTCAGCTGGCAAATATCCCAACTCGAGTCACGCTTTACGAGTTGCTATGATTATCAAAATCAACTCGCGAAGTATTAAGAGAGGTTTTGGCAGACTCGGAGTCGTTCTTGGCATAGATTATCGAGCTAGCCGATGAAGAACAGGATTCCTGCCCCCGCTGTCATCAAGTAAGGAGGTAGGTCCCACAGATTACATTTTCTCCTGAGGACATGCAGGTGAGGAATATAAAGCATAATAGGCCTTTATATTTCACCGGATATGTCAGATCCACAAAGGTGGAGCGTATTCAAATCGATCCGGGGTCTTCACTAAGTGTCATTCCCAGAAAATTGATGCAGCTATTGGGGATCTCTCCCCATCGTTTGACAACAACAAATACTATGATATACGAGTTTAACGCTAATGATAGCTGTCCCCTCAGGAAAATCCGACTTCGATGTCAAATCGAAGATCTGAGGATGGAAGTTACATGCTACGTTATAGATGCAGACACGTATTATAACATCATACTAGGGCGACCATGGATCCATACTTATATGATAGTCCCATCAACCCTCCATCAATGTATGAAGTACTGTGATGAATAAGGAGAAGTCCGGACTCTTGTTGCAGATAAGCAGCCATTCAAAGGGCTAGAAAACTACTTCACTGATGCTATGCTCTACAAGCCAGCCTATGAAGTCTCCAATAACAACGGCAAAGAACCTCGAGAACCTAATGACAGTGGAAATGAGGTGGATACTGAATACGAATTTCCAAAAAAGGATGATGAAGGTGGCTATGAGGTAAACCCTCGCATAAATATTAATGTCAATTTGATAATAATGTAACTGATGTAGAAGAGGATGAGTGGATTATTAATGAAAATATAAAATTAGTCTATGAGCCTGCTGTCGCTACAGAGTCTGAACCTTCTTGTACTTCCACCGCGGTGGATGACATGTACTTCCACCGAGGTGGATGACATGTCCGAACTTGAAGCTCTGGCAGCATATCATTTGCCGGTCAGGTCATCCCTCATCTCTCGCCCTAAAATAACAAAAGGGCGAGATCATTTCTTCGAAGTACCTCCGCGACATGTATCGCAAAAACCAATTGTCTTCGGTAAAGTAATCACGTCACCCAACCAAAGACAAAGTAGTGAAAGTGATGAACAAACATCACCACAATTTCACTTATACGAGCAGAAATCCCGGCGAATAATGGAAAAGATGGGTTATAATTTTACCCAAAAACCGGGATTAAAGTTTGGAAAAGGGCGACGAAATCTCATACCCTCGTTCAGACCAAGAGGGAAGAGCCCAGATTAACATCAGAAAACTCGAAGGGGGTGGGGCTATGTATCTACTCCTTCCTCACCGCCATACAAATATGCAGAGAGCTCTTCGGTCGATGAAGATTTATATCCGCGTGATCATGATTCGGATCTAAGTACTGGCGCCTGGTTTCAATCTCTAACAGCGAATATGGTTTCAGCCGCACCAGAAAGAGACGAGGAAAAAATTGATATTCAAGATGATTCCTGGGCTAAACACATGGATACTCTCTGGATGTCCATTTCGAACAGCGTGATCCGCCCACAGAAGATAAGCTAGTACAAATTAGCATGGGAATGAAAGAGAATCCAAAGCCCATTTTTATAAGCGACACGCTAACTTCTTTTGAAAAGGAGGAACTTATATCCCTAATTAGGGAATATATAGATGTGTTCACATGGAGTTATGAAGATATGCCAGGACTTGATCCTCAGATTGCCACACACTGGTTAAATATTAAAGAAGACGCCAAGCCAGTTAAACAGCAGCAAAGGCGTTTTCGACCAGAATTGATGGAGGCGATAGTTGCTGAAGTTAACAAACTCAAAAAATCAGGATTTATCTGTGAAGAGCAACATCCTGATTAGATGGCTAATATAGTGTTGGTTCGTAAGAAGAACGGCAAGATCCAGATATGCATCGATTTTCGGGATCTAAATGTTGCATGCCCTAAGGATGAGTTCCTACTCCCGATTACCAATGTAATGATGGACAACACCTGCGGTTACGAGAGGATGTCCATTATGGATGGCTTCTCAGGCTACAATCAGATCAAAATGCACCCGGATGATAAAAAGCATACGGCTTTCAGAACGCCGCTGGGACTGTACTGTTACACAGTAATGCCCTTTGGGTTGAAGCACGCTGGTGCCATTTATCAACGTGTAATGAGCATAATATTCAAAGAACATCTGCGCAAAATGGTAGAGTGTTACGTAGATGATTTGGCGGTTAAGAGCAAAAGCAAAGAGGACCATCTTCAAGATCTGAGAATAGTCTTCGATCTTATGCGAAGACATCACTTGAAGATGAATCCCGCCAAATCCTTCATGGGGGTGTCCAGTGGGAAATTCCTTGGATTCATAATTACTTCGGAAGGAATTTTCCTTGATCTTGAGAAGGTAAAAGCGATCAAAGAGTCCCCTCAACCTTAAAGAATTGAGGGGGTTACAAGGAAAATTGGCCTATATCCGGCGCTTTATCTCCAATCTATCAGGAAGATATCAGCCATTCTCCAGACTTATGAAAAAGGGGGTTTCCTTCATATGGGACAAGGCGTGTCAACAGGCATTTGATGACCTTAAAGAAAACCTCACGAAACCCCCGTTCTTATGGCACCTGTCCCTGGACAACCGTTCCTTATATATGTAAGGGCCTTGGATAATGCATTAGGAGCATTGCTTGCCCAGTATAATGAGCATGGTCAAGAACATGCCCTTTATTACCTGAGTAGAACAATGATCGAGGCCGAGCATCGGTATACCCCGATCGAAAAGGAATGTTTAGCCCTAGTGTTCGCCGTCCAAAAAATGTGGCTCTATCTTTCAGGGCAAACAATTCATATCATATCACGGGTCAATCCCTTGAAAATCCTGATGACAAAACCAGGATCTTTAAACGGCCAATTAGCGAAATGGGCATTACTGCTATCGCCATACGACATCCACTTCGTTCCTCAAAAAGCTATGAAGGGACAAGCGATCGCCGATTTCCTAGCGGACCATCCAATTTGGTCCAACTCTAAATCATCAGCAGATATCTCTAAACAGACGTCAGAAGTCAATGCAGCTAGTAAAGAACAACTATGGCAGATGTTCTTTGATAGTGCTGCCAGACGATTTGCTGCTGGAGTGGGGGTTGTACTGATCTCCCCACATAAACACATATTGCCTAACGGTTACTCATTAACAGAACCATGCACAAACAATGAGGCAGAATATAATGCGCTCATTATTGGTTTAAAAATGGCTCTGCAATTGGGCGTGAACTGTCTAGAGGCGTATGGAGACTCTAAGCTCATCGTCAATCAGATGACAAGCGAGTATAAAGTCAAACATGAAGCCCTCATCCCCTACCATCAACTAGCCATTGAGTTAGTAGGATATTTTGAACAATTTTATATTTATCACATATCTCAGAACGAGAATGTCTATGCGGATGCTCTTGCCGCATTAGCCGCGACATTGGCGATCCCGCCGGGCGCAGCTAAAAGTATAACTATTGGGAATAGAGAACTCCTCCATCCCGATACTGTCTTCCAAACCAGGGAAGTGTGCCAAGCAGGCCTAACTATAGAGCCCCGTGATTGGCGATTTTCGTTCGTGGATTATACCTTATATGGGATGCTGCCAGTGGATCCAAAGGAAGCTGCCTCGATAAAGAGGAAGGCTCAAAGATTTTATTATGATCATACGCTTCGGACTTTATATAGAAAATCGAATGACGGTCTCCTACTGCGCTGGATATCAAGAGCAAAGGCCGATGAAGTGCTGAAAGAAATGCATGATGGAATATGTGGAGATCATCAGTCTGGTCCAAAACTCGGGGACCGCATAAGAAGGTAGGATACTACTGGCTGAAGATGATTACCGATGCAATGGCAAACGCTAAACGGTGTCATGCATGTCAGGTACATGCTAATTTTATTCATCAACCCCCAGAATACTTGCACAATACTGTTGCTAGCTGGCCATTTGAAGCATGGGGAATGGATATTGTGGGGCCAATAACTCCCCTGTCATCTTGGGGATATCGGTTTATTCTCGCAATAACCGATTATTTTTCAAAATGGGCAGAAGCCGTGCCCATGAGAGAAGTAAAAACGATAGATGTAATTAAATTTATTAAGCATCATGTCATTTACCATTTTGGCATCCCCCGAAGAATCATTCATGATAACGGACCACAATTCATTAGCCAGGGGTTCTCGCAGTTTTGTGATAAGTTCAGAATCAAGGACATCGCTTCAACGCCATATAACCCCGTGGCAAACGGATTGGCCGAAGCCTTCAATAAGATGATTATCAAACTCCTTCGGAACTTCGTCTCCTCCAACAAACGAGACTGGGATGAAAAGTTAGGAGAGTGTTTGTGGGCTTATCGCACTACCGTTCGCACCCCCAACAAAGGCTACCCCTTTCTCCTTGGTCTATGGAAGCGAGGCCGTCTTGCCTCTCGAGGTCCAGATACCATCATTAAGAGTGACATTAGCCACAAAGATGACAACAGAAAAACACCATCAACAAAGGTTACAAGAACTAGAAACGCTCAATGAAAAGCGTCTCCAGGCTCAGCAACATATTGAGTTGTATCAAGCCTGAGTCTCGCAAGCCTTCAATAAGAATGTTAAGCAAAGAACTTTTAAATAAGGAGACTTGGTTCTAACTGTTAAAAGGCCAATAATTCTGACCCATAAGACTAAGAGTAAATTTGAACCTAAGTGGGAAGGACCGTTCATCGTGGAGACGGTATACTCTAGCGGAGCTTATCGCTTAATGAACCAGGATGGTGACAGAATGATGATGCCAATTAACGGTAAATTTTTTAAAAAGTATTATGCACAAAAAAGGGTATTATTTAATTATTTACTGTCATGTCAAGTTCGCATCCCTAGGAGTATAACAATCCACTTGTTCAAGTTACGCATTTGAGCACTTGAACTTCTTTATTAAACTAAAACATGTGCAATTAGGCGCCTCTGTCTAAGTCAATGATCTTGATCATTCTGGAGTAGGCAATTAAACGCTCTCACCAAACTATCAGTTTGCTCTATTAAAGAGCTTTTACCGTGGTTAATAATTAAAACCCGGTTGGTATCAGCAATCTAAGTTATGCAAATGAGCCTTGGATCGTTTTACCGAACCTATGAATTATTTCATGACAATTATTTGTTGAGCAAGAAGAATTTGTAGCCAACAGATAAAAGATTCAAAAGAATTATTTTTATTCATAGATCAAAAGAATAAAGGTACAAAAGAATAAAAAGAATTGTTGAGTCCTTTTTATTACAAAGAATAAATAATAAATAAAATTGAAGGGAGTTATGGCTCTCCCAAAAGCTTCAACTTATTTGTCGTCTCATCAATAACTCGACGACGAGTCTCCTCCACAGAGTGTTGAGCCTGCCGGCGTAAATCATTGTCATTTATTGCAAGTTGTTGGGCCAACCGCTGACAAGATTCCTCAATGGAACGGCTCCTTATTATGCCCTCCTGCTCAAGCTGTCCTTGTTGAAGGATCAGCTCTTCCCGCCTCCTAGCAGATTCCCTAGCCGAGACTTGCTGGCTTCTAAAATAGCCCGAGCTTTTGCAATAGTCTCTTTGGCCCTGAGAATGGGCGCTTGGCTCCCCTTAATCTCAAAACCACCATCTCCAGCCCCGTGAGAACTGACTCCTGGCTGGCTCGTAATTCTGCCAACTCCTGAGACCAGCCTTCCTCTTGGCACCTCAGCTCCTCTTGACGGGCCGTCATCTGATGAATATCATATATTGTATTTTTCCTCTCATACTTTATCTATTTTTGTATATAAATAAATGCTACTCGGGTATTTTTAGTGCCTTTTTCAGGTAATTCGATTCGTACAAGGAGATGGCAAGAAATCAATGTTGGAGTAGGAAATCAGAGTCCGAAAAGTTTCTAAAGTGAGAAAAACTACGAGACTACGATGTTACAGAGAAGAAAAGTCAAATAAAGTCAAGGAAATATAATGAACAAGACACGATACGCACGTGGAAGATTTAAATTAATTTACTCGAAATAAAACCACTATTTAGCGGTTTTAGCCGCCATTTAGCGGCCAACTGTGGGCCCCACATGCTAAATTTTCTTCCTTGGCTTCGATGTAATTTTTTGGTTTTCTAGTTCTGCTATAATTAGGATTTGATTTCCGAAACCTATATATTGGCCGTATCCTTGTATTCTAGGTTTTAAGCAGTACTTAATGTAAATTAGGATTTAGTTTGTACTCGTATTTCATTAATAAAATCAAGCTTTTGCTGAAGGGGTGGCGGCCACAATACCGTGCTCCAGAGGTAAGCCATTGCTTTCTAATCTTTATTTGCTTTTTAGATAGATTTAATTGCTTTCTAGTATAGATTTATTTGCTTTCTAGATTAGATTTTATTGCTTTCTAAAATCATGAGTAGCTAATTAGTCTAGCTCTAGGACGTAGATGAAACTAAGATCCACCATATAATTGCTTTCTAATGTCTTTCTTCTTGAATAAAAATAAATAAAGACATGATTTTTCTCTAAAAAGATTAAAATACAAGAACTCGAAGATTAAGACTTTGATAGGTTATACTTGAATTAGGTTTCTTGATAGCCTATGCTTAGTTAGGGTTTGGGGTTGTTGATTTTATCTTTTTCATTGAATTATCTAAAGATTTAGTTTGTTTTTATGAGAAGTAGTATCTTTGATGAGTTATACTTGCACACCACTTGATAGCTCATACTTAGGGCACTTTAAATAGAGATTAAACTAAAAAGATCAAATTTTTATGAAAGAAGAAGATAGTAGAAGTAAATACATGGTTGGAAACTAGTGGATTCTATATCCTAGGCTATTTAGATTAATCCAACTTCAACCTAGAATCCTTTGTTAATCCACTAGACTAAGGAAAGAGTAAGAATCGCAAAAACACCCTAGATCCCTGTGGGACGACCTGTACAGCGCTACACCAATACTGTGCGATTGCAGTAATTTATCACATCAAGTTTTTGGCGCCGTTGCCGGGGATCGACGGTGTTTTTCTTGCTTTTTCTAACGTTTTACGGCTTAACAGTGTGTGTTGAGTGTGTATAGATCTGGAACTTTGGATACAGGATATACAAAGTGAAGGAAAGAATTGTGGAAGTGCACTGCAAAAATCCGAGAGGTAACCTCCCAGATTTGGCCGCTAAATAGCGGTAAATACCGCTATTTAGCGGCAATATCTTTCCGTTTCTCCTCAAATTTTGTGTATTTCTGTATTTATCGTTCTTGATTCTACAAAAAAAATAAAAAAAATAATAAAAATCATATTTTAATTGTTTTTATTTTTTCTTTTCCATCTCTTTCCCTCTCCGCCTTCTTCAAAACAAACAAAAAAAAATTAAAAAAAAATGTTTCAAAATCAAACTGGTTGCAATCATTGTCGTGATCCATACCATAATTATTATCAGTGTCCATGGATAGGAAGTTCGCTAGGACTAGGTCATAATCTAATTCACAATACATATAATGAACCTACGAGCGCTTCTTATACACAAAATTACAATTATGAATGGATGAATAATTCTAATTTTGCATATAATCAAGAGCCATATCAAGAGAATCCTCCATCTGATCCTTTCTTTATGGGCTATTTATCTTCATGTTCTACATTCAATCATGAACAAGATATTCAATTGAACATGTTAGATGAAAAATTAAAAAGATTAGAAGCGAGATATGTATGTCATGAGAATCTACCTCCAACCACTTCATATCTGTCATCAAATATGTACATGGATTCATCATATCATTCTTCAAATTTCACTCATGATCTCGAGATGCAATCATTTGAGAAAAATAAGGAAAATTACGATCATGAGTCTGAGGAACGAAAATGTAGAATAGAGGAAGATATTGAAGTTTTGCTGAAATCATCATCTCAAAAATCATCCTCTAAAATTGAATCTTGTATGGAAGATCTTCTCAAAGCGATTTCTCAAGCTAAACTTTTTATAGATCAACCATCTAATAGTTTGAACGTATCTGACTCAAACGAGCAATCACTCCAGTCATCTTCTGAAGTAGATATGATTCAAAATGAATTAAATAGTTTTGTGCATGATGAGTCTATAATTCAACATTGTGATCAACCTATTTTAGACCATTGTGGCAATAATTATGAAGAAACCAGTGATAAAGAAAATATTTTGCTTGCTAGTGACACATTATCATTTGATTCTTTTGATGGAAATTGTGAAGAAATTTGTGAAGAAGAATTTTTATCCATTCATAATAACTTGACTAATGATAAGTCTACTAGTATGGCATTTTCTTTTGAGAATTTTGATGACAGGTTTGAAGAAAATTTGCATGACAAGCCCCTAACAATTGAGGAAAGGAAGGAACATCAAAAAGAAGAGATCATGGTACCTGATGACTTAAAAGAGCCCTCCAAAATTGAGCTAATGATTCCACAATACCAAAGTGAGTATGTTATTTCACACGTTGATAAAACCAAAATACTTACAAATATGAAAGATGCTCGTGGATGGAATACGAACGATGGTAAAGGTACGCTTTCCAACCTCAAAATTTTATTATTGAATAAAAAAAAGAAAAGTAGAAAAAAATTGAGAAAAATCAAAAATAAGATGGAGAGATTAAATGCAAAACTGACAAAAAGGCTAAGTTCATCCATATTAAAACATAAAAGGACACATTATGAGAGTGGAAAGCGATCAAGAGGTCGTAACCGTTTGAATTTTCTAATAAGTGTATAATATTTGTATAATAGTTTTCTTTTTTTTATTTTACCACCCTGGGTTTGTGTATGAGGGCATACACAAGTTTAGGTGTGGGGGAGTAGATTAGGAGATTTTTATTTTTTAGGATTTTTAGGATTTTATTTTTGTTTTTATGAATTTTTTTTTTAGATTTTTGGGTTTCTTTATTTTACACTTTGGTTAGTTTTTAGGGTAACTAACTGAAAAAAATTAAAAAAAAAAACTGAAAAGAAAAATAAATTAAAAAAAACTTATGTATTTTTATCAATAGATCAAACTACTTACAGATAAAGGAACAAATTTAGATTTGAAATTGGATAGGAGAGTAGATTGGATGATACACTTTGAATTTTATGAAAAAGATCAAAATCTAAAAAATAAATATTGCTAACAGTAGTTTTGAGGCAAATATACATCTATTTTTCACTTCACAATAGTTTATTAGATTAAGGACAAAGATGATAACGATTGAGTAAGTTTTCGCTCTCTAAACAAAAAAAAAAAGAGAAAAAAAGAAAAAAAAAGAAAAAAAGTGAGAATAAAATAATGGGGTGAGTCTAAGGCAATAGCATCAGAGTGATAAAATAATGGGGTGCGCCTGGTATTAAGGCAATAGCCTCAAGAGTGAAAAAAAGAGTATGATCTGAGTAATCGGGTACTTGTGCCTAAGTAAGTGTAAATATTCGCATGAAAGGTGAAATATTCTAAAAAAAAAAGAAAAAGAAAAACGAAAAGAGTATGAATCAAGTAATCGGGTATGTTGCGCCTAAGCAAGCGTGAATATTCGCATGAAAGGTGAAATATTCTTAAAAAAAAAAAAGAAAAAAAAAAGGAAAAAATTTGTTATGAGAGAGGAGATGAATCATGAGTTAGAGTTTGAGTCTAAGGCCGAAATAAACTATCACACGTGCACGTAGTTGTATAGGAGCCAATGAATTATCTGTTAGTAGGTATTGAAAAATAGGATTTAAATTTTTGATTAAAATGATAAGTGTATCTGATATGACGCTCGATTTGAAAATTGATAATCTAAATGCATTCTTGAGTTTGTATATTAGTGAGATTAATTGATGAAAATATCGTTAAAAAAAAAAGATTTTTCTTTCCTTTGTATAAAATTTCTATTTTTCTTGATTTTCGGTTATCCTTATTTTTCTTTTCTTTATTCCTTAATCGATTTTCTTCTTGAATTTTGTGGGTATATTCACTGCAAACCCTCACGAGACAACACTCGTCCACTAGGGTAACCTAGGGGTTTAAAGGCTTATTGCACGTGCTAAGTGCAATCGCGATTCCTGCGAAAGTGAGTTAGGATTTTTATTTTTCTTTTTAGATTTAGGTTTTGCTCGAGGACTAGCAAAAGATAGGTGTGGGGGTGTGATGAATATCATATATTGTATTTTTCCTCTCATACTTTATCTATTTTTGTATATAAATAAATGCTACTCGGGTATTTTTAGTGCCTTTTTCAAGTAATTCGATTCGTACAAGGAGATGGCAAGAAATCAATGTTGGAGTAGGAAATCAGAGTCCGAAAAGTTTCTAAAGTGAGAAAAACTACGAGACTACGATGTTACAGAGAAGAAAAGTCAAATAAAGTCAAGGAAATATAATGAACAAGACACAATACGCACGTGGAAGATTTAAATTAATTTACTCGAAATAAAACCGCTATTTAGCGGTTTTAGCCGCCATTTAGCTGCCAACTGTGGGCCCCACATGCTAAATTTTCTTCCTTGGCTTCGATGTAATTTTTTGGTTTTCTAGTTCTGCTATAATTAGGATTTGATTTCCGAAACCTATATATTGGCCGTATCCTTGTATTCTAGGTTTTAAGCAGTACTTAATGTAAATTAGGATTTAGTTTGTACTCGTATTTCATTAATAAAATCAAGCTTTTGCTGAAGGGGTGGCGGCCACAATACCGTGCTCCAGAGGTAAGCCATTGCTTTCTAATCTTTATTTGCTTTTTAGATAGATTTAATTGCTTTCTAGTATAGATTTATTTGCTTTCTAGATTAGATTTTATTGCTTTCTAAAATCATGAGTAGCTAATTAGTCTAGCTCTAGGACATAGATGAAACTAAGATCCACCATGTAATTGCTTTCTAATGTCTTTCTTCTTGAATAAAAATAAATAAAGACATTATTTTTCTCTAAAAAGATTAAAATACAAGAACTCGAAGATTAAGACTTTGATAGGTTATACTTGAATTAGGTTTCTTGATAGCCTATGCTTAGTTAGGGTTTGGGGTTGTTGATTTTATTTTTTTCATTGAATTATCTAAAGATTTAGTTTGTTTTTATGAGAAGTAGTATCTTTGATGAGTTATACTTGCACACCACTTGATAGCTCATACTTAGGGCACTTTAAATAGAGATTAAACTAAAAAGATCAAATTTTTATGAAAGAAGAAGATAGTAGAAGTAAATACATTGTTGGAAACTAGTGGATTCTATATCCTAGGCTATTTAGATTAATCCAACTTCAACCTAGAATCCTTTGTTAATCCACTAGACTAAGGAAAGAGTAAGAATCGCAAAAACACCCTAGATCCCTGTGGGACGACCTGTACAGCGCTACACCGACACTGTGCGCTTGCAGTAATTTATCACATCAAGTTTCTAAAATAGCCCGAGCTTTTGCAATAGTCTCTTTGGCCCTGAGAATGGGCGCTTGGCTCCCCTCAATCTCAAAACCACCATCTCCAGCCCCGTGAGAACTGACTCCTGGCTGGCTCGTAATTCTGCCAACTCCTGAGACCAGCCTTCCTCTTGGCACCTCAGCTCCTCTTGACGGGCCGTCATCTCTACTCGTAGCCGCGCCAGCTCGATCTCGGTGATCGCTTCCACATCTGCTTGGCAAATTGTGTTTAGCGTCTGCACCTGCTCCTCCAAAGCTTCAAGGCGGGCACGATAGGGAGCTGCTCGATCACGTCCTCCGATCCGTTCAATATTGTCTAGATAACTGGACAACATGGGGCGTCCAAGATCAAGAAAGTCTCTTCCGTCCAGGATCATCCCAATACACCTCCTTAGTAGCCGCATGAAATCATTAACACTGTGCTTGAAGAATTCTTCAAGTGGGTCCGCAGTGTCTATGTTTAGCACAAGCAGTACCAAGGAAGATGTAGCCGGGGGAGGAGTGGCTTCTGCAGGAGTCGAGGAAGAAGCTCACCCCTGTACCAGACTCATAACAAGTGGGGCAAGTAAAGCCAATAATGACTTGGCAGAACTGGGAACTCGAGGTGGAGTGTCTTCGGTACTGGCAGGACGAGCAACTTCGCCAACAGGGGTAGATGTCGGGGTGTCTCCGCCTGACACTCCTCCTGTAGCAGAAGTCGCCTCAAACGAGAACTTCAGGTTGTCTTCATCCCCTATTGGCAAACGAGAAGGAGCAGGAGGGGCCACTGGCGTCTCAACAGCCATAATTGTCGATGGCGTTAATATCGCTGGCTGAGGAGCAGAGGGTACGCCAACAACTACCGGAAAAGTATCTTCAGAACAGACGACCGGTGTCGGTGATGGCAGGCTCGGAGATGGGGGAGCCACTCTTGACGAGGCAGCAACGACATATGTCCTATCATCGCTCCCTAATTCGTCATTTGGAGGAGTCGATGAAGGAACAGAGCACGGGGCCAGTGTGAAGTAGTCTGCGTCAAATTCATTTGCAGAACTACCCAATCCGTCCACTGACCCAGTAGTGCCAGAGTAATCCACCAGCTCCTCGAACTCCATCCTAGTAGTCGAGTGCATGGGCAAGTGAAGCTGACTACCGGGATCTCAAGAAAGCAGACAGAAAAGTGTCACATATAAAAAAGAAGAAAAAAAGTAAAAGTTAGAATACAAAGTTAGACGTTAGAGTCATACCAGAGGATATAAGTCCAGTGGTGGGACTTGAGCTGTGGTCGTCTCTAGAAGCACATCCCTTTCGCTACCTAGAGGTTGCGTCATAGTGCGTTCGACGAATTCTGTGGCTGGAGAGACCGGGGCCTCAGTAGCACTGGAGCCTTCTGCAGGCATGTTCTCTTCTGCCGGTGCAGGTGGCAGGGTCGAGGCAAGAAGGTCTGTAGCAAGCTGGACCGCTGCATCATGGGGAATCACCAGTGTTTCCCCAGCCAGCTTCCTCTTCTTTCGAGCTAGCTCGCCCCTTGTGGACTCGCGGCGTTTGGTAGTCGGACTCTGGGAGCGAGTCATGATAGGCTGGGGAGCACCACCAGCATCGCGATCATCGTCATCACTATCAGAGTCACCCGCAGCTGACGAATCGGCCGCTGTGCTAAGGAACTCGTCCATTCCTTTCACCCTCACTCTCTTGGCCCCTTTGCAGCAAGAGTAGAAGGCCTCTATCTCCTTATAGCAGTTGTCGTTGATAGAGAAATTGGGTACATCAGCGTTTGCAATGCTGTACCATGTGCAAAAACTTAGCACCATGCTAAGTTCTGGCGACTTTTGGGGCAATATGAATTCAGCCCCGGTTCCACTAGCTACAAAGTGGAACCAGCCACGGGCACCCTCATACAAATTTTCCTCATAGGCCAGCTCTTGTTCGGGTTACCCACATAGAGTTGTGTGTACCCAAACTGGCGAGCAAAGCGGCTCAAGGTGTAGGGTTCGATATAGCACATGGTGTCTTGCCGATACACCAAGTGTCCAGGATGAATATTAAGGAGCCACCAGAATGCTCCTGAGGATAAGGTGGTAAAATTGTCTGCTCCTGAAATATCCTTGAATTTTGACCCGTATTCTCCACCAGGAAAATCTGGGAAACACCGAAAGATCTCGTAATTTTGGTGATGGCAGAGTGTCTTCCGAATTATAGACATATAGTGGCTTTTCCAAGTGGAGCGTTCGTACAGCTCCACTAGGAACGGCTTGTCAGCAAGAGAATGTTCGGCCGCACTCATTAGAGCGGGGCAGTGCATGACAAGCCATGCCATCAGATATGTATAGGGCATTTCTACCCTAGGGCTCAGGGTCTTCGCCTTGGCAACTTCCTTGCCTTTAGTCTTCCCTTTACCCTTGTCAGCAGGGACAAAGCCATTGCAGAGTGCTCGTAGCTCACTCTGAAGGTTGCTAACCATAGCGGGGAGAAGACCGAATGGTCGGCCGAATACGAGTAAAACTGCTGGATAAACCACGTTCATTGCGATGGCATCCTTTGGCAGTGATGGCACGACACATCTCTTCAACCATAGTATCAGAAACCCAGCAATTAAGCCTTTGTTGGACACTGGAACTGGGCCTGGTAATGGAAGCTCTTGAAGACGGTGTCGGGGCTGAATCCACCTTCGTTTGATTCAGTGGTATAAAATATAGCATGTGTCTTGGCTATGCGGCGATCAATCTCCTTAACGTCAACAGGATTGTGGCCGTGGACACTTGATGAATCCTCTTCTGAGTTCAAGTTTGGAAAAAGGTAATCGGCCCATTTCTTGTGACCGATACCTTGGTTACGCACACATGCCATGTTGGCGCAGATGAGGTAATGACACATCATCTCCCAATAAGTGGCATAGATGCGCTCATCCTTCGCCTTCAGCAAATTCAACTCCTCGGTAGTGGGGATGTATTCTTCATAAGGGACTTCCCCCATTGATAAACCTGAGACCTCATACATCTCGTGTAGTGCAAGACCTAATTTACCTACTGGTGTGAAAAAGGTGCCGGTCTCAGGGTTGTACATCTCCAGGAGGCAGAAGAAATGATAGGAGCTCTGAGGTAACCCAAATTGAACATTTCTGATAGCTTTGTATAAGCTAATTTCCTTCAGAATTGGTTCATGGGAGTCTACCATGTACTGGACAAGGCGAGCCCACCACATATTGCTGGAAGAGTAAACCTAGCCAGGCATCCTGAAGTCATTAGTTGGGTATTGGCCTCCTTTCACTATGACTCACTTAGAAAGGTTCGTGCGCGAGTTGGAACTTTCCCCACTGGGTGCTCCTTGGTGATTTTACCTGGAATATACCCAGTAATGCATCTCGTGGGACCATCTTGATAAGCCCTATGTGCGCCCAACCTGCCCGTAGAGACGTAGTCGTATTCTTGAGTTAGTCCCCACTCCAACTCACGATGCATGGCTAGCCTTTGAAGATAGACTAAAGGGTAACTGCGCTCCATGCTAGGTAGAAACATCAGCAAGTCGCCAGATTGGTAGAGTCATTTGCTCTCCTCTTCGAAGAGGATCTCGTCCAAGTGTCACATTGCGTCTCCAAATAAAAAGGCAGACTTCTTTAACACTTCTCTGTTGGTTGCCTCAAAGGAAGTATCAGTAATAATCTCCCTTGCGGTAGCAGGGTGGTACCTGATAACTTTTCCCTACGTTCCCTTAGACCTGGTTTGTAGGCAGGGAGATCTGTCATGAAATAAAATTGAATCGCTAGGTCTGCACCTCCAGCAAACCCAAAGTAATGCCTATGAGGGAGAGTGTCCACCGAATAGCTTACTGCAAAAGAAGAATCAAGAGTTAGAAAAGTTTTGAGAAATCAGAAAAAAATCTTCTAAGTATAGGAACGCGGAGCTAAAGATAACTCCGCGCGAAGCTAAAAAAGTAGTCTCGCGTTTTAAAAACGCAAAGATAAAGTGATAGCTTCGCGTTTGTACAAGAAAAGCGAAGCTAAAAGGATAACTCCGCATTGCTAAAACAAGAGGTTAAATCTGTAACTTCGTGTTGCAACGCGACGGTTAACAAAAATAGCTCCGCATTGCCAAACGCGAAGATAACGCGATAGCTTCGCGTGGAAGAAGACCAGAAGCCTTTCTTCTTCTCCAAGCCGTACGGCCGGAAAACGGCGATCTCACTGGTAAAGAAGTCGTTGGTTGGTTAAAACTGAGCCAAATCACTCCAAAATCGATCTAAAGAGTCCAAAAGTTGAGATTTTTACCTCCAATAGGTTCGGCATGGACTGGATCACCGTTGTGGCCGCGGCCACTACCGCCGCTACTAGCGCCGGCCGCCGATGGAGAGATGGCGCGTGATGAGGTATTCTTCTTGAGTGCCATTTGCTTCGAAATCTTGGGGAAAATCAACGGAAAATCAAGGGAAACTCGGTCAAAAATCGCTCGGTTGCCTGAGTCGCCGATCACTTGAAGCTCTGATCCCTTGAATTCTTCGAATGAAGTGAGGAAGGAGAGGAGTTAAGACTCTATTTAAAAGATAAAACCCGCCCCTTAGCATTCGGCGTGAGAATCAGAGCAGTTACTGAGCAAAACGCGAGGCTATTAGCTTCACGTAAACACACAAAATGCGAAGATAATATGGTGTTTTAACTCTGCGTTCTAGTTTGAAGATCCAAAGTATTTCAAAATTTGCTAAATTCTAAGCCATTTTGAAAACTTTGGAAGGTGTTCTGTTAGTATTGAAAACTTCTAAGTAAAAGGAATTTTCCACAACATAACACGGAGCTAACTCTGTAGCTCTACGTGTGGCTATTTTAGCCCCGCGTTTGAGCAAAACGCGGAGCTAATCGATAACTCTGCGTTCTGACGCGATTAAGCTCCGCGTGAGCAGATTCTTAAGAATTTTAAAAATGATTATGATTGAGATTTAGGCTTATCCAAATACCCAAATTGAGTCTAATCAGAATTCTAAATCAAGAGATTTAAATCAAAACTAAAATATTTGATTAGAATCCTTGATGAATACAAATTCTATTTAAATAGAAAACTCTCATATTGACCTAAGACTATAAATACCCTCTTGAGAAAGCCTTTGAGGATCTTTTCTTTTAAGCATAAAAGAAGTTCAAGTTACGCGTGAGAGCCTTGAACCCATCAAGATCAGCAAAGAAGATCAAAAGTCAGCCGTCATCTTCGTCAAGCAAGAAGATCGTCAACGTCAGATAGTCCAAAAGAGCTACTAGATAGATCCCATCGCTGCGAGAACCCACTATTTTGTAAAAGAGAGCGATACATTATAAATCCTCTCGTTTGTTCTTTTCTTATTCACTTTCATTGTAATCTAAGTTGTATTCAATGGAAGGAAGCAAAATTTTTGCTACGAACTATTATGTTATGCTCTTACCTCTAACAGCGAGATTTAGATCATCTCATATCAAAAACAACCAAATCTGCCAAGTTAAGCTCCTACATCTGACAGCGAGACTCAAACTATCTCATCTAAAAAATCAAACCTGTCATGTTGAGATCTTACCTTTGACTGTGAGATTTGAACAATCACACAAATAATACACCGTACTATCCCAACACGGTCACTAGCTCTGTCTGTCAACCGGGTGAGTCATCGGCTCTATCTGTCAGCCACGCGAGCTACTCCATAACATAAATCCAACCCCATCGGTATGTTTAATAGTACACCTCTGTTGAAACCCCTTGTTATGTTTTTTAAACACATCTGCCAAGACCCCATGGGTATATTTTCTGAACACCTCTACTCATGGTTTTTGGACCCTAACACAGTCACCTAAGTATGTTTTTTGAACACCTATGCTGAGAGCCTATTGGTATGTTTAACAGTACACCTCTGCCGAGACTCCTTGGTATGCTTTTTGAACACCTCTACCAAGACTCCATGGGTATGTTTTCTGAACACCTCTGATCATGATTTTTCGACCCTAATACGGTCACCTCAGTATGTTTTCTGAACATCTCTGTTGAGATCCAATCGGAAGTTTAACAGTACACCTCTGCCGAGACCCCTTGGTATATTTTCTGAACACCTTTGCCAAGACCCCATGAGTACGTTTTCTGAACACCTCTGCTCATGGTTTTCTGACCCTAACCCGATCACCTCAGTATGTTTTCTGAATAGCTCTGCCGAGACCCTATGGGTATGTTTTCTAAACACCTCTGTCTATGGTTCTTTGACCCTCACCCGGTCATACTTCAATAATCTATTGAATAGATACCCATTATGATAAGAAAGAATTTGCGGACAGCCTAGCGCCCTCGAGGCAAGGGGCAAGAAGAAGCTAAAATCCTCGACCAGTCTTATCAAAATGGGGGTAGAAATAGCCTGATGCCAAAAATGCAAAGGGGAGAGGTATCCCGTTAAACATGCCAAGCAATCTTGATATGCTTAATAATATACCTCTGCAAAAGTACCATAGGCATATTTTCTGAACATCTCTGCTCATGGTTCTTCAATCCCAATTCAAAAATAATCATTGGTTCTGTTTGTTAGCCAGGCGAGTCATCGGCTCTGTCTGTCAGCCAGACGAGTCATCGGCTCTATCTGTCAGCCAGGCGAGTCACCTCTTGTAGAAAATAATTATCATTTTAGTTTGTTAGTCAGGCGAGTCACCCTTTCGTTGAAAATAATCAACAGCTCTATATGTCATCCAAGCGAGTCATTGGCTTTGTTTGTCAACCCAAACGAGTCACATTATATTCAAAACGCTTAACTCGCTAAGGCACCTTCACTTACTTAGCAAGTTCTATTTTCCATCCACCAATTTCGTTAAATCCATCCATCACTTTCAAAACGATCACTCCATAGGCACGTCAGTCATAATTTTGTCTATAATTTTGTAATTTTAACTCGATCAACCAACAAGGCTTTGTTTGTTAATCAGGCAAGTCAACTTCATAATGATTAACAAAACTCGGCTTACTATGACAACACCATATCCTTAGTATGTTTCATTAGACACGTTAAATAGTTAAGTTTAAAGTGTACAATCCAAGTGTACAGACCAAGATTGAATAAGAATCAAAAGTATTTCAAAATTTCCAGAATAGACATAATTTTAAAAACTTTGGAGGGGGTCTTGTAGAACGAGAAAAATTATCCCCGCACAAATCCAAATCCAAAATCCCAAGTCCAAAATCAAAATCCAAATCCAAATAAAAAAATGTTCAAAACTGGCCGAAGCCAGCCTTGCGTTCGCAAGGTTGGCCTAGCGGTCGCAAGGCTAGCCAGGCCAGCCTCGGGTGCCCGCTCGGCCTCCCGTTTCACGTAGTAATCTCTGCCTCGTACACACAATATATTTTGACTCCATCTCTGACTATTTTGCAATTTCTAATCTTATCCAAATTT
Source organism: Dracaena cambodiana (assembly GCA_036321105.1). NCBI lineage: Eukaryota > Viridiplantae > Streptophyta > Magnoliopsida > Asparagales > Asparagaceae > Dracaena > Dracaena cambodiana. The sequence continues at coordinate 17,113,417 of JAYEPQ010000001.1, read as the reverse complement.
TAATCAGAGTCAAATTAAATTTTAGATGTAGAATTCTAAATTAATTTCTATTTGAGTTTCATAATTCTGCAAATTCTAATTAAATTCTGATTGATTTTTGGGTGCAAGATTCTAATTTAATTCTATTTGAGTTTGATAATTCTACAAATTCTAATTAAATACTAATTTGAGTTTAATTGATTTTGGGTGTAGAAACAGGACCCAATTAAATGAATCTGGAGCAAATCATATCAAGAGAAGATTTGAATATCTCATCAAGATTACAAAGAGATCTCAATTCTATCTATAAGAAAATCATATCTAGATTCTATTTACAAAGAAACCTCTTCAACAACTTGGAAGCCTATAAATACCGCTCAAGAGAACTCAAAAAGAATTTTTGGGCAATTCAAGTTACGCGCAAGAGCCTTGAAGCTTTGGGACCGGCAAAGAAAAAAGACCTTTGGCTAAATCTCTCTTCTGCGCAAGAGTTCGAGCTTCGTCCAAGATCAGAAGTGAAAACAAACGCGCTCAAGAAATCTCTATTGCCTCCAACCATCGATGTTTGATCATCAACGAGGAAAAGACCAATTCTCATAGCTGTCTCGATCCCACGATCTTCTGATTAAAAAGAGAGCGACGTGTTTTATAAGTCCTCTTTGTCTGTTTCTTTTTATTTCTTTTCATTGTACTAAAAAAAGAGGAATTTTTAAAATTTGTATTTTTTTTTCTTTATCAATGCCAATGGAAAGATCCCCGGTTTTTTTCGAAAACAAAGAGGTTATTAGACTTGTTCAGAATGAGATACCTTGATGTATACTATTTATTGATAATATTATCTTAGTCGATGAGATGAGAGCAGGGGTGAATGTCAAGTTAACGTTATGAAGGCAGACATTAGAATATAGAGGTTTTAGATATCGCAGTCCAAACAAAGTATATGGAGTACAAATTTAGTAAATAAAGAACCAGAGATTGCAATATTGTGATGCTGGATGGGCAAGAGTTACAAATTAAAAATAAATTTAATTAACTGGGTTCTATTATTCAAAGCGATGAAAAAATTGATAATGATATTAACCATAGGACTGAAGTTGGCTAGCTAAAAGGAGGAGCACAACGAGAGCTTTATGTGACCATAATATCTCATTAAGACTGAAAGGAAAATTTTATTGAACTATTATTAGACGGCTTCATTATATGGCACGGAATGCTGGGTTATAAAAAAATATCATTCACTGAAGATAAATATAGTAGAGATGCGCATGCATCGTTGGATATGCAAAAACACTAAGAGAGATAAAGTGAAAAATAAGAATATTCGTATTCAAGTATGCATGGGCTCAATTGAAGAAAAGATGCGAGAAAATCGCCTACGATGGTTTGGTCAAGTGTAAGATAGAGCTACAAATGTACCAATTCGACGAAGTGAGTTTATCAATATAGGACAAGTTAAAAAAACGAAGAGAGACTACAGCAAACATGGATGGAGGTGATACGAAAAAATATGAATGCAAGAGGTTTAAATGAGGACAAATTGTTCATAGGAATGAGCAGAGAAGGATTATCCATGTGATTACCCAGCATAATTCTCATTTGGTTCTTGTAATCTATTCCAAGTACGTGGGATAAAAGGCTTAGTTATTGTTATGGTTGTAATGAAGAGAGAAGGGGTGGCTTGATTGGTGAGGGTGAAGAGAGAAGGGGTGGCTTGATTGGAGAGGGTACAGGAAGGAGGAGGAGGTGGTGGAGGAGTTGGGATGGTGGGTTTGGGGGGTGTGGATAAAGGAGGAGGAGGTGGAAAGCAACGAGGTGGAGGAGGAGGGGGTTTGGCTTATAAGGCTTCTAAAAAATCAGCATCCAGTGCCCTTCCGAGACCCAGCGGGCCAAAGCTCGACTAGGTTCGCAAATCAGGCTTATCCCGGGCTCAGGCCAAACCCGAGCTGCATGTGCTGAAGTCCGGACTGATCCAGTCCGATAGAGTTTTGAATCACTGTGGTAAAAAAAAAGGGCCCGGTCTAGGCCTGGCTGGCTCGATCCGAGTCTAGTTCCCTGGTTAAATCTCCCAACGACAAATTGGGGAGTTTTGGTTAGTCATAAATGGTTAGTTTGGGGGATATATTAGTCTTTTGTTATGAGGATGTATCTATAAATTGATGTACTCCATTTTCATTTCTTCTACAACTAAAAACTCTTTAATCTCTCTCGAGCACAAAAAACTCTAAGCCCTCTCTAATTTTTCTCTAATTCCTCTAAATCCCTCTCAATTTAATTTTAGATTTTTTCCATTTGGAATTTGCAATTATGTTATCCTCGTATTTCGTTGTCTTTGAGGAGGATGAGGTTGCACCCGCTGGCCTTACCTTTCCCAAGTAACTTCTAACTCTCTGATTGCTTCTTTAACAATTCCAACTTCATCGAAGATGCCTCAATTCAAATTATGGTTATTTAAATGCATCGAGGTGAAGGACGATGCTGGCAAACCACCATCAAAACAAAGTGCTTCATCTATGTCAAGCTTATAACTGTACACTATTCACCAGCACAATCTACTTGATGCACCATAAGAAACCCCATAAAAAGGATCAAGGGCAACCTAACATCCAATAATCTATACTATCTCAATCTTCAATAGTCGGTGCTTTATAATTTTTCTTATGATGTAACACAAGCACGTAAGACTATAGTTAAATATTTAAAAATATTCCATTTCCATAGTAGAAGATCCATAATATATACAAATGATTAGAGATGATTTTGTGCATGTATTTCAATCTTTTTCTCGACAAACTTACCAACGAGATGTTTACACCACTATTCTACTAAAAAAGAAAAATTAATTTCGTATTTTAAAAATATTTATTGGAAAGTGATTCTTATTTCTAATATTTGGTCTTTTAGAGGTAGGAAAATTTTTCCTTACATAACTACTCACTTGATCGATGAATGCTGGTAAATGTAGCAAAGAGTAGTTTCGTTTGATTCTTTTGATATGTTCACGTAGGAGAAAATGTTGAAATGATTTCCAGTGAATTGCTTTAATCCAAAATTTTTGATAAAAATTTTACACTTACTTTCTTAGATAATACTTTTAATAATAATGTTGCTGTCGAATATTTATATGCCTCTCTACCTTTACCACTTGCCGGTGCGGAATTTTTTTTTTATATTAGGTGCATGTGCCATAAGTAATTCATTTCTTTGGATATTAGGAATATCATCACCAAGGTTATAGATCTTTGTAGATTTATTAGTAATTCCATAGTGAGAATTTGGCTTTGTAGACAAACTTGAAAGAGATTTAACATAAGATCGAAAATTTGCCCGACGATGTTGAACATGGGTGGAACTCAATGTATTTGATGTTACATGACACTATTTTGCATAGACGTCTTATTGATGCATTTGTTTCTTTTTTAATACCCTTAATTTCAATCATGCCCTAGAAAGAATTGAAGAATATGAGTGAGAAATAATAATATCGTTATAAAACATTCTTCAAGCTATTTATTATTCCACTATTTGCTTGTCAAGTTGCTATTGTTCCATGATTATGACTAGTCTTATTGGGAGAATTTTCTTTCATTAGAATCATCTTTCATAAAAGAGAGATCTGCATATATAAAATACAAAAGAAATAAGACGTGGTCTTCATAGAATTGTACTTTATTTTCCATAAAGGATAAAGCGCGATCTTTGATCACGAATAAAACTGAAATGTGAATTTTATTCACTAGATTCGCAGACCAAATAAAGAGTGTGCCATGCAGAGTCTCATTATCGCGCTCAAGCATATTATACAAATAGCGAACATGCCATCACAACAAAGCTGCGAATCTAAAGTTTGAGATCCGCATTCCAGTTATAATCACACCAAAGCAACGAATATAAAGTTTGATATTCGCATTCCAGTTACAGTATGAAAGAACTGCGAATCTAAAATTTTAGATTCGCATTCCAATTGTTGTCTAAAAGAACTGCGAATCTAAAGTTTGAGATTCGTATCTCAATTGCAGTCTGAAAGAACTATGTTTGAAATTCGCATTTCGATTGCGGTTTAAAGAAAATGCAAATCCAAAGATTGAAATTCACATTTTGCCTTTCAGTTACGACTCAGAGGATTAAAAACGTCGGTTATAAATTCTGGAGATTTAATACAAATCCACCAGACCAAAAGGCGAGAAATTAGTTCTCAGATCGTGGAGGCAACAGTTGAACAGATACATTAACTCAAAAGTCTCCAAATCACTATAAATAGCAGAAGCTTAGGCGGAAAAAGGCATTTGGATACCAGTATTAGAAAAAAACTATTTTCACTTAAGTGCTGGTGCTATTAAAAGCTCAAAATCTTCGTCAACCAAAATTTTATACAGAGTGTCAACAGAGAGCAGGATCTCCTCCATAACTACTCTTGAGCCCAGTTTTAAACAAAGAGGGAATTAAATTATTCTTATCTTTTGTAAACAAGAAATCGTTCATAATTGTAATCTTTCATTGAAAAATCTCAATAAAGAATCATTTACAATTGTATGGCTAACAGAAGATTGGCGACTCCGCTAGGAAAACCTATCATCACTGATGATAAGGTTGTAGCTTAATCTGATAATATTCTAATTGGCAACATGGTCAAATCACTCAATGATATCATTGAGTTCGATCAGGAGAAATATGAAGAATTCATCTCTTCTGCCTCCAGAAGCCCTAATTCCTTACGGAAATACCGTAAGATTTCTAACAACTTAGCCTCTAAAGAGATTTTAATGAAAGGAGTTCAATCAAAAGACTTCTCAGACCAATCTGGTCTCAAAGAAGAATCATTTCCTTCACAAGCACAAGACTCGGGATTTGTTCCAACCAAGACACATGAGGATCTCCTCAAGAAGATGGATTAGGATCCCCATAATAACAAGGGGAAATGATCATTTTCTGATTGTCAAGAAGATGACTCAGAAAACAAAGTTTCTCTCACCCGCACAATGAGAAGGAACTTACGAAGAAGCAAGGCTCGTGCTTTTCGCAGAGCCATGAAGCTACAAGAGGCTGTTGAACCACAGTCGCGATGACGTACAGTTCAAGTATGGAGACCAAAGATCAAAGTGATGGTTCTAGATGACAAAAAGAAAAATTAAGATGCAGATGGGTTTACTCGTGTTTCTTATAAAAAACACCGTATATCCACCAAATTTATTTATAATTATAAACGCGGAGTTTACATTCGCGTTCCACAAACCAGATGAGGGCCCCACTCTCATGCCTCGGGAGATAAACGTGATGTTCAAGATCGCATTTTTACAAATAGACGTGAACCACAAATTCGCGTACCAACAGAAAAGCGCGGTTTTCAAAAGCGTGCTTCTAAAGAAGAGCCATCCTTTAAAGCTTGAGTTCCAGAAGTTCATCCATCCACTACTATGGCTAAAGTAAAATTTGCTCCTAGAATTTTCAAAAGGATAGAAACCCCCATCCCGAAAATATCATTTGGAGGCAATGACACCTCCACTAGCAAAACAATGGGCTCCGATACAAGAGACTTCAAAGAATTTCTCGATGAAAAGAGAGAAAAATCCCAAATATCTTATTGTCATTGTGAGCAATTGATCAATGCAGTGTTATCGCATTGCCAATGTGTGCCCCTACTAAACAATTAGTTTTTAATTGACTTACAATGTCTTCGTCTCAACCATCAGAAAGGAGACGACATAATAAGAAGGAATTTTCTGAGCCTGAATACCCTGAAATATATCTAATATGATAAGTTTCGGAAAGAAAAAGAAAACAAAGAAATTCCCTAGGAAAGATTCCTCTGATTCTGAACATTCTTCATGTTTGGAGAGTGTATTCAGTGAGATACGGGGTATTTTTCAGAACACCCAACTCAGGAAAGGAGTAACAGCACCATTAGACTACAGACAAATAGCTGGAGTCTCTTCTGATACAGAAGACACAGTAAATTCAGCTGTGGCCGAGTCCCAGACATCGGGCTCATTCTTTGAAGACTCCGTATCCGCATATATGGTACAAAATAATCTATAAGAGTTTATGAAGAAGATTGATGAACAAGATAAAACTATCCAACAATAGCAAAATACTATCAATGAAATCAAAAATATGCTTTATGTCTTGTTGGGCTTGGAAAAAGAAAGAAAAAATGATAAAGGAGAATCTTCTTCTAAAACTCTACGCAATCCAAGAAATGACAAAGGAAATAATACAGAAGAATCATTTCACGTTCCTCCTAGGGATGAGAATGAAAATAATGAGGATCGTCTTGAAGAAGAAGATAATTGCTCTGTACACTCCCATCATCAAGAAAGAGATCCGTATCAAGAAGGAAATGCAAACAATGCTTGGATAGAGAGTTTTCAAAATAAACTTGATGCTCTCATGTATAAAAATGATTTGCAAGAGTTAGGGGTTGTAAGACCATATCCGGTAGAATGGAAAAGTAAACCATTCCTAGAGAATTACAAACCATTGAAGCTCAAATCATTCAACGGTAAAGGGTCGCCAAATCAGCATTTTTACTATTTTAAGTCGCAGACGAGACATTTAACTGGAAATGATCCGATCATTACATGAGTCTTTGTTAGTACCTTAATAGGTCTAGCATTCGAATGGTTCCAAAGGTTGGAATCAAGAACCATCAATTTGCGGAATGACATTGAAAAAACCTTTTTAACAAGGTTTTATGAAGATGATATGGAAGTTTTAATACCAACACTCCTGGCTACAAAGCAAAAGAAAGGAGAATCAGCTCGATTTTTTATAAAAAAAAATTTAGAAATAATTCTTTGAGATATCCGCATGGGATGCCAGAGAAAACATTGGTAGCAACTTGCTGACACAATCTCTCCACCAAAGTTCTTGCTAGAATGGGGGTTGTAAAGTCTTCTATTTAGAAAGATCTTTTGCTACAAACTAAAGAAACTGAAGAAATTATACAAATACTTGAAGAAGAAGAAAAAGAAGAGAACCAAGACAAAATAATAATTCTAGATTGCACTAGTCTTCTCGACTTAAGGAATACAAAAGGAAACAACAATGACGACTGATACACCAAATTCTACAAAGTCTTTTCCAAAAAATTCTTCACAACTGCGGTTCCCTCAGAAGTAATATTCTTTTAAAGATGAGCATACTAATACTATCTTCAATCTACTCATTACTAAGAATATGCTGAAGCTAACAGAATCTAAGTGACCTGAAGAAATTGGAAAAGTTAATGATTCTAATTATTGTGTGATCATAGGATTATTAATCATTCCACTCAAATTGTTATATCCTTAATGACAAGATTAAAGCTCTGGTAGATGCTAAGGTCATCAAATTACGAGAAAATCATACGAGAGCAACCGCGAATATAGTAATGGTCAAATTTGGAAAAACTCCAAAATGGAAAGAGTCGATTGTTCAAGACGGAGTTCAGTTCATTCTCAAAAGCACATTGAGAATTGTGAATTATGATTCTCATCAACAACAAAAAAAAGGATTATATCCTTTTGAAATCTTAAAAGGAGAGATAATGTGGGTACATCCAAATCTCCTTGAAGACGAGCAATGGATTACAAATTTATCAAAGCAGAAATCAAAAGGGAAGATTTTTACTTCTAACGTCGTTATTGCAATTCCTGAGGATAATACAGTATTTCCCTCTCTATCAAACTCAAAAGAAGAAGAGCCAAAGGATTCTTTAGCAGTTAACACGGATCAACCAAAACCTTTTGGGACTCGTTCAAGCAAGGAATACTTGAAAAATTATGATCAAGTAGCAGAGCCTTAGTTTTCTCTAGAAAAGAATAAGCCAAAAGAGGTTAAATTTGACAAAGCTCTTAAAAGTAAAGATAAAGAATCTGCAGAAAGTTTTAAGAAACCTTTCAAATCTAATGTATTGGTGCAATTGGCCAATATTTCTAAAAAAATTACTTTGTATGAGCTCCTAAAGCTCTCTAGGCAAACTAGAGAAGTTTTAAGAGAAGCTCAGTAAGATTTTGATGTGTTCTTAGCTCAAATTCCAGAAATAATTGAAGAAGAACTCTGCACAGTATGCCATCAAATTTCTAAAAAGATTCCTTGCATAATCTTCTCTCTAGAGGATATGCAAGCGAAAAATAATAAGCATCATTGTCCTTTGTATTACAAAGGATACATAGGGTAATTAGAAATTGATCGAATCTAAATTGATTCTGGATGTGTCCTAAGTATAATGCCAAGACAGATGTTGCGATATCTTAGAGTCCCAATGAGCAGATTGGCATCAACAAACACTACCATTTTTGGGTTCAACACTAATGGTAGCAGACCACTAGGGAAGATAAAGTTGAAATGTCAGATTGGAGATTTGAAGATAGAAGTCACATGCTACGTAATAGATGCTGACACTTCTTATAATTTTCTACTCGGAAGACCGTGGATTCATATCAACCTCATCATCCCTTCTACACTTCATCAATGCATGAAATATGTAGATAAAGATGGGAATGTGAAACCCGTGGTGGAAGAAAAGCAACCCTTTAAAGGACTAGAAAACTACTTTACTGATGTGTTGTTATAACAAGACACATTTGATGCAGCTAAACAACCTGCTCCAGAAAAATTTGATAGCAGCAATAAAACTGACACTAAATTAGGATTCAAAAATTCAGAATCCAATAATAAAATATGGGAAATAGATCCCATTGTAATAAGCCTTGAAGGCCTTGATGTAAATGACACTGCCAATTCTAACGGTGAGTGGATAATTAATGAAGACATAGAGTTTGCTTATTCTTCTGGTGTTGATTCTGAACGCACAAGTACTAGTACTGATGTGCTCAGTGTAGATAAAATATATTCTTTAGCTTTATTTCAAGCACCCATTCGATCATCCTTTTACATACAAAGTGATGACAATGGAGATGCAAATGAAATTGTTTTTTAAGTTCCTCCTAAAAATAAAAATAAAAAACCTATGATATTTGGAAAAGCAAATAACAGGAATAAAGGAAAATATTTAGATTCTAAGGAAGAACAGGAAAATACCAAGTTCTTCCATTTTGATAAAAATTTCCAAACGTTAATGAGAAAAATAGAATATAAGCTAGCCAAAGGAAGAGGGTTAAATTTTGAAAAAGGGAGGAAAACAATCCTTCAACCTTTTGTTCCGAAAGGAAAGATGCCTGATTATTATGATAAAACTGACTAGGGGTTAGGATATGTTACCACTCTTGAAAATCTTTCGGATATAAAATCTGAAGAAAGATAGCAAACTCATTCGTCAAAATCATCATGTTGGGATTGATTTCAGAGATTTGAATGAAGCATGCCCGTAGGATAAATTTTCTTTACCTATTACGAACGTCATGATTGATAATACTTGCGGCTATGAAAGGATGTTATTTATGGATGGATATTCAAGATATAACCAAATTAAAATGTACTCTGATGATGAAAAACATATATCTTTTAGAACGCCACTTGGAGTATACCATTATACAGTCATGCCATTTGGTCTGAAAAATATTGGTGCTACATATCAACGCGACATCAAGATGATATTCCAAGAATATCTACGAAAGATAGTGGAATGTTATATAGATAATCTAGCAATTAAATGCAAGCACAAGAATAATCATTTTCGTAATTTGAGAACCATGTTTGATCTCATGTGGAAACACCAGTTTAAGCTGAATCCTACTAAATCTTTTCTGGGAAATTCCAATAGAAAATTTCTTGGCTTTGTAGTCACGTCCCAATGAATTCATCTTGATCCAAACAAAATTAAAGCAATCCAAGATATGTTGCCACCCAAAATCTCAAAGAATTGAGAGGATTGCAAGGTAGGCTGGCATACATTTGCATATTCATATCAAATTTATCTGGAAAATGCTAACCTTTTGCACGGTTGATGAAGAAAGGAGTACCATTCATTTGGGATGATGCATGCTAGAAAGCATTTGAAGAAATTAAGGAATATCTTACCAAACCACCTGTTCTTGTAGCTCCAGTCTCAGAAATTCCTTTCCTATTATATTTTAGAGTTATGGATCATTCCTTGGGAGCTTTATTGGTGCAAAAGAATGAATTAGGGCATGAACAAGCCATTTATTATCTCAGTAGAATGATGATTGGAACTGAACATCGATATAATCTAGTGGAAAAAGAATGTCTAGTTTTAGTATTTGCAATATAGAAAATTCGATACTATTTAGTGGGACAAACAATCCATGTTAAATCGAGAGTTAATCTCTTAAGAATATTAATGACCAAGCCTGGGTCATTAAATTCCAAATTATCTAATTGGGCCATTCTACTATCACAATATGATATGTATTTCATTCCACAAAAATCAATTAAAGGACAAGTTATAGTTGATTTTTTACCTGCACACCCAATTCTAGCATCTTCAAAATTGTATGAGGATATCCCTGGTGAAGTAGGTGAAGGAAATATAATTTCCAAAAAAGATATTCAACAAGAAATTGCTAAAGTAAATACTGTTATATAATATGTATGGCAAATTTTCTTTGACGGCACTTCTAGAATGGGATCTCAAGGAAATATGGTAGTATGAGTGGGGGTTATTTTTGTTTCACCCTATAACCATATTATTCCTAGAGCATACTCATTGACAAGTTCATCCTCTAATAATGTTGCTGAATACAATACCTTAATGGTTGATTTAAAAATATCCAAACAGCTGGGGGTGAAGTATTTAGAAGCATACGGAGATTCCCAACTTATTATAAACCAAGTTAGAGAAGAATATGAAGTCAGAAATGAAGATCCGATGCCATATTGCCAAACAGTAATAAAAATGGCTGATAGCTTTAATAGTTTCTATATCAATCATGTACCGTGTCACCAGAATGATTATACAGATGCACTAGCTTTCTTGGCTGCTACTTTAGCATTACCCAGAAATGCTAACAAATGTGTAACAGTGGGAAGTAAAGAATTGTTTTGCCCAAAGTATGAGTTGAACTAAATTCAGATAAGAAACAAGAAGCAGATGAAGTATATACTCTTGAGTCTAATTTGAACCAAGAGACTAGTGATTTCCTTACATAGATTATGCTTTTTATGGAATATTACCAGAAAATCCTAAAGAAGCAGCAGCAATTCGAAGAAAAACTGTTCAATTTATTTCGTTGTCTTTCTAATAAAGAATCTCAAGAAGAACTTGAAGAAGCTCATAATGACATTTGCGGAGCACATCAACAAGGACCAAAACTCTGCAATAGACTCTAAAATGGGTTATTACTGGTCTAAAATGATGACAGATGCAGTCATTTATGCTAAGAAATGTAGAGCCTATCAGATACATGCGGACTTCATACATCAAACTCCGAAGTATCTCTATCCAACGGCTACATCATGGCCATTTGAACAATGGGGAATGGACATTATTTGATCAATCTTCGCACCTTCAGTGAAGAGCCATCAATTTATATTGGCTATAACCAATTATTTCTCAAAATGGACTGAAGTTATTGCTTTAACTTAAGTAAAATCTTTAGATGTGATTAAATTCATCAAACATCATGTTATATACCGCTTTGGAGTACCTAGAAGAATCATTCATGACAACGGACCTTAATTTGTGAGTCAATCATTCTCTAAGTTTTGCAATAAGTAACGAATTGAAAGTATAGTTTCGTCTCCATACTATCCAGCAGCATATGGTTTGGCAAAGACTTTCAATAAAACTATTATGAAGCTTCTTAAAAAGTTCATTTCATCTAACTAACGAGATTGGAATGAAAAGCTTGAAGAATATCTTTGGGCTTATCGAACTACTGTCAGAACTCCTACAAACGCTATGCCATTTTCTTTCGTGTACTGGTTTGAAGCAGTATTTCCTTTGGAAATTCAAATTCTGTCATTAAGGGTCGCAGTAGTAGCCAAAATGACATAAGAAGAAAGATATCGATAAAGATTTTTGGAGCTAGAAGTTCTTGATGATAAGCATTTGGAAGCTTAGCAAAGTATTAAACTTTGCAAAGCGCGAATCTCCAAAACCTTTAATAAAAAGGTTATATAGATAACTTTCAAGAAAGCAGATCCGGCTCTTTCAGTAAGAAGACCAATCATAACTAATCAAAATTCTAAAGGAAAGTTCCAACCAAAGTAGGAAGGATCTTTCGTCATTGATACAGTCTATTCTAATGGTGCATATTGTTTGGCAAAACCGAATGGTGATAAATAAATAATGTCAATCAATGAAAAATTTCTGAAGAAATATTATTCTTAGCTTTCAATTGAAAGGATAAAAATCCCGCGAACTAGTTCTTGTTTGAGATTCGTAATTCTGAAATCAGAGTTTCCTAGAAAGCGCAAATTTTGTAAAGTTGCGTTCTTTTTCTTTTCCTCCAAATTTGTTAAGTTTAAAATTATTTCTGACAAACAAAAATTTTTTCCTCCAAATTTTTCAAATTAAAAATTACCTCTGTCAAACAAAATTTCTTTTCCTCCAAATTTACTACGTTAAAAATTACCTCTAGCAAAAGCACAAATTTTGTAAAGTCGTATTCTTTTTTTCCTCCAAATTTGCTAAGTTAAAAATTACCTCTGGCAAAAACGCGAATTTTGTAAAGTCACGCTCTTTTGTCTTTTCCTCCAAATTTGCTAAGTTAAAAATTACCTTTGGCAATTCAGAAACTGTTATACTATAAGTCACTGAACAACATAGATTTTAACTTATTCAGGAAAGTTAATAGTCACTTCAATCCTGATTAAATAAACTTATTCATTCGCAGCAAAATCCATTTTGGGCGTTTGAATAATGACTTTATATTATCAAGTTAATAATTACCTCTGAATAATATTTATGAAAGTCAAAATATTCATCAAGTTAACAGTTATCTCTAATGATCAAAGTCAAAATCATTAATCATGTTAAAAGTTACCTTTGAATGAATGATAACAAAATTCTTGAAATAAAAAAATTTATTCATTACCAAATCAATATTACAAAGTGTTTCTTGATATCATACAATGAATGGAAATAAGTACAAATCATTGAGTCAAGAGAACATTAAATTTTTTTTTGTCAACATCTATTATCCCAAATAGGATGGCTTTATAAGTAAAGAAAAAATCTTGCTACAGTAACCTCTTCCTGACGATAGTTGAAAACTTCCAAGTTTGTTTGCTCAGGTATGATCAATGTTGCCAGTGACTTGTTAGTTCAAAGCTAAGTATACCAAATACATGTTTCCAAGTATATAACTTGCGAAACTGCTGAAATTGGGAGTTGCCGACAACCATTTAACATCCTTACTTTAAGGATGCTAGGTAAGAAATAAATAATGCCACACACCTGAAATTTTTATCTCATAAAAAGTATCTGAGATTTTCTGGTTCTCCAAAAATATTAGAAAATTTTGAGAATCAAATGGGTGTAGGTCATTGTTAAGGAAAATGACTACAGTTATATCCTGTAATAGGTCCAAACTCTCATTAAGAAACATAAATGAAAATATCTGGTTTATGTTCGTAATGAGAAAACTTACCGTAATTAAAGAAAATGATTATGATTATAAGGATCTTTTCAATGGGATATTTCTTTTCCAATAAACCTGGCAGAAGAACAGGCATAAATAAGGTAACATTATCTGGAGGCCTTGTGACATGCCAATCCCAGTCCGTTGCCTTGATCACGGAAAAAGAAGAAGAACAGAGCTCCATTGGCTTTGGAGAAGAACTTTATAAAAGTAGCGACGAATTCTCAAGTCAGGATAGTTTTTTGGAAGAAAGGCTCAGTGTTTTATATAGAGGATTTTATGATCCAAATCTTCGGCCAAGAAATTCTATAGGCGAAATCTTCGGTCGAGATTTTTGACTTGAATCTCAATAAGATTTATTATTATTGCATGAGACACTTCGGTATCTGCCCAAAGAAATGAGATCTTCAGCTGAGATCTTTAATTAAAATTTTGTCATTAATGGATGCATGCAGCGCTTAGTTTTTTGCACAAAAATGTCAATCAAGTTAATGAAAAGTCATCTATATATGTAAACCTGCAGATTTTAATGTAGGGTTACATTTACATGTAAAGCCGTAGATTTTAACACAGGGTTACACTTATATGTAAACCCGCGGATTTTAACGCAAGGTTACACTTATGCGAACTCACGATTCAGATGTAGATTCACATTTTTGAGCATAAAGTTATGTCTGATACGCCAATTCGTCAAAGTCAAGATAAGATTTACATAGAGATAGGCTCAAAGTTTCAATAAGATGACAAATGAAGAATTGTTCCAAGTTTATATTGGACAAAATTAGAAGGAAAGATTGCATCCATGAGATTAATCTAAGTTTGCATTATCAACATTAAAAAAAACATGTTACAATTCAGTGATTCATGGGAGCCTTGATTTTTTTTCTACATCACTTATTTTCAGCTGAATGGCTTCATAAGTTTGAACAACAGCTAGTCTACGTAACTCCTCTTCATTAACAATTGTATTGCTTGTTGGTTCAGATTCCAATGCCTCTAATTCAGCTTGAGTAGTTTTGTTCACATTATCAAGCTATATAGATAAATCAGCAAGATTCTTCTCTGAATCCTCTCGCTCCTTAGAAATCTTTTCAAGGAAAGCCTGAGCCTTAGCAATGGTTTCCCTAGTTCTCACAATAGCTTGATCACGGCCTTCAATAATTGAAGTAACATTATCTATTTGAATACATAAAGACTATTTGTCTGATTGATTCTTTTCAACATATGCCTTACAAGTATCAACTTTTTCTTTGATTTCTTTCTAGAGTTTAAGTTGTTTTTTCATCAGTTTTTGGAAAGTCGCATCCACCATTTCTGACTTATCAGCACTGTGAATCTTCAATAAAGAGTCAGCATAAATCTGGAGTTGGGCAACCATAAGTTTATAAGGATTGGGTTTCCTTTCTCCATCAACACTTGCTATGCTAGCCAAATAACTAATGAGAATACTGGCAATTGAGGAGAAAGAATTCCCTTTCAAAATCTTATTGATATAGCGATCCAGAAAATCAAAAAAAAACTCTAATAGTATGCTAGAGCAGGTCATCTTCTAGTGCATTAATTTCTGCGCAACTTGCTAATGGTAGTGAAGAAGAAGTAGTTGCAGCAGAGACAATCCCTGGGGTAGATATGACATGTACTACATTCTAAGACAAAGGAACAGTAGCCTCAGAAATTCCAACTTCAGTAGCTCTAACAGCAGCCACATCAGCAGGAGCAGTAGTCTCACAGTTCTGAATTCAGTTATTGAAGTAATTCTAACTGGGACAACAGCTTCAGTAGCATCAGTAGCCACAGCTTCAACTTCAATAGTCATAGCCGGCTCAACAGACTTAACTTCAGTAACCTCAGTGACCTCAATAGAGTTAGAACTTGCAGCAGTTTCAGATGCAATTTCTGGTTGAACTTCAGTGTCAGCAAATGGAGAATCACCTTCAGGTACATATTCCGAAGTTGGAGTAGAAGGAAACATTTCTAAAGAAAAAGAGATAAATGATTAAATGATGATAAAAGAAATAAAAGATGATACAAATGAGTTAAATTTAGAATAGACCTTGAGGTTGGGAGCTGGATTCTCCAGATCCATACACCTTAGCTCGCTCTTCTACTATTAGAAATGTATATTTAGCATGGTCTGATGGAGGAGTAGAGGAGCGAATGACATCATTATCATCATCATCACTCATAACTTGGATTACTGGAGGAATAGGGGCAGCAGATTCCTCTTGCACCAATTGAAGTGGTCATTTTGAAGAAGACACGGCAATAGGTAGAAGCCCAATTATCGGTGCAGTAGAAGGAACCTATGTGATAGGATCGCTAGGAAAAACAGGTCCTTGACTCCGATGCTTTTTAGATGAGTGAGGAGTCAAATTCGCATCATCGTCATCTTCTTATTCCTCTTCAGAAGTTTCGAAAACTGAACTAAGTATTGTTGTGCCAGCTTTAACTAATGCAACTTGTGGAATAATTGGCAAATCACTGAGACGCCTTAACCTCTTCCATTTGTAAGAGATCATCTTAGGAGAGGATTTTGATTGAGGAGAAGTTGGAATAGTGGGAGATACAGGTCGATCTATTGGGGCTATTGCAATGCTGCCTTCATCCCTTGATAAAATTTCTTCAATGTCAAACTCTTCTATTCCAGCTACTTTAGTGCTACCTGCCTCTTTCTTTTGAGCTTACCATGCTCTAATGTCTCTCAAACAAGTAAAGCTTACGTTGAAGTTATGAGATATGAAATGGACAGCAGAATACCATTTGAAAAATCTGAAACTCATAGACGAATTTGGAGTCTTGAGTGGAAAATTGAACTTGGCCTTTGTAGCACCAGAGATGAAATGAAACAAAGCTCTGGGCCCCTCGAAAAGATTCCCAGTAAAACTCATGTTTGTATTTGAATTTCCAATATATAATTGATTATACCCAAACTGTCGACAAAAATAACTTGGGTAATAAGGTTCAATATAACAGCGGTTCCCTAAACGGAGAAGTAAGTGCTCTGGACGGATATTTATTAACCACCAGAAACACCTAGGAGACATGGTCATGAATTTATCAGCACCGCTACATCCGCGAATTCTTCTCCATAGTCAACATTTGTAAAATAAGGAAAGCACCTGAATAATTCATAATTAGCATGATATCGAAGTGTTTTGCAAACCGTAGCTATGTAACCTCCTTTCCAGTGGGATTTCTCATAATGCTAAACTTTTGGAGAGCTCAAATCTACTTGAGCATCAATTGGACTCATCAATAAAGGACAGTATAGAACTATCCAAACCATCAAATAAGTATATGGAAGTTCCACCGATGGATTTGGAGCCTTGACAATTAGTTTTCCTTCATTATCACGGCCCTTCTTGACATTGTAGAATCTAATAATTAATTTTCTTAATCCACTTTGGATTCTACAAACCATTGCTAGCAATAAACTAACTAAACGACTGAATGATAACAAGACTACTGGATATATCACTCTGATTGGTAGGACTTCTTGTGATAGAATTATACACTTTTTCAACCATAACATTAAGAAACCTACCAACAAAACAGGGTCTGATATGGATTGTAAAGCCTGATAATGAAAACTCTCAAAGGATGTCCTAGTCTTGAAGACATCCTCTTCTGATTCAACAACATACGTATCTGTTCCATATTGAACAATTCTCTTTTCAACCTCTTTCTCAGAAATTGGAGAAAAACGAGTTAAGTCAGGATTATTCTTTGAAAATTTTGGAAAATGATACTGCAGCCATTTATTTTGCTTCACATTTCGAGTGTTAGACATGTGAGCACTGATATGATAGTGGCAAAATAATTCCCAGCGAGTGTCATAAATCATGGGATCCTGAGTTTTATATAAATAGAGTTCTTCTCCTGTGAGGACGTAATCTTCATTGGGAACGTCTCCCATAGGTAGTCCTGAAATCTCATATTTCATGAAGGGCAAGCCCTAATTCACCTCGGGGTGTAAAGAAAGTGCAAGTATCAGGTTCATACAATTCCAACAAAGAAAAGAAATAAAACCTACTAGGAGGAATTCCATGTTGAATTGCCCTTATGGCGTGATAAAGATTTGCGTACTTCAACTGATCCTAAAAAACTCTTAAGAACAATTTTATCAAGATCGCCCATTCTCCCTTAGGAGAACAATAGATCCATCCAGCAGGACGAAAGTCTTGGACTATGAATTCTCCTTATGCATCAATAAAATGATGTAAGAAAGTTCAGGCAATCACTATAGTCTCACCCATAGGGAGGTCTTGCTTAAAAGATCCTAGCTAGAAATAATCTGCAAAAATATTTTCCAGTAGAATGAGGAAATGCACCTGGTGCACTGAATCCACCAAGCAAAACACCATCTTGCGGTTTATTTAAATGTCATACCATGGTTCTGGGAATAGAAAAGGACTAGAAGTATAAGAATGGATAAGATCTCTCTATGTCATGAAGAAATAGGTTATGACCGTTAACCTAACGGAGCCACTTGTAGACCCTATCATCTAAGCAATCATCAGGGATTGGGATATGATCACCAAACATAAAAGGAGGCTTGTTCGATAAATTCATATCCTTTCCCTCAAAAGGGCAGTAGTTATAAATTCTCGCAATATAGGGTGAGTAGGGTTCAAGATTCTACTCTTCTTTGCTCGGCCATTAAATGTTGCACAAACTGGAAAGACTCGACCGAGCCTAAATTGTTTTTTGCCATCATATTTTCTTGTATGGCCAAAGTAATGATCTTTTGGCCATGGGTTTAAGGCGAAATTCACTATAGGAAGAGAAGAAAGAGTTAAAATGAAATAGTGAAAAGGAAGATGCTCTTTTAGGGTTAGAGTATAAATTCCAAATATAATATGAAGTGAAAGAATCACCTCTAACTAAAGGCTTTTGCCGAACCACTATGGCGCTAGAAGTAGCCTGAGGATTTTGGAAACCACTACCGGATAGACCAGAGGATGAAGCCTTCTTCGTCATCTTCTTAAAAAAGTTCTTAAGAAAATTGAGTATAAGAGAAGTTTGAAGACGAAGGGTTTTGAAAGTTTGGAGAAAGTCTGAAGTTCAAATTTTTCAGAAAGTTTTAAAAGATGAGTTTGAGATTTTATAGCAGGTGATTTGAAGGATAAAATTTCTGGCCCGAATCTCGTGAGGATCTCCCAATTAATGAAGCTCAAAAAGTGTCTCGATTTTTATGCCAGAAAAATATTAACTTTTCGGGTATACCGCAAAAGTACGAGATCCACGGCTCTAATACAGAGTCGTACTCTATGCAAAAGCACAAGATCCACGGCTACAATGCTGAGTCGTGCATTTCTCAAAAGCGCGAAATTCGTAATTCTGGTACAAAGTCGTATTTCCACTCAAAATGCGAAGATTGTTTTTTTGGCTAAAATTATCTAAAGTATTTCAAAACACTTCTAAAACCATGGTGTTTTGAAAACTTTAGAGGGGATTTTGTTGGCCGAATTTTCTTTCATTGGGATCATCTTTCATAAAAGAGAGATCCGTGTATATAAATTACAAAAGAAATAAGGCGTGATTTTCATAGAGTTGTACTTTATTTTTCATAAAGGATAAGATGCGATCTTTGAGTCACGAATGAAGCTGAAGCATGAATCTTTTTCTCTAGATTTGCAGACCTAATAAAGAGTGAGCCCTACAGGGTCTCATTATCGCACCCAAGCATATTATGCAAATAGCGAACAAGCCATCACAACAAAACTGCTAATTTAAAATTTGAGATCCGCGTTCCAGTTGTAATCACACCAAAACTGCAAATCTAAAGTCTGAGATTCGCATTTCAGTTGCAGTCTAAAAGAATTGCCAATCTATAGTCTTATATTCGTATTCCAGTTGCAGTCTAAAAGAACTGTGAATCTAAAATTTGAGATTCGCATTCCAGTTGCAGTATGAAAGAACCATGTTTAAGATTTGCATTCCGATTATGGTTTAAAGAAAACGCAAATCTAAAAATTGAGATTCGCGTTTTGCCTTTCAGTTATGACCTAGAGGATTAAAGACGTCGGTTACAAATTCTGGAGATTTAATACAAATCTACCAGATCAAAAGGCAACAAATTAATTCTCAGATCGTAGAGGCCAATAGTTGAACAATTACATCAACTCAAAAGTCTACAAACCTCTATAAATAACAGAAGTTTAGGCAGAAAAAGGCATCTGGAGATCAGTATTAGAAAAAGCTATTTTCGCTTAAGTGCTGCTACTATCAAAGTCTCAAAATCTTCGCCAACCAAAATTTTATATACAGTATCAACGGAGAGAAGGATTGTCCTCCATAGCTACTCTTAAGCCTAGTTTTAAACAAAGAGGAAATTAGATTTTGCTTATCTTTTGTTAACGAAAACCATTCATAATTGTAATTTTTCATTGAAAAATCTCAATAAAGAATCATTTATAATTTTATGGCTAACAGGTCCTTTACAGATTCATGAAATTCAACTTAGCTTTAGTATGCTTATTAATGATGTTAAGTTCAGTTGCATGATAATCAAAATGCAAGCGAACTTTGACAAATATTTTTTGCTATTCTCATTATTTTTGCTTTTGGTATGCTAATTAACCCCTGTATTAAAGAAAAGGGGTTTAATAACTACTTTGAGCTTTTATATCATGAACCATATAAGGAGTCATGTAATGCAAGCATCATATTTATTGCTATTTTAGATTATTATTTAAATAGTACAGTACCATGTTTGGAAGAATGCAACTACAACCTCAACAACATTCTAATTCAAGCAAAAATAAGAGTGTTATGTCCAAAAAACTCTATAATTAATTCTATTATTGGTCAAGATAACGGATCAAGATCATTTTCAGTAGAAAAGACTTCAGAACTTGATAGATATTTATCTATTCTATTAATTGAAGCATCTAGTAGTGAAGATGATTTTGATACTTTAGATTGGTGGAAGCAGTTTGGGACACCAATATTTCTAATTGTTGGCCTCATGCCTAACATCTACCTACTATTCAAGTTTCAATCGTTGTTTCCGAGAACGCATTCAGCATAGGAGATCATATAATTGATGATCACCATCTAATTTGGATATTGAGATGGTACATGTAGTTATATGCCTTCGGAATTGGAGGACAATACAGAAGTGACAATAATGATTGGATGTTGTGATATCCCACTGAGCGCGTTGGAGGACTTTGAAGTTGATTTGGTAATATATGATTGAAATTTTATTTTGTTTCTTTAGGAAATAGTTGCATACAATCGGAATAGATGAGTAGGTTTGGATGTACGCATATTAATTTGATACAGTAATTTTCTAAATTTATTTACTTTCACAATCTAATATAAAAATATAAAATTATCAAGTTTGTGAGTAATAAAATATTATTTATTTTTTTAAAAATATTGCGTGTCTTGTTATTACTTAGCTATTTTTCTTATTGTTTTTAAATTTTTAGATGTGTATTTTTTATTTTTTTTTTATTTTTTGGGAGAGAAAAAAAGAGTATCTGCATATCAGAATTGGCCTGGCACCTGACCCGAATTAGTGCAACTGCACTAACCGGGCCCAAGTCCCCAGGCCGGCCTATTCGGACAACCCTAGGTTGGCTTGATCGGAGAGGGAAGAGGGAGGGGGAAGAATGCGGGTGGAGGAAGAGAGGAGTGGGATGAGAGAGGAGGAGAGGTAGGAAAGAGGAGGAGAATAACGTTTGGTGGAGAAAGATATTTCGAAAAGGAGGGTGTGTTGTTAAAAAAAAATTGGTTTTTCAAATCTGCATAGGTGTGCTCTTAGAAGTGGCCTTCCCTTGAAGATTTGGGGTGGGATTTATAGTTATACCCTATGCAAACATCTTAGTTTAGATTATATTGGTTATAGTCTAAAATAAAAACCCAACAAGCTAAGCCGAACTAGTCTGAAATGTCCAATTACTTGCGACAAGAAAGTGAAATAGGCTGAAAGCCCAAAATTGAAGGTCCATGGTATTAAGTTTATCGTTAGGACAAAAAGAATAAAATAAAATAGCGAGATTTAGAGACCGTTACCCACTGATCATACAATTTTAAAAGTTATATTATTGAAAATATTAGCATATTGCAATTATTTTCTTCATATATGAATAGTACTGAGTCACCTCATTTTCCATTTAAATACATTCTAAAATATATGGATATAGATCACGAACTCAACGCATGCACAGTCAAATTCAGAGAAAATTTTCTCCCATCACCATAAACGGTTTCCTCTTTATATTTGTGTATTAATTTTCAGAGGCAGACAAATATTAAAAAAAAAAAAAAAAAAGAAATACTTTGATGTATAATAGGTACAATCAATTGTCCTTTACATAATGGTATCAGAGTTTAATAACGAATATTGACATACGGTTCTCTATTATTTAAACTCAAAAAATATATAGATTGAAAAACAAGAGGAAAAGAAAATAGGAGAGATGCCTTGTCCACTTCTGTGCTTTGAACTCTAGCAACTGTATACACTTACCAATAAGTCTTAGCTCAAGTGGTATCATCCCACTCTAATTTGCGAGAGGTTTTGAGTTCGACTTCGGGTGAGAATTTAATTTAGATAATATTATCAAAAAATATATGTATGCAAATTTGACTAGGAAAAAAAAAAAACTACTGCATACACTTAGAGTGGATAGTATTGTTTATGTGAAAAAAATATACGTTCAGTGATGTCTTGATTGGGAGTCGGATGCATTCTCACACAGAAATAAAGTACAAGTCTTTTCCCATATAATTTGACTTCAACCAACAGACTGAATCAGGCCCTTGCTTGCTTAAATAATTAAGTCTTCCATTATCACTTTTTAAGAACTCCATTATTGTTTTTGATAAGGTAAGCAATGTACTGTCAGATACTATTATCTACAGATATCTAAATTACAAACATCACACCTTGCATATATTTTAAAAAGCATGCACTATTGATGTCATATAACAATGGAAAAATATTGTATATTATGCCAAATGGGGGGGGGGGGGGGGAGAAATATATTTGATGAAATAGTCTTGAACCATAAATGGAGACTATTATATGTCATTTGATTGGTTGTATTATTGATTATGTGAGAACTTTTTTGACCCGGTTACTAGAAATTCCTTGTTGGTATATCAGTTTATTGTAATAAAAAAAAAAAAAAAACATTAACAATAAGTTAATCGCAAAAAAAATAGATTTGTTTGTTTACCAGCGATTCTTTTGGTGGTGGGACTGAATCGTGTTGTAGTGATCTCTCCTAAATACTAATAGACACCTTATATACACTTATAATTTAATTTCACATTTTAAATGTAGATACATCTCAAGTTGTTTGAGCACCTACCACATATTTCATGATTCATATGCTACAAATTATATATTACTTTCATTATATATTCATTTTTCTATGTTGGTTCATAAATCAATCAGTCTAACCCCCACATGAGAAAAGACCTAATAAGTGAAGCCATGAAACTTATAATGCTCACAAAACTCAAGAATTTTTCACCCACTAAGATCTTTCTGTCAAAAGAAAACTAATTTCAATTACAATAAGGATAATTGAATCTCAATTTTCTTATTGTATTGGATTTTAACTAAGACTCTAACAGCAAAATACTATAAATATACCCTTCCTCCATGAGGAAGGAAGGGCTCTCTTATACATACCAATCATCTATATAAAGTAGATCAGAACATTCTCTTGACAAAATCCTCCTCTACATTCTGTAGAACGGTAAATATAATCCAAATTTGAATCCAAAATCCAAGCTCAAATCCGAGTCCAAATCCAAAATCTGAGTCCAAATACGAATTCAAATATGAATCAAATATTAATAATAATAATAATAATAATAATAATAATAATAATAAAATTATAAAAATCAATCAGTCTCACACCCACGCTAGATGCAAGGCTGAAAACCAAAAGAAAGAAAAGCAAAAAAAATTAAAGGGGGGAGCCTCGCCCCCCACACGAGGAGCCTCACGTGGATGCGAGGCTCAGGAGTCCTCCCACAAGCAAAAAAGATTTTCAAAAAATAATAATAATAATTGGAGGGCTAGCCTCGCGCCCACGCGAGGCTGAGCGAAGCTCAGGGGCTCCCACAAATGAGAAAGAAAAAAAAATATTGAAGAGGGGCTTCTGGCCAGCCTCGTACCTGCGAGATTGGCCAGGCCAACCTCGGGCCCACCATTTTTCCCGTTCGGCCTTCCGTTTCGCATGGTGAACCCCACTTCATACACGCAATATATTTTGGTCTGTCTCCAACTATTTTTCAATTTCTAATTATATCCAAATTTTAATTAGAATTAAATTAATTTTTGGATGTAGAACTTTGAATTAATTTCAATAGAGTTTAGATAGTTCTACAGTCTCTAATCAAACTCAAATTAATTTTGTTAGAGTTCGATAATTCTACAAATTCTAATTAAACTCTAATTTGAGTTTAATTGATTTTGGGTGTAGAAACAGAATCCAATTCAATGAATCTAGAGCAAATCAAATCAAGAGAAGATTCGAATACTCATCAAGATTACAAAGAAATTTCGATTCTATGTATAAGGAAATTAGATCTTGTTCCTATCTACAAGAAAACATCTTCAACAACCGGAATGTCTATAAATACCCCTCAAGAGAACTCAAAGAGGACATTTGGCCAGAACTCTCTCCCGCGTAAGCGTTCGTACTTCCTTTAAGAATCAGCAGAGAAGAAGAACGAGCTCGCCTTCAAATCATCGACGTCAGATTGTCAACGGGAAAAGGACCAATCCCCATTGCTGCCTCAAATCCCATGATTTTCTGATTAAAAGATAGCAATGTATTCTATAAGTCCTCTCTATCTATTTTTTTTATTTTCTTTTCATTGTAATCCGAAAAAGATAAATTTTTGATAATCTGTATTTTTTCTCTATCAATGGCAATGGAAAGAAGATCCAACCCTGTTTCTGCGAAAAACAGACTAGTAACCATAACGGGAGAGATCTCCTATACTGATGAGGAGATGGTGGTTCAATCTGACGTCAAAAAGATTGGAGAGATGGTCGAGATGCTGGTGATCGAAATCGACCAGCAAAAATATGAAGATTACATATCTGAGTCCATGCCATAAGAGATCTTTACAGCGAGAGCGCGAAAAGACTAACACTGAGCAAAAGGAGAACTTCATAGTCTTGGATGACGATGAGGCATTGATTTATCAACAGCCTCTTGGATCTTCGAACTATGGTCCGTCAAAGCTAACTATGTATCTCCCAATGTTCAGAGAGCTCACTGCATATGATGTCAAAGGAGAACCTATCACGGTACAAAAATGGACCCAGATCAGCAACCAAAATCGAAAGGCGCGCCGCAGAGCACTCAAAGTTTATTTTGCTTGCTAGGCTCAAAAACAGCTCAACACAAGTCAAGAAGAATGCCAGGCTCAAAAATAGCCTAGTACCCATTAGCTTGGCAAAGGCGAGCCTAGCACCCATCAGCTTGGCAAAGGCGAGCCTAGCACCCATTAGCCTAGCCAGCCTAGCACCCATCAGCTTGGCAAAGGCCAACCTAGTACCCTCAGCTTGGCAAAGGCAAGTCTAGCACCCATCAGCTTGGCAAAGGCGAGTTTAGCATTCCTCAACCTGGCCAGCCCAGCATTCATCAGCTTGGTAAGAGACAACCTAGCACCAATCAGTCTGGCCGTCCAGCACTCCTCAATCTGGCCAGTCTAGCACCATCAACTTGGCAAAGACCAGCCTAACACCCATCAGCTGGGCAAAGGCATACCTAGCACCCATCAGCTTGGCAAAAGCGAGCCTAGCACACCTGAACCTGACCAGCCCAACACTCATCAAGTTGGCAAGAGACAACTTAGAACCCATCAGTTTGGCTAGCCCAGCACTCCACAACCTGGCCAGCCTAACACTCATCAGCTTGGTAAAGGCGAGCCTAACACCCATCAGCCTAGTCAGCCTAGAACCCATCAGCTTAGCAAAGGCAAGCCTAGCACCCATCAGCTTGGCAAAGGCAAGCCTAGCACCCATCAGTTTGGCAAAGGCGAGCCTAGCACCAATCAGCCTGGCCAGCCCAGTACTCCTCAACTTGACCAGCCTAGCACTCATTAGCTTGGCATGAATAAGACCAGACGCCAGTCGGGCACAAGTAAATTTCAAAACCAAATTAAGTCTAGACCAGCATGCGAGGCTAGTTCAACTAAGCCAGAATGCGAGGCTAGTTCAACACACCAGGCTCGTCCAGTGCGCGAGGCAAGAGTCAAGTCTCAGTCTCGCACAAGAATAGAAGGATGCAAGGCTACCCAGTAGAGTCATGCAAGACATACCAAAATTAATTGTGAACATCAAACTAGACTTGGAGTTAAGAAACATAACATCTATGATTTCTCGGAGCCATCTGTCTTAACGAATAGACGTCACTCAAGAAGTAGGTCCCGTACCCAAAAGATGGTTATATCTGCACCATGAGAAGAGACTCCGGATTTATAGAGTTATCTCACAAGCAAAAGGAAAGTCGCACAATCCCATCGGTCATGCTGCTGCAAAAATTAATCGCCGCAGTTTTGACTCACTGTCGCTGTGTAGCTCCGAGAACGTCGGTGTTCAGCCGACTGTCAGCACCAGAATTTTGCATTTTGAAGAGAAGACGACTGCAGAGATGAGACTCAAACTCAAACCAAGAAATGCCCGTTTCACATCAAATATGGTGAATAAAGGCAAGAAGCCCGTCACAGAAGGGTATGTCTCCGACATTAAGGCAGAGAAGACCTATCATCAAACACGCCTCAAGACATGTGTGATAGCTCCTTGCAATTACAAAAACCTGGTTGGGGGCTTTGATTAGGAATATGACAAGCTTAGTGCTCACTTGGCGATAGCAATGTCGAGATCGTATGCTTCTTCTCGGTCCGGTAGGGGGACAGTTCATATGGCCGAACCGTCGGCCGAGATGAGACAGAGGATTGAGGCACAAGAACGCCTCATCCAGGGTCAACAAAAAAGTATCAAAGACCTCAAAGCGATACTTGCGAAGGTCCTAAAGAATAATCAAAAGAACACAGAAGACGGTGTAGGGGGTTCTTCCTCTTTTGATAAAATCAATAAAGAGAAGGATGAAAGCGAATCCAACCATGATAAAACCAAGAAGGATGAAGCTGAATCTAACCGAGACACCGAGGGAAAAGGCAGTGAGGACGAATATTACGTTGATCCTCACGCCAAAATAATGGAGAAGCTTCAAAACCAAATAGAAGCCTTGATCGCAAAGGATTGTAAGAAACAGGAATTACGAGACCTTACCCGATAGAGTGGGAGTCCGCTCCATTTCCAGCAAAGTATAAGACTCTCAAACTAGAGTCATATGATGGGAAGGGATCTCCGAACCAATATATATACTACTTTCTTTCATAGACTGGCCATCTCATGGGTAATGACCTAGTGATGACAAAAAATTTTGTAAGTACTCTATGAGGACCTGCATTTACTTGGTTTATACAGTTGCCTCCAGATGCCATTAATGCCTGGTCTGATGTGGAGAGGGAGTTCCTAAATCGCTTCTTCGAAGATGACACCAAAGTATCCATCACTTTCTTATGGCAAATAAGCAAAAAGTGTATGAGACGGTTAAAAGTTTCATCGAGCGTTTTCATGAGATGCCAATGCGATGCCCCCATGGCATGTCATTGGAGACATTGGTGGAGACTTGCAAGCACAACCTGCAAACCGAGAGATTGGTCAAAATAGGAGTGGTTGAATCTAAAAGTTGGAAAGAGCTAGTTAAGTAAGGCGAACTAGCTGAAAATCTCATCCACCACCTGGAAGAACAACGCCTACAAGAAACACCCTGAAAGGACGATGATATCCTAAAAACATCCAATCGAAAGGAAAAGAGGATATGACAGCGGGAACGCCTCCACAACAGAAGGCCAAAGATCAAAAAGAAAAAGACACATCCAAGTAGTACCCCGCACCTGTCTATGACTTCAAATACGAGAAAACAGTGGCGCTGTTCAATTTTATCAACAGGAAAGGGATGCTCCAGTTTCCCTCCAATCTGAGGCCGGAGGAAGCAGGGAAGACCAACGACCCCAAGTACTGCCTCTATCATCAGAACTTGGGGCATGCTATGAAGGATACTATACATTAAAAAGAAAGACTCAGACACTAATCAAAGCCAAAGTAATCACACTAAAGTCGGAGCAAAAAAGGGTGATGGCTAATGCGACTACTCTAATGGTTGGAACTAATGAGTTTTTCACAGGAGTGTCCCCGGTGCCTACTAGAAAGATGGTGTTGGTTAATCACGACCCGCATAATATGAAGAAAAAAGCTCTCTCCCCAGTCACTACGAAGAAAGGAGAGATTATGTGGATACATCCGGATCTTAGGAATAATGAGCAATGGTCTTCATCGAATAAACAGAATCTGAGCAAAGGAAAAACTTGCCACATAATTTCTACAGACATCAAGGAAGAGCACATGAGGCAAGTATGTTAACCGACTCCGAAACGGAAGCATCGGCTTTGGCCACTCATCATGATGAGGCAGGCCTGTCAGGAACTCACTCGAGGAGGATCTATCTCAAAGATTACTCCAATATGCAGCCTGACGAACCCACCGCGACGAATGAAGAGACACCCTCTACACTGAAGGAGCTTCACTTTCAGAAGGGGACAAAGAAGGATAGTGAGGCAGCTGGTGTGCCATTTAAATTTGATGTGCTTGCCTAGCTAGCAACATCCCGGCTCGCATAACTTTCTACGAGTTGTTACGATTATCCAAGACAACCAGAGATGCGTTGAGGGAAGCTCTGGCTGACTTTGAAACCTTTTGGACTCAAATCGCAGAGCTGTCTATGAACGTAGAGGAACTTTGCCCGCACTGCAACCAAGTGATGAGGCAGGTTCAATGTATCACCTTCTCGCAGGATGACATGCAGGTCAAAAACTTTAAGCATAACAGACTTTTGTATTATACAGGATACATGGGCTCTCTTAAAGTTGACCGAATTCTCAGAGACCCGGGGTCTGCCTTAAGCATCATCCTAAGGAGATTGATGCAAATGCTTGGGATCTCAGTTAGCCGACTAACGCCCACCAACACCTCCATCTTTGGCTTTAACTCCAATGGAAGACATCCCTTGCGGAAGATCCGACTTCGCTGTCGGATTGGAAGTCTGAGGTTAGAGACGACGTGTTATGTCATCGATGCCAACACCTCTTACAACATGCTTTTAGGGCATCCCTAGATTCACTTCAACATGGTGGTGCCCTCTACTCTCCACCAATGCATGAAATATTGCGATGATCCGGGGGCAGTCCACACATTGATCGCCGACAAGCAGCCCTATAAGGGGGTGGAGAACTACTTCATGGATGTCATGCTGTATAGAGATACAGCAGAGACGTCTGCAGAATCAGTAAATAATGCTAAAGGGGATTACAACAGTGGCAACGAAGCAGAAACTGAGCCTAAGTCATCAGATGTAGAGGACTACGAATTTGAAATAAATTCTCTTGTAATCAATATAAATGATTTTGATGTAACAAACATCGCTGATGAGACGGACAAGTGGATTATTAATGAAAACATAGTTTAGCTTATGTTATTGTTGTTACTTCGGATTCTACTCCGTCTTCTACAAGCACAGAAGTAGATAGCATACCCAAGTGGGAGGCTCTAGTGGCATTCCATCTGCCAATATGGTCGTCGTTTGCTGGGCAGACCAAAATTCACAATGTGGACGGAGCTACTTTTGAGGTGCTCGCTCGATGGCTAGACCAACAGCCAATAATATTCAGGCAAGTTAAGTCACGACCCGAGCCTACCATAAATAGTGAAAGCGATGACTAAGAGGCACCTCAATTTGGCCATTACGAATCAGTTTTCCATCGAATGATAAAGAAGATGGGTTACAATTTTAATTGTAAACTAGGATTAAACTTCGGAAGAGGACGACGAAACCTTTTGCGTTCGTTTGTCCCATGAGGAAAGAATCCCGATTATTATCTTAAAACCCGCAGGAGGTTGGGATATATAACTACTTCCAAATTCTCGGAAAGAGAGTACATAGTCTCAATCGAATCAGAGAGTCCTAAAGAAACAGTAGAATGGGATTCTGATATTGGTACAAGTATAATATTTAAGGCCTTTGCTACAAACATAGCTTCAGTAACCCATGAAGAATCAGAGGATGCCTGGGCACAACACATGGATATTCAATTGGATATCATATTTGAGCGGCTAGAACCGCCAACTGAAGACCAAGTAGTTTAAGTCAATATGGGGACTTAAGAAGATCTGAAACCCATCTTTTTAAGCGAGAGTCTCACTCCTCAAGAGAAAGAGAATCTCATGTCCCTCATAAGAGAGTACATTGACGTCTTCGCATGGAGCTACGAAGACATGACTAGCTTGGACCCACAGGTTGCCATGCACTGACTTAACATCAAGCCAGATGCTAAACCCGTAAAATAGCAACAAAGGCATTTCAAGCCCGAGTTGATGAAAGTTATAGAGTCTGAAGTCAAGAAGTTGATAGACTCAGGGTTCATCCGCGAAGAGCAACACCCTGACTGGGTAACAAATATCGTGTCGGTGCTCAAGAAAATCAGTAAGATACGGATATGCATAGACTTCCGAGATCTCAACATTGCATACCCAAAAGATGAATTTCCACTCCCCATCATGGATGTCATGATTGATAACACGTGCGGGTTTGAGCGGATGTCCTTCATAGATGGTTTTTTAGGATACAACTAAATTAAAATGTATTCAGAAGACAAGAAACACACGGCATTTAGACCACCACTCGGAATATACTCCTACACAGTGATGCCCTTCAGATTGAAGAATGTCGGCTACTTCCCAATGGGCTATGAGCATCATCTTTCAAGAACACTTACGTAAAACCGTTGAGTGTTATGTAGATGACCTCACCGTTAAAAGTAAGAAGAAAGAAAATCACCTACAAGACTTGAGAGTGATGTTCGATATCATGAGGAAGTATCAATTGAAGATGAACCCTATCAAATCTTTTCTCAACGTATCGAGCAGGAAGTTCTTGGGATTTGTTGTCAGCTCGAAGGGAATCCACCTTGACCCTGATAAGGTCAAATCGATTAAAGAAATGCAGCCACCACGGAACTTGAGGGAACTCAGGAGGTTGCAAGGCAAGCTGGCATATATCCGACAGTTCACAGCAAATCTATCGGAAGGTGCCAGCCATTCTCAAAGTTAATGAAGAAGGGGGTCTCTTTTGTCTGGGATGAAGATTGTCAACAAGCTTTTGAGAACATTAAAAATTACCTCACAAAGCCGCCTGTGTTAATGGCACCTGTTTCAGGAAAGCCTTTTTTGATCTATATGCGAGCATTGGATCACACCCTAGGGGCTCTATTGGCTCAACATAATGATCAAGACCAGGAGCAGGCAATCTACTATTTCGAGCTGGACAATGATTGGTGCAGAGCATCAGTATAGCCCAATCAAAAAAGAATGTCTAGCGCTAGTGTTCACGGTCCAAAAAATGTGACACTACCTAGTCGGTCAGACAATACATGTCATTTCTCAAGTAAACCCGCTGAAATTACTCATGACTAAGCCGGGATCATTAAATAGCCAGCTCATCAATTGGGAAGAAAAGATGAGGCTCGTTCAAAGTCAAGTCAAATGCTCCGAATCGGTCACCTCAAAGTCATGCTTGCTTTCGAGATAATGCGAAAAATCGGTTGCAATCCCCGAATGAGATAACATTCGAGATTATGCAGTATCTCCCTATGACATGCATTCCATGCCTCAGAAAGCGATAAAAGGCCAAGTCATAGCAGACTTTCTCACAGAGTACCCAGTTCCAGAAAACTTCAAACTCCAAGCTAACATCTCAGATGAAGCCGCGGAAGTTAATGTGGTCTTAGAAGAACATATGTGGCTACTGTTCTTTGATGGGACAGCAAGAAGAGATACTGCTTGTGTGGGGGTCATACTAGTATCTCCCCACAAATACGCAGTATCTCAAGATACTCGTTTACCAGACCCTGCACAAATAATGTAGCAGAGTACAATGCCCTTATCACTGACATCCAAATAGCTTGGCAGCTGGGAGTAAGGCACCTTGAAGTATATGGTGATTCAAAACTAGTCGTTAATCAGATGACCGGAGAATATGAGGTAAAGCATGAAATTCTCATACCATATCATCAAAATGCAATGCGACTAGCAAATAAGTTCAAAGAATTTTATATCGACCATATGCCAAGATATGAGAACACATACGCCGATGCCTTTGCATCATTGGCTGCGACCCTGGTCGTACCGAGCGGGTCAACTAAGCATGTTACCATTGGAAGTTGTGAACTCCTACACCCAGAAGCAATCATGGAAGTAGATGAGCAAACCAAGTTGGAATAAAGTTTGAGCCACGAGATCGGCATTTTCCACTTGTAGACTATATGTTGCACGGCATCCTCCCTGAGGACCCTAAAGAAGCCGCTTCCATAAGAAATAAGACTACAAAATTTTATTACAACGCTATGCTCCAGACTTTATATCGAAGATCTCATGATGACATCCTACTTTGTTGCTTATCAAAAAGCTAAGCTCAAGAAGTGATCAAAGAAACTCATGACGGGGCCTGCGGGGCCCACCAGTCTGGACCAAAACTCTGGAACCGCATTGGAAGATTGGAATATTTCTGGCCTAAGATGATCACAGACGTAGTGGCAAATGCAAAGTGTTGCCATGCCTGTCAAGTCCATGCTAATTTCATACAACAACCTCTAGAGTACTTGCATACATCGACTATCAGTTGGCCATTTGAGACATGGGGAATAGATATTGTCAGGCCAATCACTCTACCATCCTCCAAACTACACCGATTCATATTGGCGATAACCGACTACTTCTCTAAATAGACGGAAGTTGTCCCCATGAGAGAAGTGGAGACAACGGATATGGTCAAATTCATCAAACACCACATAATTTACCGCTTCGGTGTGCCCCGACGGATCATCCACGATAATGGGGCTCAATTCATTAGTCAAGGCTTCGTGAAATTTTGAGGCAAGTTTAGAATTTAAGATGTGGCTTCAACGTCTTATAACCCAGCAGCCAACGGATTAGCTGAAGTTTTCAACAAGACTATTGTGAAGTTTCTACAAAAGTTTGTTTCTTCGAGTCGCCGCAATTGGGATGAAAAGTTAGGCAAGTGCTTGTGGGCTTACCGTACGACGGTGCGAACTCCAACAAAAACTACGCTCTTCTCTTTGGCGTATGGTTGCGAAGCAGTATTACCATTGAAGATCCAAATCCCATTCCTGAGAGTAGTGCTGGCTACAAAAATGACGACTGAAGAAAACATCAAAAATGGCTCCAAGAATTAGAGGCCTTGGACGAAAAATGCGTAAACGCAAAGCAACAAATCTAGTTGTATCAAGAGCGCATCTCGAGAGCATTTAATATGAAAGTTAAATGAAGAACTTTCAAAGAAGGAGACTTGGTTTTAACTGTCAAAAGACCAATGATCCTGACCCACAAGACTAAGGGAAAACTCGAACCCAAGTGGGAAGGACCTTTTGTAGTAGAAACTGTCTACTCAAATGGAGCCTATCGCCTGATCAATCAAGACGGCGACAGGACGATGATGCCTATCAATGGCAAATTCTTGAATAAATACTACATATATTCACCTTAAAAAAAAGAAAAATGGAAGACTAATGAATCTACCGCTCAATGCTGTCAGAAGCAACGGAAAGAGAAATCGAAAATTTCTCGCCAACGTTGTCATACTGGGAAAAAGCATGGCTAGTCCAACGCAAATGGTGATTGGTAAAGCCACATCAAATCCGTTCATACCTGGGGAAAAGCCACATCAAATCCGTTCATACCTGGGGGCTTGCTAAAAATTTCGTGACAAATCTTTCGCAATACTGTCTTATAAGGATAAATTATAACCCAATGCTCCAAAAGAAAAGGGGAAAGGATTTCAAATCGTCGACAACTCCTCATGTTGAGGTAAAAGTATGAATCACCCAATGCTTCAAAAGCAAAGAGGAGAATGAACATTTGGCATCTAAGCCCAAACAAGACCTTCGATAACTCATCATGTTAAGGGGAATAGTACGGCTAACCCAATACAAACGGCAATTGGTAAAGGCACCTCAAATCCGTTGATAGCTGGAGGTTTGCTAAAAATCCCGTGAATCTATCATGTTAAACTCTTACCTATGACAGCGAGATTCAAAACCATCTCATCTCGAAAACAACCAAATCTGTTATGTTAAAATCTTACCTCTTACAGCGAGATTCAAACCATCTCACCTCAATACAAGCAAACTTGTCACGTTAAGATCTTACCTCTGACAGCAAGATTTGAACAATCACAGATAATACAACCTATGATCTCAATAAGATCACCAGCTCTGTTTGTCAACCAGGCAAGTCATCGGCTCTATTTGTGGCCAGGGAGCTACTCCATAACTTAAATACAATTACCTTTAAATACAATTACCTCGGTATGGTTAACACTATACCTCTGCCGAAATCTCTTGATACACTTTCTGAACACCTCTGCCAAGACCCCATGAGTACATTTTCTAAACACCTCTGCTCATGGTTTCCGATCCTAACATGATCACCTTGGTACATTTTCTGAATACCTCTGCCAAGACCCCATGGGTACATTTTCTAAACACCTCTGCCCATAATTTTCGATCCCAACACAGTCATCTCAGTACATTTTCTGAACACCTCTGCTGAGACCCCTTCGGTATATTTAATAGTATACCTCTGCCGAAACTCCTTGATACATTTTCTGAATACCTCTGCTAAGACCCCATGAGTACGTTTCCTAAACACCTCTGCTCATGATTTTCTGCCCCTAACCCAGTCACATTGGTACGTTTTTTGAACACCTCTGCCAAAATCCTATGGGTATGTTTTCTGAACACCTATGCCCACAACTTTTCGACCCTCACCCGGTTACAACCTAACAATCTATTAAATAGATACTCATTATGATAAATAAGAAAGAATGTGCAGATAGCCTAGCGCCCTTGAGGCAAGGGGTGAGAGGAAGCTAAAATTATTGACTAGTCTTATCATACTGGGGGTAGGAACAATCCGATGCCGAAAAGGCAAAGGGTAGAGGTAACCCATTGAACATATCAAGCAATCTTGATATGCTTAATAGTGTACCTCTGTCAAAGTTTCATGAGTATGTTTTCTGAACACCTCTGCTTATGGTTCTTCAATCTCAATTCAAAAACAATCACCAGCTCAGTCAGTCAATAAGAGAGTCGTCGGCTCTGTTTGTTAATACAAAACAACCACACTCATCCCAATCATATTCAAAGAGCTTAGCTCACAAAAGCACATTCGCACTCTTAGCAAGTTCCATCTCTGTGAACTCATCCACCAATTTCAACAAAAAATCAAAAGTACTTTAAATATTTCCATAAGAGACAAAATTTTAAAAATTTTAGAGGGGTCTTGTAGAACGATAAAAATAATCCACCCACATGAGCCTCACATAGATGCAAGGCTCAGGAGGCGTCCCACAAGCAAAAAAGATTAAAAATAATAATAATAATAATAATAATAATAATAATAATAATAATAATAATAATAATAATAATAATAATTTGAGGGCTAGCTTTGCACTTAGCCTCACGTGGATGTGAGGCTTAGGGGCTCCCACAAACGAGAAAGAAAAAAAATGAAGAGGGGCTTCTGGCCAGCCTCGCACCTACGAGACTGGCCAGGCCAACCTCAGGCATGTCGTTTGCCCCGTTCGGCCTCCATTTCGCACGCTGAACCCTGCTTCATGCACGCAATATGTTTTGGTCTCGTCTCCAACTGTTTTGCAATTTCTAATACTATCCAAATTTTAATTAGAATTAAATTAATTTTTAGATGTAAAACTTTGAATTAATTTTATTAGAGTTTGGATAGTTCTACAATCTCTAATTAAACTCAAATTAATTTTTGGATGAAGGATTTTAAATTAATTTTGTTAGAGTTCAATAATTCTACAGATTCTAATTAAATTCTAATTTAAGTTTAATTGATTTTGGGTGCAGAAACATGACCTGATTCAATGAATCTGGAGTAAATCAAATTAAGAGAAGATTCGAATATCTCATCAAGATTACAAAGAGATTTCGATTCTATCTATAAGGAAATTAAATGTTGTTCCTATCTATAAGGAAATCTCTTCAACAACCGGGGGCCTATAAATACCCCTCAAGAGAACTCAAAGAGGACCTTTGGCTTGATCTCTCTCCCGTGCAAGCGTTCGTGCTTCCTCTAAGAAACAGCGGAGAAGAAGAACGAGCTGGCCTTCAAATCATCGACGTCAGATCGTCAACGATAAAGGACCGATCCCCATAGTTGTCTCAAATCCCATGATCTTCTGATTAAAAGAGAGCGACGTGTTCTGTCTGTTTTTATTTTCTTTTCATTGTAATCCGAAAAAGAGGAATTTTTGATAATCTGTAATTTTTTCTCTATCAATGGCAATGGAAAGAACCAACCATGTTTTCATGAAAAACACATTGATAAATCCCCTACTTCTTCTTTTCCTTATATTTTCTATAATCAATAGGAAAAAGAAGGAGATTCAGTGATTGACTATAAAGCATATGTCAGAACGATAACCGTTCCGGAGAACGTAGGTCTGAGATCCTTTCTCAGTCAAAAACTCATTATATCACTATATACGGACTCTTCCTATGTTCTTTTTCTTTATCATCTAACACTTATTTATGACTAGGAAAAAAAAATCTAAAGCTTCTTTACAGGGTTTTCGAAGTCAGAAGTCATTCTATGAACGTGACCTAACTTAGGATCCGACTCAGGGCCGAATCTCTGGTTGATGCTCGAATTTGGTTCAGTTATCATAGCAAACCAAATTAAATTCAAACAATATAATTGTTGAGGATTATATGCTTCAACAACTCAATCCAATTTCGACTCACTTTTGCTCTCTTTGGTTCAAGGGAAAAGGAAAGAGAAAATAAGAAAGAAATTTAATTTTTCTTTATATTGTTTGAAAGAAAATTTTGAGCAAGAGAAAGTTGAAAGAAAAGAAGAAACAATAAGGATAAAATTTTCTCTCTTTTTTCTCTTATCTAGAGAAAAATAAAAGAAAAAGTCACTTTCTAATTATTTCTCATGGATCATGGAAGGAGAGTGGATAGAGTTTGGAGCGAGGATTTTTCTTAAATATTTACTTTTATTTTTTATTTCTCTTGAATTTATTTTTTTAGTTTCTCTAATACGAAACGATAAAAAGACCTTTTTTTTTTTTTTCCTTTCGTTCCTTTTCTCTTTTCCTTTTGATTTCTTTTCCTATTTTTCATTTTCTTTCAAACCAGACATAGCCTTTAGGTAACATGTTATTTGGCCTATCTATTGCCCAGACCTGATCAAAGTCCTCCAAAGTAACTCCTTTTAAGTATCTTACGATGTTTCTTTGAATCTCACGATGGTAGAACTACTTCGATATTTAATATCTATAGAAGAAAAGACCATATTTATATTTAGAGGGAAAAAAAAAACTAAGTACCTAGAAAAAGTTAACATTTTTATATTCTTTAAGTTATAAATAATTTGCTATTTGCTAGTTTTTGTTTATAAAAGAGCTCTCCTATAGGAAAGAATATCAGATTTCCAACCCATTGATTGAATCTCACACCAAGCCTATAATCCAAGCGATGTAAATTAGAGCTACTGGTGGTGCAACCATAGTTTCAGTTGATGCCACTGGTGGCCCTGCCACTTAGGATTTTCAAAGAGCATAATTTGATTTCTATTGGAACCATATGGCTCCAGCACTCCAAGCGTCATATTTTCTCTAAGACATTGGTGGCCCCACACGTAGCACTGGTAAGAATGACTTGGATTAGAGTTTTAATTCTAGCTGTCACTTGGTGTTTCGAGATAGATCTCCAAAAATGACTATTCAAGTGCTTAAAGATTCTGGACAAGTTCTGCAACAGAGGTTGCAACTACCTCCAAAGAAAGGTGTCTTTTGAGAAGAGACTTGGCAACATTAGGATTTCGTTTATAACAAAGTGTTGGTATGTGAAGAATTGAGATTGGACATGCCATATCTTGTGGAGAAGATTCTGAAGTACAGATAATATGTTTATTGCTTTATATTGTATAGGTCGAGGCGCAGAAAGGGTCTATTTGTATTTGTTTTCGTAATTTATACTCTTAATTTTAGGCTAGGTATTGAGTGGTTAGTAATTGAGCGATTATAATTTTTTTTTTTTTTTTACTGAATCGTTTGTAGGAATGGTAATGGACGCGCTCACGAGCCAAAATTTGATCCGTCCTACACAAAATTTTAAATTAAAAATAAAAATTTTATTTTTCAAATTCAAAATTTTGTATAGAAATGATGAAAATTTGGCCTGTGGACGCGTCCATTACCATCCCTAATCGTTTGATATGTCCTGTGTTTTTTCTTAGAATTTTCCATGTAAATCTTGGTATGTTGTATTTGTGTTATTTTGCCAGCAACGATTATCTTAATTTGATCATGATTCTGCCAATTTGGGATTGGTAGACTTCCAACTTATTCATGCAAACAAACAGTCCATTCATATGATAACAAAAGATTTGTCCGCACCCTCCACGCACCCCCCACCAACCGCAACAAAAAAAAAAACCCATATGTCAATCTTTTTGGCTGTGTTTGGATTGAGAGAAAATGAAGGAAAATAAAAGAAATAAAAATAGAAAGTTACTTTCCAATGTTTGGTTAGAGGAAAAATTAGAGAGAAAATTAAAGAGAAAGAAAGTGAGAGAAAATGTATTAATTTTTTTTTTTTTTATTTTCTTTCTCAAATCCAAGAGAAAATGAAAGAAAAGGAAAGTTGAGAGAAAAAAGAAAAAGGGAGAGAAATTTTTGCATAAATTTTCTTATAATTTTAGTCCCAAGATATTTTTAATTTTTATGAAGTTTGAACAATTTGGTTATTATATGCTTAATTATTTAAAAATTAAAAATTATATCAATAATATGTAAATTAATATTAAAATTCTCTATAGTTTAATTAGAATTATATTTTCCTTTTAATTTCTATTGAGCAGCCAAACATAAGAAACTACTTTCTTCTAAAATTTCCTTGAGATTTTCTTCTTTATTTTCTTTCTAACCAAACAGAAAAAAGAAAACCAATTTTCATATCCTTTTCTTTCTTTGCCTCTTTCCCTTTTCTTTTCTTTTCTTTTCCTTCATTTTCTCTCGATCCAAACACAGCCTTTAAGAATTTCGATATTTTTCAATTAAAAAAAATCAATCTCCAATCTTAAAACGGAAACACTTTATCATATGATTTCGATGTTTTACTAATTAGCATTTATCTTCACTTATATGAAAAACCTCTACACTCAAATGTAAAGAGTTTAGATTTTTTTTTTTTTTTTTTTTTTTTCCTTTGCGGGTAGAATTTTCAAGACATAAGATCAAGAGTGTTTCTTAAAGTTAATCATATTTTATGTTTCAACCTTTTTTTTTTTCTTTTTTCAACTTTCAACAGAATAATAATGACTGCTGGCTGTTACCAAAGGACATGGTGACGAAAACGCCCTCTTAGGATTTTTCAAATTTTAGAAATGGAAATGTTCAGCAATTATATTTACGAATTGTTAATTCCAAATAAGGAAATGAGAAGAACGCAAAGTTGGTTTAGTTCTTGCTATTCAATATTAAAGTAGATTAAATAAAGACAAGACTGATAGCTTCTAAAACCTTTAATGACTACAAAAACTTATGAAAGATTATGGGGTTTTTAATGATCTAGTTGTAAATAATGCTCAAAAGTCTTACTCATAACCCTGATCATAAAAGTTTAAAAAAAAATGATATGGAAAACATAAACACATTACTTACACGTGGCAGTCATTATTGACCATTTGAGCATTTAAGATGAATACGGAAAGAGAAATCCGAATAAACTTGATAGAATATTATCATGAGCAATAAAAAAAAACATAACCATTACGATAAGGAGAAGCATATTTTTTCTTCAAGTAGAAAATATAAAAAATCTTGTAATTGTTAAACTCATTGAGATTAAATAGTAACCTAATCCAACATGTTCCATTTACTTCCATTAATTATTACCAATACCAATAAGAATTGACTTTCTTGTAAAACAAAATGAAGATATCAAATTTTAAGATTCAGTTATCGAATTTTACGGATTCAGATTCTCTCCAACATTGTAATGACCATCCAAGATATCCATTAGCCATCCATTAAAATAGTAGAATAAAACTTCTAATATAAAAAGTACATGGATGCAAATTATGTAGGATAAGGTATGTGTCAATTTGGTTTGTCAACCATCTCCTAATTTAACAAATAATATGTGTCTTGAATGGTTCGTATGAAGCTTTGTTAGGATAAAAATGATACTAAATTCAAGATCAAAGCTGCCACATATTTGGAGAAGAGCATTTGGGCCCACTTGCGATTTGCCAAAAAGCC
Organism: Dracaena cambodiana; assembly: GCA_036321105.1. NCBI lineage: Eukaryota > Viridiplantae > Streptophyta > Magnoliopsida > Asparagales > Asparagaceae > Dracaena > Dracaena cambodiana. The sequence goes on along the minus strand of JAYEPQ010000001.1, from coordinate 17,073,477 downwards.
AAGGGGGTCCCAATATCTTGATCCTTCGAGCTGAGTTTGTGCTTTACACGCAAAATGATTGCAAAAGACAAATAGCTCAACTTTGTTAGTGTCCACGGCTTCAGACCAACGAAAAGAGAAGCTTATTTTGCTATATACTTTAACAAGTAACAAGAAGGTGTCACGGTCTCCCTGAGAATGATGCAATAAGATACTTTTTTTTTTAAGATAACAAAAATAAGAAAATAATGGAAATTAGCCGAACTCTTATATAAGTTATCTGAGTGCAGTTTATTTATATCATCTCTTATAAATTCTTTAAAAATAATTTTTTGAATTATGATCACGACCTCCTAAGATTTGTTCATACCTAATTTTTTAGATTTTAATTTTAATTTGATTTTCTATTAAATAGACACAAAATTAACTGTTTTCGGTAAATATAATATTTTGTATATACTTGATGAAAGAGAAAATAACTTTGAAACCAATAAAATTTGATTCTAATGAAACTAAGGAGTTAGAGATCATCATCCTGAACAAAAATTAGAATAAATTAACAACGCTATTACTTTTTTTTTTCGTGGACACATGTAACTTATGGTCTAAAAAGCAATTATATTCTTAATAAACTCATAAGCTTACTTCAGGGAGCACGTGCAGACACGTGTGACCAAAATGGAGAGCTGCGTGCGGTCAACTCTCGCTTGGAGAGGAACACATACTCAGATTTTGGGCCCACCATAGGAGAGTTTATTAAGGATGGGGAACTTAATTTGAAGGAAGGACCCTACAAATAAATATGAATTGTTATTAAAGCATCTGGAACTTCTCAAATGCATTAATTTGTGGATTATACTCTTAATTCTTTTTTGGTTTTAGTTTTTTCATTTGGTTTGGGAGGTCAGGACTCAGCGCAGGGGATGATGAGTGGCTTAGGGGTTCCGTAAAAAGGTTTAATTGTTTATATCTTCACATATTTCTAAGATTTGTATTGGTTCATAAATTAATCATTTCAGATTTGGAAAAATTAAGAGTCCATCAAGTAAGCATCTATGAAGCATAATGGGCACATAAGACTCAAAACTCTCTTGTTAATCAGAATCTCTCGAAGACAAAAAATTAAGTTCGCTTATAGCAAGGAAATATCCATCTCAAAAGTAAAGGAATCCATCTCATATGTAGAAAGTATATTGCAACTATGACTCTACCATCAAATACCTATAAATAACCCCTCCTTCGTGATAAGATGGTATCTTGGATCTTCTATGGATCCAATATCTTGAGAGTTTGAGATTCGATCATTTCTTCTTCATTCTAGAGAGAAAAGGTAGAGAGATTGAGAAATTGTAATTGTAATTGTATTATAAACCATATGCCAGAACGATCACTTTTCACCGAGGACGTAGGCCTGAGGCCCTCTTGAGCGAACCACATTACATCTCTATGTAACTGTTCTTATTATATGCTTCTTTTATTATCTAATGATTTTATTGCAAGTAATTAGTAGAGATCCTGCATCTCAGCAATCTATTTGCCCTGCACAACTTAAAGTTGAATCAAGTTCGGGTTTAATTTATGTTTTATGTTTAAATTTGGCTTAGTGATCTTAACTAATCAAAATTGATATTAAATAATTGGCATCATACATGCGAAAAGAGTACTATTTATGGCAAGTACACGTTCCAAAGGCGACCAGAATAAGAACCCCCAAAGATAGTTGGGATAAACAATAAGCACCACACTTAGACCAAGCCTAAATGCTCTAGTTATTCAAGCGCAACTCTAAGTTTTGTGGAACATATGATGAAAATCGCTTAGGCAATTACTGGAACTTATCCTATCCAAGAGAATATGTCCCATGGTGAGGCTCCTGAGAAGATGTCAAGGGAAAGACAAGGTCAACTTCTTACCTTTCGATCTCATCAGATCAAGCGAAAGCGTGATGATCATAATTATGGAGCCTCTCCTTTCTATCAGACACCAAACCCTCTCATGGTAACAATCTCTTCGGCTTCCATGAGCCTCTCTACAAGATAATCTTCTAGAAAAAGTTTAAATTTAAACTCTCCAACTTAGGAAAGAAATATGATGGCTCCATTCATTCTTTTGATCACATAATAATCATCAAGCTGTCATGCATTTACAAGGAGTAAACAGATGAGATCATACACTGTGCTTTTTGCCATAACTCTCAGAAAGGGGCACATATTTAGTATCACAATCTCCCATTTGGATATAACTCTACACCAAAACTTCAGCGACTTTATGTAATAAGTTCATTTGTTGAACATCAGTTTATTAGCTCTTAGCAAATTTTGCCCTTAACTATATATTTCACACTCGGCAATATGCCCTATTGATGCACAAATTTACTAATAATTCAAGTCTATTTTAATTTAATCTCATGCCATCGCTAGTGGTACTTGATAAGCTTTTTTGCCCTTATGATACTTAACTCGACAATGCTCCCATAACCAATACTCAACAATCTACGCCCTTATTGCACTCGCCTAGTCACCCTTACACGCTCGCGGTGGTACTTAATAATTTTTGCGTCTATAATACTTGCACCGCATGCCCATATGGGCACTTCTTGGTAGTTTTTGCTTTTACAGTACATGTCCATGTGTTCTTATGACCTAACTAGCAGTACTAAACAGTTTTGCCCTTTACAGTACTTGTGTCGACAATGCCTCCATAGGCACTATCTCGTCAATATATTCGTTCGTAATACTGGCCCAGGCGCTCTCATGCCTTCCCTATCAATAATCATTAGTTTTACCCTTTATAGTATTTTGCTCCAGTAATGCTTTTATAGGCATTACTTGACAGTCTATGCACTTACAGTACTCATCCAGGTACCCTCAAGCCCTTGCTGGCAGCACTCAACAGTCTATGCCTTTATAATACTTATATAGACAATGCTCTTATAGGTTGTACTTAGCAGACTATGCCCTATGGTACTCATTCAGGATATCTTCTGCCCCACTTAGGCAATGTTTAGCAGTTTTTGCCCCCAATGGTATTTGCTCGGCAATTACAAATCTTTTGCCGATATAGGCAATACTCAACAATTCTTAGCCCAATGTACTTATCCCAATAATATAGAAAGTCCTGTGAAGACTCAGTCATCACCAAGCTCCATTGTAGATGCAAATTGGTATCATTATAGTGAAGATAATTTGCTTCTAGTGGCAAGTACCAATGTTTTTTGTGCAACTACGATGATCTCACTCACTTCTAGTAGGTCAATACTTAGAATTTGATGACTTTAAAAAAAGACATCCAACTGAAGTTGTTACTTAGGCGCTAGTTGTTTAGATATTCGACTCAGAAAACTCCATCGTGTAGAGATGATGTATCACAACTCATATAATACAAGCAAGTACCTAGTATCACTCGGATAAGCCCCAAGGGAAATTGATACCACTCAACCAGATAGAGAAGTATTTAATTTTATAAGTTTACCTATTTTGCATTGACAAAATTTCTCTTTTATTATGCTTAATATCTTTTAGAAGGAGAATTAACAGGAGTTATATAAGATAATATTTTAAATATAAGTAGTGCTCAGTTTCAAGTCTGCTAAGGTATTCTACAATTCTAATATTCACAAATCTTGCTATCAAACTAATCAATAGCACAATAAAAGCAAATAATGATCATGAAAAGCCAAATTTTATTTATTCAAAGACAATTACATGACACTTGTTCATAATAAAACGAGTATAGTCACTCAACAACGCTAAGCGATCCTATTTGAATGAAAACTTAATCTCAACTCCCAACATTCTTCTTGCCAAAGTACATTGTCCAATGTGTAAAGGCTAAACTTCGGAAAAGGAGTTATTTCACTCATCGCCGAATGTTCATGTGAAGCACCTGAAGACTTTCGAATCCCAAAATTTCCAAGGTAAGAGCCAATGTTTATGAAGTAATGCAGGTTAGAAAAACGAAGAACCACTAGGCCACTGGCCCAGGATCCTTCCCCTCTGGCAGTTGACTCTCATGATGTTTTATGTCCCCTTCTTAGAAGTGGAAAACAATTAAGCATCAAGCAACTAATTGTACGCCCGAAAATTGCATCTTTGATTCCATTGCAAAATTATTTGAATTACAACGAAATTGAGATTACAAAAAATATCGAGGAATTACAAGAACGGGAATATTAGTTTATTTCCTTTTTTATGTGGGTTCGGGTGGCGGTGGAGTCCCGTTGCTGCCTCCGTTGACCGTCCGACCAGGAGAAGATGGCTCTGCTTTTTTCTTTGATTTTACGAGCTCGCCCGAAATCTTCCCAAAGTCCAAGAATCCCCAAAAAATCCCAAAGGTCCTCTCTCTCGTTAAATTCCTGTATTTTATAAACCGAAGAAGCTCGAAATCCGGCTCAATTCTCTCCTGAAAAAGCGGATCACGGATTATCAGGAAAATAAAATAGGAAATAAAACAACGGGAAGACAACGAAAAACAACCCGCGGGTGGCAACCCGCGGGATCGCCCCCGCGGGTTGCCACCCGCGGGAATCCTCCCGCGGGTGGCAACCTGCGGGGGCTCCCGCGGGTTGCAACCCGCGGGAGACCTCCCGCGGGTGGCAACCCGCGGGAGAACTCCCGCGGGTTGCTTCCCGCGGGGGTTCCCGCGGGTTGCAACCCGCGGGTGCTCCCGCGGGTTGCTTCCCGCGGGTGCCCCCGCGGGTTGCAACCCGCGGGTGCACCCGCGGGTTGCATCCCGCGGGTGCTCCCGCGGGATGCTTCCCGCGGGTGCCCCCGCGGGTTGCAACCCGCGGGTGTTCCCGCGGGTTGCATCCCGCGGGTGCACCCGCGGGTGTGCCCACTTAGAATTATTTTTAGTGTCTACATAACCCCCTCCAAAGTTTTTGAAGTTCTGTATTGAACCGTACTGAATTTCGAAATACTTTGGATTTTTTTAATTTTGGTTATGGACCTTTTAAAAGATTTGGTCGATAGAGATAACTGTTAATATATTTATTTATTCCATAACAAGCAGAGGTATGATTTTAACGTACTCATTAGAGGACAAGCAGAGGTATAATGTTAACGTGCTTATTTTAGGTCAAGCAGAGGTATAATATTAACTTGCTTATTTTAATCCTAACCGTTCAGTGACATCTAGTATGACGAATCAGGAAAAGACAGAGGTGACATTAAACGTGTCTTGGAGCTTAACCTATTCAGAGGATCTGGTCGTGATAGGGACAAGCTGACTAAACAGAGGTGACGGCTAACGTATTTAGTTTTGGAATCGGACTATCAGAGGTAACTGTTAACTTGATAGGGAGATAATTTTCGTCAGAGGTGATTTTCAACTTAACGATATCTAAAGCACGTTCATCAGAGGTTGTAATGTTGGACTTGATGAAGTGTGAATTTTCTTTTCTGTTAGAGGTGAAATCTTAACGTGACAGGGGACCGATTTAATTAGGATTTTATCTCTTTTGATTTTGAATTATGATGTCAGAGGTATGATTTTAACTTGACTAATATTTTGGAGTGTCGCTTGCTCTGTCGGAGCAAAATGACAAGAAAAGTTTTGCTGTCAGAGGTGAAATCTTAACGTGACAGGAGATTTATCTGATTAGGATTTTTAGCAAACCCCAAGCTATCAACGGGTTTGATTTGCCTTTACCAACTACCGTTTGAGTTGGGCTAGCCATGCTATTCCCCTCAGCATGGTGAGTTGTCAAGAATTTCGTTTGGGCTTAAATGCCAAACTTTTCCTCTTCCCTTTGCCTTAGCAGCTTAGGGCAGTGATGTATTCTTATATTCGGATAAGAATACTGTTGTGACAGATTTGTCGTGGGATTTTTAGCAAACCCCCAGCTATCAACGGGTTTGATTTTGCCTTTACCAACTACCGTTTGAGTTGGGCTAGCCATGCTATTATCCTCAGCATAGTGAGTTGTCGAGGGTTTCGTTTGGGTTTAAATACCAAACTTTTCCTCTTCCCTTTGCCTTAGCGGCGTTGGGCAATTCATACTTTTTACCCCCAGTATAGTGGGGTTGGCGAGAAATTTATTCTCTCCCCGTAGCCTTATCGGCGTTGGGTGATTCATACTTTTTACCCCCAGTATGGTGGGGTTGACGAGAAATTTATTCTCTTCCCGTAGCCTTAGCGGCGTTGGGCAATTCATACTTTTTACCCCCAGTATGGTGGGGTTGACGAGAAATCTATTCTCTTCCCGTAGCTTTAGCGGCGTCGGGCAATTCATACCTTTTACCCCCAGTATGGTGGGGTTGACGAGAAATTTATTCTCTCCCCGTAGCCTTGTCGGCGTTGGGTAATTCATACTTTTTACCCCCAGTATGGTGGGGTTGGCGAGAAATTTATTCTCTTCCCGTAGTCTTAGCGGCGTCGGGCAATTCATACTTTTTACCCCCAGTATGGTGGGGTTGACGAGAAATCTATTCTCTTCCCGTAGCTTTAGCGGCGTTGGGTGATTTTTTTTTTTTTTTTTTTTTAATTGGGGGTTTAAATTAACCGCCCTGAGCCCATTTTTTTGGGAATTGTTGTGAGCCCAAGTGGTACCTTTAGACCTCACGCATTAAATGTGTCGGAATTAGCTCTAACTCCTTTTTTGTTCAGTTTTGAGCTGAACTGCTCCAGCGTCAATCAACGCTTGAATTTTATCTTTTAAGATAAAACAATTTTTTGTGGGGTGACCTACAATCCGATGGTACAGGCAGTAGTTCGGATCGTTAGTTTTCCCTACTTCTTCAGGTCTCTTGTTCTCTGGCAATTTAAGCATCTTGCGTTTGGTGAGCAGAATGAACATAGTAGCAGTATGTTCATCCTTGAACGAATACTGCTTTTGAAGTCTGGGCGACTTTGCTGTGTTGCTTGTAGTTGGCCATAGTTTCTGCTTCAGTGTACTTTCTACCGCCATTGCCGTTATGTCTTTCCCTTTTGAACGGGAAAAATGGAATGGAGATTCGTTTGCACCGTCTCCGGTTGTAGACTGTTGCATTTCGAGACGTCGAAGTATTTCTTCGGCCTGTTCGCCCTGCTTAAGCAGATCCTTCCATGACTTGGATTCGACCGAACCCATCTTGTCTAGGATATCGGTCAACAAGTTATGTCTGCAGGTTTCCACAAGCGTATCCTGCGTCATGCCATGTGGGCATCGAACGGAAAGTTCTCGGAACCGCTCGACATAAGTTTTGACCGTTTCGCCTTCTTCTTGCTTCGCTGCTAGCAAAGATAATATGGAGACTTCTGTATCATCTTCAAAGAATCGGGCTAGGAACTCACGTTCTACATCAGCCCAAGATTTAATTGTTCCCTGGGGAAGTTGCATAAACCAGGTAAATGCGGGCCCCCGTAAAGTGCTCGCAAATATCCTAGTCATAGTTGGATCATTCCCCATGAGATGTCCTGTCTGTGAGAGGAAATAGAAGATGTGTTGCTGCGGCGAACCTTTACCGTCGAATGATTGAAGATTCAACGGTTTATATTTTACAGGATAGGGTACGGTCTCCCATTCTACGGGATAGGGACGGACTACCCCCACCTCTTGTAGCTTTTTGCGATGAAGAAGAGCTTGTAATTGGTTCTCCATCTTCTCTATTTTCTCTGCGTGAGGATTGAGGATAACTTTCACTTCCTCTTCCTCTCTTGAATGAGGAGGCACTTCTTCATCTTCGTCTTCGCTGTCTTCATTTATTTGGACAGGCCGTTTTCCTTTCTGCCGACTAGAAATGGACGGCGATGATTGGTTCTTTTTAGTTTGAGCCAGCAACTCAATCAAAAGTTGTTTCATTTCTTCTATGGTCTCCTCGTGCTGTTCGAGACGTTTTTCTTGTCTCTCAAGCCTTTCAGAGACTTCTTCTAGAAGCGCGCCCTCTGGTTCGCTAGAAACTCCTTTTGATCCTGGAGTAATTTCTTTATCCGAAAGGTTGTTTCCGACCACCTTTTTGCCTTTATTAACCATATTTGATGAGGCAACAGGTAGATTGGTTCCAGAGTATGCCTTTTTCACCGTCCGTATTCTTTTAGGTTCGGTGATCCGCTCAAAAACGGATTGTCTCGGATGGCACTCGCAGTTTGATAGAACAGCTGAGATTAACTGTTCGCATTGGCATTGAGGAGTATTCTGTGCAGAGTTCTTCTTCCAATTGAGGTATCCTCTCAAGTCTTGAGATATCTTCTCCTCTCTATTTGCAACCTGACGCCGCTTGCGTCGCAAACTTGGTTCATAATACTTGAGAGTCTGCAATATCTCAGGGCTGAGCTCTTTTCCAGCATCAGATTGTTCCCCAACTCTCCTGCGGATTCTTCTGGAGTGCACGTTGTCCTGAGTAGTTGTATGGGCCCCAGATGCCTCTGATAGAGAGATTAAAATTTTTGGTGCATGTTGCGTGCTCGCCATAGACGTGCTCGAGGAGACATGAGAGTTGTGTTCATTGAACGTAACCCGTCGGTGGCATCTGCGGGATGCAACCCGCGATTGAAATTGCAGATTTGTACCCAGATTTGTACCCGTGGTTGCAACCTGGAGGTTGACACCCGCGGTTGGAAGCGGCGGGTTGGCACCCGCGGTTGGCAACCGCGGGATGCCACCCGCGGTTGGCAACCGCGGGTTGCTACCCGCGGTTGGGAACCGCGGGTTCCCACCCGCGGTTGGCAACCGCGGGTTGCCACCCGCGGTTGGGAACCGCGGGTTCCCACCCGCGGTTGGCAAGAGCGGGATGCCACCCGCGGTTGGGAACAGCGGGTTCCCACCCGCGGTTGCAACCCGCGGGTTGCCACCCGCGGTTGCAACCCGCGGGTTTGCGCTCATGGAATTACTTCCGGATTTTTTTACTGTCTTGGAGTTTCCTGCAATTTTTTCTGTATGATTTAGGCGTGCTCGTTGAGTTTTACGCCTTAAATTTCTCTTTTGGGAGCGGGTCAGGGACTGGTTTGACTTTTGGCTTGACTTTGGAACGGGCGATAACGCCTCGTAAGTTTCAACGGGCGATGACGCCTCGTAAATTTTCATAGGCGATGACGCCTTTTGATTTTCAGTGGGCGATGACGCCTCACCTTTTTTCATCGTCACCCGGCGATGACGCCTAGGCTCCGAATCAGAGAAGGAAAGAAATTCCTCATATTTTTGCTGGTCAACTTCTATGACCAGCATCTCAACCATTGAGCCAATCGGCACCCGGTCGGACTGCGCCACCAAATTCTCTGTGGTAAACAGAGGAGCTCCCACTGTGGTCGCCAGTTCTTGTACGCCCGAAAATTGCATCTTTGATTCCATTGCAAAATTATTTGAATTACAACGAAATTGAGATTACAAAAAATATCGAGGAATTACAAGAACGGGAATATTAGTTTATTCCCTTTTTTATGTGGGTTCGGGTGGCGGTGGAGTCCCGTTGCTGCCTCCGTTGACCGTCCGACCAGGAGAAGATGGCTCTGCTTTTTTCTTTGATTTTACGAGCTCGCCCGAAATCTTCCCAAAGTCCAAGAATCCCCCAAAAATCCCAAAGGTCCTCTCTCTCGTTAAATTCCTGTATTTTATAAACCGAAGAAGCTCGAAATCCGGCTCAATTCTCTCCTGAAAAAGCGGATCACGGATTATCAGGAAAATAAAATAGGAAATAAAACAACGGGAAGACAACGAAAAACAACCCGCGGGTGGCAACCCGCGGGATCGCCCCCGCGGGTTGCCACCCGCGGGAATCCTCCCGCGGGTGGCAACCCGCGGGGGCTCCCGCGGGTTGCAACCCGCGGGAGAACTCCCGCGGGTTGCAACCCGCGGGAGAACTCCCGCGGGTTGCTTCCCGCGGGGGTTCCCGCGGGTTGCAACCCGCGGGTGCTCCCGCGGGTTGCTTCCCGCGGGTGCCCCCGCGGGTTGCAACCCGCGGGTGCACCCGGGGGTTGCATCCCGCGGGTGCTCCCGCGGGATGCTTCCCGCGGGTGCCCCCGCGGGTTGCAACCCGCGGGTGTTCCCGCGGGTTGCATCCCGCGGGTGCACCCGCGGGTGTGCCCACTTAGAATTATTTTTAGTGTCTACACTAATCTCATTCTTCAAGGAACCCAATAAAGAATTCATTAGATAACCCTATCATCAGCAACACCATCATCACCAAATATAAATGACAATGGCTCTCAAAACTTTTCGTCCAATCTTAAAATGCTCTCTATGGCTAAGATGCCAAACCTCCCATTGGCAGCTTATGAGCACCCGCAGAGGGCTAAACCTGCAAAGTATAGCAAAATGGACGTGACTTTTGTCTCTTCAATCAAATCAGGTGGATTCAAATCTAGATGGACAATAGATCTCAATAATATAATCAAGATACATGGATTTGCAAGTGAAACATAAGATAATCTTTGCGCATCAGTTTACCAAGTCTTTCACAACCATCATAATGACAAGCTCACATTTATCTAAAGTTATAACTTGGAATAGGTCAACCATAGGAATAACTCGCTACAAGATGACTAAGTGACAGACCAACTCACAGAGAGTACAAAAAACTCTAAGAGTTCACTGGAGTGAACTAAGAATTGGAGGTATTATAACTGATCCAAATTAACCAGCCGAGATCTATAAGAATAAGAGATCATCAAGAAATAGTTCACGAAGCATAATGGGTCTAGAAAAATTAAGACTCTCTTACCAACTAAGATCCCTCCTATACAATAAAACTACATTTGATTATTCCAAGAGAACAACTATATCAAAGGCAACAAAATTCATTCTGTATCTGAAAAATGTATTCGAATTCATATATGACTTTACCTTCAAATAACTATAGGTATACCCCTCATTCATGAGGAGAGGGCATCTAAGATTTTCTACAGACCCAATATCTTGAGGGCTTAAGATTCAGTTATCTCTTCTTCATCTTCTCTATATACATTCTATAACAAGAGAGAAAAGATAAAGAGATTGAGAGATTATAATCTTGATTCTACTATAAAGCAAATGCCAAAATATCCACCTTCTAATGGGGATATTGTTTTCACAGTTTGCAATAATAGAAGTAGATGATACTATTACAGATAAGACTGAATAAAAATATTTTATAAATTGAAAATGCAAACTCAATATTTACTTGAGCAAAGAGATAATTATTTTCTCTACAATCTAGAAGAGATGATAGCAAAGTTTCTGGGGAGTATGACGATGGAAGTATGACCAAAGTGATTCTCTTTACTTTCATTACTGATCTGCCTGCAGTTTCTATTGAGGAAAAAGATAAAGTTTTGAGCTTTCTTGTCTGCTCCACTTTCCCACTTTTTTTATCTTGGATTTCTAGATAATGATCTATGATCCCTTTGTTAAAGGGTTATTTTATAAATATGATATTGTAAATTCCCCCTAAATTTGAAGAGATCATGACAGGATAATACCCATGATCCAATATATTTGAATAATTACCTGTTAGTGGAGATGATTTTTTTTTTCATCAGTGGGATAACTTCTCTTTATCAGTATAGATAAGTATTATCATTATTGGTAAATATCATTGTTTGTCATAGAAGTGAGAATTTTTTTTGACAGTGGAGATGACTCTTCATTTGTGGAGGCAGAAATTTCCTTCATAGGCGAAGATTTCATTCATAGGTGGAAATGACTCTTTGTCAACAGAGATAGACTTAGCCAATTTTCGATAAGTATGCCTCCTTATTAGTAGCGATTGTTCGTTTTTCAATGCAGGTGGATTCTTTCCTCCATCGACGCAAAGAGCTTGTTGGATTTTATTCAGTAATTTTGGATTTTTTTGAAGTTTTATTTAGAATTTTTTTAATGTCTACAATACTCCCTTAAAAAGACCTCATTGAAAAAGTAAAAATAAAGTTGGCAGGTCTGAAGAGTTACTATCTATGGGTGGCTGCATTACTTTCCTTAATTCTGTTATCTTATCAATGCCTTTTATACTATTCGTGCTACTATCCGGTTTTCCAGTCGGTTGTTAGAAAAATTTATTGTATTCTTCATTAGTTCTTGTCCAGAGAAACAGTACCGCATACATAAGAATTCAATTTAGTAGCTTGGGCCGCAATGTCTGGCCCTAAAATGGAAGGGGATTGGGTATTCTCAATTATAGAGATCTCACTTTCTGCCTAAACGGTGGTGGAGGCTCACTAGCGTACTAGCTGCTAAAATAGTCGAGAGTATGCTCTCCAACTATTGTTGTCAAAATGGAGTGTGGTTCAGTTAACCTAGAATTTTTGGTTGGCGTGTAGCCCACGTGAGGCTAAATGGGCCAGGGCCTATAGAAAACCAAACTAAGCCATATGCTATATAAATTAAAAAAGAAATCTACAACAAGCAAAAGAAGCAGAGTGATGGCAGGGAAAATAAAAACGAGAAAACTTATTCATTTTTTTAAGATTTTCTTTTAATCTTTAGGTGTGGTTTCCACACGGGAAGAAATTTAGGATTCTCTCTGAGAAAGTTTTCAAGTGTGGTTTTGCTTGAAGGTATTATTTAACTTGTACATAGATAGTAGTTTGGCCCAATAGAACTTATTCACGGGTCTCGCTTTTATGAAGAAATATGTCTGGAATTAAAGAAACCTTTAGGTTAGGGACCCACACATTCCTTGGAGATGGCAAGTTGAAATACTTTTGGGAGGATATTAGTATACTGATACATCACTCAATAATACCTTTCAGAACCTCTTTGCTAAACCAGAAGTTCTCAAAATGTATATAACTTTCAAGTGGATTAAATACAGATGGTGCCCAGGTTTATGTTCAAAAACTCACCAATACGACATTCTATTTTGCCTCTATGAAGTGCTTCAAGATTTCTAATCAACTGCAATACCCTGAATATTTTAGGTTGGATGAGAGATAAATCTGAGAGTTTTGTAGCCTATCTATGTATGGGATTCAAAATAATTCGGGAGTGTTATTGGAGAATACTTAAATGATTTGGCTGTTCGAAAACATCCAAAAGTAAAAGCTTTCATGTGGTTGGTCTGTAATCATGTTATTCTCACTTGGGATAATTTGGAATGCAGAAAATGTTAGTGGCCTAACATATATATTCTTTATAAGCAGAAGGTAAAATAAATGAAATATTTACTTGTATATGTGTTATGAGTAGAGCTAGATGGGAGGATTTTGTGGATAAGGATTATTGCTTTTACTCCAGTTCTCATACCTGCTTTTTTCCGAAGAAAGCGAGTTGTTATGAGACCACTTTAAAGATTGGTAAACATAGCTATGACAATGATTTGCTAAACAATTTGGCTATAATAGAATGCTAGTTTTTATAAAATATTGTTGTTTCAATTAAGTCTCTCATATATGCTGCTCATGTAACTAATTTTTTTGGACAAGTCTTCTTAGGGAGGAAGAGAGGATTACAGTATTTGGCTAGACTGAGCTAGTGCTTCATGTATTCGGTTGAGAAGGGAAAGTGAGTCACATTCTCTCCATAACAAGCTACATCCGAAAAGTTTACGTAAGTGATGATTCTTCTCTCATTGTCCTATTAAAATTTATTGTACCTTTTAGCATCAGGGTGGGCATTTTTGCTTTTGTAGTTTATTAAAGTTTTGTGGACTCTTTTTTTGTTAATCCCTAATTAATAAAATAGATGGACTGGTCACCTACGTCTTTCGAAATCTTCTTATATTTGTTCTTCGCCGGTGAGTACGAACATCTTGCCTCCTCAAGCATCTCTCACATAGGATAAAGCTCACTCCATAGTTCGCCTTAAAGATAGATGCGTTGTACCGTCGCAAATTTAGAAATTCTAATTTTCATAAAATCTTTGGAAATCAAGACAATCATAATTGGCTCCTCCCCTCTTCTCTAACAAACACAAATTGCAATTCGCCCTTCTATCAATCCGCTTAACCCTCGGGAGTGACCCGACACCAACATTTGACCCACAAATCAACCCAAAACAGAACAGGACAAAACAACAAAACATAAAACCCAAATTCTATAAAAAACAATTAAAAAGAAAACAGAAAAATGCCACGTGGCCCCGGGGAGGCCGCGCGGGGGGGGGGGTGGTGGGGGGGGGGATGGGAATTATTAGTTATGCCTCGTGAATTTTTTTTTTTTTCGTGGAATTAGGCATTCCATTTCTTTTAGTCGGGTTGGAATTACTTCTCTCGCTCTCCAAATGCCGCCACGTCGCCACCCCTCCCCTTCCGACTCCGCCCTTTAAAATCCCTTTCCCCTTCCTTCCCATCCATTTCTCCTCAATTCTCCAACTCGCAAACGTCTCCTCATCGAGAGCCCAACCCGGACAGCAAAGGAAGAAAAACTTCCATCCCTTCCCAAAATACGCATCTCCCTCCTCCGCAAATGGTGCCATCAGAAAGAAGCAACAGATTCTTCAAATTCAGAATCTCTTCCCAAAATACCCATCTCATCTTCTGAGAGACGTTCCCATAATACCCACGCGACCCGCCCAGGTTGCCAAAATATCTTTGTCCACTGTCTCCAGCAGCCAACAAAATTCAAAAATTCTATTTCTCCTCTCTGGACTTGTAGCGTCAATGTTCGCTAGGTGCTTCAACTTCTCACGTGCTTCCGTCATCGAGATGGCTTGGATCATGCTCCGGATCGACTACTCCAGGCTCTCCTGGCTCCTCTTCGGCGTCTTCTCCTACGAAAACCACGAAGGAAAGCCCCGGATCTAGCAGGAGAACTGCCTCAACTCGTCTATTTTTATTTTTTCCACCAGCGCAGAATAGTAATAATAATTATAATTATAAATATCAATATTAGATCAGAGATAAAAGTATCAGTAGTACTACTCTACGTACTATTTCAAAGTTTTCATCAGTTGAGTAAGTTCAGTTGGAGACATGCAACCTCAGCCGAGGAACAGGGTTGCCGGCAACGACGACAACGGGTATGCCGAAGTCGACCCCACCGGCCGGTATGGTCGGGTAAGTTTTTTTTTTTTCTTTTCTTTTCCCCCTTCTCTGATTCCTTTAAACTTACTTTGTTGTTAATTTTATGATGGCATGGTGTCGTATATTTGATTTTGTTGCATTCTAGATGCTATGAGTTTATGGCTGCATTAGGCTTGTAGGGGCGTGGTTAGTTGGATCATAAAGGCAAGATGTTTGATCAAATGCATGGCACATGGCATGAGGTCAAGGTGGTCATGGATGGTTTCTATTTGTTTAATTTCGTCAGAGTTCATTGTTTTTAAATGTTTTTATGTGTGTTCAAATCTTTTTGTTAGCAATTGTATCTATGATACTAATTCTGTTAAGCTTCAAATATGTATTAATTATTTAATCAGTGAACTGTGCTGAAATTATTGTTTTTTGGGTTGTAAGCAGAGTCAACTGATTAGATTAAAAATTTTGTTTTAAAGTAATTTCAATTATTGTCATTAGTTTAGTGCTTATTGGTTCAGCAAGAGTTGAAGATTGAATTAAAAAAATAAATTAGGCAAGGGACGGATGCAGGAAGATTTTCAATTGATCAGGAACTTAGTTGAAATTATATATTTGCTATTTTCCTAGTCGTCCAATTTATATAACCAAGTTATTTCACACTTTTTTGAGGCATGGTAACAGTATAATTTTTTTAAAATTGTACTTTCGATGAAAACTTGCAAACTGTTTATCAACAAAAATAACATTCCAAGTCTTTTTGAGCCTTTGAGAAGAGTCTTGAAAGATCACAAGAAGACAATTAGAAAGAAAGCGAAACAAAAGGCAAAGGCATTTTCACTGTACTTATAGCAAGGATGAATTATTTTTTGCTTTTCAATAATAGAGAAGAAAACCACTAGAGATTGCTGCCCTCTCGAAATGAACGAGATGAGCACAACAATCTCATTCTCTGCCTTTTTAGGATGGTCCCTTCAAATCGCCGACACATAATTCATCTATATCTTGGGTGGGGATTTGCACTTTGTGTAGGTCTGTATCATGCACAGGTTTGAAAGTGGAGATCACATGCTTGGGTCTGATTTTGTTGGTTGGTATGATTGGGAGCATTTTTATGCATAATCTTTCGGAATAAACTCTAGTACATCTTGACGGCTCTGTTTGGTTTAAGGGAAAATGAAGAAAAAGAAAAGAAAATGAGGAAAAAGAATGTTTTCTACTGTTTGGTTTGAGGGAAAATTTAAAAGAAAAGAAATATTTTCTTACTAACCAAACATTAAAAAAAAAAAAAACCAATTTCCTGCTTTTTTTCTTTTCTTTTATCTTTCTCTTTCTCTCTCTTTCTTTCTTCCATTTTCTTTCAAACCAAACATAGCCTACAGTTTTCTTCCTTTAGTTTGGAGCCAAATAATCTTAGAGAGAGAGAGAGAGAGAGAGAGAGTATGTGTTTTTTTTTTTCCTGTACAAAGTGATTGCATATAGGGCGTGCAAAATATTCTAATTAAAATTTGAAACTTATGTCCGCCGTTAGTTGGCCAAAGAATAAATTATTGAATGATTTTTGTTTGACGATCGATATAAAAATTGGGGTGACTTTATGTGTGCATTCCTATCTTCTTTTATTTAGGGATGTAAATCAATAATAATTTTAGAGCTTGTAGCAATATAGGTTTACAAAATAAAATATTGATTTCTTAGTATTACGTATTTTATTTCTTTTTGAAAATATTTACTCTAGTTGAATTAAATTAGAATTTTGTGATATATCACAAGAAGGAACTTGCACTGTTGGTTAGACTATTTCTTAGTGATGGATGAGTCACAAGTTTGATGTGCAATAGATGCAATTTGGAGGAATTTTCTTAATAGCTGTAGCACCACTTTATTAACTCAATGTGCAAATATGCCAAACACTCGTTCAATAAAAGGACGAAATATAGTAATTAAATTGTATCCAATGAATGCAAGTAAGACTTTTGCTGCAATGTTTCTTCAAATATTCTCCAAACAGGAGTCACGATAACTCCACAGTTACTGGGCCTTTTAAGGAGGGTCCCTTGAGATATTTTTGTTTTTGATTCTTTTATATTTTGTATTGAAATGCGGATACTGGTTTCATTAATGATATCAAGGTGGATGTTCCGACATATCCTATTTCAGTAACTAGAGAGTAATGATATAGAGGAGGAGATAATCTTGAAGCTTATCCAATTTTCTTTGAATTCTGCCATGTCTTTTGCCAAGAGATATCTGTTCTATTTCTAAACACCTTGACCTTATCTGTGAATCATCAAACGAGCTTTATAACTTTTTATTGCTTTAGATTATGGTAAGACCAATTTGTCCTGAAATATTACTTCTGATATAGATCCCTTAGACTAGTAAAGCATTCTGTCATTTCTGTGTCTGAGTAATTGCACTTCTGCTGCATGCATCTAAGATTTGAAGTTACAACATTTCTCAGACTTCAATTATTTCTTTGGCTAAATGTGTTGCAGTTTGATGCAGTGCTTGGAAAAGGAGCCATGAAGACGGTGTATCCTTTATAACTATGTCTTGTTGTGAGAAGTAGAACCTGTTAATTGAAGAGATTTTCTTCTTCTTAATTTTGTGATGTGGACTGTTCCTTGATGGACTAAACCAGGTACAGGGCATTCGATGAATTGAATGGGATCGAGGTGGCCTGGAATCAGGCAAAGTTATGCGACGTGTTGCGGTCCCCAGATGCACTGCAGAGAATTTACTCGGAAGTGCATTTGCTCAGCACTCTTCAACATGATTCCATCATCAGATTTCATGCCTCTTGGGTCGATGTTGGAAAGAGGACTTTCAACTTCATCACGGAAATGTTCACATCAGGGACCTTAAGAGAGTACGCACTAAGAACTAATCGTTCTTGTCCCTTTTTCATTCTCCTTTGAGTATGTAATTTCTTGAGCTTTTGCTGGAAACTCAAATTTTCAACTTCCTGCTAAAACTAGCTTCCAGCCTTCTGTCACATGCTGTTAAAGGTAGATAATAGGCAGTCAATGATAGTTGAGGAGAATTTTTTTTTTTGATTCTTTTCTAAGCTAAAAAGTGAAACTTTTTTTTTTTTTAATAGAATCAACTTTGTTCATTTGTTAATTAATTGGGGGAGGGCTTGTGGTTCTTCCAATGGGTGAAGGTTTTGTCGGTATTTTATTAAGTAACTGTCTGCTTCCTCACATTAAAATTGATTTCTTTCAAGATTTGCTATTGGAGCTATTCTTTGAAAATTTTTTTTAATGATTGGAACTTATCATTGATGCCTATTCGATGAATGACCACTTGGAAGAACCAATGGTGTAGATAGATTTCTGCCATAAATATAATCATTTTGGCCATTTTCAAGAAAATTAGGCCGAAATTGTTGAAAAATAAATTCAAGACAATTAGGCCACAAACCTACTTTTGAAGGGTAAAAACTGAAAAATATAATACTGGTTTGTAACATATTAACTTGTTGACAGAGACCAATGTCATTTCAATGTACAATGGACAATAAAAATAGTTCCAAGTATAAGAATGTAATATATGAATGTGTCAAACACTCCCTAGTGTTACATAAGCAAAGGAAAACAATCAGGTGTCATGATATTGTATCAATTTGTGTTTCATTTTCTTTTTCATTATCACTAGCTTCTTCCATTTGTCTTTATGAGAGACTTCTCCTGAAAAGTTGTGCTTTTGAAGGACTCGTATTTGTCAGCTCATTTAACGAAAATCTAAATGGATGAATTGATGCATGGGATGACATCCAGGTACCGGCAGAGGTATCCACGAGTGGATATTAGGGCTGTCAAGAGCTGGGCCAGCCAGATCCTCCATGGGCTGGTTTATCTCCACAACCACGATCCTCCTGTTATTCACAGAGATCTCAAGTGTGACAACATCTTCGTCAATGGCCATCTTGGCCAGGTCAAGATTGGTGATTTAGGACTTGCTGCTGTTCTTCGAGGTTCACAGGCAGCACACAGTGTGATAGGCAATCCATCCTAACTCTTTGTCGAATTTTTCTTCACTTATTTTGTTTTTGAGTAAAAGGTGGAATTCCTTTATTTTCTGAACTTTAATTTTATAAGAATTGCACTGCCGATGCTGCCCAATATAATTTCTTATAAATTTTGTTAGGACCTTAATGTCACTTCAACAGTTGCATCTAGAACCTAAATATAGATTGAAATAGTGGACTAGGTCGTTCTAAGGTGACTGAAATTGCATTCTACTATGGTTAAAACATCGAACCTTCATGTACTGTGCTGATGCATAGTATGAAATCATAACTTATCTCTTTCACTTTAATTTAATTTTTTTTCCCTTTTTGCCCTTAATTCAGGGACACCGGAGTTCATGGCCCCAGAACTTTACGAAGAAGAGTACAACGAGCTTGTTGACATATATTCCTTTGGCATGTGTGTCCTCGAAATGCTCACGGCTGAGTACCCTTACAGCGAGTGCTCCAACCCTGCTCAAATCTATAAGAAAGTCACATCGGTATGTTCCCCCCTTCTTCTTAAACATCTAGAAGTAAGGGTTGAGTATATTCCATTGAACAGCTTATGTGTTGCTAATTTTATAGTTCTCATTACAGCATTTGTTCTTACGATCCCGTAATGGCGACAATGCTAGATTTTGCTACATCATGCATTTGTTTTCATTTTTAATGCTCATGAAAGTAAGTTTACGACTATTCTAAGCCTTTTATTATATTCACTTCAGGGAAAGTTACCAGGGGCTTTCTATCGAATCCAGGACCCAGAAGCCCAATGCTTCATTGGTCGGTGTCTGGAAACCGTCTCCAAGAGATCATCAGCTGAGGAGCTACTCTCTGACCCTTTCCTCATAGATGATGATCTTCGTGTTCCACTTCCATCATCAGCCCTTAACACTATGGACAAAGGGGCAGATCGTCAGAGACACCACCATCTAACAGATGTTTGTGATAGAAGCAAACCCATGAAGCCCGCTGACATGACAATCACTGGGAAGATGAATCCGGAAGATGATACCATCATCTTGAAAGTTCAGATTGCTGACAAAGATGGTACCCTCCAACATCTATCTGGATAGCAAAAGTGATCTATTTGCATATCTAGTGTATACTTAGGTGTAACTGCTCTATTAATTAAGAGAAAAAAGCTTCCAGTCTTAAATACAACTCTTTTGCTGCGAAACACCGACACCTTTTATGAAACCATGCCATGTTAGACATGTACCAGACATGACTCTTTTGCTTGTCCTTGCTATTTCATATCTAGTTTTTCAGAATTTTGCTATGCGTCGTTGTGTTGTGTCCTACGAGTGTCCGTGTTTCCATATCCATGCTATTAGTCGGTAGGCCATGTCACTTGGCCTGCATATTTGTAACTCTGCATTAAAAAAGTTTAGGAATTCTTTGCACAAAACTTTCCGTGCTCCAATATACACTCTGGATTTATAAACAAAATTCTCACTGAGCATTGTAAGACACCTTGTTTGACTAGACAAAATGTTTTATATATAACAAATAAAATTCAATATTTTGTTAAACTATTTGATCTTTATGTGGCTGATGAAACTGACAGGTGATTTGAGGAACATATACTTTCCCTTTGATATTCTTAGCGACACTCCAATAGATGTTGCAAACGAGATGGTCAAGGAGTTGGAAATAACAGATCGAGATCCAGCCGAGATCGCTGAAGTGATAGCTCAGGAGATCTCAACTCTGGTCCCCAAACGGAACAGAGGAGTGCCAGTTGATGAGGATGATGAGCAGGATCACCATGTGTACAACTACGAAGATGATGCAGAAGATGGGACTGGCCACCCTTTCTGCTACATGTCCTCACCCAATTCCTCTTATCAGGGTTCCGTGCGTGGCACAAACTGGTGTCGAGGGAGCTGCAGTCAGCATGGAGAGGCCTGCCAAGCTGCAGACTTGCTAGGAGGTATGCTTTCTAAATTAACCTTATTATCAATCATATTTCTTTGGAGAAAAATAGTGGTCCTAATTACATCTCTTTTTCCCTTTAGAAATGGCATTCTCGTTCTGCAACCATGATCCTAATTCCCATCCTTTAGTCATTTTGGCCATGATATGTTCTCTCTAAAGTTGACTAGAAGGAATAACAAAACTTAAAGATAAGCAAATATTGGCATAGATGCAGACCTAATGTTCAATACCGGCAATTTTTATCGATTGACAACTACTACCAATAAATTCCAATTATAATTGCCTAATAACTCTAGACTAATCTAGAGAAAATTGAGTTTTACAGCACCTCTCATGAATTAGTTCATCACTTTTAAATCGTCATCACGTACTTCTATTTGAAAAAACATATCCATAGAAATATTTAGAAGAAAAAAAGGATATTTGTTAAAAGTTTTCTTTAGCGAAGTCAATTTTTATTGGAGATTTAAAAAGTTTTTGTGAGATGAACAAAAAAGAAAATCTTGAAATAATCAAAATTTCCATGGCTAGAAGAATTTTCAATTTTGGCATATGAATAAATTTTTTAACTAAATGTTTTGGTGTATTGAACTCAATACAATATTAGTTAGAACTAATTGCCATGATATGTAGAATTAGAATTTCTCTATTTGTCGGTTCTAAGTATCATTATTTGTTTTTATTCTAGTTTTTATAATAATCTATTTATTAATTCGGGAGATGTTTTTTTTTTTCATATTCATTTTTTTCACAATGGAAAAACTTTTTTCTATTTTTCCATTGTGAAAAAACAATTGTGATGGATGCTAATGTCTGCACCAAATTAATGACAGAATGCGTCAAAAAATCAGTGAAGAGAAAGATGATTGCTAGAGTAATCAAATTTACTAGGAAATTTAAGAAAGTAGAGTTGAATATCAGGAGGTGACACTAATGATCCTTTGAGTGATTTATTGTACTCAATTATGGTACTGTCACATTTATTTTCAAAGATTCTTTTGATACATATCTTCAAAATCTCCAATATATAGATTTTCACCCCAAATCTTTATAATTGGATATTTACTCTCCAAATCTTTTAAACTAAGGAGTAGTGTTTTAAATATCGGCTGCAATATCGATATTGTAACTGATATTATGTTTTTGAATACAAAACACAACGATATAAGCAGTTTCATAGTGTTTATTATTTTTAGAAAAATAGCAGTGTAATATCGAGGCCAAGCCGATATTGCAGCCGTAATATTGGGTGCAAAATGGCGGCCAAAATTATCTAAAATTGGCTGAATTTAATTTGCAACTTTTGAACTCATGATTATACTTGCATGTTGTTTGGACTATCAGTTTATGATTTTAATGTGGACTTGTAGACGTAATATAAATATGTGATATTTAATTATTTATACATTCTCCTTTTATTGTGTAAAATTTTATATATTTGTTAATCAGTTTTCATTTTTGTATTATCTAATTATCAATTATGAAGATTCTACAGTTGGCTAGTGCTCATGGATTTATCGATTTAATATAAGCTGTCGAGATAAGTATATTATAAACTTGTAAATATATGATGTTTTGTGTAGTATTTTATGATGTATGCATAAATTACCTTATTTATATTTATTTTCTATGATATATGCATGCATATTTAAATTCCGATATTTGAAAAATATCCCCAATATTTCTCCGATAACGATAATTGCTATAAAATTTTTCAATTCGATATATTTGTTATAGCCGATATTTAAAACCTTGCTAAGGAGAAACCTCTCATCCTTAATTCTAGCTAGATTATGGACAAGATTTTAATGGTATACAACAATAATAACAACGAAGCTTTTTATTCCAAGTACTTGGAGTAGACTATATGAACCAAAAGAGAATTATGCCAGATCAATCACATGGATGATCCTTCTCCGCTGATTCTTATCGAGCAATATGTCTTCATTTAAACCTCTAGTATCAATATCTTTTCTTATCGTCTCAATTCATATTTTTTTCGGTCTTCCCTTCATTCTTTTAACTTCTTCTAGATTGATAATCTTCACTCATCGAACTGGTAAATCTGTAGGTCTCTGTTGCACATAACCAAACCATTTAAGGCAGTTTTCTTGTATCTTCTCTTTGATGTGGACTATGCCTACCTTAGAATGATATCCTCATTTCTCACTTTATCTTTCTTATTTTTATGGCACATCCATTGAATCATGTGCATCTTGACTACGCTCATTTTCTGTGAATGACGTCTCTTTATAATCCAACATTCTATGCCATATAGGAAAACTA
Organism: Dracaena cambodiana; assembly: GCA_036321105.1. Lineage (NCBI taxonomy): Eukaryota > Viridiplantae > Streptophyta > Magnoliopsida > Asparagales > Asparagaceae > Dracaena > Dracaena cambodiana. The sequence continues at coordinate 17,050,416 of JAYEPQ010000001.1, read as the reverse complement.
GACTAATAGCAGTCCTATAAAATTTTTTCTTAATCTTAATGAAATTTTGTGATTACATAAAACTCTTGTTCCACTCCTTTATTTCAACCAGTCAGTTTGGATTTTATGGTTGACATCATTATTAATCTCTCTATCGTTTTGAATAATAGAATCTAAGTACCTAAATTGTTTACTCATTTGTATCTCTTATTCGTCCAATATTGCAATACTATAGTCTCGGATCCTTCGTTTACTAAATTTTCACCTCCATATAATCTGTTTTAGACTTATTCAATTTAAAATCTCTAAAATCTAATGTTTGCCTCCATAATTCTAACTTGACGCTGACCCATGCTTTCTTATTATAGATTAAGATAATATCATCAACAAATAGTATACACTAAGATATCTTATTCTTAATAGTTCTAGTAAGCTCATCTATCACTATGACAAATAAGAATGGACTCAATACAGATTCTTAATGCAATCCAATTGTGATTGAAAAATTACTTGTTACATCGTCACAAGCTCTGACATTTGCCACTACTCATCATACATATTCTTATTTAGCACACCAAACCTCTATTCTTTTAGGCTTATAAACTTCCTTCCATTTTACTAAACAAGAAAACCCTAAACAATCAATCATTTCTTTCCAAAAGAAATTCCTTCTATGCCTATCAATAGCTTTCCTACACAAACTGGCAACAAATAAAAGGATATCATATACAAAGAAATAGAAGAAAGAACATAATTAAGTTAATCTTCCGCCTCTAGATAAGCAGGGACCTTTCCAACCTACCAACCTATTATCAGTTTTGTTTATTAAAGGCTGTCAATCCTCATGGTGCAATTTAGAAGGTCGTAGAGGGATTCCTAAATGGTGCAAAGGATAAGATCCAACTTGACAATTCAACATACTTGCCACCTCTTGTGTCTGCTTTGAATAACATCTAGCTGATAAACTGGACTTTTATGGAAATTAATTTTCAAACCAGATGCTAATTTAAAGCCATATAGTAGCAACTTCAAATTCCTGATTGAGTCTTCATCAATATTAATAAATAACAAAGTATCATCAGTATACTGAAGACTCAACAAACTACCCATGAAATTATTAGGACCTAAACCAGTCAATTTACCATTTTGAACTGTCAAATCTAACATCCTAGTAAATGAGTCTGCAGCAAGTATAAAAAATAAAGGGGAGAGAGGATCATCTTGTCTCAGACTTCTTTTAGAATTAATAAGATTACCAGCCATTCCATTCGCTAGAATTCGTGACTTACTACCAACTAGTAAATACATCTACCCCCAAAACCTCTAGCATTTAATACCTCCAAAATAAAATTCAAACTAACATATCATAAGCTTTTGCAAAGTCTAATTTCAATAAAGCTCCCTTATGTTTCCTCTGCCTCATCCAAGCTGACATCAATTCTTGTGCAACAGCAATACCATCAAAAATGAATTTTCCATCACTGAAACCAGATTGAGACTTACTTATCAAAGTCTTTAACATCGGATTTAACCTATTAGTCAAAACTTTAGTAATGATCTCATATATAACATTCAACAAACTAATAGGTCTAAAGTCGGTAAAGTGTTAGCTCCTTTTTTTTGCAACAAGATCACATGAGCATAGTTAAATTAATTAATATCATGATAGCCATAATAAAGTTCAGACGTTATATCCATTAATTCACTTTTAATATCAGATCAGAATACTTGATAAAACAAGACTTAAGATCCATCAAGTCTAGGTGCACTATCAGAATTCATTATAAAAACATCATTTTTGACTTCTCAGAAAAAGTATCTCCAAAGACTGAAAATTCCATATTTCAACAGGATAAATATTCTGCCAATCCAAATGAATTCCATCATTTTCTGCCTTGCCAAAAGTACCTTTCTAATATTCTGTAAAACAAACATTGAAGTCATGTTAATCAGTTAAGACCTCATTTTTATGTCTGATACCAAAAATATTATTATGTATCAATCTGCCATTTGCAGCTTTATGAAAATATGTTGTATTAAGATTACCTTCTTTCAACCACTTAATTTTAGCTCTTTGTATCTATAAAATTTCTTCTTGCATTAGAATATTATTTAAATCTATGTCTTTTTTATTCTTCTAATTCTTTTCATCATCAGATAGAAACCTCACCTCTTTTATAACCTCAAACTCTTAAGAGAATCAAGAAGCTTTAATTTCATGACCTTAATACTAGAAAATTTTTCTTTAGTCCATTTCTTGATCTCCTTCATTAAAAGTTTAAGTTTAGAAAACATTGTAAAAGCAACATCTCCTTCCATATTACAATTGGATCTGAATAAGTGGAGAGAATCCTTAAAATTACTATGAGAACCAAATATTTTCAAATCTAAAAAATTTCATTCTACTCCTTTCCGAAGTATCCAACACAGTAGGCTCATGATCAGATAATTGACTGTCAAGACCATACTGTTTATTAAAAAGAAACTTATTTTCCCATTGGATAGAAAATAAAAATCTAACAAAGCCATAGAAGGAACGTCCCTTTTATTGGTCCATGTTAATTTTCTGTCATTTAGAGGAGCAATAAATTCCATTTCTCTAATAAAATCTTTGAAAATACTTCTATAAATTGATTTCTGTCATCCATTAGCCATGCACTATAAATTGATTTCTAAAATCTTTAAGCTCCTGCCATAAAATTTGTTTGTCATCAAAGTTGTGTGGACCATAAACGTTAGAAATAGCCTACATAAAATCTTTTTAATTGATTCCAAAATAATAGAAATACAGTAACTTCACATGACTGACATAACTTTATTCCAGCAATGTCCTTTTCATCCAATTATAATATCACCCGCAGAACCAATTGAATTCTTATATTCCCAACATTGTAAAAAAATTACCTCCTAAAGATCTCAAAATAGAATTGTCATTGTTATCTAATTTTGATTCTTGAAAACAAACCACTTCTACTTTATTCAATGGATAAAAATCTTTAATACCACTCCTCTTCAAAGAATCCCCTAAACTTTGACATTCCAAGAAATAATAATCTTTTATGATTAAGAGCCTCAACTCTGCTCCTTTCTAAACAAATATTTTATAAATAGGATCAAATGAAGAAGATGAATTCAAATTTAATCCACATTTATGACCAATATTAAATAAATGGTTCCTATGATCAGTTTTCTTCAAAATAGATATTGAATCAAATGACATTAGCCTACCGCGTCTCCTGACCAAAGTAGGGAATTCATTTTTCTTCTGTTGCTTAAATTGCATCTTAGGTAATACCTCTGTAGAAATCAAATCATCATCACTGTTTTCAACATGAAATTCTGAACTAGATCCAGGAACCAAGCTACCATGAACATTACTCTGCTTCATGCATTTAGAAAATCCCACTTAGTAATGAAATCTTCATCAACAACATAAACAGGGCTTTGAACATTAGGCAATTCAACAATCACATCATGTTAAGATGAAACTGTTATTATTTCTTTATCTTTATGATACAGAGGAATTTTCCTATAATCAGCTTTAGACATCCACTTACTATGTCCAAAGTGAATTCTATTCTCCATAGTTGAAGATTTTTCCTCTCTTAGAGAATCTCCACTTAATTCTTCCGAGCTACTGTAAGAAACAAAACCTTCATTACTATTAATATCCACCTTCTTACCAATTTTATTTTTGTTATTCTCAATCACTTCTTTCAGTATTTCTACTTTAATCTCATAAGCATATTCGTCAATATGTTCCTTAATTTTATGAGGAATATAGCATGGAGAAAAGCATAAAAGCTAAACTACATTTTTCAATATGTTCAACAAAATCACCCTCCATAGTAGGCCATTGACTCACAGAAAAATAACCAAAGGAACAATTTACCTTTCCTTGAGCTACAAGAGTATTCAAATGATGCAATGGAACGATCTTCACCAATAATCTATTCCTACAGAAAGTGTAAACTCCCTACTTCGGATTCTATAGCCAGAACTTCTTAATCTCAACCAAGAAGTTAGCAATATTAGGAAGAGGATTTCTAACAAAGTAATTAAAATAAAGGTTTTGAATCTAGCAATAGCAGATTCCATAGATAGGGAATTCTAAAGAGAATTGATTCAGATACTCTTTTTACCTTTCCATCATTTTGGTTCAAATCCTTATTAGAAAGAACAATCATCTTGCCTTTCTTCTCCACAGTCAAAATCTTTTGAGAGGTTGTAGATTTCTTCACAGGCCTCCACACCTTAGCAGGCATCGAATCAGTTCTTAATCAGTTCTTGGAGATGATGACTTCGCCCATTTAGAACCTATCAAACCACCAGATTTCCCAGTAACACCATCAGAGCTTGATTTCCCAATTGACTCATATTCTCCGTAAAATCTTGCTTTCTTCCATTGAATACAGTAATTATAATGAAAGAAGAACAATAAAAAAATAAATGAGAGGATTTATATTTTATCACTCTTTTTTACAATGAAACGTGGGTTCTAAAGTGGCGATGGGATCTAACTAGTAGAACTTGTTGACGATCCGATGTGAAGATCTTCTCCGAAGAAGATGATGGCCGACCCTAGGTCTCTCTCTGCTGATCTCTGTAAATTTAAGGCTCTCATGAGTAACTTGAACTCCAAAACGATCAAAAGGATTAAAGATCTATTAAAGATCTATTAAAAATCAATCTCTAAAATTAAAGATGGATCAAAGATCTATTAAAGATGGATCTCTAAGATTAAAAATGGATCCGTAAAGTCTCCTCAAAGAGGATATTTATAGACTTTGGTTGGTTATGAGAGTTTCCGTAGGAATATGAATAGAAGGTTTCTATAAGAATAGAAATATAAGTTTTTTGTATTCATCAAGGATACTAATCAAATATTTGATTTTGATTTAAATCTCTTGATTTTGATTTAAATCTCTGATTGGATTCAATTTGGGTATTAGATAATCCCAAATCTAATTCACAATCAGTTTAGGATTCTGATTTGACTCAATTCGGGTATTGAAAAATCCCAAATCTCAATCACAATTAATTTAGGATTCTGACAATTTACTCACGCGGAGTTAAATAATTTGGACGCGGAGCTAAAACTTTAGCTTTGCACTTTAACTTTTCATGCGGAGCTAAGGTTTTAACTTTGCATTTTACTCGATCTCGCGAAGCTAGGCTTCTGCTGCGCGAAGCTAATGAATAGCTTCGCGTTCTGCGAGCTATTTTTCTTCCTTTTATTTGGAAAATTTCACCAACAGGATCCGCTCCAATATTTTCAAAATGGCTTATGACTTAACAAATTTTGAAATATTTTGGATCTCCAGTTTGATGATCAGGTTAAAATTAAGAAATTTGGCAGAGGTGCCTAATCGCACATGCTTGGAATTTTGATGGAGGCGGTTCAAGACTCTTACGCGTAACTTGAACTGCACCCGTCAAGAGGCTATTTATTTCAGTATGACAATGGTTCAAAACTTACTATCAGAGATAAGAGCTTAACATACAAAATTTATTATATCAAAAATAACAATGATAGTAATAATTCAGATCTTACTGTTAGAGATAAGAGCTTAACATGACAGGTCTGCGGGATTTTTAGCAAATCCCTAGGTATAAACGGATTTGCTGTGCCTTTACCAATCGCCATTTGCGTTGGACTAGCCATTCTATTCCTCTCATCATGATGAGTTATTGAGGAATTGATTTCCTTTCCCACTTGCCTTGAACAGCATTAGGTAGTTCATTTCATACTTTTACCCCCAGTAGGATAGGGTTGGCAAGAAATTTGATCTCCTTTTTTCGCCGTTTTAACAGCATTGTGCAACAGAATTTTTTTATTTATAGCACTCAATTAGCCATTCCAATAGTTAGAAAGAGTACCTAAAGTTACATAATGTTTATCACCATCAATATTTTTGGCACCCCCAGTCCAATCCGGCTGCTAGCCAATGAGGACGACTCGTTCGTAGCTGTGGTTCGGAGCGTACCTAAGAGGCCAGCCTGCAAGTGCGGGCTGCCCGTACTTGGTGTCGATATTGGCTTTCCTATTGGTACGTCCTCAGTCATAGCTGTGGTTCGGAGCGTACTCAAGGGGCCAACTTGCAAGTGCGGGCTGTCCGTGCTTAGTGTCGATATTGGCTTCCCTATTGGTACAGGGGTTGCTCTGGCAGGGAACTCATTGGTTCCTACCACCAAAGTTGCCATATTTACAGAAACTTTATGTTTTTCTTTAAGCTGGAGGACACCGACTTCTATCAATGCCTGGATTCGACTCTTAAGAGGATAGCAATTCTTAGTCGGATGCCCGATTTTTGATGGTACTGGCAATAGTTAGGATCATTAGTTTTTCTAGCGTCTTCTGGTTTTTGATTCTCCAGAAATTTCAGCATGCCCTTTCTTAGGAGATGAAATAGAGTACATGTCTGCTCCGTTTTGAATGCATAGGTTCTTTCTTGTCGGGGTCTATTCTGACTTGCACCTCTCGGATTTTGAGATCTTGGTTTTTCCGGACTTGTCAGTTTTGGAGTAGCATCTGATGTTATCACAGCCTTCCCTTTATTTTTGGAATTCTGTGAATATGACCTGTTATGCATAGAGTTTCTCGTACTATGAGATTCCTCAATCCTGCGTATTATATATTCCGCTTGCTCTCTCTACTTTAACATGTCCTTCCAGTTCTTGGACTTTACAGCTCCCATTCTTATTAGTATGCTGGTCCTGAAATTATACTTGCAGATTTTTACTAGGGTTTTCTGGGTCATACCGTGTCGACAATATACAGATTTTTTTCCTGAAGCATTCAATGAAGTTTTTGACCACTTCTTGTTTCGTCACAAGGGAGGAATGAATCAATATTTCGGTATCATGCTCAAAGAAACATGCCAAGAATTATTTCTCAACATCATACCAAGTGTTTATAGTTATCGGGGGCAACTGCATAAACTATGTAAAGGCAGACCCTCGCAAGGTGCTCGTAAATAACTTGATCATTATGGGGTCATTTCCTATTAGATGACCGACTTGTGACAAGAAGTAATATATGTGTTGGCTTGGGAACCAATTCTCGTCATATGACTCTAATTTGAGGGGTTTGTATTTTTCTGAATAAGGGACGAAATCCCACTAAAGCAGATACGGCCGTGAAATCTCTGATTTCTTTAGCTCCTTTTTCTACATCAGCACATCAAGTTGGCTCTGTAGTTTCTCCATCCTCTGTTCATGAGGATCATAAAAGGAAAACTTATCGTCTTCTTCATACACCGAATAAGCTTTTTCTTCTTTATCTTCTTTTTCTTTTTTTTCTTCGTTTGTCTTAGGTGGTGATTCCAAGGAATTTTTAGTCTTCGACTATCTTTTGTGTATTTTCGACCACTTTTAGAAACATTAGTTTGAGTCATCAATAGCCTTTTGTTTTTCTTGAATCATTTGTTATTGGGCTTCAAATATCATCAGACCTATCCACCGCGTGCGACGCTGATTTTCGTGGCCGGAAAGATGCACAAGATTACGGAGAAGCTATAACCGAATTGTCGCTGTCATTATCATAAGAACTTTTTGCAAGTTTCTTGTAATTTTGAGGAGTAACAGCGCCTGATTTGAGCCGGGTGAAATGATGAGGTTTTTCATTGTCTGCATCTGACTCATACTCTTTCTCCACGATCTTTTTGCCTTTAACGGCCATGTTTGTGATCACCGCCTTCAATTCTTTTTCCTTAACTTTGTACTTCAGATTATTCTCTCTTTTTTGGAGTATTCTGTTCAGACTCAGTTATTCTGTTAAATACAGACACTTTCTTTTTTGTACAACAGCAATTATCCAATACAGTAGACACGACTGCTATGAGCTGCTCACAATGGCATGTTGAGTGCGGCTGAGCTTGAATCATGCTCCTTTTACCTGTCAAGTAATCTCTGAGATCGAAAACTTTAGATGAAGAATCTTGGGTGTGGGGCCCACTTGGTTATCGGGAGAGTCCGGGAGCTTGCTGAAGCTTCTTAGAAGTGGTGGTGTTGAATTGGTGCTCAACACCTCGATTATCAGTCTTAACTTTGTATTTTGGCTGGTTTACGCGGAGCTAGTAGTTAGCTTCACGTTTTGAACTATTTACGCTAGGCTGGACAGTAACTTCGTATTTTAGATCATTTACACGAGACTGGGCAATAGCTTTGCGTTTTACGCTAACCTCTTATTTTACGCTGGCTTGACGTTTCTGCAGAAGCTTTTGGTATCTTGGCCTCGCGTGGAGAGGAATTTTCGCACGCTGACTTATTCTTGTGATTAACGTAAGTTTGAGAATTATCCTCGCGTTTTTCGTGAGTTTCGATTTTTTAGGTCTCATGTCCAGAATCTGTAGCCTTGTGTGGAGAAACTCCATCACACGCTGATTTATAGTTAACTTCGCGTTTAATGCAATTTTTACTGGACTCGCGATTAACGCAAGCTAGTTTGTGAGGTAAAGAATTACCCTCGCATTCTGCTTCTGCTTCAGCCTCACATTTTATGCGGGCTTTATGAGCTCTTTGTCTTACTCGACGATTTCGATTGCAGATTTGTAAAACTAGTTACTTGGCCTTCTTTGGCAGCAAGAACATCTCTCTTTAGGGTTTTCTGCCCAAACAACGGTTCTATGGCTGCGGGCTTAAAGGATTCCCGATTAACGGAGGATTCCTTTTTACCCGATTTATGGGTATTAGAGATCACGCGACGATAGCGCCATGTTTCGGTCAGATTATCTGATCCAGAGGAGAGATATTCTTTATACCTTTGTTGGTCGATCCCAACGACGAGCACGTCCACGACCGATCCAACTTTGTTCTCATCAGATTGCGCCACGATCTCTTGTTCAGCAGAAGAAATGTCTCCCACTGTGGTCGCCAGTTTGTTTTCCGCAAAAATCTTGTTTTTTTCTATTGAATGCAGTAATTACAATGAAAGATGAACAATAGAAAAACAAACGAGAATTTATATTTTATCGCTCTCTTTTACAATGAAACGTAGATTCTAAAGTGGCGATGGGATCTAACTAGTAGAACCTGTTGACGATCCGATGTGAAGATTTTCTCCGAACAAGATGATGGCCAGCCCAAGGTCTCTCTCCGCTGATCTCTGTGAATTCAAGCCTCTCATGCGTAACTTGAACTCCAAAACGATCAAAAGGATTAAAGATCTATTAAAAATCAATCTCTAAGATTAAAGATGGATCAAAGATCTATTAAAGATCTGTTAAAGATGGATCTCTAAGATTAAAAATTGATCCCTAAAGTCTCCTCAAATAGGGTATTTATAGATTTTGGTTGGTTATGAGAGTTACCATAGGAATAGGATTAGAAGGTTTCCATAAGAATATGAATAGAATGTTTTTGTATTCATCAAGGATTCTAATCATATATTTGATTTTGATTTAAATCTCTTGATTTTGAATACTGATTGGACTCAATTTGGGTATTAGATAATCCCAAATCTAATTCACAACCAGTTTAGGATTCTGATTGGACTTAATTCGGGTATTGGATAAGCCCAAATCTCAATTATAATCAATTTAGAATTCTGATAATCTACTCACGTGGAGTTAAATAATCTGGACGTGGAGCTAAAACTTTAGTTTCGCGTTTTAACTTTTCATGCGGAACTAAATAATCTGGATGCGGAGCTAAAGCCTTAGTTTTGCGTTTTACTCTATCTCGCGAAGCTAGGCTTCTGCCGCGCGAAGCTAATGAATAGTTTCGCATTCTGTGAGCTATTTTTCTTCTTTTTATTTGGAAATTTTTACCACCAACAACTCAACCCTAGATTTTCGGTCACCTCCAGAACGAACCATCTGAACATTCTGAATATCCTAATCTCCATAACTATTTGCAAAATTTTCTGTTATATTACCTTGAAAACCTCTCCCACCATGAAATCCCCTAGATCTGCCACTAAACCTTCCTCTAAAGCGGCCACGACCAAACATAGGAGCTCTTTCGTAACCTTTTTCTTGAACTTTCATGTCTCTAGCATTAGGAAAATAAAAAGTCTTAATCTCGTAAGCAAATGTTGCAAGTATTGATTTTATGTCCAAATCTACCACACCTTCGGCGTTTCATAGGTTTACGACACTCCATGGCATGATGAGAATGATCTCCACACCTGAAACAAAGACCCTTAGCTTTCGAATTTTCAAAGGAAAAGAGAAATTTAGTGTTTGAGGAAGAAGGAGAAAGGATTAGGACCGGAGATGAATTGAAAGAATTCTCGGAAATTCCCTATTACCTTCCTTTACTAATTCCGCTTCCCCATGCCCATCACGTGGATTGTTCATGACCAAGACGCACTCTTCGAACGTCAGGATGTAACTCTTCATAATGTACAAAATGGGCAAATGAATTGCTAATTCAAACAAAATTTAAACCAAACCTGATTGAATTCTTATCCTCATTCAAAATTGAAAAGAAATTAATGTAACTCTTTGATTTGAAATACCAATTTTACCCTTCTAATCAGCAAGTGACACCTTGTTTTCTTCATAGAATTTCTTTATCTCCATCTCCATCATCACATATCTTCATCTTCATCTCCATCTCCATCTCCATCATCACATATCTTCATCTTCATCTCCATCTCCATCTCCATCTTCATATCCATCTCCTTTCCATCTTCACCGTCTCCATCTCCATCATCATCGTTGTCATCTCCAATTTCATCTACAGTTCTTGGAAGGTTGGGGGATTGTCAGATTTCAATGGAGTTTGGAGGTAGGTGTTTCTTGGTTTGTTTTAGTGTTGATTATTGATAGTGGATTATTAAATCATGGGTTGATTTATAAGGTGTTTGTTGTTTGAAGATCATTTTTCTTTATTGAAATATTATTGAATTCTTTTATAGATCAAATTTTTATTATGGCTTCGAATGACACTATTAAAGAAAAATACAATTGAATATATGAATAATTCATCAAGAAACCCTATGAAGAATAACAAGGTGTCATTTGCTGATCAGAAGGGTAAAACTAGTATCTCAAATCAGAAAGGTTTTTTTTTTTTGAATTCCTTCTTAGTTTTGAGTGAGGATAAGAATTCAAGCAGGTTTGGTTTGAATTTGGGTCGAATTGGCGATTCGTTTGCATGTTTTGTATAGTATGGCAGTGAAAGTTCTCCGAATCGAACGGCCCATGTGATGGGCATGGGGAAATGGAATTAGTAAAGGAAGGTAATAGGGAATTTCCGAGATCCTCTTCTTTCAGTTGCTCAGAAGGGGGATCATTCCTCTTTTTTTCCGAGTAATAGGAAATCTCTGAGTCCTAATCCTTTTTCTCCTTCTTCCTCAGGCTAAATTCCTCTTTTCCTTTGAAGATTCAAAATCTAAGAGTCTTTGTTTCAGGTATGGGGATCATTCTCATCATGTCATGGAGTGTCGTAATCCTGTAAAATGCCGAATATATGGTAGATTTGGGCATAAAATTAACACTTGCAAGATTTGGTTCCGAGATCAAGGCTTTTTTTATTTCCCTAATCTAGAGACATGGAAGTTCAAGGAAGAGGTAACAGAAGAGCTCCTTTGTTTGGTCATGGCTGCTTTAGTGAAACGTTTAGTGGCACCTCTAGTGGATTTTATGGTGGGAGAGGTTTTCATGGTAATAGAATGGAAGGATCTGTAGTTAGTGGTGGAGATCAGAGTATTCAGAATATTCAAATGGTTAGTTTTGGAGATGACTAAAGATCTAGGGCTGAGTCAATTGGAAAATCAAGTTCTGATGGTGTTGCTGGAAAATCTGGTGGTTGGATAGGTTCTAAAAGGGCGAAGTCATCGTCTCCAAAAATTGATTCAATGCCTGCTAAGGTGTGGAGGTCCGTGAAGAAATCTACAACCTCTTAGAAGATTTTGACTATGGAGGAGAAAGACATGATAACTGTTATTTCTAATGAGGAAAAAAGATGATGGGAATGTAAAAAGAGTACCTGAATCAATTGTCTCTTTAGAATACTCTTTATCTATAGCATTTGTTATTTTGCTAGATTCAAGAACTTTGTTTTAATTATTTTGTTAGAATCCTCTTGCTAATTTTGCTAACTTCTTGGTTGAGATTAAGAAGTTTTGGCTATGGATCCTGAAGTGGGGAGTTAATCTTTTTCATAGGAATAGATTATTGGTGAAGATCATTCCATTGCATCATTTGAATCACTTATAGGTCAAGGAATGGTAAAGTGTTCTTTTAGCCATTTTTCTATGAGACAATGGTCTGCTGTGGAGGGTAATTTTGTTGAACATAGATAAAGAAAAATCGAGATAAATTTGAAGAATTTATCAATAATTTTGTTGGAATGCCGACTCTATTGGTAAAATTTTCAAAGTTGGTGATGTAGTAATGTTGGATGATTTGACTGAAGAGTTTTATAAGAGGAATGAAGATGTGGTTTAGATTTTATGCCTTTCTCCATGCTATATTCCTCATAAAATTAAGGAATATACTGAGCAATATGCTTATGAGATTAAGGTAATTATTAGAGAAGTGATTGAGAATAACAAAAATAAAATTGGTGAGAAGGTGGATATTGATAGCAGTGAAGGCTCTGTTTCTTATAGTAACTCGGGAGAATTAAGTGGAGATTCTTTGAAAGAGGGGATATCTTAAACTATGGGGAATAGAATTCATTTTGGACATAGTAAGTGGGTATATAAAGTTGATTATAGGAAAATCATCTAGATCCTAAAGGTAAAGAAATAGTAGCAGTTTCATTTTAACATGATGTGATTGTTGAATTGCCTGATGTTCAAAGTCCTGTTTATATTATTGATAAAGATTTCATTGCTAAGTAGGATTTCATTAAATGCACGGAGTAGAGGGCTGATGTTCATGGTAGCTTGGCTCCTGGATCTAGTTCAAAGTTTCTTGTTAAAAACAGTGTGGATGATTTGATTTCTATAGAGGCATTACGTGAGGTATAATTTAAGCAATAGAAGAAAAAAGAGTTCTTGCTTTGGTCAAGAGAAGCAGTAGGTTAATGTCATCTAATTCAATCTCCATTTTGAATAAAGTTGATTATAGGGCCTCTATTAAGAGCTTAGAAAAGGTGGTGACTTCTTCAGATAATGGTGAATCTTCTATTCTTGGTTCTACTCTTGTTAATATTCTTTTTGATAAATATAGTAGGAACCATTAAGTTAATATTGGTCATGAATGTGGATTAAATTTGAATTCATATTTTTCATTTGATTATATTTAACATAATGTAGAGGGACTGAGTTTACTCAATTATGTGAAGATAAAGCGGGTATTTTATCTCTATTTCATCCCAAATCTAAATAGAGATAAGGTGGGGATATTCAGTGTTTAAAAAAAGGTTTATAGGCTGTTTATGCAGCCTATGCACCCTTGGATCAAACTATTTGGATTATGTGCCCATAGTATGAAGTCCCCTTCTGAATTAGGCCCAAGCAAACTATTTACCTTCATAACTTCTTGCAAGCTTGTTTGGATATTATTCTAATCAAATGCATATGCAAACAACCTTGCCACAAAACCAAATTTGAGAAAATCATAAAACCTTGATCCTCTTTTTAGACTTTCTCCCATTCTCTTCTGGGAGAGTGGTGTGGTTTTGACAACAAAGTTATCTCCTAATTTTCCCTTGATTACTTGAAGACTCTCTCAATTATAATTCTTTAATAGAATTTTAAGGTTTCTAATCTTAAGGATCTTTTGTTGTTAAAATTTGCTAGCACTCAGCACTTTGAAAGCAACTCGTGTCACTTTGTTTCATTTATAAACTATGCTATAAAGTTGATCATATATTGTTTAGTCATTAGAATTAACATTGTAGTTTTGATACTCTTGCAAGTTATATATATATATATATATATATATATATAATAGAAGTTTTTAGTAATATATTTTCTTTTTTTTGGGAATTTTATACAGTTTAATGTGTGCATGCATATTATTATATTTATATATATTAAAGCATTCATTCACATAACTCTAGTAATACATTTAATCTCCACATATATTTTCTTATTTTTGGGGATTTTATACAGTTTAATGTGTGCATGCATATTATTATATTTATATATATTAAAGCATTCATTCCACATAACTCTAGTAATACATTTAATCTCCACATAATCCGTTTATGCATTTCCACTCTTGGACCTAACTCGTAATGGAACTGATTTTAATAATATTGAGGGTATTTTTCCCTAAATTAAAAAATATGGGGATAACTCTGTAAGTGCTGTACTTAAAGTTTTCATTTTTTTATTGTCTGTCCCAAGCTAAGATAAAAGAAAATGGTTGTGGTAGGCATGTGATAGCCAACGTAAAATATTATAACATATTATTACATGAGCCAAAAATTGAATTTTATTATAGCGTACCCTACTGAGTGATACACTACATTAGAGTCCGAGTGTACTGAAAAATATGGGGGGTTACTAGCTCGTTATCCAGAAGTAGTATACCACGTCGACGCCCGAATGTAGTGTCAAATAAGAGAGGGCTCTCACACCTTAATGAGTGAACAAGGAATGAGGGTAAAAAATTTAGCTCATGAATATAGAATTCGGTTAGCCTTGTAAAACATAGGTTCACTTACAATTTGATTAGCAGAGTTAGTTGATGTTATGATTAGAAAGATGATTAATATTATGAATGTAGGAGACCAAGTGGGTAGTGAGAAAACTAAAATAATAGATCCCTGGGTTATAAACTTTGGTATATGTGCAGAGATAGAAACCATAATAGCATAGGTGTGATCATATATAGATAGTTGTTTGGGGAGGTAATGGAGGCTAGGAGGAAGAGTGATAGGATTTTATTATTTAAATTTATTTTAGATAGGGAGATTATGTTATTAGTGCCTATGCACTATAAGTATGACTTAATGAACCTATTAAATGTTAATTTTGGAAGGATCTAAATGTGATAGTGTAAGAAATACCCATTAAGGAATAACTTTTTTTTGATAGTGACCTTAATGGACATGTAAGAACTAGTCATAATGGGTTTAATAGTATACATAAAGAATTTGTTTTTGAAAAATAAAGCAGATAACTCAATTCTAGATTTTGTTTTGTTATATGATTTGATTTAGCGAATTCTTAGTTTAAAAACAGAGTTTCTCACTAAAAAAAGTGAATCGAATACGAGCCAAATAAATTTCTTTTTAACTAGGAGAGTAGATAGAGCTAGTTGTATCGATTGTAAAGTAGTGTCAGGTGAGTAATATGATCTTAATTTTTATATATTTTGATTAGAATGAGACTTAGAAAGATTAAGTATAAGTTAGATGTTAAGGTTCAGTGGTGATGATAAAAAGGTAATTAAAAAGTATTTGTACATAGAGTGGTAGAGGAAGCAGATTGGAATGACCATAATGATTATATGTAATATGGAACAAAATAACTAGCTGCATTATGATGGTCGCTAAAGATACATTTAGTGAGATGAGCGGTGGTGTTCCACCATATAAGAACACATTATTGTGAAATAAATGCTATTAAAATCAAGCTAAATCTTTACAGAAATTTGAAGAATAATGATGGAATGAGTTTTGAGAGGTATGAGCTAACTAAGAAGGAGGCTAAGAAAACTGTTCGACATGTAAATTTTACAAACAAGTGTAAAAGAAGTTAGACAATGGAGATGCTAAAAATGATATATAGAATTGCTCGAATAAGAGAGATATTTAGAGACTTATTTACTGTAAGTGTATGAAAGATGAGGTCAGATGATTATAGTTTAGACAAAGAGTAAAGAAATATAAAGATTATTTTGACAGATTGTACGGTGATAGTTTTACTCAAGATTTGGAAGACCTTCAATCAATTTGAGAATATAAATAGTAGTTCTATATACAAAATTAAAGAATTTGAAGTAAAAAAGGTTATGGAGAATGAAATTAAGAAAAACTATTGGTTCAGATGAGATTCCTGTTGAGTTATGGAGATACTTAAGAAAAATGAATGTGAGGTGCCTGACAGTCCTCTTTGATAAGATTTGGTAAACTAAGAAGATACTAAATGATTGGAGAAAAGTATCCTACTATTTCTATATAAGAACAATAGTGATAATCAAAGTTATTCTAACTACCATGGAATAAAACTCGTGTCATATTATAAAGTTAAAAAGGGTAATTGAATATAGATTAAGACACGCTGATAAAATATTAGAGTACCAGTTTGGGTTCATCTGAGGCGATCAACGACAAAAGTTATTTATTTGTTTCGACAACTTCTAGAGCGATTTCAAGAGACAAATAGTGATTTGCATACGGTCATTATAAACTTTGAAAAAGCCTAATATTATGAGAGGTGCTTTGGTGAATATTGATGAAGAAGAGAGCTTTTATCAAATATTGACATAATTAAGTACATGTTAAGTACATGTGTGATGGGATAGTGGCAATGTCAGAAGTTGTGATGGCTTAACATGTGATTTTTCGATTACAATTGGATTACATCATAGATCTCTATTGATTTCATTCTTATTTGCCAATGGATGAGCTTGCTAGAGCTATTCAGTAAGAAATATCTTCGTGTATACTATTTGCTGATGATATTATCTTAGTCAATGAGACGAGAATAAAGGTGAATGCCAAGTTGGATTATGAAGGTAAATATTAGAATATAGAAGTTTTAAATTGAGTAAGTCCAATACAAAGTATATGGAGTATAAATTTAGTAAACGAAGTATCCGAAACTATAATGCTGTGATACTGGACAGCCAAGAGATAGAAATGACAATCAGTTTAGGTGCTTGGTTTCTATTATTCAATATGATGGAGATATTAATAGTGATATTAATTATAAGATTTAAGCTGCCTGGTTAAAATGGAGAAGCGCAATAAGAATTTTATTCGATCTTAACATTCTGTTAAGGTTGAAAGGAAAATTTTATTCGACTGCTTGACTAATTTTATTAAATGACATGGAATGTTAAGTTATTAAGAAATGTCATTTACAGAAGATAAGTGTAGTAGAGATGCGCATGTTTCTTTAGATGTGCGATAACACTAGAAGAGATAAATTAAGAAATGAGGATATTCGTGCTAAAATAGGTATAACATTTATTAAAGCGAAAATGCGAAAAAATCGCTTACGATGGTTTAATCATGTGCAATGTAGATTTATAAATGCACCAGTTTGACTAGAGGAGCTTATCAACATAGGATAAGTTAAAAAAGTGAAGGGAAGAACGGAAAAAATATGGATGGATGGGACATAAAAAGATATAGATGCTAGAGGTTTAATTGAGGACATATTGCTTAATAGGAATGAGTGGAGAAGGATCATTCCTGTGATCGATCCAGTGTGATTTGTTTTTGGGTTTATGTAGCCTATCCCAAGTACTTGGGATAATAAGCGCTTAGTTGTTGTTGTTGTGGTTAAAAGATTTGGGGATAAATATCTAAATATGAAGATTTGGCAGTTAAATATCCAAAAAACGAAGATTTGGGTGGTATGTATCCAAAAAAACATATTTTGAATTGCGATGCATCAAGGTAAACATAATTAATTGATGCAAAAGTTCTTTTAGCTTTAGCTGGTCATTAGGAGTGCTGTTGCTTGGAGTACTGCTACAGTGCTACTAGACCCTGAAGCATCACTGGTCAGGTCTATTCTGAATATCTAAGTCAACATGATTACATGATTAAAAAGATGGCAATATACCTTCTAGCTAGAGCTGATTATCAGTAGGGTTGCAGTTTCTTTTGAATAAGACATTAGACTTGACATTTACACTGATCAGGCCTAATTCGGTTTGTGTTAAATTAAGATGAACACATTTTGATGCAAATGGTACTGGCAAAGAATTCAGTGAATGAGTAATGGCGGCCCCTTTTCTAATGATTCTCTTATCGAATTCATCCTTTGATTTTGATAAATCTCAGAGATAGCATACTATTTTTAGGACATGTTCATTGAGTGGCTAATAACTAATATACTATTTGGACTGATTTGCTATATCCAATGAACCCATACTGGATTTTGAAAGATTAGCTAATCAGTTGTATCCTGTGACATTACAGATAATATTCTATTTAGGCTTCCTTATTGCTTATGCTGTCAAATCGTGGATTATCAGTTTCAAAAAATTTCACCTACATCATTTTCACTCTTACATTTGATTTTGTCTAACAATCCAGCTCATTCAATTCTGCGTAGTGTGCAGACTCTGCATATTGCACATAATATTATATGGATTGTTTTTGTCTTACTATACTTGTCACTTCTTGCGACCATCCTCATTCTATTTGCATCTTGCATATAGACAATATCTTTCATGATGATGACGAAGATGACACGAGCTCAATGCACTCCAGCAAGTACTCATTCATAAACTACTGTTCAGGCAGTGAGCATGAAACCGAACCGCATCCGTCTTTTCCCAACAAGAATCACAAAGCTACAAGGTTCTCCCCCGACGACTGCAACATCCCCAACCCTTCTTCCCTCTCTGCCAATGTACAAAGGCAGTGCAGCATGGTACCTTGCCAATCTTCTACACAAACCTGTAAGGGCAAGAGGCCTGTCGACAACCGCCAGTTGCTGAGGAACAGATCATTTGTGGACCTAAGAAGCCAGCTGTTGCACAGGACACTGGTGGAGGAGCTGAGCAGGCGGCATTTCAAGACTGTTGGGGCTGTGGAGAACATCGGGTTCCAGATGCCGTGCGGGGATCCCCTGCGAAAGGGATCCTTATCGTCATCTTCTGGTAGGAGAGATTGTAAGGTGCAGAGATGGGGAAGGAGTTAAAACACTTTCTGTTGTATGAGTGTGTTTTTATTATGTTGTTTGGTTTACGGCATTTGGTGTTTCTTGTTAAAGTTGACAAGCGCACATAATGTGGATGCAATCTTGCATGGTGATTGTAAGTACAGTTGTAAATATTGTGGAACCTTTTGGTGTATGCTTGTAATATTTGGAGATTTCTGCTAGTAAGGAAGTTTTGATTACTGCTACTTCCTCTTTATAGTAATAATTAGTTCATGGGGTTGAGTCTTATTTTTGGTTATAATAATGTTATAATAATAATGTGTATGTGTGTTTCATAGCACTCTTCAAAACACAGGGATCAGTACCTTTTTTAGTTAGAACTGAAAATTGAATATTGCAATTAAAATACTACAAAGATAAGGAAATTTGGAGTTTTAGTATAACCAGTACTTATTATTTGATAAGATCATATGTCATAGGCTTTAGAATAAATTTTAAAAAAACTACAACATAGGATTATAATTTTCAAATCGCAATTTTCACAAAGAAAACGAAGAAAAATATTAAAAGAATTAAAGAAAAAGTAGAAATTAGCTGCCTTCTCTATCTTTCTAATTTGAACAATTTTGGCTCTATTCTTTTTTTTTTTTTTTTTCTATTTGATACTATATCATGACAACAAAATACATAATTACGGAAGTTGGAATGAAAACTTAACTTGTTGGAAAATTTAGGGAGTTTGAATATGAATAGGGATGGTAATGAATGAGCCTATGGCCTAAATTTTGGTCCTTATATAAAATTTTTAATTAGAATAATATAATTTCTATTTTTAATTCAAAATTTTGTATAGGATATGTAAAAATTTTGTCCATGGACGCGTCCATTACTATTACTGGATATGAAAGTCAAACCCGAAAAGGTTAGCAAGTAGGATGCAACTAGTACCTTCCTTAAATTTGAAACCCTATATAATAAAAGTAAAAATTAATTGTATGCTAATGTGTGTAATATATGGTTGTTTATGTTTCGACAAAAAGCTATTTAACATAAAATAGATAGAAATAATAAAATATTATGATGTAAAGTAAACTACAAATTTAACATTATTAAATTTGATTTTGCACTGGCAATTTGTACTATCGAAGATCTGAATTCAACCCGAAATGAATAAAAAGAACAGATCTCAACTATACTCGAGCCAGATTTGAAGCTCTTGGAGTATTAAAATTTAGATCTTACATGTTAGGGATTTTGATCTTATATAAATCATGCCAAAACTTATGAAAATCCAGTCTAAATACTTGAGAATATACCAAACTCAAAGTTCAAAAAGACCAATACGATGGGTACGACGAATATGCTGATTTGACAAACTGTAGCAAGAATCTTAGAAAGATGTCACTACAAAAATATATAGCTCTAAACGACCTTCGTAATGACACCAATGTCAGCTAAAATGGTGTTCAGGTGTGAAAGTATTGCTCAATGTTGGGAAGAAGCAGCAGCTAAAGTGATGAAGGTTGTGTAATATCAATTTAAATCTAAGTTTTAAAGGTGATGCGAACAAACCTAAAAAAACTTGTCAAAAAGAACTTGTAGAGTTTTGAGTCCTCTTTCTAGTGCCGTCTGGATCACCCAAATCGGACTTCGGAATCAAAATTTACAGTCATTTAATTGAAGCACTATGAGGGGCAATTGAAAGGGCTTTGAATGCTAGAACGTTCAACGCGTGGGTAGGTGTTTTAGGGCGATTTTCTTATAGAATTTAAGTTGGAATGTGATTTTTTTTGGATCCTTAAATTTAACTTCGACGGATATAATTAAAAGAGGGTTGGAGAGTTTATTTGAAGAATGTAAATTCTATTTATATATTATCATCTTCAACGAAGTTGTAATGGAGAAAATATAAGACAAGAGAGAGAGAAAAAAGAGATGTAAAAAGAGGAAGAGAGAGAAGAGAGTTTCTCAAGAAGAATAAAATAGGAGATTTTTATAAAAAAAGAGTTTTGGTTCATAATTTATGGAGAACAATGTCTATTAATATCTCCAACCAAAATATGAGTACTTACTATATAATTGTGGTAATTTCTACTCATTTGAAATAATTTTACAATTCAACATTTCTAGATTTGCATCTTGAGTGATGAGTCATTGCTAAGTTTGAGATAGTTTGAATATAGAACTCTGTCTACGATTTGTAATTATTTTATAATTCAACATTTTTAGATCTGCATCTTGAGTGGTGAGTCGTTGTTAGGTTTGAGATAGTTCAAGTGTAGTACTCTGTCTATGGTAATAAACGAGTTAGATCTTAGACGATTGGTCAGTCGTGGCTGTTTAGTGAATATAGTCAAATTGTTATAATTGACTTGAAATCATAGTGTAGCTCTCTTATGTATTTTCCCATTTGGTTTTTCCACGTTCATAATCTCCAGGTTAATTGTATGATGATTTAAGGTTTATTCTCTGCTTTGATGGATTAAATATTTTTTTATTTACTAGTGCTTAAATTAATATCAATCAAATAACAGACAATTCTGCAGTAGCTAGCCTATTTTTTCAATTGGTATAAGAGAATAATATTGTTTGGAACTGTGTGTCAACTCTCGTTAAGCATATGCTTGTTTTTTCAGTTGGTATGAAAGCAAGTCAATTCTATTTGAATTCAATTTAGTCTTTTATTTCGATAGATATTCCTAGAGAAACACAATTTACCAATAGGGATTGTTAGATAGACAAAATTATATTATTTTTGCATCTTCTTCTAATTCTGCTTGTGAGAGTTTTTCAGGTATGTCAGGTACTGAAGAGAATACTTATTATTTATAAAAAAGATTCATATCCAAGATGCTTAAGATAATTTTTATGAGGATGCTTTGAAACTAAATAAGCAAAATATTAAGTTATCCTTAAAATATAAGTTGTATAAGAAAAATAAAGAAAAGTTCTCTTCACAACAAGCATGGCCTTAACATGAATTGAAGAATTGGAAACTGAGAAGCAAAAATTGTTGCTTGATATGAACTCTACATTTTAGAATTTGAAAGAAAGTCAAGCTTCCAATATCAAAGTGGAAAGTGAAGTAAATACTATGATAACTAATTTATCTTAATCTAACGCATCTTTTAAAAATTTGTTGTAGGTAAATCAAAGTTGGATGACATTTTTGGAGTTCAAACCATTAGGAAGATGAATTATGAACTCAGTTATACTAACAAAGAGACTAACCGTACAAATACTCCAGAAAACTCATCAGTCTCCCTTGCAATGAAAGATGTCAAGACAAAAGTAATTAAGTAAGGTAAAAAGCATAAAGGACTTAGATTTACCAAACATGTACCAACATCAATATTTAGCTGCAAGCACATTTGCAATCATGGTTTATGAAAGCCACTTATACCTATAAGTTAAAACCTTCTCTGGACATTGCAATCGTCAAGGATAATACTAAAACTCAACTAAAAGTAAATGTATCTTCTAGCATTGCAAAGGCGAAGTATAAGGTAATTACTGCACCATCATGGAATGGAATCTCAAGAAGGTAAAATTATTCAATTCAAAGTTTGAGGTATATTCTTATGTTGTACTTACAAGTCACCAATGTGGTGGATTAGGACACACTCACCTTAATTATTTTACTCATATGAAATCAAAATATATATGGATAGAAAAGTCAAAATTGAATGATTATCATCAATTCCCAAAATTTGTAAAAACAAGAAATATTTGGATAGACAAGTCAAAATTAAAATCTCATTACACTTAAAGATCTACTCATCTTAGGAGTTTGATAGGGTTTATATAAATGAGTAATCACATTGGACCATAAAAATTAGGACATGTACTTATGTAACACCTTAATATTTTATTGTCTACTTGAATTAATGGTGATTTATTGTATTAGGTCAAAATTGTTATTAAACTTATTCATATTCAAAGAGAATGTTTGTTCCTTGTGGTGGAAAAGAACAATCAATATTGAGAGTAACGTGTTCAGAAATTCAAATTATGGTTACTTCTTATATGGTGATAGTCACCATATCAAAAATAGAGGGTATAAGCTCAACGCAGATGAGGTGAGGGACTAAAATGAAAAATATGTGGAAGTATATGCTCATAGAAAATGAGATGTGTTGAAGGAGAAAAAAAAAATCTTGAACATCACATCTGAGGGAGAAGTTGTTTAAAGTCATGATCATGTTCTAAAACTTGATATATATTGATAACAACTTCGTCAAATATGAAATATGTCTCTATGATTTGTTTGTCTCATTTTGTTTTGAAAATTTCTAACGCATGAGATTTAAGTATAATTTAGAATTTTTTTCTTACTTATGATGTCAATATATATATATATACATATACATATATATATATATATATATACATATATATACATATATATATATATATATATATATACATATATATACATATATATATATATATATATATATATATATATATATATATATATATATATATATATATATATATATATATATATATATATATATATAGTTGCTTACTTGATGTTTAATTACTATATGTTAACTCTACGTGTGACTTTCTTATATATTCTAATATGAATATCTACATCTTTGGGAACAAAAAGGGGAAGTAGTATATATTGAGGTATATTAAGTTTCAAGGGGGAGTATATAAGCAGGAAGAGCGATATCGATTTTGATTTCATGGTGTGCTTGTATTGTATGTGTCTATGTTCTTGTAATTTTTGAAACATTTTTAGGATATATGCACTTAATCTTGTTTTATTGTTTTTTGTGTGCAGGATATGCTAATAGAGAGTTTTATCATAAAATTACTGATGGAGAGATTGTTAGGAATTTTGATCCAACATATCTAAAAAATTGTGCCAAAACTCATGAAGATGTAGTTTAAGTACTTGAGTATAAACCAAACTCAAGGTTGATAAAGACTAATATGATGGGTATGACAGATACGTTGATTTGATAAACCTATAGCTGATAAACCTATAGCTAGAATTTTTAAAGGTATCATTACAAAATTTTATAACACTGAACGACCTTTGTAAAGACACCAACATTAGCTAAAACGAAATTCAATCGTGAAAGTTATGACCACTCAAAGTTGGAAACAAGCAACAACAAGAGTTGATGAAGACTGTGCAGTAATATCAACTTCAAGTTAAGTTTTGTAGATGATGCAGGCAGAATTGAAAATATTTGTATAGATAAAAGTTATAGAGTTTTGAGTTTTCTTTCTAACAACATCAAAACACTTAAATCGAACTTCAAGAACAAAAATTACAGTCGTTTTATGAAAGCACTATTGAAAGGGCTATTGGAGGAGCTGTTGAGGTCTGAACTCACTATATACAGGTGATAACAAGAGTGATTTAATATGTATACATGTGTATCTAATCATAAATCAATATATGCATGGACATAACATATGTGCGTATGTTGCTGTAATTTGGTTAATATGTCAGACTTCCAGGTTTTATTTGACTACGATAAAAATGGAATTAAATGCTAATATTTTATATAGTTGTAGAAAATTCAATTAGATTTGTAATAAATATTAAATGAGTTTAATTGGAGTTCTAAAATAAATATTATGATTGTTTTATTATGAATAGCTGCTACTGAACTATGGACCTGGTATAACTGAAATTTCCAGGTTATTTTTAATTAAGATATAATTATATTTAGAGCCTAAAAGCTTAATCACTTATATAAATTTAATTATCTTTCTAATGAATCTTGAATAAGCTCAATTGGAGTTTTAGAGTAAAGTTATGACAATTTTACTATGGACATGGTGCTTCTGACTTGGTATAGCAGCTATGATGCAGTTTCCAAATTATTTTTGGTAGAAAAATGACTAAATAAGGAACCAGTGTAGTTGAAGGATTGTAATTTAACGAATCATCTTTCTAATAATACTAGAATAAGGCTAATCGATGTTAATATACAAAAGTTATAGTAGTTCTATGATAGATTGTTGTGTATGTCTGGACAGCGATATAGTATGTGCAAATATAATATGCATGGTGTGACATATACAATAAAACTCAAAATAAATGCAAGTTTGAAATATATATTCTTGATTTTTGATTGGTAATACATCTAATATCATATGTGTGGAGATTACATTAGGTAATCACAAGTTTAAAGGATTTCAGTGTATATTCTTATCTCTTATTGAACCCAAATCGTAAAAGATTTAATATTGATGCAATTACTCTTCAAAAGTGGAGAAAGTTTTCTAGAATCACACTAGAGAATAAGGGCAGCTGCTGGAGAAGATTTCTCCAATTGATAGAGAAGTTTAGAGTTTCTTTGAAGATGTTAAATCAAATAACAAAGCTCATACTGGATTTTCAGTCTATTTTCAGGCTGATTATTTGGTGATTTATTTAAAGAAATTTGAGAAGAAGTTATAATTTGAACTCTCAAAAGAAAATTGAGAAGAACACAAGATGAAGAAATTTGATCTATTTTAAATTTTCTGAATTTATTTGAGGGGCTAAACAGCTGCTGCAATATATGTATACTGCTATGTTAAAAACCTTTAAAGTTCATCTTAATTACAAATTTGCAATTGGGTCAAATTGTATCCAAAATTGGTCAAATAAGGATGTTGGGCTGGTAGAGATAAATATGAAGTGGGAAAATGGTTAAAATTGGAATATTAAATTTAGTTTAATTATTTTAGTTTGGTATTTGTCCGAAAATCGGTCGATATGGAGTATTAAAGAAAAATATGAAAAAAAATCTAAAAAATAAGATAAGAGATCCTTACTCTATGGAATTTGAAATTGAAAATTAGTAGTTAAGATTTAACTCAATTTACTCAATATTCACCTGTATCACTGTCCGGGCTCGCAGGCTGATACTGATGTTATGGAATAAATAGATATAAGGGTTTAAGGATTATGGTTGTTACACTTATCATGGTTCATGTCATATTTATGTTAAGTCCAAGTATAATATGAATCATGTTCATGTTGGACTCAAGTGTTATTCATGTCATGCCTTCATTATTTCAAGTCAAAACCAGGGTTAGGATTTAATGTGATTAATTTATTAATTATATAATTTTCTTATTTAATGAATTCATTCAATTTATAGTTTATTAAATAAATCTCAATATAACTAAATCTAAGATATTCTGATTTAAAATATCATAGATATAATCATATAGGTAAGAGCTAAGGAGTGAGAAGTTTTATGTGTAAACACGTTTCTTAATTAAAAAACCACTTTCTTTGGGGTGTTCGCCACTGGATTCTTGTCTAGATACATAATGATAATAGAAATACTATGATTATAAATTCGATGTGATTTTACCAATATATTACAGATTGATTGTTCACGAATCCATCTACGTGATTTAATAAGTATCTATCTATAACAAGAATAATATTATTGTGTTAAGTTGAACTACAAGCATAGATTGATCAAGCATGAGTTTGTTCAAGAGATGTAATGTCCTAAAATCCGGAATATAGATAGTTGGAACGTTTAGCGACGAGTAATAACTTGACTAACCTCAATAAGTAATACAGTCACATTACAGCGAAAATATGGGCAATAATAATCAATGAATAAATAAATATCTCAGTTAAAAAATATCACAATTTTTGCATTAAATAAAATTTAATAAAATGTAGTTACAATAGTTATCATTATACAAATGGAAGTATCTTAATCAAAATCAAATAACATATCATATACACTGATTACATTTTTCAAATAAAAAATAATCTACTAAAGAGTCCAAATAATATGAAGTAGTGAGATATATAATTCATCAGTCTAGTAACTCCGCTGGCTCATGGGAATATGCTAAGTCCTATTCCTTTTTAAACGACCCATATCTAAATAAGCATAATTGTCTAATCATACAAAACCAAGATTTAGTAAAGCGACTCAATAAAATAAAGTAAAATCATGTAAAAGAATAATATCCTAATGACATGTAAGATCATATGTAAATAGACAATATAAAATCTCATGTCATTATCAATATATATGACTTAATAGTAATCTTTCAGTTGATATTTTTTAGCTATAGTATTTGAAAATTTAGAATAATATATACTATACTAGTCTAAACGCATTCCTGTCAACTCATAAAAAAATGGTACAGTAATTTTTACTGAAGCCTATCCTGATTCTCCTGTATAGGAAACAGTAGTGGTTTTTGACCGAAGTCTATTCGGATCCTTACCAAAAAAAATAGTGGTATAGTTATATTCAGCTATCAAATTATATAAATCTTTAGTTTCATCCAAATATGATGTATTATTTAATTCAATATCTGTTATTCAGTAAACTTAGTTCAGTAAATGTATTGGCGATCATCATTGAAACTTCAATATCAGTAACAATAACAATATAAATCAGTATAATTACGCAGTAGTCAGTGATATATAACTAGATATATGATATAATGGTTTCGGTATTCAATCAATGTCTTATCACATCTTGTTTCAGTATTTATTGAGTTAAAGCATGTAATAACAATTTAAGTCTTTGATTATAGTGGTTTAGCATTTCCATAATATTATGTACATTATTCATTTCAATCCATTCCAATAGAACAATCAATAAAAATAAGCCACAATCATTGATTACTGTTACAGCCAAACCACCATTGTCCAAGTGGCAGCCAAAACTACTGTCGATAGCTCTTAAGTGGTCACTGCCCCTGTGCAGCACTGTCGAAGCTGTTGATGAAAGGCTATCGACAATGCTTTGTGCAAATAATGGTGACTGCTCTTTACCCTTTTTCCAGAATTTTCTTCAATAAATTTTTTATTTTGATCCATATACTTTGTCCTTAAAATTAAGGACATCAATATAAATATGATTTCATATATTAGAGCTCATAAAAATTGTATTTTTGGTATTGATCTATAAAAATTTCTCATCTAACCTAGGCTTTCAATAAAATTTCTACCTTTGAACATAATACACGATTAGATCATTAAACTAACAAAAATAGTAAATACAGATGTGTAAAATGTAATTTTTGCATAACTACAGTGAGTTAGGAAACTCACTTGGTCAAGGTTGGAAGTGATCTAGAGCTTGTTGACGAAATTGTGTCAAAATCATTTTAGTAATAAAACATGGAAAACATCATGTGCTGAACTCTGATTTTTATCCTGAACTATCTTAAAATTTCTTCCAAAATTAACATTTAAATCGGTTATCTCCGTTTGGTATAAAACTGACTGGGAAACCATGCAATCTCACCGCCTTGTGCATATACTTTGTTGCTAAAGTTAGTAGACTATCCTATATGAAATGCTATGAAATATGACATCTTAGTGAGATAGTGCACAAATACCTAGATGGAAATTTACCCTTGGAGCTATGTAGCAGCAGTAACAAAATATATATGGTAACTCTCTTCCATTTCTACTCGGGTGTGAGTAAAGGTTGAAGAATTCCTAATACTCTCTAATGATCTATCTTAACTTGCTAGCAAACCAAACACTAAGATTCAAACTTGGTAATCTTATGATTCATCTTGTGCCACAAAAAGTATTGTTTCAAGTCCTGATATATTTTTGTTCCTCTAGGATGAATGAAATAGACTAAATCATGAGCTTCTAAAAGCACTACCTGCTGAATCTCCCCTTTGGACATACAAAGCCTATTGCTGGATCGAAGAGATCTGCCTGCATGGATACTCAAGTCCATCCTCTATTTAACCTTTACTTATCTTTTGAACCTTTACAACTTAGGTCATTTTTCTAGGCTTCTTTCATCTCTGTATCAATAGAGTTTGAAGTTGCAAAGCCATCATCTACGTCTTAGTACTAGGTAAGGTAATATCCAATTCTAGTTGCCTAATCTCCTTAAGTAGCTCTTTCAGCTGAATTAGAAACATTGTCATAGAAACATTGTCATAGTCTTTTTGCTCAAAGCATTTAGAACCATATTGAACTTACTATGATAGTATTGTAAATTAATATCATAATATGCCATCAATTTGAGCTACCTCCTCTATATCATATTGAGCTCATTCTTACTGTGAACATACTTAAGACTCTTATGTTCTACATAAATCTCCACTCTGCTACCAAGAAAATAATGCTACCAAATCTTCAAGGCAAAACTTATACCGACAAGCTTAAAATCATGAGTGTGGTAGTCTTTCTCGTGCAATTTCAATTGTTGAGATGCATAAACTATCACTCGATCATGTTGCATCAACATAGAACCTAGTTCTTTGCTGGATGCATCACTATATACAACCATCTCTCTAGTTTCATCTGGTATGACCAAAACTAATGTTGCAGTGAACTTTTGTTGCAACTCTTTAAAAGTTGAATCACATTCCACTTCAGTCAGACTTCTCTCCTTTTCTTATAAGCTTAGTCAAAGGTTATCCGATTTTAAAACAGTCTTACGAATTACTTCTAATAATACCTAGCTTATCCGAGGAAACTCCTCACTTCCAACACATTCTTCAGAACATGCCAATCTTGCAGTGCTGAGATTTTATTAGGATCCACTAAGATTCCCTTGCTAGAAACAATGTGTCCCATAAATGAAATACTTTTCAGCCAAAACTCACACTTGCTAAACTTCCCATATAGTTTTTCATTTCACTAGACTATCCTTAGGTGCCTTGTGATCAGTTTTGGAATACATCAATATATCATCTATGAATACCACAACAAACTCAACCAAATATAGAGCAAAAATCTAATTGATCAAGTTCACGAAAATACCAGGTGCATTCATCACTTCGAATGACAACTCCAAAAATTCATAATGTCCGTATTGAGTTTGAAAAGCCATTTTAGAAATATCTGACTCTTTCATCCTTGATGATATAAGATCTAACTTGGAAAACACTCAAGCCTACCAAGCTAATTGAACAATCTCTTACCTCCATCCTTATTCCTAGTTAAAAGCCTTGGCACTCTCCAAGGCGAAGTGCTTGACTTGTTATAATCTTGAGATAACAACTCATCCAACTGACTTAACCTCCTCAAGCTCTATTGAGCTCATCTGATACGACATCTTAAAGATACGCACAGTACCAGAAATGAGGTCAATAGCAAACTCCACTACTTGTCTGGCAGTAATACTGAAAAATCCTCGAATATGTCTATGAACTCTTACACCACTAGAATCTCTACTGGGATGGCATCTAAATGAGATAGTACCCTCATTGTAAAACAAGCTCTAACTCTGTCGGCTGTACGAGACTTCAGTTGATCTACTATCTTGATGACAACACTTCTTTTCTTATAGTCAATAACTGTATAGATGGTACTAAGCCAATCAATTCCCAATATCATATCAAATTATGAGTGTCGATAACTAAGAGATTGGCATAGAATTACCTCTTACAAACTACTACTGGACACACCTACATATCTTACTTGAAATGATACCCCCATCAGCGTAACTTATGTAGAAATTTGTTTTTATCTTGAGAGCTCTATTGTTGTGGCATCTCTCCTACAACTAAAAAATCTACTATATGAACTAACCAAGGAGTAGATTGAATAGAAAATAGCTGCTCATTACGGAAGGAATCCCTGATAGGTAGCTCATCATTTTTAAAAGTTAACTAAAAAGATGGTCAGCGACCACACTCTCTACTCTCTTTTGTCTCGAATTTCGAGATTTAATTCTTGGAGCAATAATATTTATTAGATGAGTTGTGACTTGGTACCCTTTTTGCTAATAGATATTTGAGTTCCAAATAATCTGTAAAAATAACATGTGAGCCCAAAATATATGAACGAAATTTGTCAAGAGCAAATACTATAGTAAGAAGCTCATTTTCTGTAGTTGTCTAGTTCATTTGCACATCGAGGGTCTTGATAGCGTAGTACACCTCATAGGGTTTCTTGACCCTTCATTGTTCAAGCACTTCTCTAATTGATAATCACTTATATCACACATGATTTCGAATGGTAGTGACTAATTTGGAGGTTGCATTATGGATGCTGAGGTGAGTATCTTCTTGGGTGTGTCGAATGTTGTCTGGCATGCCTGCATACACTTGAACTGCACATCTTACATAAGAAGGTGAGAAAGAGATCTAGAAATATTACTAAAGTCTTTAATAAACCTTCTGTAGAAGCTGACATGTCCTAGGATTAAACGTATATTTTTTATCGTTTTGGGTATTGGTATTTTGCATGTAGCTCAACTTTGGCTTTATCCACTTCCATCCCTTGAGATGAAACTTTATGTCCGAGAACAATATCCTTTCTCACTATAAAATGACTCTTTTCCCAATTAAGGAGCAAGTTCTTATGTTCGCAACATTCAAGTACGACTCCCAATTGGGTCAAACAGGATTCGAATCTATTGCCAAAAATAGAGAGGTCATCCATAAAAACCTATTGGAAATCTTTTAATGCTTATCAATGTTTCAGGTGCATTGCAAAGTCCAAACGACATTCTTCGAAAAGCAAATGTGCCAAATGGACAGGAAAAGTAGTTTTCTCCTAGTCCTCTAAACCAATTTCCATTTAGTAATAACTGGAATAACTATCAAGAAAACAATAAAATTCATAACCTGCAACTCTTTCATGTACCTGGTCAAGAGAAGGTATAGAAAATTTATCCCTTTTTATTACTTGGTCTAATTTTCTATAATCTATATACATACACCAACTCATAGCAGTACGAGGAGACACCATCTCATTGTCCTTGTTTCGAATTATAGTTACCCCACTCTTTTGGAAATAATTGGGACTCACTACTATCTGGTATTGAATAGATAATACCTGTGTTGAGAATTTTTTATGCTTTAGCTTTGAATACTTATTTCATTGCAGGGTTAAACCCGCACAACATTTCTCTAATGGGTTTGGCATCATCTTCCATAGCAATACGTGTATAGAGATAAGGGGATCTATACCTTGAATGTATGCCATGTTCTGTCTGAAAGCTTCCTTGTGGGTACAAAGCATAGATAATAAATATTTTTCCTGATTCTCTTCAAGATGCATTGAGATGACTGTCAAAAAAGTTTCATTTGGTCACATAAATGCATACTTGAGGTCCTTTAGTAGAGGTTTGAGCTCAAGTATTGGGGCTTTGGGAGGAAATTAATTTCTTTGTTTGTCGAGGTAATTCTTTGAAAACTTCCTCCCTAGATATCCACCTGCAATATTCATACATTGAGAATTATTAATGTAGTTTGTGAATTAAATAGTATCATCTAATTTAAATTTATTGAGAAATTTTGTATTAGTCATTAATGTCATCTCCAATGGATCAGAGATGTATAAGGACATGATATCATCCTTTTCGCAAACTTTCTTAATCAAGTTAATGTCTTGCACTTCTTCTTCATCGAAGTTTGACTGCTTGCAGACATTAAAAACATTTAGTTCTAAGGCTATATTACCGAATGATAGCTTAACCATTCCGTTCCTATAATTATCACTACACTTGTTGTGACTTAAAATGGACGTATGAGGATAACTAGGATCTGAAGACATACGTTAGTAACTGATGCAATATTAATAATAATAAAGTTTATTGGAAAGTAAAAATTATCGATTTTCATAAGTATGTCTTTGATTACTCCCTTTGAATGTTAAACAGATCTATCAACCAATTGTAATGTGACCAGAGTTGGTTTTAGTTCTCTAAGACCTAACTGTTTAAACATTGTATATGGTAAGAGATTAGCGCTAGCACCCATGTCGAAGAGAGTGTTTTCAATGTTAAAATGTCCAATCACACACGAAATTGTTGGACATATTGGATCATTGTATTTAAGAGGTATTTTTGAGTGAAATAAAGCACTTACCTGCTCTATCAAAAATGTTTCTTGTATGTTATGATATCTCTTCACGGTGCACACGTCCTTCAGAAATTTAACATATGATGGCACATGCTTAATCGCCTTTAGCAACGATATATTTGTCTGTATCTATTTAAAGACATCTAAGAATTCAACATCAAAGCATTTATGTTCTTATTTGCAAATGTTGTCGAAAATGGTATAGCAGGCTTGTAAGTTTGTGTGGTGGTATCATCCTCATTGACGTTACATTGTCGGATCAAATCATCACTTGATTCCACTTAATTTTCTTTGTTTTTTACAATTAGTTCATCGAGCACTTTACCATTCTTTAAACATATTGTAGAAGCCATATCAAGTATATTATCATATAGTGTAGAAATAATAACATTGATACCTTCGATCTTACCTGAACTGCTAGTCTCTGGTTGAGGCAGAAGCTTACCTTTTTCTGGAATTCTCATTACTGAGTTAAGCTTGCTTATCTAAGTCTGTATGTCACTGAAGA
This sequence comes from Dracaena cambodiana, assembly GCA_036321105.1. NCBI lineage: Eukaryota > Viridiplantae > Streptophyta > Magnoliopsida > Asparagales > Asparagaceae > Dracaena > Dracaena cambodiana. The sequence continues at coordinate 17,017,444 of JAYEPQ010000001.1, read as the reverse complement.
TCGTCGCATTCTAACTGTTAATAGTTTGTTGCGCTTATATAAACTGCTACTGAGTCTGTATGATTTGCTCCATATGTTTCTATACTTGTGCTATGTTATTCTCTAAATTGCGCTTCAGTGGTGGTCGATACACTAGAGTCGATGTTGTCATTGGTTTGATGTACTCTTGGGATGCTTTGTTTACAACTAGTTTTGTATGCTAAGTGTACTGCTGTTGGAGATTTTTTCTTCTAAGATTCGGATGGTTCTTCCAACTAGGGTTGTATGTTGATAAATAAGGGTAATTAACTAGTTGAGAATTTTTTTTTAAAGGTGTTAGCTTGTTCATTCAATACTTCTTTGAAAGCTAGAAGAGTTGGACAATCTTGAGTTACATGTCCTTGTCACCCATAAATGTCATAGATCTCTTGTGTTTCATCTATCACCTTAACTGTTTTTGGTCTCTGTGTGAGTAAGTCATCAACTTTCTTGGTGAGTGTAATTAATCTTGCCCCGATATCTTCATTCTCACCTAATTTGGTGCGATCTGTTTTGAGGTGTTGCTACAGGATTTTTTTTTAAGAAGCATCCTCAATTTTCCAAGCTTGTGAGTTTTCACCATGAGAATCATGATATTCCTATGCTTCATTAGCATTCTTGCTCAAGAACTTACCATTACACATAGTCTCAATAAATTTCTTGGTTGTAGTATTTAAATATTGATAGAAGGTACTTATTGACCTCTATATCTCAAAGCCGTAATGTGGGCATAAAATTAGCAAATCTTTAAATATTTCTCAGTAGTCAAAAAAAGTTTTGTTATCCTTTAGGTGAAAGGTAATGATTTATTTGTGCAAATAATTAGTTTTGATGTGAAGGAAAAAATTTCTTGAGAAACTTATTTTGTATCTTATCCCTTCTTCCCATTCAATTTGGTCTTAAGGAGTGTGCCACATTTTTGCCTTGTCCCTTAACGAGAACGGGGAGAGATTTAGTTTTAATTGTTTTGCGCTAATATTTTGCAGATTGATAGTAGTGCAAACTTCTTTGAATTCTTAAAGATGTATATATGGGGTCTCCATGTCCATCCCATGGAACTTAGTTAATAATTGCATAACCACTGATTTAATTTCAAATGCCCTATATTCAAAAGGAAACAATGCAGGAGGGTTGTATTGTCGTATCAGTTTGTAAGTAATCATGTAGACATCTCCCATTGCCTCCATGCTGATTTTGATTATCATTCAAGTTTTAAATCCTAATCCCATTGTTATTGCCATTATTGGCCGTGCTCTGATTGTTATTGCTCATGTTAATTAGTGATGGATTAACTGGAAGTTATAGTGAATCTGAATATAGCCGAACAAGTCTACCATTAGATACTCATTGCACGCTAGTCATATTAAATTAGAACCACAAATTTGTCATTATATAGTGTATAACACATTAGTACAAAACCCTAGCCACAATACCAAGAACTTGATATGATCTGATTTGTGCACTCCCAAGTATAAAAAATCGACAAGTAATATTCAGGAGTCAATCCAATATCATCCACTCAAGGATACTCTACTGTATGTTGTGTAAGACAATTATACTGTAAGTTACTAAAAAGAAATCTAAAGCAAAGAAAAATTGGTTTGATTGAGTAATAGTTAAATTAAAATAAATCAGGGAGGCGTGTCGGCTCAGATGAGTGAACATCTCCAAGATCATGTCACTGGATGATTATCGTTGTAATTACATCTTTTTTTGCTTAGAATTGCAATATCTCAATCGAATAGATCACATGGTCTTATACAATCGGAATATATTTCTTTATAAACACAAGATTACTGGAAATAATAATATTGGTATTAGTTAACACCCCCGATTAATACTTATATGAATTTCAGGAATAATCTAAGCATGATCTATCGATGAAATATATAATTACTCAAAGTCTGTGCATATAGTATGCTGAAAAGTTAATGATATATCAAAAAATAAACAATAATTATACCAACAAGAAATAAACCTTCAAAGTTCCAAGATCATATATTATGCCCAAAAGAATAAATAGAAAACTAATATCACTATTTTATAAATCAATTGAGTACAAAAACAATAAACTCATACTAGATATATGATCGAGAGTTTATCTTCTTATTTGAGACGGAAAAAGAATTAGCTACTCATTGTCGGCTGAAAAAGAATCAACATTCATTTGATCTTGATCCTTGTGAAGCAAAAAAGATACTATATTGGATTTGCACGGACCCCCGCTAATATCCAGGAATGACTTATTTTTGGTAATAGATGAACATTACTATATGTATTTTCAGGAGCGTGGTACACATCAATACCCCAATGCATTTCTCTATTTGATTCAGAGTAAATATGTTTTCGAACCTTCTCTTAAAATGAAAAGTAGACGTTCCAGCACAAATCTCGATAATCACTTATTCAAATTCTACATATTGATCATTTTGAACTAAAATCAAACTTTTTGGTGGAATATTCACACTATATATAATATCTTGACTCTCAATAAAGTCATCAAAAGAAGAAGAATTTTTTTTATTATCAACTATGAAATAGTATCACGAGCATTAATAATCTTCAAATATCTCAAAAGCTCACAACAATCTTCTAATAATCCTCTTTAATTTTTCTCTGATACAATGGGTATTTGTAGTCCCATATAGAGTTTAGTTGCCTAAAACTAGAGTTCTATTTGCTTGGAAACTCTTTTTCCTCTTGAAAACTACATATCAGTGTTTCTGTCCATTATGTCGTAGATAGTGGCTTCAACAACTAGTTCTTAAGTGCTTCTCGGGTAGAGATTATAGTGCAAATTTAACAGGAGCTCTCGAAAGCCATGCCTGGGCTATCGATAGTTCCCTGGCAGGTTGGCTATTGAGCTTTGTGCACATATGCACGCTTCTCGTTTCATGTTTTTGAATCCAAATACTACAAAAGATAATAAAATACTAGATTAAAGTAATAAAATACTCAAGAGGAGAATTAGATTAATATACACAAAATTCATTAATTTCTCATCTTATATCTCAAATTAGATTATAGAGTGCATGAAATAAATAATAAATAATATGATTTTCAGTCGTAATCAATTATGGTAATTTATGTATAACTTATGTTTTTTAGATTGAGATAAATAATTAATTACAAAAAACAACAAATAAATATATTTATAAATCTACCCAGTGGATTCTATCTTAAATACTTATTTCTTAATTATATAGCTTAAAAATATCATCAAATTAACTCTCTCTCTCTCTCTCTCTTATCAATTCGCCTAAATAGGATATAATTAGAAAGATTTATTGTAATACCACATATCAATAGTCCCACATTGGATATGAAACAAGAGATAGAGTAGTTTATAATGACTTTCATAAAACTACAAAAGTAATTGTAGCTAGCTTTTTTGGGGGAGAAATCCATGACTAATCATAAATTAAACTCATGATATTTTTCCAAAGGCTTAGTATATTTCTATGCGGATATGTTGCTAGCGTTCCGCTACTAAATTTCTAGATGGAGAGGTTAAAAGTGGTATTAGAGTCAAACACTAACCGAAGTGTGCAGAACTAAGTACCATATGAAACTAAGTGCTACTTAGAAAAGTGCAACACAAAAAGTGGGAGCCACCTCTTGAATTCATAGGAAGCCACCTCTAGAATTCATGGAGGCCACCTCTAGAATCTCACATGTCTAGTCAAGTGTTAACGTGTTACTGAGCCTATTTGACGAGGATATCAGATCCTAGAGGAGGAAAATATAATACTTCTATCTTAATAGTTTCATATCAGATATGGGACAAGAGATAAAGCAATTTATAATAATTCCTATGAAACTATAAAAGTAATCGTAGTTAGCTTTTGGGGAAGGAATTTGTAATTAATTATAAACTATTTTAACTCATAGCGTTGTATCAAAGGCTTAGTATATTTTTATGCGAATATATTGCCAGTATTCCGTAATCCAATTTCCAGATGGGAGCATTATATTTATTTTTCCTGTAAGTTGACCTGCATAGTATTACAATTAAAAACTATACCCTTATAGTAATTATAATTACACATCAAGTTTTTGGAACAAGATCTTGCCAAATCTTGTTGTTAGTATAAATCAAGTCAGAGATTCAAGCAAATATGTTGTTATGGAAAAAATATTAATAAATCATGCTATTAAAGTTATATGAAGTCAAATATTCCAACAATTCAGATTATTAGAAGAAATCAAGTTAAAAATTTCAGTAAATCAAGTTGTTATTTTAAAGATCTTGTGAAAACAAGTAATTAGAGGCATGCCATGTAAAATGTTTATTTTTATCCTTGTTAACTATTTTGTAACAAATGAAACCAACTATTTCACCTATAAATAGAGGGAAAATTGTCACTTGGAAGGACATCAATTGATAGTTTATTTTTTTTAAAATCTATCTTTTTCTTGTCCGGTGGTATTCTTCAAGCTATAGTCACATATAGATATCAAAATTCTCATTTTTGTAAGGTTTACATTTATTTAAATATAAATTTTTTATTCAATTATTTGTAACGATTTTTCAGTATTTGTTTTCAACCTGCTTTTCTTTATTTATGGAAACTAAATTTCGTAGGATAGATTAAATTAGATGGTTTATAATTAGATCTATTATTTTCTCTCTAATGTTTAATATTTAAAATAAGTTCTCTAGATCTTATTATAATAATTCAGTAGTTATCTAATTTTAGTTGGTTATATATTCAATTAAATAATAACTTATGATTAATTGGAAATAATTTGTAATTATTTTTAGTAAGATTTGGAAGATCATAATATATCCAGTCATTTCTATAAATACATTTCTAAATTGATAGGTTAAGATAATTTTTGTATAAATTATTTTTTATTGTGATATATAATTGTTTATGAAAAACAACTAATAAATACATTTACAAATGAACCTTGTAGATTCTATTCTAAATACCTATTTATCAATTATATAGTTTAAAAATATCATCAAATTAACTTTCTTTCTTTTATTGATTCATCTATCTTGGATTAAAACTTGATAAAATCATTTTTCCAATGGACCTACCTCCATAGTATTACAATTATAAACTTTATATGCTTGCAATAATTATAATTTGCATATCAAATCTTTTAGGTGATCTTAGTAAATCATACTATTTAGAAGAAGTCAAGTCAAAATTTCCAGCAACTCAAACTGCTATGGACAAGATCTTGATAAATCAAACCATTAAATATATATTATTTCAAAGATTCCAACAAATCAAATGTTTAAGAAATCAATTCAAAATTCTAGCAAATCAAATTGTTATGGAAACAATCTAGACAAATCAAATTGTTAGAGTCATGTCAAGCCAAATATTTATTTTAATCCTTTTTAACTATATTGCAATAAATGTTAGCATCTCTTTCACCAATAAATAGAGAGGAAATTTTCACTTAGAGGGATATCTGTTGATAGTTTATTTTTTAAGAAACTGCCTTTTTCATGTATATTGGTATTCTTTAAATTGTAGTCATATAAAAAAAAAAAAAAAAATCAAATTTCTTGTTCTTGGAAGGTACACATTTATTTTAATAAGATTTTTATTTAATTATTTGTAATAATGTATCAGTATTTATTTTCATATTGTGTTTCTTTGCTCATAGATAACTAAATATTGTAGGATATTTAAAATGATTAACCTAGACTAGTTAATAACTAACTCAACTTTTTCTCTCTCATTCTTAATATTTGAATTAATTTCTCTAAATATCATTATAGTAATTCATAAGCTTATTTATTTTTGATAAATTATATATTCAATTAAATAATAAGCTTATTTAATTGAAAATAATTTATAATTATTTTTTAACTAGATTAGGAAGATCTTGATATATGCATTCAACTCTATTAATTCATTTCTAGATTGATAGGTTATGACAATTTTTGCTTAACTTATTGTTTTCCGCATAAGTCACGCTTCTTTTCATTGCCATGGATTTAAAATATACAATAAAAAATATCCAAATTATAATGAAAAGAAATAATCAAAACAAACGAGAGGACTTATAAAACATGACTCTCTTTTTTACAAAAGAAGTGGATTCTAAACATGGTTATGGAGCGTCGACCTTATACTCCATTGACTATCTGATACTTGGATCAGCCTTGAATATGGAGATTTGATGGTGAGGGCTTCTGGTCGGCGACTTCTTACTGCTGGTCGGCATGCCTTCATGTAGAAAATCAACGCTTGGTCTCCAAAGATATTCTAAAAGCTCTCCAAAACTCTCCTCTTGGCCCCTATTTATAGTTTTAGGAATTTTCTTAGAGATAAGGATGGAATCCTAATTAAATCCAATATCTGACTTGTATTTGGATCTGAAATATTTAATTCAGAGTGATTGGACATGATTGTGATCAAAATTCTGGTAAAAAACCAAAAGAAAATCCAGTTTGAAAACTATAATCAGCCCACACGCAAGGCTATTAGCCTCACACGGTGCTATTAGGCCCTCGCAGGGCAGCTAGCCTTGCGTGCGAGAGGTTATTAGTCTCGTGTGCGCGAGGCTGCTTTACTCTGTGTGGCCTTGTTTTTCTTGTTCTGAATTTTTCTCCTCCTACAAGACCCTTTTCAAAGTTTTTAAAATCTCGTTTGCTAAATTCTAACTAGTTTTGAAATAGTTTGGATTTCAATTCTACAAATTTCGATCACACAAGCTTCTTTTGTCTACAGGGCTATTTAGCTTTGCGGAGCTAATAGCTTCACGGAAAATAACCTCGCGAAATTCATAATTGCTTTGCAAAATTTTAGCCCCACTAAGTGCCATTTTCCTCTTTAAATAGCCTCTTTACCTTCTTCTTTCATTCATTCCAAAGAAACCCATTCTTTCTCCTCAAGAGTTCCGTCGATTTTCTTCAAATTCTCACATCAATCTTCGATCAATGCTACCAAAAAAGGTCTTGGTCAGTTGGAGTGGTGCAATTTCAGCCTCACGGCTGTCGGCCGCTGGCCTTGGAAGGGTTCCCCTGTTCTTAGAGATAAAATCTTCTTCAAATCTTGTTTTCTTCGTTTTTTTTTGAGTCAAATCTTGATATGAAACTTCAATGGAGGATTTTAACCATGATCTTGGGTCAATTGGGGTTTAGAACCCTATTTTCTCCATTAGCAGCGTTGGAATCCGCTAGTGGCAACAAACCACCTTCGTGAAGATTCCACGTGAGGCTATGTAGCCTCGTGTTAGGTCATGCGAGGCTACAACCTTGCGTAGAGTTTCGCAAGGCAACAACCTTGCTACTACTTTTGCGAGACTATTAGCCTTGTGCTGAGTTGTTTCTTTAAGCGAAACTATTTTAGCCTCACGTTTCTTCACTTAGAGATTTTTCTGCCATATTGAATGAGCTTCTAACTTCTTCTTTGTCGCTTTGGTAGTGAATATAACTTCCCTGTCAAGGCGCCATCACTTTGGCTTTCGAGTAGATCCCGAAGGTAGAATTCAGCCTGGATTCCATGGACCAATCCCCTCGTTCACTCCAGATAGCAGCGATGATCGCAGGGACAGGCTATCCAGATGCAGTTCATCTACATTGAGGGAGTTAATAAGCGTCGTTTGATGTGATAAATTTACTGCAAGTGCACAGTATAAGTTGTAGGGCAAACATGCTGTTCCCATGATGATATAAAGTGTTTTGCTATCTTTCTAATCCTATTATTCTAAAAAGCTAGCTATAGGTTCTAAGTTGTTATTTTTGTTATTCCAATTAGCTTAAGATATGGAATTTACCAATTTATAACCAAATATTTGTTAGCAAAAGTAGCAGAATAATACTAATGCAACAACGAACCACACAATAATTATCCTGTGGCCTCACATAAAATTTCAACAACAGTAACTGCAATTTTATTTTCACTTCTTTGATTATTTCTCCCTTTGGCAGCGGCTACAAATTCAAGGGCGGCGACAACGAAAAGAAGAGAACCCCTTTGCCTTAAACAAACCCTAGCCGCAAACCCCCCTTTTATAGATTATATCATAACGGGTTGGGGCCGGTTTTGGACCCGTTTTGATAGATCGAAACCCGTTGTGGCAATAGGGCTCTATTAGCAATAATCTCCCACTTGGAGACCTATTGCAAAAATTGTAATCTCTATACATGATAATCCTAGTGTCCAAAGCTTTTATCTTGATCGTTTAATGTCCCGATTTCAGCATTCAATATAAATGCACAAAAGTTCAGCAATAGCTCAATTTTTTCCCATCAATCGGCTTTGTCAACATATCTGTAGGATTCTTACTGCTCTCAATCTTCTCCAACTTCAATTAGCTATCCTCCAACAAGGATCTAATGAAGTGGTACCTCAAATGAATATATTTAGTCCGTGAATGATACGCTGAGTTCTTAGCAAAATGAATTGCATTCTGACTATCACTGAACAACCTACAATTCACTCCATCAAAACCCAACTCACTCATCAATCGCTGCAACCAAATAAACTCTTTACTTACTTCTGCAGCTGCAACATACTCAGCTTCTGTAAAAAATAAAGCAACAATTGATTGTAATCTTGAAATTTAACTTACTGTTGTCCCTCCTACAGTAAAGACATAACCTGTGGTGCTCCTACCATTGTCTCTATCACCCGCGTAGTCCAAATCCACAAAACCTTGCACATCAATATTATCACTCGCAAAACACAAACAATATTTTGAAGTACCTTTAAAGTACCTGAAAATCTACTTCACCGCTTGTCAATGTTCCTTTCCAGAGTTCTTCATGAATCTACTCACTACTCTCACTACATGTGCAATATCTGGTCTTGTACTCACCATTGCATACATGAGACTCCCAACGGCCGATAAATAAGGCACATTCTCTATGTGTCTCATCTCCTCATCTGTCTTATCATCTTACTCCTTTGACAGTTTGAACTAACCACCAAGAGCTGTAGTTACTGATTTTGCATTCTCCATATTGAATCTTTCCAACACCTTCTTGATGTACTCTCCTGAGTAACCACAATTTCTTGCTTTTCTTATCTCGGGTAATTTGCATTCTATGAAGTTGTTTAGCCTCACCCATGTCCTTCATAGTGAATCTCCCTGCTAACTTCCATTCCAGATTATTGATTTTCTTCATGCATATATCTGCCACAAGTATATCATCTACATACAAAGTAAGTATAATAAAATTACCATCCTTAAACTTTTGTAAATATACACAATGATCTGACTTGCATATGGCAAATCCGAATCCAACATAAACTTGTCGAACTTCAAGTACCATTGCGTCGACGCTTATTTCAACCCATACAGGCTCCTTTTCAGTCGATATATTCAATTCTCCCTTCCTTTAACTTCATATCTTTCTGGTTGTTCCATGTATATTTCCTCCTCCAAATCACCATGAAGGAAAGCAGTTTTCACATCGAGCTACTCTAAATACAATCCTTTCACTGCCACAATACTCAGTATTTTTCTGATAGAAGTCATCTTGACAACAGGTGCAAATATTTCATTGAAGTCAATACTTTTTTTCTGACCGTATCCCTTCAGCACAAGTCTAGCCTTGAACCTTTGTGTCCCGCCTGCCTCATGTTTTACCCTGTATACCCACTTTTTATGCAATATTTTTATCTTTTTCGGTTGCTTCACCAATTTCCATGTGTGATTCTCCTCCAAAGAAGACATCTGATCACGCATGGCTTGCTCCCAGTTAAGACGAAATTTATCCTACATAACCTCTTGGTAACTCTCTGGTTCACCTGCAATAGTATACAAAATATGATATAAAGGAAGACAAAGTTTTTGAGTTGGCTTCCTTATCCTCGTGCTCCTCCTCAAAGTGGGAACACTCTCTGATGAAGTACTGGAACCATCTACTTCAGTCAATGGCTCTCTCTCCTGTTCGGTCTCAATTGAAGCTTGTGTACTCTCAGGTGTAGCCATTTCTTCCCTTTCAGATGTAGGCATTTCTTCCTTTTTTTTTTATCCATGGGATCCATCTCATCTTGTGGCTCATCCAGCTCCAAGTGCTCTTTCTCAACTATTTTCTCACTCTTACTCTCCATTCGATCTTTATACATACAGCCCTCATTGAATACTACATCTTTGCTACAAATCTCCTTGTTATGCTCATAATCCCATAAGTGATAACCATATTCATCGCCACCATATCAAATGAATGCACACTTCTGAGATTTAGAATCAAGTTTCTTTCTCATCTCATGATCCACATGTGCATATGCTATACAACCGAACACTTTTAAGAATGAATAATTCACAGTCTTACCAGACCACACCTCCTCTGGAATTCCTCCATCTAAAATACTAGTTAGACTCCTATTGATCAGATAGACTGTCATATCTACAGCGGCTCCCCAAAATTGCAAAGGCAAACCTGCATGTCGTCTCATTCTCCGAACTCACTCCAAAATGGTTCTATTTATCCTCTCAGCCATGCCATTCTGCTGCGGTGTTCTCGATACAGTCTTTACTCTTCTAATCCCGTGGGTAGAGCAATAGTCATTGAACTCTCTATTGCAAAATTTTCCACTATTGTCTGATAACAGACATTTTACCATTAAACCTGTTTCATTCTCAACAAGAGCTTTCCATATCTTGAAGATCTTGAAGACATCGGATTTCTGCTTATGTGCAAACACCCATATTTTCCTACTTGCATTATCTATGAAAGTGACAAAATGAGAATTACCTCCAAAAGACTTCGCCGAAGAAGACCCCCATACATCTGTATGCACCAACTCCAATCTTTTAGTTTTCTGCTCCTTGTCATCCATCATAAAACTAACTCTTTTCTGCTTTCCAAATACACAGTTCTCACAGAAATCAAAGTTAACATCTTTCATATCAGTTACCATACCTCTAGATTGCAACACCTCATACCGCTCTTGCTCAAGTGACCGAGTCTCTGATGCCATAAGGTAGCCTTCTCATTCTTCACGGTGACCAAAGAAACAACGCGATCCACCGAGCTTGAGAGTAAATATAGAGTTCTCACTCTCTCACCCTTGACCACTACCATTGCTCCTTTACTGATATTCCACTGTTTCCTCTCAAATGAGATTTGATAACCTTCGCCATCCAGCTTGCTAACAAATATCAAATTCTTCTTCAAATCTGATATGTACCTGACCTCTTGTAAAGCAACTTTATACCACTGTGTAACTTCAACTGAATTCTCCCCTTACTGACAACTTACATTCCTGCCCATTACCAACAGCCACATGCCCAAATTCACCTTGGACATAATTCTCAAACCATTCTCTGCAAGCAGTGCAATAGAACGAAGCCTCTGAATCCACAAACCACATATTTGACCTTCATTTTTTATGAGCAGACAAACATAAGTCATCATATTATTTACTTGGATTCACCACATTCGCTCTTTTCTTATCTTTGTTTGGACAATCCTTTTTCATATGACCCTCTGTTGAACATTTCCAACACACTAACTTTTTCTTAGATTTTGATCTCCCTCTTTACTTTTCTTTACTTTGACTCCCTACTTAAATTTCTACCCCTTTACTTCTTCTGTCATTATCAACAGACTGTACAGTACTTGTAGAAACTGTGCTCTCACCAGTGCTCTTTTTCATCAATTCATTATTTATGATTGTACTCACAGCATCATCAAATTTAAGAGCAGTATTGAAAGCATTACTGATGGCCATAACAACATTACTCTAACTATCCAGTAACAAACACATAAACATCAAAGCTTTAATGTCATCAGGAAAGACAAAATCTAAGGATTCAAGTTGTGCCCATAATGTGTTAAATTCGTTCAAATAATTAACAACTGAGCTATCATAAGGCATTCTCAAGTTGAACAACTTTTTCATTAGAAACAGTCTATTTGAAGCAGACTGCTTCTCATAAATTTAGCCAACGCTGATATCAAATCTGAAGTGGTTGTCTCCTTGAAGATGTTGAACATAACCTGTTTTGTTAGGCACAATTGAATCTGCGCCAAACCTCTCCTGTCCAACAATTCCCACTCCTCATCAGTCATCTTTTCTGGCTTTTCTCCAAACAATGGTTGATGTAAATTCTTTTGATATAAATAATCTTATATTTGCAATTTCCACCATTGAAAATCTGTTCTATTAATTTTTTCAACCTTTTCCTTCCTATCTTCCGCCATAACTCCCACTCAAAATCAACACCGATATGAGTGAAAATCTGACCCAAATTAGGGCTATGATACCAATTGTTAGTAAAAATAGCGGAATAATACTAATGTAACAAGCAGCCACACAATAATTTTCCTGCGGCCTCACATAAAATTTCAGCAATAGTAGCCGCAATTTTATTTCACTTCTTTGATTATTTCTCCCTTTGGCAGCGGCTACAAATTCAAGGGCGGCAGCAACGAAAAGAAGAGAACCCCTTTGCCTTAAACAAACCCTAGCCACAACCCCCCATTTTATAGATTATATCATAACGGGTTTGGCTCGCTTTTGGACCCATTTCGACAGACAGAAACCCACTGGGGCAATAGGGCTCCATTAGCAACAATATTATCTATTTCATCTTCTTTGTTTCATAAAAAATTAATCTTTTAGTCTAATTTATACTTAAAGCATCATAAATATGGACTATCAATTACGGGCAAGTATAATCCATCAAAGAAATTATTTTTCATAGAAATAAATCAAATCATTAGATTAATTCAACAAAACAAATAAAAACTAACAATTCTAAACCCTAACTCAGCATAGACTATCAAAATACTTAAATTAAGTACAACCTATCAAAGTTTTAATCTACAAGCTCTTCTATTTTTATTTTTTTCATAGAAAATTCCTATCTTTTTTATTTTAATTTTAGAAAGAATACAAATAGATTAATATGAGACTGATCACTAGTTTCATCTACATCCTAGGACCAAGCGGATTAGTTACTCATACTCCTAATTAACAAGATCCTATTTTTATTCTTGAAAGCAAATAAAAATTCTATTTTTTCTAGAAAAACAATTAAAGATCTACACTAGAAATCAATTAAATCCATTTAAAAAGTAAAGAAAAAATATCTCTACTGACTAGAAAGCATTGAACACAATGGAATTATCTCTAAAGCTTGGTATGGTGGCCGTCATCTCGTCAGCAAAACCCTAATTTATTTAATCAAAAGTATCTAAAAATTACATCTTAAAAGCCATCCCAATTTACAAGGATTTATGAGTATTTATAACCAAAACACAATCCTATTCATACTCGAACTCGGTACAAAAGATATAATCATAATCCAACAGAAACTAATCTTAGGATATATAATACTAATCCAATCCATGGTTTTTAGAAACCAATGGTTGAGATTAGATGATTAAAAATACTATTTTTCAAGTCTAAAATCCGAAATTAAGTTCAGCACATCCGTAGCCCGCTGGATCAGATTTTTTATTCTGCAGCGTTTCAGTAAAATGACTATAACTTTTGCATACAAACTCGGATTGAGCTGTTCTTGGGCTCGTTTCAAAGATAATTTCGAGATCTATAAATTTCTCCTAAACAAAATTTCAAGTTCAAACTTTATCTTGCCAAAAATACCCTTAAATGTTTTGCTGTTGCACATGAGTTCCTGTCTTCACCATAATTGACTTTCTCTCCACGTATTTGTCATAAATTTGTTCCTTTATTTTCTCTTCCCTGTAAGTTATTTGTTACCTATAAAAACACACTAAACATACCCAAGTAACAATTATTTATATACCAAAATAGATAAAATATGGGAGAAAAAAAAATACAAGATAGGTACTAATCACACCCCCATACCTATGTTTTGCTAGTCATTGAGTAAAACCTAGACCTAAAAAGAAATAGAAAAATATTAACTCACTTTCACAGGAATCACGGTTGCACTTAAAATATGCAACAAGTCGTTAAACTCCTAGGTTACCCTAGTGGACGAGTTGTGTTTTGTGACGGTTTCCAGCAGTTTTACCCACAAACATTGCGAAGAAAATATATTAAACAATACAAAAAAAGAAAAATAAGAACAACTATAATTTAAGAAAAATAAAAATTTTAAATAAAAGAGAGAAATTGTTTTTGATATTTTCTATAATTAATCTCACTAATATACAAACTCAAGAACATATTTAGATTATCAATTTTTAAGTCAAGCGTCATATCAAATATACTAATTATTTTAATCAAAAATTTAAATCTTATCTTTCGATACCCTTAATAAATAATTCATTGGGTTCTGTACATCTACGTGCATGTGTGAGAGTCTACTTCGGTTTTGGACTCAAACTCTAACTAATGATTCATCTTTTCCCACAAATTTTTCTTCTTTTTTTATTTTTTTACTTTTTTGTGAATATTTCACCTTTCATGCAAATAGTCACGCGTACTTAGGCGCATTACCCGATTACTTGGATCATACTCTATATCTCAAAAACACCGTTCGTGTGAATGTTCATGTTTACTTACGCGCAAATATCCAATTACTTAGTAATTTACTAGAAAGTTTTTTTTATTTCTTAAGAATCATTGCCTTAAATATCAGGCTCACCTCTTTATTCTATTTTTTAAAATTTTTTAAAGAGAAAATACTACTAATTATTATTATTTTTATCCTTAACCTAATAAACTACTGTGAAGTGAAAAATAGATGTATACTTACTTTAAAATTACTATTAGTGGTATTTATTTTTTGGATTTTAATTTTTTCATAAAATTCTAAGTGTATTATCCAATCAACTCTCCTATCAAATTTTAAATGTAAATTTATTGTTTTATTTGTAATTGATTAATTTATTGCAAAAAATAATTTTTTTCTTTACTTTTAGATATTTCTGAAAATTTTTTATACCCTAAAAACTACCCAAAGTATAAAATAAAGAAATAAAAAATCTAAAAATAAAATAAAAATCCTAGAAAAATATAAAAAATTTCCTAACCCACTCCCCAACACCTAAACTCGTGTATGTTCTCATACACAAAGCATGGACAGTAAAATAAATAACAAAGCTATTATATAAATATTATACACGTACTAGAAAATTCAGAGAGGTCACAACCTCTTGATCACTTCTACTTTTATAGTGTGTCTTTTTATGTTTTGATATGGATGAACTTAGCTTTTTTGTTAATTTTGTATTTAATCTTTCCATCTTGTTTTTGGTTTTTTCTCAATTTATACCTGCCCTTCTTTCTTTTACTCAATAGTAAAATTTTAAAGTTGGAAATCATACCTTTATCATTCATATTCCACCCACGAGTATCTTCAATGTTAATAAGTATTACAGTCTTATCAACATATGAAATAACGTACTCACTTTGGTATGGCAAAATCAAGAGCTCGATTTTAGATCGCTCTTTCAAATTATTAGGTACCATAAGCTCTTCCTTTTGAGGTTCCTTCTATTCTGCTAGTGTTCTGGGCTCGTCATGCAAATTTTCTTCAAAACTGTCATCAAAATTCTCAAAAGAAAATGCCATACTAGTGGACTTATCATTAGTCAAGTCATTATGAAGGAATTAAAATTCTTTTTGACAAATTTCCTTATAATTTTTTATCAAAAGAACCAAAAGATAATGTATCACTAACAAACTTATTATGAGGCAAATCACCAAGCAAAATTTTCTCTTTATCACAAGGTTTTTCATAATTATTTTTACAATGGTCTAAAGTAGGTTGATCACAATATTGAAGTATAGACTCATTATATACAAAATTATTTAATTCATTTTGAATCATATCAATTTCAAATGATGACTGAAGTGGTTGCTTGTTGGATTTAGATATGTTCAAACAATCAGATAATTGATTTTCAATAGGCTCTCAGTATGAGAAAATATTTTGAGAATCTTCCATATAAAATGTTGTTTGAGAGGATGATTTTAGCAAAGTTTCCATACTTATCTCTATTTTACATGCTCGCTCCTCAGTCTCATGATTATAAACTTCCTTATTTTTCTCGAATGATTGAATCTCGAGGTCATGAGTGAAATTTGAAGGTGTATATAATGGATCTGTGTATATATTTATGACAAATGTGAAGTGGTTGTAGGTAAATTCTCATGATATGCATATCTCGTTTCCAATCTTTTTAATCTTTCATCTAATATGTTCAATTGAATATCTTATTCACGACTGAATTTAATATATAGAGATGATTGATCTATAAAGAAAAGATCAGTTGGAGGACATTCTTGATATGACTCTTGATTGCATGTAAAATTAGAATGATTCATCCATTTACAATTGTAATTTTATATATCGAAAGCACTCATAGGTTCATGATATGTGGTGTGAAATTGATCATAACCTAGTCCTAACGAACTTCCTATCCATAGATACTGATGATAATTATGATATGGATCATGATAATGATGACATCCAGATACGAAAAATTGTTTTTGAAATATTTTTCTTTTGGATTTTTTTTGAAAAGGTGGAGAGGGAAAGAGATGGAAAAGAAAAAGCCGAAAAGTTTTTTTATATTTTTAATATCTTTTTAGAACTAGAGACCAAAAACACAAAACCAAAAAAATATGGGGCATATTTTTGAAATTTTGGCCGCTAAATTGCGGCTGTTGCCAGTGTTTAACAGCAAAATCAGGAAGTCTGACACCCTAATTCTTGCAGTGATTAGCAGACATTCCTCTAGTTCCTTTTAGTTTCTTGTATTTGTAGTTTTAGATCCCTGCACACTCAATACACATTGTTAACCCATAAAACATTATACAATCAAGAAAACACCATCGATCTCCGGTAACGGTGCCAAAAACTTGATGTGATAAATTTATTGTAAGCATATAGTATCAGTTGTAACGCAAATAGGTTGTTCCCACGAAGATTTAAGATGCTTTGTTATCTTACTTATCCTATTAATCTAACGAGTTCACTAGTTCATTACCAAATATTATATATTTCATCTTCTTTCTTTCATAAAAATTTGATCTTTTAGTTAAATTTCTATTTAAAGCATTCTAAGTATCGACTATCAAATTATGGGCAAGTATAATCCATCAAAGAAATCACTTATTATAGAAATAAACCAAATTATTAGATTAATTCAACAAAATAAATAAAAACCAACAACTCCAAATCCTAACTAATCATAGGCAATAAAATACTTAAATTAAGTATAACATATCAGTGTTTTAATCTACGAGCTCTTGTATTTTTATTGTTTCATAGAAAAATCCTATCTTTTTTATATTTATTTTAGAAAGAACACAAATAGATTAGTATGAGCTTGATTCCTAATTTCATCTACATCCTATGACTAAGTGGATTAGTTAGTAATACTCCTAATTAACAAGATCCTATTTTTATTAAAGAAAATAAATAAAAATCATATTTTTCCTAAAAAGCAATTAAAGATCTACACTAGAAAACGATTAAATCTATCTAAAAAGTAAAGAAACAAATCTATACTAACTAGAAACCATTGAGCACAATGGAATTATCTTTGGATCTCTGTATGACAGCCATCACCCCTTCGGCAAAATCCTAATTTTTATTTAATCAAAAGTATCTCAAAGTTATATCTTAAAAGCCATCCTAATTTACAAGTATTCATGGGGTATTTATAACCCAAACATAATCCTATTCCTATGCAAACTCGGTACAAAAGAATAATCCTAATCCAACACAAATTAATCTCAAGATATATAATTTTAATCCAATCCATGGTTAATAGAAACAAATGGTTGAAATTAAATGACTCAAAATACTATTTTTCAAGTCTAAAATCCAAAATTAAGTTCAACACACCCGTAGTCCACTGGATCAGATTTTACATTCTGTAGCGCTTCAGTAAATTGACTATGACTTTTGCATACGAACTTGAATTGAGCTGTTCTTTGAATCCACTAGTTCACAACCAATTATTATCTACTTTATCTTCTTTTTATCATAAAAATTTAATCTTTTAGTTTAATTTCTACTTAAACCATCCTAAGTAGGGACTATCAAGTTATGGACAAGTATAATCTATCAAAAAAATTACTTTTCATAGAAATAAACCAAATCATTAGATTAATTCAATAAAACAAATAAAAACCAACAACTCCAAATCCTAACTAAGTATAGGCTATCAAAATACTTAAATTAAGTATAACCTATCAAAGTTTTAATCTACGAGCTCTTGTATTTTTATTGTTTCATAGAAAAATCCTATCTTTTTATTTTTATTTTAGAAAAATATAAATCAATTAATATGAGGTTGATCCCTGTTTTATCTACATCCTTGGACTAAGTGGACTGCTTACTCATACTCCTAACTAATAAGATCCTATTTTTATCATGAAAGCAAATAAAAATCCTATTTTTCCTCTAAAATAATTAAAAATCTACACTAGAAAGTGATTAAATCTATCTTAAAAGCAAAGAAAAATATCTCTACTAACTAGAAAGCACTGAACACAATGGAATTACCTCTAGAGCTCGGTATGGTGGCCGTCACCCTTTCGGCAAAACCCTAAACTTCATTTAATGAAAAGTATCTCAAAATTACATCTTAAAATTCATCCCAATTTATAAGGATTCATATGGTATTTATAACCCAAATACAATCTTATTCCTACTCGAACTCGGTACAAAAGATATAATCCTAATCCAACACAAACTAATCTCAAGATATATAAACCTAATCCAATCTATGGTTATTAGAAACCAATGGTTGAGATTAGATAACTCAAAATACTATTTTTCAAGTCTAAAGCCTAAAATTAAGTTCAGCACACCAATAACTCGCTGGATCAGATTTTCCATTCTGCAATGATTTAGTAAAATGATCATAACTTTTGCATACGAGTTAGGATTGAGCTATTTTTTGGCTTGTTTAAAAGATAATTCCGAGATCTACAAATTTCTCCTTTCTCCTAACAAAATTTTCTAGTTCATCCTTTATCTTGTCAAAAATATCCTTCCTATCTTCACCATAATTAACTTTCTTTGCATGTATTTGTCACAAATTTGCTCCATTATTTTCTTTCCTTACAAATGCTTTGTTACCTATAAAAACACACTAAATATACCCGAGTAGTAATTATTTATATACAAAAATAGATAAAATGTGGGAGCAAAAATGCAAAATATGATACTGATCAACGCGCCCCTTGAATGTGCGAGTAGAGAAGAGCTCGAGAAGTTGGCCTTCGTTTTTGGCTATTCTATACTCGTATCAGAGGAGTCCCTTTATGAGGAAGAGCACAAGTAGCTTTGCCAAATAGGCAATATAAGGATGTTCATTCCAGAGATGGCAAGGAGCTGCTCTTTGACTTATCTTCAAAACATATTCGTTCCTCACCAAATAGAGTGGAGTCTCACCAAGAACCAAGACGACGTTCCTGTTGGTAACTTTGGTAGCCAGGGTCCTTATCAAGATAGTTCTGGTAGATTTTTAACTGGTTTATTGCCGGAAAGAGTAGGAAAGAATTTTCCTCTTTGAGTCTACTCAGCTAGAAAGCATTTTCCTTAATGATTTCTTGAAGTCAAAAGGACAATACTCTACTCACAAATTTTGCACTCCTGAATGGATTCATTCTATTGATAGGATGTGGTGGAGCAGGATGATCAGCTTCATTCTCTCCAAGTTCGAAGCGATTCTGAAGGATATTAAGTTGTATGGGGCCATCAGAAATAGTATGGTCTTCCCCATAGTGCCTATCATCTGTTCAGTGTCCTGGAGATGTACAATCCCAAGTCTAGGACGTTTTTCACTCCTGTGGGTGAGCTTGGCTTTGCTCTCCGTGAAATGTTTGAAGTTTCTTTGTTATTGACGGGAAAGCTGCCATATGAAGAAATAGTCCGACAATAGAGGAGCTATGATAGATGAAGAAATAGGATTTCCAGGTATACAAGATATACTGGGAGGTGATGTGCCACTTCTGCACCTATCAAGAAGTTTCTGGCGCAAGGTATCAAGGTATTAGCCAAAAATTATGGGCTAACTACCTGCTTTAAGATGTTAATCATCAAGCCATTGCAGTGATGAAACTGGACCCTCTTAGCTAGGCTAGTATCGAGGCTCGGATAGCTCATTTAGGGACCATATCATACGTAACAAAATCGGATGAAGGTGGGTTCAAGGCGGCACAAGTTTATAAAGATTTCACTATCACAGATGCTTATTTCTGATAGGGGTTGATAGCAGGCTTCCTCATGCTCTACCTGAAGCGCTGTGTTGTCCCGTCCATTCCTCAAGATGCCATAGCTATTGAAGTAATGTATCCAGCCATCCTCTTAGCTCTTGGAAAGCCTCTCAGACTTTTACCTGCAGTGGTCTGCTAGCTACAGAATAGCCTTCGGGAGCTTACAATAGAGTTTTGCCCAGGAAGCAAGAAGAAGAAGAAAAGTTGAGGCACTGAACCCGAGGCTGAGATGCCAACTCCAAACCCGAGAGTCGAGTTACCTTATACATATCTCATGACATGGTTCGTGATGCATTGTCTGAGCCTGATGATTTTGCCACCAAAAGACAGTAGCGGGGGCTCATTCATTTAGAGACATGAGAGTTGTGACTGGAGAAACCACTACATGCATGCGATTTGGAAGACTGTGCGCAGCCACCAAAACTATCACATTTACCGTTACTTTCCTGATTTCTTTGGAGGATGTTACGGAGAAAAATTCCAAGATACCATCGGTCTTGACGGCTACACCGCCCTTTCTTCTGGTTGTTTCTGGTGGTTGATCAATATTAGGCCTAGGCATCTACTATACCATCAAGGGTCAATCTGTTTTCTTGAACCGTACTTCCCTATCAGATTTGTTCGTTAGTTCGGGTATTCACAGCTTTATATCGGAAACCCCAACATTTCGTTGCAGTTTCGGGGTAATCTGTTCGAGGGTGCCAAAGGATGGTATCACTTCTCTACCGGCTGTACGGAAGCTCATTTCGCCTTGCCTTAAAAAACTCCCAACCTTTATATATCGCTTGGGTTCTGTCTTGGTATCATAGTGCCAACACTATAACAGTCTCTTTTTCAATCAACCACTCACGCATGAGGGAGATTGAGACATTTTATTCTCAAAGAAAGGGTACCATGATAGTTCGAGTATGAGGCATGGATGAGTTTCTCTCTATCAGCGATAATGATGATGATGATATTGTTGGGGCCGCACCTATAGTACCCGCTCAAGGTGATGTTCCCGTTCATGGAGATGTATCGGTCCAGGCTACTGTGCCAGTCTAAACCAATGTCCCTAGACCGGTTGATGTGCCCACACAGGCCGAAGTGCTTGCACAAGCTGATGTGCCATCTCAATCTGCTTCACGTGGTCAAAGGGATACACTTGCTTGAGGAGATTACGAGACCATGGCCAAGCGTAGTAGATAGGCAAGCGGTCATAGTTCTACTCGCCCGGTAAAGAAGCCCCATCGTTCCTTCACCACTGAGTTGGCCAAGGAGTTGTCATCTCCTCAGTGTGTTTTGGAGTTGCAAGAGTAGCTGTGGAGGTTCCTATGCCCATGGTGGCTACTCACTAGGTTGTTTCTGATGTTCCTACGCTTATGGTAGCTACTCCAGAGATCGTTTCTAAACCCGCTCCTACCACCTCTGCGCCAGAAGTCGCTATTGTGACCGACATGGGTACCGGTGCCATTGCTTTGCCACCGGTCATGATGCCTGGGATGGCAACTCTACCTCGTAGTCCGACCACTGGATTGGAGTCTTCTCATAAGTTCAACCCCCATATTTTCTTTTTTTTCATGTTTCTGCTCTCGTCCTTATGTAATGGGTCGTATTTCAGATATCGGTTCACCGTGGCCTCGTTCTGCCTCTGATCGGTCGCTCTCATCTGAGCACATCGATTATTCAAACAAAAGTAGTCATGGTGGTGATGATGGTAGAGCTGCATCTGACATAAGTAGTCATGGTGGTGACGATGGTAGAGCTGCATCTGACATAGACGCCTATGAGGAGAGCTACTTTGCTTCTGTTCTTGACACAAGCAAGCATAGGCACCTCTATCATGAGGAGTTTGAGCCCTCCTCCAGCTATATCAACTGGTCTTTCAGGTATTCTTCTTTTACGTATGGTCCTCATCAATGAATTGTATCATGCTATATTTTTAGTACTCATTTATTATGCTCATTTTGCTGATGTTGGCATTTAGCCAAGTTGTCTGTCAGGTGCTACCGCTGTAACTCTGCCTCTACCCATGGTGGTAAGTATAGAGATCATTGCCACCTCTTCATCCACTGATCTCGGTATAGGGCCCTCGACTAGGGTACCTCCTATTTCTGAAGTATCATTGATGTTTTCTTTTGAAGAGGCAGGATCCAGCAATGTGAATGTTTTAGAGGAGAGTCCTCCCTCGGAGTCTGCTCCCATTACTACAACTATAATAACTCTAGGGAGACCTCCGTCCAAGATTCCAAAATTAGCTCGCCCACTGCTGCAACTACTGGCGCCGTACATCACAGCAGTGTTAAGTGGTGAAGCTTTTCCTACCATCGCAACACCTTCTTCTGTGACTCCTACCCCAACATTGGTTCCGGGCTCAACCCAAGTTATTCTTGAGGACAATCCACTGGAAGAATTTTTCCAACATAGCATCATGGATTTCTTGCGTTTGCTATAGCAGTGTGTGTCTATGTTCTTGGATGGTTGTTGTTCAATAGAGCTTGGGTGCATGATGATATTGAATTATCTGAATAATATCGAGAACATCAGTAGATCAGAACGAGCTGCTCCTTACCGGGCTTGTCTGACTGCCTTAGATGAACAGATTGGAAACTCTTTAATGAACTAACCTAACTGCTATAATAGAAATTGAAGTTGCTCATCATAGGGTGGAGATGATCGCATGGTAAGAAGAGTTTCACCGTCAAGAGAGAGCTTATAGGCTAAAGTTGGCAGCCTCTAGGTGAGTCAAGAAACTATTAATGAGGAAATTGAACAGGTAGAATTTGGGCTGAATGCCAATCAGGCCACAATAGACCATGCTTGTTAGACAATTACAAAGAATCAAGCCATTCTTGAAGCCACCCAAGTGAAGCAAGATGATATGTTAAAGAGGCAGGGTAAACTGATTTTGCACCACAACCAACTTCAACAAGAGGTTAGTGTGTGGGCAAGGCGATCAAGGAGGCCAGGGCTCAAGCTACTCAGCAGCTGGTCATTGATGAAGATGAGTTGCATCGTCAAGTGTTGTCATTAATGGAGGAAACTCGACGAGCAGCCCTCGACGATGCAGAGGCAAGCTTAAGGGCTATGGGCAACCCTGAAATCCTTGTTTATTCCATCTCCTTCTTTCCCCTCTTTTTTATTCGTTTCTGAATAATAGAACTATTTGTGCTGCTTCATTTCTCTCCTTCATTTTGTCATATGAACAAAACAACTATTTTAATTAGTTTTAATATATTGTCTTGTTTTGAAATTTCTGTGTGATGCACCTGTGAATGCTCTGGGGATCTTATAATAGATCTCCTAAAAGAAGGGGACCTGTTATATATGGAGTTTTCCAAAGTTATGTCACTTCCATAGCTAGTGTTTTTTTTTTCAAGGGTGACTTGTCTAGAAAGCAGACAGAGCCAATGTGAAAATTGGAATTGTGGATTTATTGATTTTTGAAAAGTAGAGTTGCGGAAGATGGAACTTATCATTGATATGGTGCGACCATAGCAAATTTAGTTTTGGAGTTTGTTGTGAAGGTAACTAGCCTAAAATGCAGACAGAACCGAGGTGACTCACTTGGATAATAGACAGAGTCAATGTGAGATTTGTGGGTGACTCGCTTGGATAACAGATAGAGTCAATGTGAGATTTGGGGGTGACTCGTCTGGATAACATACAAAGTCAATGATCGGGTTATGATCAGAAGAACTATAGACAGAGGTATGGCTGAGATACCTACAAGGTAATTTTCTAGATAACAGATAGAATCGATGATCGGGTTAGGATCATAGGTTGAATCGCTTAGAAAGTAGACAGAGTCGGTGATCGGGACAAGATCATAGAACCTGTAGACAAGTATGACTGACATGCCTACATGGTAATTTGCCTAGATAACAGATAAAATCAATGATCAAGTTAGGATCAGAAGAACCATAGACAGAGATATGACTGACATGCCTACGGAATGATTCTCCTGGATAACAGACAGAGTCGATGATCGGGTCAGAATCATAGGTTGACTAGCCTGAAAAGTAGACATAGCTAGTAATCAATCAGGATCACAAAACCCGCAGACAGAGGTATGGCTGACATACCTATGAGGTGATTCACCTGGATAACAGACATAATCGGTGATCGGGTTAGGATCATGGAATGAATTGCTTGAAAAGCAGATAGAGCCAGTGATCGGGTCAGGATCATTATTTATTGAAGTATGTATGGGATGATTTTTGAGGTATGTGAGATGATTTAAATTTTATTGTCAGAGATAAGAGCTTAACATTCATGTTTGCAATGAGTGTCTTTTATGTGGTGGTATGGGTGAGAAGATTCAAATCTCGCTGTCAGATGTAAGAGTTTAATATGACAGATTCACGACAAGTGTCTTTATAAGGTGGTATGAGTGTGATGGTTCAAATCTTACTATAAAAAATAAGAGCTTAACATGACAGGTTCACGAAATTTTTAGCAAACGCTCAGCTATAAACGGATTTGGTGTACCTTTTCCAATCATCGTTTGCGTTGAGCTAGCCATGCTTTCCCTTCAGTATGATGACTTGTTGAGGGTTTTGTTTGGGCTTAGATACCCAATGTTCCCTCTTCCCTTAGCTTTTCGGGCTTAGGGCTATTAATTTCATACACATGCCCCTAATGTGATAGTATTGGCAAGAGATTTTTGATTTCTCTTCCCATTTTCTTAGTGCCATTGGACAACAAAATTTGCTTTATATACAAGCAAATCCTTTTTTTAGAGAGTGACTATATGTAGTATCTCTTCAGGAATCTGCCGTTGATAGGCATCGGCATTCTGTCCCCATCTTGATTGATCAAGTAATAAGCTCCATTTGAGTAGACAGTTTCCACCATAAATGGGCATTCCCACTTGGGCTCAAACATTTTTCTTCAGTTCTGTGAGTCATAATCATTGGTCTTTTGATAGCTAGGACTAAGTCTCCTTCCTTAAAAGTTCTCCGCTTGATGGTGTGTTAAATCTACTACAAGCGCACAGTATTGGTGTAGCGTTGTACAAGTCATTCCCAAAGGGATGTAAAGTGTTTTTGTTTTCTCGCTAATCCTATTAGTCTAATGAACTAACAAAGAATTTTAATTTGAATTTGAGTTGTTCTAATTAGCTTAGGATATAGAATCCACTAGTTTCCAACCATGAATTACTTCTATTATATTCTTTCTATCATAAAAATTTGATCTTTTAGTTTTAATTTTTACTTAAAGTGTTCTAAGCATGTGTTATTAAGTGTTGTGCAAGCATAACTCATCAAACATACAACTTTTTATATAGATAAACTAAATCGTTAGATAACTCTATGACAAAGATGAAAAGTAACAACTCCAAACTCTAACTAAATATAGGCTATCAAGAAATCTAATTCAAGTATAACCTATCAAAATATTAATCTACGAGTTGTTATATTTTAATCTTTTCATTGAAAAATCTTATCTTTATTATTTTATTTAGGAAGAAAATACTAGAGAGAAAGTACATGGTAGATTCTTAGTTTCATCTACATCCTAGAGCTAGACTAAATTAGCAACTCAGTTCTAATTAGCAAGATCATATTTTTATTCATGAAAGCAAGAAAATCTAATCTATAAAGCAAGATTAATCTAAACTAGAAAGCAATTAGAAGAAAATTATCTAAGAAAAATTGATGAACAACAAAGGATACCTCTGGAGTTTGGTATGACAGCCATCACCCCTTCGGCAAAACTCCAATTTTATTTATAATTATGAGTACAAAATTATATCATATGAAACCCTAGATTATGGCCAATATATAGGTTTCGGATAATCAAACCCTAATTTGAGTATAATTCAGAAACTACAAAATTATATTAAAGCCCCCGTAGAAAAATCACCCAGGGTGGGCCCTGGGGAGCCGCTAGTTGGCAGCTAATGTAGCCAAATAGCGGCAAAAATAGGTCTTCTGGGCTTCAACTTTCCTCTGCATGAATCTTCTATTCTTTTCTTTTGATTTTGATGACTGTATTGAACTTTGATTCTCTGCAGCATCATAGTCTTATAACTTTGCTCACTTTTTAATCCTCTCTGGATTTGGTTTCCTAATCTAGCTCTGTGTTTATGTCATCTCTTTGTATGAATAGGTTTACCTGAAAAGCACACTAAAAATACCCGAGTAGTATTATTTAAATACAAAAGTAGATAATATGGAGGCTATAAAAATGCAACATATGATACTCATCACACCTCCAAACCTATCTTTTGCTAGTTCTCATGCAAAACCTAAACGTAAAAAGAAAAAGAAAAATCCTAACTCACTTTCGCAGGAATCGTGATTGCACTTAGCATGAGAAACAAGCCATTAAACCCCTACATTAGCCTAGCGGACGAGTGATGTCTCGTGAGAGTTTGTAGTGAATATATCTACAAAATTTATGAAGAAGTTAGATTATGGAATAAAAAAAAGAAAAATAAGGATAACCGAAAATTAGTATAAAATTTCTACAAAAGAAAGAAAAAAAAAAATCTTTTTTACGGATATTTTCTTCAATTAATCTCACTAATATACAAACTCAATAACACATTTAGATTATCAATTTTCAAGTCAAGCGTCATATCAAATACATTTATCATTTTAATCAAAAATTCAAATCCTATCTTTCAATACCCACTAATAGATAATTCATTAGTTTCTATACATCTATGTGCACATGTGATACTCTACTTTGGCCTTGGACTCCAACTCTAACTCATAATTCATCTCTTCTCTCCTAACAATTTTTTTCTTTTTTTAAATAATATTTCACCTTTCATGCGAATATTCACGTTTGCTCAGGTGCAAAGTACCCGATTACTTTGATCATACTTTTTTTCACTTTGAGACTATTGCCTTAATTCCAGGCTCACCCCTTTTTCGCTCTAAGGCTATTGCCTTAATACCAGGCTCACCCCTTTTTTTCTTCTCACTTTTTTTTTTCATTTTTGAGGCTATTGCCTAAATACTAGGCTCACCCCCATTTTTTTTTCTTTTTTTTTCTTGTTTAGAGAGAGAAGATTTACTCAATCGTTATTATCTTTGTCCTTAACCTAATAAACTATTATGAAGTAAAAAATAGAGGTATATTTACCTCAAAATTACTGTTAACGGTATTTATTTTTCAGATTTTAATCTTTTTCATAAAATTCTGAGTATATTATCCAATACTCTCTTATCAAATTTCAAATCTAAATTTATTTCTTTATTTGTAATTAGGTTGATCTATTGATGAAAATATATAAAACATATTTTTTCTACTTTTTTTTTTTCAGTTTTTATTGTTTTTAAATTTTTTAGTTATTTACCCTAAAAACTAGTCGAAGTGTAAAAAAAAGAAACCCCAAAAAAGAAAATCTAAAAATAAAATAAAAATCCTAGAATAAAAACTCAAAATCCTAGAAAATAAAAATCTCCTAGTACACTCCCCCACACCTAAACTTGTATATTACCACATACACAAATCATTGGTGTCGTCCTCTTTGCCTTCTACTTGACTCTTCGGGTGCACGACGTGCACGAGCAGTAGAAGTCTCTCCACGGTCAATTTGTTTCAATCGATGCTAAATTTTTCCAAGACCTTGCTAGACAATATTGATTTGCTCAGTGGGATCAGCTAGCAAGTCTTGGTCAAAGAAGGCGTCATTCTCCTCCTCTTGTGTTAACTCAGTGGCATATATATTTTCATCATCCGTGTTTCTGTTCTAATCCTTTGAAACAGTAGCATGATATATTACTGAAATGTGCTCTACAGCTATGAACACACGTGAGGGTGCATATGCATCACTTACACCAGACATAAATTCGCGACACAATTGTGTAATTAGACAGGGCAAAGGCAAACTAGTCCTCGACCGTATCTTAGCATCTATAATGGTGTCGACTAATTGTGTGTACATACAAAAATGATTGTCCTAACCCATGATGCAATCAACAATGTGTAGGGTGGGTGTGTAAAATGATGATATGTATGTAATCCCAATTACATTAGTGTTGATCCAGCGACAAGTTGCGTGTACATTGCGATAAAGTGTCTTGCTGCGGATTCCTCTATCTCGTGTCATTTTGCAATTTGGGCCCATCCATGTAAGATAGTTCTCAATCGCATTTGGGATTTGATTCTTAGGGTGAAGGAGGATACCGGTGGATGCAGAGATGGCCGCTGTGTGTATTTCGTGAATTTTTCCATGCCAGTGGAGTTTAATGGTTTTGCGATTCTCCGAAATATCGGATTTTCACAAAACTTGCATAAAACTCTTCTACTAACTCGGGAATGTAGAATGCATTGGGCAGATAATTCCATCCCAAAGTTTCGATAGTGAATAAGAAATATACAGTAAATGCAGCAAAAATCTCACCAAAGAATTTTTAGCAAGCAAACCGTGGCATTTGATTCTATCAGAGACCACAAAAATTATTCTAATTTAACAGTAAACAGAGGATCCAGTAAGCTCACCTCCCCTGAAGTTTTAGGGAAAAAATCCAAAATACTGCCGCTATTTGGTGGCTTTTTACTGCGGATTGGCGGCAAAAGTGAGGCTTCTGGGGCATGGCTTCATGGAAGAAGAAGCTCTGGGTGAACCCTGCTTTCTGGTCACCTTTGGTTTGAGCGAAAAGGGAGAGTCGTGACTGATCTGCAAAGAAGAAAACTAAGAAGTAATGGATGCTTTGGGGGAGGATGAGGGCTACTAGGGTTTGGATTTGGATGAAATTAGTGCTGGTTGGGGTTGGTTGGGAATTTATAGTGATGGGAAATTTCAATTAGCCCCTCACATTTCCTTAGTTTTATTTGCAACCCTGCATCATGTTAGTAATACACAATATACATAATATACATTCTATTGTACAAATGAATACATGCCTCTATGCATAGATTGGGTCGTTAACTGTCGCAACCTCTGCATTCGCTCGCTCGAGTCTTTAAAAACGGTTTTAATTTTTTACCTTTCACTTTGAATAAATCACCATTTTAGGGTTCTCGAGATCTATTGCACCGTGATGGTGCACTGACCGTACTATGTACAGTCCAATCCATCTTGACCTCAATTTTCTAGTTAATAAATATAGACTCAAATTATATAAAAGAACTTTTTGCCCTGGTGTAAATGACTTGCGAATGATTGCTTTGTCATGAAACATTTTAGTCTTCTCTTTATAAATCTTAGCACTCTCATATGCATCCCGTCTAATCTCATCAAGCTTATTAAGTTGTATCCTCCACTGCTCGCTGGCTTTTTTGAGCTCAAAATTTACAAATTTAATAGCCCATAAGGCCTTATGCTCAAACTCCACCGGTAAATGACACGCTTTTCCAAATATCAACAGATATGGAGACATGCCTAGATTGGTCTTGTAGGTGGTACGGTAGGCCCATAATGCATCCGCTAGTTTACATGACCAATCTTTCCTGTTGTTATGTACTGTCTTTTCCAAAATTAGTTTGATTTGGCGATTGAAAACTTCCACTTGCCCACTGGTTTGTGAATGATAAGGTGTAGCTAATTTATGGGAATGGAATATTTTCGCATGAGCGCCTCAAATGAGTGGTTAGTAAAATGGGTACCGTTATCACTAATGATAGCTCGAGGAATGCCAAATCAAGAGAAAGATATTCTCTTTCATGAACCTGACAACAACTTTATTGTCATTCGATTTTGCGGCAATTGCCTCTACCCATTTGGAAATATAATCGATAGCGACTAATATGTATTGATTTCCAAATGAGTTGGGTAACAGTCCCATAAAATTTACTCCCCATACATCGAATATTTTGACCTTAAGGATAGGTTGCAGAGGCATCATATTGCGTTGTGAAATTTTTCTATGAATTGGTATTATGTGCATGTTTTGCAATATTCCACAGCATCTTTGAAAAGAGTTGGCCAATAAAAGCCACTCTACAATATCTTTTCAGCCATTTTCTTGGGACCAAAGTGTCCTCCACAAGCAAAATTATGACAAAAAGAGAGGACATTTTGTATCTCATCGTCAGGTATGTATTGACGTGTGATCTGGTCTAGGCAACATTTAAACAGATATGGTTCATCCCAGTAAAAGAATTTTACTGGAGATAAGAACCTATATCTGTTTTGCTTGGACCAATAGGATGGAATCTTTTTTGTCACAAGATAGTTCACAATATCAGTAAACCATGATTCATACGTCAATGCAAAAATTGCTCATCAGGAAATGATTCATATATGGGGCAAGAAATAGTTGGAGTACTGGGCAGGCGAGATAAGTGATCAGCTACTAAATTATCCACACCTTTCTTGTCTAATATCTCAAGATCAAACTTTTGTAATAAGAGTATCCATCGAAGGAGCCATACTTTTGCATCTTTCTTAGTCAACAAATATTTCAAAGCAACATTGTCAGTGTAAACTATAATATGTGATCCAATTAAGTAGGAGCGAAACTTTTCAAGTGCAAAGATGACTGTCAGAAACTCTTTGTCTATGGTAGAGCAGTTTAACTGGGCGTTATTGAGTGTCCTACTTGCATAGTAAATCACATGTGGCTGATTATTAATACGTTGTTCAAGGACAACACCGATAGCATAATCAAGTGCATCACACATAAGTTCAAAGGGCAGCCTCTAGTTTGGCGCATAAATGATAGGGTGGTGTTAAGCGCCTTCTTGAGTTACTCAAATATTCTAAGACAATCAGGTGTAAAATTAAGTTGCACGTTCTTAACCAGTAGTTGTGTTAAAGGCCTAGCAATTTTGCTAAAGTCTTTGATAAATCTTCTATAGAACACAGCATGACCAAGGAGCAGCGTATATATTTCACTGATCACGAAGGTGGAAGATTAGTGATGAGGTCTACCTTGGTTTTGTCAACCTCAATCCATCCTTCGAGATGACATGCTCTCGTACTATGCCATTTTTTACCATGAAATGACATTTTTTCCAATTGAGTGTCAAATATTTCTCATGACAACGCATGAGAACTAATTCTAAATGATGCAAACACTCTTGGAATGAATCTCCAAAGATAGATAAATCATTCATGAAGATTTCAAGAAATCATTCAACCATGTTAGAGAAAATACTCACCATGCACCTTTGGAATGTGGCAGGTGCATTGCATAACCCAAAGGGCATGTATCTGTATGCCAAATGGACATGTGAATGTGGTCTTTTCTTGATCCTCCGGTGTGATGAAAATTTGGTTGTAGTCAGAGTATCCATCTAAGAAATAATAGAACTCATGTCTAGCCATCCGTTTCAGTATCTGATCAATAAAAGGTAAGGGAAAGTGGTCTTTCCTAATTGCAGCATTCTGCTTTCTATAGTCAATACAGACTTGCCATTCCGTCTGTAAACACATCGGGATAAGCTTATTTGCATCGTTTTTGACTATAGTGATTTCGGACTTCTTAGGCACTACTTGAACTGGGCTCACCCATGTACTATCTGAGATATGATAGATGATCCCATTGTCAAGGCACTTAAGAATATCTTTTCTCACAGTTTCTTTCATCATCGGACTCAACCTACGTTGAGGGTCTCTTTTAGGTCATGCATTATCTAGTAAATAAATTCTATGCTGTACTATAGATGGACTTATCCCCTTTATATCTGTCATACTCTTCCCTATTGGATTTCAACACTAATATGAGTGCTTTCTCCTGAGTTTCAGTCAAATCTGCAGAGATAATGACTGGTAGTGTATCGTGTTCACCCAAGAAAGCATACTTGAGATGACTCGGAAGGGTCTTCATCTCAAGCTCAGGTGGACACTCAATAGATGGTCGTAACTGAACTTGTGGTTTAGTCATCAATGGTTTAGTTGGAAGTTCCTATCGAGTGGAAGACACATAATTAGATGACTCATCGAGCGTATCCAAGAATAAGCTCTCATCAACTAAACCATCTCCAGCTCATCAAAGAATTCCTCCTCTTGGTGTTCACTGGACAACCCTTGGATCATATTCACTTCTAGGGGCTCATCATGTGGATCACTTGGTTGGCGCCGTAGATTGAATATATTCAAGTCAAGTGTCATGTTTTCAAAGGAAAGTCTCATTGATCCACTCCAGCAATTAATAGCAGCATTAGAAGTGGTTAGGAATGGACGTCCCAAAATAACTGGGATACAATGCTGTGGATCCACTACAGGTTGAGTCTCGAGAACTATGAAATCGACTGGGAAAATAAACTCCCCAATCTTAATCAAGATGTCCTCAATCTCTCCTATAGGCATCTTCACACATCTATCGCTAGCTGTAACGTAATTCTTGTAGGTCTCAACTCTCCCAGTACTAACTGCTGGTACACTGAATAAGGAAGCAAGTTGACATTCACTTCTAAATCTAATAGAGCCCTTTCAATCACTGCAGTCCGCATGGTGCAAGAGATAGTAGGACTTCTAGGTTCTTTGTACTTCATAGGTATTGACTGAGAGAGGATGCTAGAGATGTTAGCAGTTAGAAAGACTTTCTTTGGAATATTTGTTGTTCTCATCTTCGTGCATAAATCCTTTAAGAATTTTGCATAAGCAGGTACTTGTTGAAATTGCATCAAGAAGAGCAACATTGACCTTAACTTGCTTGAATAACTTAAGGATGTGCTCAACCTGAGGATAATTTTTTTCAATCAATTTCGATAGGGAGCCTTCGGCTTATAAGTATGGTCGATAGGAGGACCAGAATTAGAGGGGTCAGACTCCTCTATTGTGCTAGTGGGTGGATCCTAGGATTATGATGATGAATCATAAGGTGATGATGGAATTGCGGAATCAGGGAGTGTAGCCTGCCATACACTAGAAGGGGAATCAGATGGCATGGCTACATGATTGTTAACCTGCTTACCAGATCGAAGTGTGTAAATAACATTAACTTGGTTGACATGCGACTGATTGGAGTTTGAGGAACTAACATTAGGGTTTGTTAAGGGTTGACTTAGAAAAGTACCCTTGCCACATTCACTCATTTGATTCTCTAATTGTCCAACCTGCTACTATAAATTCTTAATAGTTTGAGAGTTCACGAGTAGGTGCTGATTTTTTCTTTGAATAAAATTAGTTACCACTTTCATGAGAATTTGCATATGTATGTTAAGGTTGGACAATAATTTGAGAAGATTTTCAACATTCTTCTCAAGTGACTGGAGTCGCTTTTCTTGATCATTATTAGACCCCTATTGTGGATGTGATTGGTTTTGTTCAGGTGGTATGTTTTGGTTGTTCCCATGATTCGAGGCATTTGGGCGTTGATAAGCACCCACATTTGGTCTTGGAAACTGACCATTGGCTGGAGGTTGCATGTTAGGGTTTGGGGCTCCCTGATATTGCCCCTGACCCCAAGAGAGATTTGGATGGTTCCTCTAGCCTGAATTGTATGTAGGAGCATATGGATTATTCATGGGTCTTTGATACAAGGCGTTATCCTGCTCAAGTACGGGACCCTTGGGATTCACTAATAGTGGACACTTCTCCAGAACGTGATTGGGAGTTTCGCAATTAAAGCATGTGGGACTTTGAATTTGATTTTCTTGAATCACTGGTGGAGCACTAGGAGTCTCCAACACCTCAATTCTTCACATAAGGGCTGCTATCTTAGCTTCGGCAGTTATGGAGTTGTCGACGCTATGGATCCCACCCTTGTGCGTAGAAATTGATGCATTAGGTTTCTTAGCGAGACTCTCCCACTGCATAGTTTTTCATGATAGCTCCTCAAGGAAGACTCATGCTTCATCCTCATTCTTTCTTATGAACTCCCCTTGATACATGGACTTAAGAAGTGTTTTGGATGTGTAATCGAGTCCTTCATACACGATTTGACACAACTCCCACTTTTCTATCGCATGGGGGGCACTAAGCTAATAGATCTTTGAACCTTTCTAAGTATTTCCAGAAGGCTTCTCCCGGCACTTGACGGAATTAATTAATTTGATTCTGAATTTTTATTGTCTTGTGTGTGGGATAATACTTCTTAAGAAATATCGTGACGAATTCATCCCAAGTAGTGATTGAATCAATAAGTATACTATACAACCACTTCTTGGCATAATATTTGAGAGCGAATGGGATGAAGCAGAGTTTAGTTATGTTTAAGTGCTACAGTTTAATCATCATGCACACTTCCTGAAATTCACTAATAAAGAGATATGCATCCTCAGAATCAGAACCAGTAAATTTAGGAAGCATGCTGATGTACTGCGGTTTTAATTCATAGTGATTACTCACTGCGTGTGGAAGTTTTATGCATGATGGTAGCGATGTGCGCAAGGGTAACATCAATCCTAAAGGATCGGGATCGGTTGGTCCATTTTATCTCCCATGAACAAATCTAATATCACTAGTCGACCAAATTGATTACAGGTCCAATGTGGCATGAACCAGCGGCCGTGAGCGAATGCGTGAATTTCCTAAACTAATGCAAGAAGTGGGATGTGGTGAAGATAAAAAGGTGCAAGAGATATGATCAAAGAAAAGATGTGATTCTCATTGTTTCTACTTTTTTTTAATTTTTTTACAAAACCATAGAACCAAAACACAGAACTGGAGAAAAAATGGGGTCAGGAATCACCTGAGCTGTTGCTATTTGGCGGTTTTTGTGCCAATTAGCGGCAGAACTAGAGAGATTGTCTTTCTGGTTTCTGCTACGCAACTATAAAGCTCCTCTAATCCCTTTTGTCTTCATGTATCTACACTTTCTGGTCCCTGCACACTTAACACACACTGTTAACCCATAAAACGTTAGGAAAAGCAAGAAAACACCATCGATCCCCAGCAACAATGCCAAAAACTTGATGTATTAAATCTACTGCAAGCGCAAAGTATCGGTGTAGCGCTATACAGGTCGTTTCCACAGGGATCTAAGGTGTTTTTGCGTTCTCACTAATTCTATTATTCTAACGGACTAACAAATGATTCTAATTTGAATTTGAGTTATTTTAATTAATCTAGGATATAGAATCCACTAGTTTCCAACCATGAATTACTTCTATTATCTTCTTCCTATCATAAAAATTTGATTTTTTAGTTTTAAACTTTACTTTAATTGTTCTAAGCATGTGTTATCAAGTGATGTGCAAGCATAACACATAAATTTATAATGATTACCCTTTGTGTGTGGAAGTTTTATGCATGATGGTAGTGATGTGCGCAATGGGTAACATCAATCCTGAAGGATCGGGATCGGTTGGTCCATCTTATCTCCCATGAACAAATCTAGTCTCACTTGTCGACCAAATAGATCATGAGTCCAATGTGGCATGAACCAACGACCGTGAGTGGATGCATGAATTTCCTAAACTAATGCAAGAAGTGGGATGTGGTGAAGATAAAACGGTAGAAGAGATATGATCAAAGAAAATATGTGATTCCTATTGTTTCTACTTTTTTTTAATTTTTTTACAAAACCAGAGAGCCAAAACACAGAACTGGAGAAAAAATAGGGTCAGGAATCACCAGAGCTACCGCTATTTGGCGGTTCTTGCCACCAATTAGTAGCAAAACCAGAGAGATTGTCTCTCTGGTTTCTGCTACGCAACTCTGAAGCTCCACTGATCTTTTTGTCTTCATGTATCTGCACTTTCTAGTTCCTGCACACTCAACATACACTGTTAACCCGTAAAACGTTAGAAAAAGCAAGAAAATACCGTCGATCCCCGACAACGATGCCAAAAACTTGATGTATTAAATCTACTGCAAATATACAGTATCGTTGTAGCGCTGTACAGGTCGTTCCCATAGGGATCTAAGGTGTTTTTGCATTCTTGCTAATCTTATTATTCTAATGGACTAACAAATGATTCTAATTTGAATTTGAGTTATTCTAATTAGTCAAGGATATATAATCCACTAGTTTCCAACCATGAATTACTTCTATTATCTTCTTCCTATCATAAAGATTTGATCTTTTAGTTTTAATCTTTACTTAAAGTGTTCTAAGTATGTGTATCAAGTGGTGTGCAACCATAATGCATCAAAGATACAACTTTTTATAGAGATAAACTAAATTATTAGATAACTCTATGACGAAGATGAAAAGTAACAACCCCAAACCCTAATTAAGTATATGCTATCAAGAAATCTAATTCAAGTATAACCTATCAAAGCATTAATCTACGAGTTATTATATTTTAATCTTTTCATTGAAAATCTTATCTTTATTATTTTATTTAGGAAGAAAACACTAGAGAGCAACTACATGGTAGTTTCCTAATTTCATCTACATCATAGAGCTATACTAAATTAGCTACTCATAGTTCTAATTAGTAAGATCATATTTTTATTCAAGAAAGTAAAAAATATCTAATCTTAAAAGCAAGATTAATCTAAACTAGAAAGCAATTAGAAGAAAATTACCTAAGAAAAATTGATGAACAATAAAGGATACCTCTAGAGTTTGGTATGGCAACCGTCACCCTTCGGTAAAACCCTAATTTTATTTATAATTACGAGTACAAAATTATATCATATATGAAATCCTAGATTATAAGGATACGGTCAATATATAGGTTTTGGAGAATCAAACCCTAATTTGAGTATAAGTGAGAAACTACAAAATTACATCAAAACCTCCGTAGAAAAATCACCCAGAGTGGGCCCTTGGGAGCTGCCAAATGGCAGCTAAAATCACTCTTCTGGGCTTCAACTTTCTTCTGCATGAATATCTTGTTCTTTTCCTTTGATTTTGATGACTATATTGAATTTTGACTCTTTGCAGCACAGTCTTATAATTTTGTTCACTTTTAGTTCCTCTCTGGCCTTAGTTTCCTAAGCCGGCTCTGAGTTTATGCCATCTACTTGTAGGAATAGGTTTACCTGAAAAGCACACTAAAAAAACTCGAGTAATATTATTTAAATACAAAAGTAGATAATATAGAGGTTATAAATATGCAACATATGACACTCATCACTTGACTTTCTTGTTGAAGGTCTTAGAGATACGTGCCTGATATAGCTCAATTTGTTGTTGCACCTTCAAGCGCTTTTCGTCTAGCATTTCAAGTTCTTGCAACAGTCGTTGGTATTGCTCTTCTATTGTCATTTCTGTAACCAATGCAACTGGCAGAGACGGTGTTTGTATTTCAAGGGGAAAAATTGCTTCGCACCCATAAACTAAAGAGAACGACATAGCTTTTTTTGGAGATTGGACTGTGGTTTGGTAAGCCCATAGGCACTCTCCTAGCTTTCCAGGACATAAATTTCTAAAGCAGGCTTCAGTTAGCCCATTTGCCACTGGATTATAAGATGTCAATGCAATGTTTTGGATTGTGAATTTTCTACAGAATCATGTGAATCCTTGGCAAGCGAATTGGGGACTATTATCGTGGATAATCTGCCTGGGTACGCCAAAGCGATATATCATGTGGTGTTTGATAAATTTGATGACATCTGACTTTTTCACTTCTCTCATAGGGATGGCCTCCGCTCACTTGGAAAGTAGTCGGTTATGGCAACTATAAATCGGTGTCCTTTAGATGATGTCGGGAGAATCACACCGATGATATTCATACCCTAGGCTTTAAATGGCTAGCTAGCGACAAAATTATGCAGGTACTCTTGCAATTGGTGAATGAAATTGGCATGTATTTGGCAAATGTGGCAGCGTTTTGCATAATTTATGGCATCTATGATCATCTTTGGCCAAAAATAACTAAGTCTTCTTGTACGATCCCATAGCTTTGGTTGGCTTGTGGGCCTCGCAAGTACCGCTATGCGTTTCATGAATTACTTCGTTGGCCTCTTTCTTCAAAAGGCAACGTAGCAGATTGCCGTCATGCAATCTTTGGTACAATGTATGTGACATTGCATCATAGTAGTATTTGCATACCTTCTTTCTAATTGAGGCCGCCTCTCTGGGGTCTTTTGAGAGGATTTCATGTAATGTATAGTCTATAAGAGGGAAGTGCCAATCGCGAGGTTCGATATCTAAACTTATTTGCTATACCTCTTCTTCTTCAAATAGCATATTCGGATGAAGGAGGTCGCAACCCCCTATTGAGATTTGTTTGCTCATTTCGGGTGGCATAGGTAAGGTCGCGGCCATGTATGTGAGAGTCTCTACATACAAGTTCTCATGTCGGGCAGATGATTGATGCAGAATCGTTCGAATTTGTTTGCCAACTTAACTACTGCTTCAAGATAAGGGACGAAGTCTTCATGTTTCACCTCATATTCTCCAGTTATTTGGTTAACAATGAGCTTGGAGTCTCCATATGCTTTGAGGTGCTTCACTCCTAGTTGCCGAGCTAATTAGAGGCAACAATGAGGGCATTGTATTCTGCGATATTGTTTGTACATAATTAGGTCAGTGAATACCTCCTGAGTATCACCTGTTTGTGGGACTTATTAATATGACCCGCCACTCAAACTGCAGTTTTCCTTGCCACTCTATCAAACAATAGTTGCCAGGCCTGTCCTTCGTCAACTAGATTAACCTGAGCAGTTTCGTTAGTAATGTCATTTTGGAGTTTCAAATGCTTTGGTATAGGGTGTTTTGCGAGAAAGTCTGTTATTACCTGTCCTTTTATAGCTTTCTGAGGGACGAAGTGTATATCATACGGTGATAGGAGGAGTGCCCACTTTGCTAATCTTCCATTCAATGCACCTAGTTTTGTCATGAGTAATTTTAACGGGTTAACCTGAGAG
The DNA here is from genome assembly GCA_036321105.1 of Dracaena cambodiana. Taxonomy (NCBI): domain Eukaryota; kingdom Viridiplantae; phylum Streptophyta; class Magnoliopsida; order Asparagales; family Asparagaceae; genus Dracaena; species Dracaena cambodiana. The sequence goes on along the minus strand of JAYEPQ010000001.1, from coordinate 16,978,735 downwards.
ATGACGTGGATCGTCTGTCCAGCTATATATAGTCACATTTTCTGGATTGTGAATACTAAAACTAAACATTTATTCTCAATCAGGTTATACCTATGTTCGGTGCCAATCTTGGTGTGACTTAAATAATAGATGGCCTGCTCTTGCCCTTGTTCATTGTGTTGTGCTAATAAAGCTCCAAGGCCGTGGTCCATTGATCTCACGTAGATGAGGAAAGGTTTCCCTAGTACCGTGGCTGCTAGAACGAATGGGTTGGTCAAATACCTTCTTATATCATCAAAGGCCTGCTGATATACTTCATCTTAGACAAATGACATCCCCTTCTTCATAAGCCTCATGAATGGTTGGTAGCATCCTGATAGATTTACAATAAAACGTCGAAATATAAGCTAATTTCTCTTGCAACCCTCTGAGTTCTTTCAGGTTGCAAGGTGACTACATTTGTTGAATCACCTTAATTTTGTCAGAATGAATTCCTTTCGAGGTCACTACAAATCCCAAAAACTTGCCACTAGATACCCCCAAGAAAATTTTAGTGGGGCTCCTCTTCAACTAATGCTTCCTCATGAGGTCGATTATAGTCTTTAAGTCATTCAGGTGATCCACTTTTTTCTTGCTTTTGACCGCCAAGTCATCCACATAGCTGTTGGCGAAATTTTCTTTTAGAAGGATCATCTTTCAAATCCGCGAATATAAGCTAAAGGAGAATTAAAGCATAGCATTCACAGAGTTGTGTTTTATTTTCCAAAGGAGCCAAAATGTGATTCGTAAATAAAACTGAAGTGCGAATCTCTTTCTCTAGATTTAAAGACTTAATAATAAAAAGGAGCCCCACAGGGTCTCATCATTGCGTTTGAGCATGCTATGCAAGCAGTGAACATGCGATCACACCGAAACACAAATCTAAAGTTATGATTTAGAGAATTAATAATTTCGGTTACAAATTTTGGAGATTTAATATAAATTTACTAGATCAAAAGACGAAAAATTAATTCTCAGATCACAGAGGCCAATAGTTGGACAGTTACATCAACTAAATAGTCTCTAAATCTCTATAAATAGTAGAAGCTTAGGCAAGGAAAGACATCGGGAGATCAATAATATAGAGAAAGTCATTTTCCATCCAAGTACTGGTGCTATCAAAAGCTCTAAATCTTAGCCAACTAAAATTTTGTGTGGAGTATCAACGAAGAGCAAGATCGTCCTCCGTAGCTACTATAGAACCCAATTTTAAACAGAGAGGGAATTAGATTTTCCTCATCTTTTGTAAATGGGAAACCATTTGAATTGTAATCTTTTATTGAGAATTTTCAATAAAGAATCATTTACAATTTTTCATGGCGAACAGAAAATTGACGATTCCGCTGGGAAAACCTATCAAATCTGATGATAAGATTGTAACTCAATCTGATAAGATTCCAGTTGGAAATATGGTCGAGTCACTTGTTATTGAGTTCGACCAAAAGAAGTATGAAGAATTCCTCTCCTCTGGCTCTAGGAGCCCTAGCTCCTTACAGAAATACCGTAAGATTTCCAATAACTCAGCCTCCAAGGAGGTTTCAAAGACGTCAGTCCTGTCAAAGAACTCTTCAGACTAATCTGATCTTAAAGGAGAATCGTCTCCTTCACTAGCACAAGACTCAGGGTCTGTCCTACCCAAGGCCCATGTTGATCCCAAGAGGATGGACCAGGATCCCCATAACAACAAAGAGAAATGAACATTCTTTGATTATCAAAAAGATGATTCAGAAAACAAGGTTCCTCTCACCTGTACAATGAGAAGGAACCTAAGAAGAAGTAAGGCTCGCGCTTTCCGCAGAGCCATGAAACAAAGAGAAGCTATTGAACCACAATTGAGATGACCTCCAGTTCAAGTATGGAGACCAAAAAGCGAGGTAGTGGCTCCAGACAAAAAGAAAGATCAAGAGGCAGATGGGTTCGTTTGCGTTTTTTATAAAAAGTGTCGTACACCCACCAAGTTCATTTAAGATTCCAAAAGTGGAGTTTACATCTGCGCTTCACAAAACAGACGAGGGCCCCACTCTTATGCCCTAGGAACAAGATGCGATTTTCATAAATAAACGCAGATCTCAAATTTGCATATCAATAGAAAAGCGTGGATTTCAAAATCTCATTTCTAAAGAAGAATCAACCTTTAATGTTTATGTTCCAGTTTCGTCAAAAACTCATTCCTCCATCGTCACAGCTAAAGTGAAATTTGCTCAAAAAATTTTCATGGGAATAGAGACTTCTATTCCAAAGATATCATTTGGAGGCAATACTATCTCTACTAATCAGACAAAGGGTTCCAATATAAGAGACCTCGGGGAACTTCTCAACAAGAAAAGAGAAGAATCCCGTATGTCTCAATGTCCTTGTGAATGATTTATCAATGCAGTGTTATCACATTGTTCTTGTGTGGCGATTCCTGCCAAATACTCAGTTTTTAGTTGACTTACAATGTTTTCACCACAACCATAAAAAAGAAGACGACGTAACGAACAAGAATTTTCCGAACCAGAATACCCTGAAATTTCATCCAATATGATAAATTTCAGGGGGAAAAAGAAGTAGAAGAAGAAAACAAATTCCAGAATGGATTCTTCCGACTCTGAACACTCTTCAGTCATGAAGAGTGTATTTAGTGAGATGCAGGGTGTGTTTCAGAATAGCAAGCTCAAGAAAGGGGTAATAATGCCATTAGATTACAGACAAATTGCTAGTGTCTCTTTCGATGAAGAAGGCACAGTAAATTCAGTTGTGGCCAAATCCCAGACGTTGGACTCGTTCTTTGAAGATTTTGTATCTGCACATATGTGATGTGATAAATTTACTGTAAATATACAGTGTCGGTTGTAGTGCTTTACAGGTCATTCCCATAGTGATCTAAGGTATTTTGCGTTCTTTCTAATCCTATTATTCTAAAACTAACAAAGGATTCTAAATTGAATTCAAGTTATTCTAATTAGCTTAGGATATAGAATCCACTAGTTTACAACCAAGTATTACTTTTATTATTTTCTTCCTATCATAAAAATTAATCTTTTAGTTTTAATTTTTATTTAAAGTGTTGTAAGCATGAGCTATCATGTCGTGTGCAAATATAACTCATCAAAGATACTTTCTTATTTGCATAAAAACAAACTAAATTATTAGCTATTTCTATGAAAAAGATGAAAATCAACAACCCCAAACCCTAACTAAGTATATGCTATCAAAAAATTTAACTTAAGTAAAACCTATCAAACTATTAATCTACGAATTGTAGTATTTTAATCTTTTCATAGAAAAATTATGTCTTTATTATTTTATTTTAGAAAGAAAACGATAATAAGCAATTGAATGGTTGATTCCTAGTTTCATCTACATCCTAGAGCTAAACTAATTTAGCTATTCATGGTTCTAATTAACAAAATCCTATTTTTATTCATGAAAGTAAGAAAATCTAATCTAGAAAGTAAGATAAGATAAGAAAATCTAATCTAGAAAGTAAGATTAATTTAAACAGAAAATCTAATCTAGAAAGTAAGATTAATTTAAGCTAGAAAGCAAATAAATATATACTAGAAAATAATTAAATCTATCTAAAAAGCAAATAAATCTTTCTACTCACTAGAAAATCCTTGAAAACAATGGAGTCACCTCTGGAGTACAGTATGGCGACTGTCACCCCTTCGGTAAAACCCTAATCTTTATTAATTAAAAAGAGTACAAAATTACATGATAAAATTTCTCCCTAATTACAAGGATTCATGGGTATTTATAACCCAAACACAATCCTGCTCCTACTCAAACTCAATACAAAAGATATAATTCTAATCCAACATAAACTAATCTCAAGATATATAATCTTAATCCAATCCATAAATATTAAAAAGCAATGGTTTAGATTAAATGGCATAAAATACTAATTTTCGGGTCCAAAACCCGAAATTAAGTTCAGCACACCTGTAGCCCGTTGGATCAGATTTTCCATTCTACAGCACTTAAGTAAATGGCCATAACGTTTTCATCCGAACTCGAATTGAGTTGTTTTTGGGCTCGTTTTAAAGATAATTCCGATATCTACAAATTTATTCTACAAAATTTTCCAATTTAAGCTTTATCTTGGCCGAATATGCTCTTGAAGTTGCTACTTCTGCACTAGAGTTTCTGTTTTCACCAAAGTTGGTTTTCTCTGCTCATAATTTTGACAAATTTGCATCTTCTTCTTCTCTTCATTACGAATACTTTGTTACCTATAAAAACACACTAAATATACCGGAGTAGCAATTATTTATATATAAAAATAGATAATAATAATGTAGCTATAAATATATAATATATGCACTCATCACATCCCCACACCTATTTTTTGCTAGTTCTCAAGCAAAACCTAGATTTAAAAAAGAAAAGAAATCCTATCTCATTTTCATAAGAATTGCGATTGGACTTAGCATGTGCAAAAAGATTTTAAACCTCTACGTTACCCTAGTGGACGAGTTGTGTCTCATGAGGGTTTGCAGTGAATATACCCACAAAATTTGTGAATAAAATAAATTAATGAATAATGAAAAGAAAAAATAAGGATAACCGAAAATCAAAAAAAATAAAAATTTTATGTAAAATAAAGAAAAATCTTTTTTTGGTGATATTTTCTTCAATTAATCTCACTAATATACAAACTCAAGATTGCATTTAGATTATCAATTTTCAAGTCAAGCGCTATATCAAATACACATATCGTTTTAATCAAAAATTTAAATCCTATCTTTCAATACCCACTAATAGATAATTCTTTGGCTCCTATACATCTATGTGTAAGTGTAATAGTTTACTTCGGTTTTGGACTCGAACTCCAACTCATGATTTATCTCTTCTCTCTAAATATTTTTTTTTACTTTTTCTTTTTTTTTTTTTTGAGTATTTCACCTTTCATGCGAAGATTCACACTTGCTTAAGTGCAAATACCCGATTACTCATATCATACAATTATTTTATTTCTAAAACTATTAGCTTAATAGTAGGCTAACCCCCTTTTTTTCTTTTTCTATTTTTTTCCATTTTTGAGGCTATTGCCTTTACCAAGCTCACCACATTTTTCTTCTTCTTTTTTTCCCATTTTTGAGGCTATTGCTTAATACCAGGCTCACCTTTTTCTTTTTTTTCTTATTTAGAGAGAGAAGACTGCTCAATTATTATCATCTTTTTTCTTAACCTAATAAATTACTGTGAAGTAAAAAAATAGATGTATACTTACCTCAAAATTACTATTAGTGGTATTTATTTTTCAAATTTTAATCTTTTAATAAATTTTTAGTGTATCATCTAATCTACTCTTATATCAAATTTCAAATATAAATTTATTCTTTTATTTGTAATTAGGTTGATTTATTGAAGAAAATATTTTATATGCTTTTGTATTTTTTGACTTTTTAAAAATTTTTGACCTTTTTTTAAGATATTTTTAAAAATATTTTTAATTTCTTTTTTAAGATTTTTTTTAGTTTCTCTAAAAAAATACCCAAAGTGTAAAATAAAGAAACCCACAAATCTAAAAATAAAAAGATAAAAAACCTTAGAAAAACTAAAAAAAATCCTACAAAGACAAAATATAAAAATAAAATATAAATCCTAGAAAAACACAAAAAAGTTCCTAACCGATTCCCCCACACCTAAACTTGTGTATACCCTCATATATAAATCAAGGGTGGTAAAATAAAGATGAAAACTATTGTATAAATACCATAATGAGAGCCGTGAAAGGCCATGATATCAATAGGGTCACCCTAATTATGCATCAAAAGTGGTTACAATTTCTCGATCGCTTCCCACTTTCATAGTGTGTGCGTTTCAAACATGAAGTGAATGCATTACTATAGCTCACCATTCTCCTACAAGTCACAGAATTACCTATCTATTTCTTATGCCACTCTTGCTTTTTCTTTGTTCACATGTGAGCACTAATAATTGGGTTAAAGAATTCTTTATTATAAATTGCCAATCATCGTTAATAATATCGTGAGGTGAGAAGAGTACAACATGATCAAGTGAACTAACTGTGAAGTGTGGTGGTAGCCCTTCTAACTCACAAAGTAATGTGAGCTCCTCTGCAAACAAATCCTCTAAGATTTGCTCATAAATAAATGGCACACTTGTACAAGTATCATCATATGTAGAGTTAGTATGTGCCAATTCGTCTAATAATATGAGTTCATCTTTGAAAATTTGCTCAGATAAGGATTCATCATTAGCGCAAGAGGTAGAATAAGAGTGCAAACTATGAATCATGTTTACCTCAATGAGAGGAGCTCGTTGTGTGCTCATCCATATTGAATATGTTCAATACTACAGTCATATTCCTAAATGATAGTTTCATGAGGCTATTCTTACAATCAATTAATACATTTGAAGTTGTAAGAAATGGTCTGCCCAAAATGACGGAAATTTGATTCCGTGGATTGAAAATCGACTCAGTTTCTAAGATAATAAAGTTTACAAGAAAGATAAACTCGCCGACCTTAATGAGCACATCTTCAACCATACCAAGTGGTCTCTTGATCGAACGATCAGCTAGTTGTAATGTGAGTATGGTAGGTTGAAGTTTTCCTAATCCCAGTTGTTGATAAATAGCATAAGGAAGTAAGTTGACACTTGCCCCTAGATAAATTAATGTCCTATCGAATATAGTGTTCCCAATGGTGCATGAAATTATGGGGGAATCTGGATCTTTATAATTGAGAGGCAGGGAGTTAGAGAGAATTTGTGATATATTTTCAACAAGAAAGACTTTTTAAGGAATATTTCTTACTCGTTTCTTAGTACACAAATCCTTTAGAAACTTGGCATAAATAGGAACCTGTTGTATAATTTCAAGGAGTGGAATATTAACCTTCGCCTGCTGAAATATTTCAAGAATCTTCTCTACTTGTGGTGAATGCTTCATAAGTTGATTGAGATATGGTGCTTTCGGCTTAGGAATAGGTTCTTCCAAATGAGCATTGGATGGTAATGGAGGTGATGGGGATGGACGTGGGGAAATAGATGGTGTAGCCTGCAAAATAGTAGGAGTGAGATCAGGAGGCATAACTAAATTAATGTTCACTTGCTTGCGAGATCTGAGTGTGTGAATGGCATTGCATTAGTGAACATGGGATGAAATAGACTGAGATAAGTCAGAGTTGGGGTTCATTATTGGTTGACTCGGAAAGGTACTTGGTTACCGCTCACTTAGCTGTGTGCCTAACTGTCCAACCTGCTCCTCTATATGCTTAATCGACTGAAAATTTTTAAGAAGTTATTAATCGGTTCGTTGTATAAAGTCAGAAGACACTTTCATTAAAGTTTGTATTTGTGTGTCTAAATTAGACGTTGCCTTGAAAAGGCTCTCCACATTCCTTTCAATTGTCATTAGCCGTCTATCATAATCATTGTTAGATCCCTGCTGTGGATATGATTGATTATGCGTATGTGGTCTATTCTGGTTGTTCCCTTGATTCATAGTATTTGGGTGTTGATCTACACCCACATTAGGTCTCGGGAACTAACCATTAGGTGGAGGCTACATGTTAGGGTTGGGGGCTCCCTGATATTGCTCTTGACCCCATGAGAGATTCGGTTGATTCCTCGACCCAAATTATATGTAGGAGTGTAAGAATTGTTCATAGGTCATTGATATAAGGTGTTAGCCTGCTCAAGTGTTGGACCCATGTGATTCATTAATAATGGACACTCCTCCATAACATATTCAGAGTTCCGTAGGTTAAACATGTGAAAACTTGAATTTGATTTACTTGACCCACAAATGGAGCGGTAGGAGTCTCCAATGCCTCAATTCTCCTTATAAGGGCTGCAATTTTAGCTTCAACAGGTATAGAGCTGTTGATGCTATAGATCCCACCTTTATGTGCAGAAGTTGATACATTGAGTTTCTCAGTGGGACTATCGCACTACATAGTTTTCCATGATAGGTCCTCAAGAAAGTCCCATGCTTCATCCTCATTCAGTCTCATAAACTCCCCTGACACATGGATTCAAGAATAGTTTTGGATGTCTAATCGAGTCCTTCATACACAATTTGACACAACCGCCACTTTTCTATTGAATGGTGTGGGCATTGAGCTAACAAATCTTTGGACCGTTCCAAGTATTTCCAGAAGGATTCTCCCGGCAATTGACGGAATTGATTAATTTGATTTTAAATTTTTGTCATCTTGTACGTGGGATAATGCTTCTTGAGAAACACTGTAACCAATTCATTCCAAGTAATGATTGAATTAGTAGGCATACTGTACAACCACTTATTGGCATTATCTTTGAGAGCGAATGGAATGAAGCGGAGCTTAATTACATTCTCTGACAAGTGCTGCAGTTTAATCATCACGCATACTCCCTAAAATTCACTAATAATGAGATATGCATTCTCCATGAGGCCCAATCTGAGTGAATTTTCTATGAGATCTTTGATGTAATTTTGTAGTTACTCACTTATACTCAGATTTGGGTTTGGCTCTCCAAAGCCTATACATTAGCCTTGTACTTGTAACTAGGGTTTTTTATCATGCTATTTTGTACTCAAATTATTTAATAAAATTTGGGTTTGCCGAAGGAGTGACGGCCACAATACCATACTCCAGAGGTGCATTGTTCAGAAATTCATTATTGTAAGTTTAATTATTTTATTTGCTTTTTAGATAGATTTATCTTGCTTTCTAGTATAAATTCTTTATAGCTTTCATAGAAAAATATGATTCTTAATACTTTTGAATAATAAAAATACGATCTTGCCAATTAGAACTATGAGTAGCTAATCTAATTTAGTTTTAGGATGTAGATGAAATTAGAAATCCACTATGTAGTTGCTCTCTAATATTTTCTTCCTAAATAAAATAATAAAAATAAGATTTTTCAATGTAAAGATTAAAATATAACAACTCGTAGATTAATACTTTGATAGGTTATACATGAATTAGATTTCTTAATAGCCTATACTTAGTTAGGGTTTGGGGTTGTTACTTTTCGTCTTTTTTTTCATAGAAATATTTAATGATTTAGTTTGTTTTTATGCAAAGTTGTGTCTTTAATGCATTATGCTTGCACACAACTTGATAATACATGCTTAGAACATTTTAAGTAAATATTAAAACTAAAAGATCAATTTTTATAATAGGAAGAAGATAATAGAAGTTATACATGGTTGGAAACTAGTAAATTCTATATCCTAAACTAATTAGGATAACTCTCATTCATCTTAGAACCCGTTGTTAATCTGCTAGAACTAAAGAATTAGTGAAAACACTAAAACACCCTAGATCCTCGAGGGAATGACCTATTAGCACTACAACTGATATTGTATGCTTGTAGTAGATTTTTCACATCAAGTGACAATGAGGTTGATATGAATCCACGGCCTTCCGAGTAGAAGATTATAAGACATGTTAGTATCTGTTACATAACATGTGACCTCCGTCTTCAAATCATAGATCTGGCACTTCAACTTCATCTTGCCCAATGGTCTACTACCATTAGCATTGAATCCAAAAATAGTAATATTTTTTTATGCCAATCTATTCACAAGGGCTCCAAGATATCGTAATATCCATCTCGGCATTATACATAGAGTAGATCCATGATCAACTTGAATCTGATCAATCTCTATAGACCCTATGTAACCTTCATAAAATAAAGGCCGATGATGCTTGTTATTTTTTACTTGCATATCTTCTAGAGAGAAAGTTATACAAGGAATCTTTTTAAAAACCTAATGACATGTTGCACAGACTTCTTCTTCCTTAATTGTTTTCGGAATTTGCGCTAGAAACACTTTGAAATCTTGTAGAGTTTCTCTTAAAACTTCTCTTGTTTGCTTAGAGAGCTTTAGGAACTCATACAAAGTAATTCTTGTAGGAATATTGGCCAATTGTGCCAACACATAAAATTAGAAAGGCTTCTTGGAACTTCCTGCAGGTTCTTTATCTTTATTTTTAAGAGGTTTATCAAATTTAAGCTCTTTTTGCTTGTTCATTTCTGGAGGCAGCTGAGGTTCCACTACTTCATCATAATTTTTCAAGTAGTATTTTTCTGAACAAGTACCAGAAGGCTTCTGTTGATCTATGTTAACTGCTAAAGAATCCTTGACATCTTCTTCTGAATCTGAGAGAGGAAAAATTTCTGTATCATCTTCAGAAATTGTAGTAACAACGTTAGAATTAAAACCTTTTCCTTTTGACTTCTTCTTAAACAAACTTGAAATCCATTACTCGTCTTCAAGGAGGTCTGGATGTACCCATATTATCTCTACTTTAAAAGTTTCAAAAGGGCATAGCCCTTTCTTTTGTTGCTGATGAGGATTATAATTTACAATCCTCATCGTGCCTTTGGAAATGGACTGAACCACATCTAAAACAGTTGATTCTATCCAATCTGGAGCTTTTTAGAATCTGAAAGTTACCATATTCGCAGTTACTCTTTTCTAATCTACTCATAGCTTAATGATTTAGTATCGACCAGAGCCTGAATCTTTTCCTTAAGGATATAACAATTTTAGATAGGATGATTAATGATCCTATGATACATACAGTAATTAGGATCATTAACCTTTCCTATGTCTTCAGGTCTTTGGATTCTGGTAACTTCAGCATATTTTTAGTCATGAGCAGATTAAAGATAGTGTTAGTATGCTCATCTTTGAAAGAATAATACTTCTGAGGAATCCGTGATTGCGAAGGAGTCTTTGGAGAAAACTTTGCAGAATTTGGAATATTAGTCACTATTGTCTCTTTTCCCTTGGGTCGAGAAGACTGTGGTGCTCAAAAATTATTATTTTGTCTTTTTTTTTCTCCTCCTTCTTCAGCCTCAAGCCTATTTGTGATGGAATAAAGAAAAGAAAAAAAAGGATAACCGAAAATCAAGAAAATAAAAATTTTATACAAAAGAAAGAAAAATCTTTTTTTTGATATTTTCCTCAATTAATATCACAAATATACCAATTCAAAAATGTATTTAGATTATCAATTTTTAAGTCAAGCGTCATATCAAATACAAATATCATTTTAATCAAAAATTCAAATCCTATCTTTCAATACCACTAATAGATAATTCATTGGCTTCTATACATCTACGTGCACGTGAGATAGTATGCTTCTTTGGACAAAAACTCTAACTCATGATTTATCTCTTCTCTCTAAACAATTTTTTCTTTTCTTTTTTGCGAATATTTCACCTTTCATGTGAATATTCACGCTTACTTAGGCAGAAAGTACCCCAGTACTTGGATCATACTCTTGTTTTCTTTTTTTTTATTTCTAAAGGATTATTACCTTAAATTTCATACTCACCCTTTTTTTTCTTTTTTTTAGGATTATTGCCTTAAATACGAAGCTCATCCATTTTTTGTATTCTTTTTTCTTTTTTATTCTTGTTTAGAGAGAGAAGACTACTCAATCGTTATCATCTTTTTTCTTAACCTAATAAACTATCGTGAAGTAAAAAATAGATGTATACTTACATCAAAATTACTATTAGCGGTATTTATCTTTCAGATTTTAATTTTTTCTATAAAATTCTTAGTGTATCATCCAATCTACTCTCCTATCAAATTTCAAATCTAAATTATTCTTTTATTTGTAATTAGCTTGATTTATTGAAAAAATATATAATAATTTTTTTTACTTTTGTTTTTGTCATTTTTTTTTAAATTTTTTGTCTTTTTAGTTAGTTACCCTAAAAACTATCCGAAGTGTAAAATAAAGAAACCCAAGAAAATCAAAAATAAAAGAAAAATCCTAGAATAAAAACTAAAAATTCTAGAAAATACAAAAAAAAATCTCTGAATTCACTCCCCCACACCTAAACTTGTGTATGCCCTCAAACATAAATCATTAGAGTCATCCTCTTTGCCTCCTACTTGATTCTCCGGATGCATGGCGTGTATGTGTGATGTGATAAATTTACTACAAACGCACAGTATTGGTTGTAGCCTAACAGGTCGTTCCAACATGGATCTAAGATATTTTTGCGTTCTCGATAATTCTTTAGTTTTCTTAAGTTAACTATGAGATTCTAAATTAAGAGGATTAGTGTTAAGTCTGAAAGTTTAGCCTAGAAATTCAAATCCATTAGAATAATAGCCTAACAATGAATTATCTTGTTCCTCCTAATTTTTTAATTATGCACAATCAAATAACACATTAAAACGATGATTTTTTTAATTTGATTGTAATTAAGTGCATCTAAATATGACCTATCAAGTGATGTGTGATGAGTTTCATATATTGTATTTTTCCTCCTATATTTTATCTATTTTTGTATATAAATAAATGCTACTCAGGTATTGTTAGTGTCTTTTTCAGGTAATCCAATTCATACATGGAGATGGCATGAAATTAGAGCCGGATTAGGAAATTAAATCCAGAAAAGAGTTTAAAGAGAGTAAAGCTACAAGATTAAAATATTGCAGAGTCAAAATCAAATACAATTAGGAGAATCAAGTATACAAGACAAGAGACTCATGCAGGAGAAAAATCAGAATAATTGGACAATTTCTGGCTGCCAAATAGCGGTTCCAAGTTGGACCTACATGCTGATTTTTCTTCGGTGGTTTCGTTGTAATTTTGTAGTTTTTCAATTATATTAGAACTAGGGTTTGAGTTCCGAAGTCTATATATTGGCCATATCCTTGTATTCTAGGGTTTTTTAAGCTGTAAATTTTGTACTTGTTTTTCATTAATAAAATTAGGATTTTACTGAAGGGGTGATGCCCACAATACCGTACTCCAGAGGTATGTCATTACTTTCTAATCTTTATTTTTTTTTAGATAGAGTTCATTGCTTTCTAGTATAGATTTACTCGCTTTCTAGATTAGATTTAATTGCGTTCATGAATTAAAATAGGATTTTTCTTACTAGAATTATGTATAACTAATTTTCTTTAGCCCTAGGATGTAGATGAAGTTTGTTTAATAGATATAATATAGATTTATCTCATCTTCTTCCTAAAAAGAAATAAAGTTATGATTTTTCTATAAATAAATAAATAAATAATAGAGTTCATAAATCATAATACTTAATTAATATTTTGATAATATATACTTAGATGAGATTTGGAATTGATATTCTTTATTTATTTCTAGAATCATTAACAAGATTTTCCTATAAATAAATTGAATTGAATAAACTTGCAAATATGATTTCTTTTATACTTAAGTTTGGTCTTTTGATAGCTTATACTTAGATTAAGGTTTGAAGTTTATTTCTTTGTTTTTGTATATAAGATTTTCTATTTGATATAATTTGTTTTTAAGAAAAGTGTTATCTTTGACAGTCTATACTTGCACATCACTTAATAGGTTATACTTAGGGGCACTTAATTAAAATCAAATTAAAAAGATCACATTTTTAATATGTTACTTTACCGTGCATAATTAAAAAGTTAGGAAGAAAGAGATAATTCATTGTTAGGCTATTATTTTAATGGATTCGAAATCCTAGGCTAATATTTAGAACATAAAACTCATCTTTTCAATTTAGAAACTCTTTGTTAGTCTGTTAGATTATAGAATTAGTAAGCATCACAAAAATACCTGAGATCTCTAAGGGACAACCTGTTAAGTGCTACAACCGACACTGTACACTTACAGTTAAATTATCACATCAACTTTTTGGCGCCGTTGCAGGGGATCGACGGTATTTTTCTTACTTTTTCTAACGTTTTACGGGTTATTAGTGTGTGTTGAGTGTGTAAAGATAAGAAATTACAGATACAGTAAGACAAAAGGAATCGGAGAAGCCTCGGAGCTGCATAGCAGAAATCATAGAGTTAAACTCTTTGATTTGGCCGCTATTTAGCGGTCAAATCTGCTATTTAGCGGCAACTTAGGTATTGTTCAACTCTAATTTTTCTCCACTTTTGTTTTTTGGTTCCCTAGTGTTTTTAAAAAATTTAAAAAAATAAATAAATTAGTATAGTAGGAATCACATCTCTTAAATTGATTATATCTATTCCACCGTTCTATGTTCACCACACCCCACTTCTTTCATTAGTTTAGGAAGTTCACGCATATACTCACGGTCGCTGGTTCATGCCACTTTGGATTCGTGATCAATTTGGTCGACTTGTGAGATCAGATTTGCTCATGGAAGACAAAATGGACCAGCCGAATTACCCGTTGTGCACATCACTTCCATCATGCATAAAACTTCCACATGCAGTGGGTAATCACTATGAGTTGTCCTTTAGCTTTGGCTACATCCTCGCATAATCTATAGTTTTACGCTAGGCTATGATAGCCTTGCGTGTTAGTGTCCCTCTCAGGATTAATGCCTCAAATCCGGGCAGCCCATTTCAAACCTAATTATTTAATTTGCCAAAAAAAGATTTTTTTCTCCTTTTTTATTTTTTTCTTTTCTTTTCTTTTCTTTTCTTTTCTTTATCTTTTCATTCTTTTCATCTCTTCCTTTCTCCAATTCTACTTCTCTTCTTCTCAAGAACCCAAAAAACCCAACTTTTTATTCTTTTTATTTTCGTCAATTCTTCTCAATTTCTTTGATCCAGTGGCCTTTAGATGCTCTTCCTCATGCTGCGGCAGTGATCTCTCCGATCCAAGGCCATCGTCGATGAAGATTTCGTCGTTGACTCAAGGTAAAAAAGGGAAAAATTGAGATTTTTTCCGCGGTAGCCATCGCGCACGACACGAGGCCCCAGCCTCGCATGATGCTAGCTTGGCCAGCTTTGCATGTGGTATGAGGCTTGGCTAGCCTTGCGCGACGCGATGCTCAAGCTGCCATGTGTGCGATGCACTTTTTAGAATTATTTTCTTGGATTTTTTTATTTTTGCCTCCCTATTTTTGGCAGTCAACTACTCCAATGACGTACTCCCCAAGTGCAACTATTTCGGGTATAGAGGTGGGTCCAATAGCACTGTCCAATTCTAATTCAGAGAGCCAGTGGCAAAGTTCACGCCGGGCAGCTTCAAGGATCATGTCGAGAAACTCTCCCAATGAAGTCAAGCAATTCTTAGAGAGTTTATTACTGATGCACCACTAGACCGCCATTTTTTGGAGAAATCCAGTTTTCTGTGTGGAGATCAAGTCACCTTTCCAGATAAAGCTTTATATGTGTATGAGCATAAGTGGTTTCGGGAAGTGGAAGGTGTTTAGATGTTTCTTCCAGATATGGCTAGGAGCTATCTATTAGCATACCTCCAGAAGCTGTTAGTTCCACGTATCATGAATTGGAACGTGACCAGAGAACAAGATGGGATAGTTGTCAGCAATTTTGGTACTGTGAATGCCTATCAAGATAGTCCCAGTAGATCTTTCTTCGGTCTTCTTTCTGGAAGATTCAATAAGGACTATCCCTTAGTGAAGTCCCCCGAAGAGCCAACACATTTTTTAACATGTTCTTTACTGTAAGAGGGTAGTACCTATTTCATAATTTCAAAACTCCTGGTTGGATCCACTTGACTGAGAACATGTGGTGGAGCAGGATGGTGGATTTTGTACTCTCTACTTTCAGGGATATTCTGCGAGAAATTGGTCTCTTTGGCACTATCAGGAACGTCTAGTTTGGTCTGTCTCATAGTACCTATCATCTGTACAGTATCCTTGAATGTTTAATCTGCATTCGATTTCCTTTTTTATCCAGTGGCAGAGCTTTATTTCGCCCTTCATGAGATGTTCGAGGTTTCATTACTAGCCATGGGAAAGCTGCCATATGAAGAGTACATACCCACATCTAAAGAGTTGAATCAGTTGAAGGAGCAGGAAAGGTCTATATATGACACATATTGGGAGGTGTTATGTCATTTCAGAATTTGTCTTGAGATCTTTCGAACGATAGGTCAAGGAGTTGGGCAAAAGACTTGGACCTTCTACTTATTTTGCAACTTGGATCAATCCCATATCAAGGTGGCCAAACATAAGGAGCTAAGTGATGAAGCCAACGGAAGAGGATTTTGGATATGAAAGCCACATCTTATACTACTGATTCAGATGAAAATGGCTTCATAGTGGGCATGCACTTCGAGAGCTTTAATTACCAAGCTAAGTATCGGATTTCTAAAAAAGGGCTTCTCGCCGATTTCTTGATACTATGGTTCAAGAGGTGTGTCGTGCCTTCACTTCCAAAAGAGGCCATTGCCATCGACATGGTGTACCCTGCGGTGCTTCTTGTCCGCGACTAGTCCCTTGGACTTCTTCCTGCTATGGTCTGCAGCTTGTTGAATGGTTTGAAAGAGCTTCATACCAAATTCACCAAGATAGAGACTACTATCAATGATGAAGGGGAAACAATATACAAGACTCTAAACTTTCAAGTCAAGCTACTAGCACGTATCTGATGGTCAGGCTTGTACTTCACTACCCAAGCCTGATGACGACCTTGACTTCCAAATATCTAACTTCTTTGCCGTATGTGCAATGGTACAAAAATTCTGACTGCACAAGCTATTACATATCTATTGTCCGTAGGGCCCTCTGGAGTCATCAAAATTATCAGATCTATCGTAACTTTCCTGAATTTCTTGACGGCAATTACGGTGATAGTTTTCAGGATATCCGAGGACTAGACGGCTTCACATCTTTGTCTTCAGGTAGTTTTTGGTGGTTAATGAATATCCATCCAGGCCACTTGGTGTATCATCAAGGAATGACCTGCCACATGGAGCCTTATTTTCCGAGTCGTTTTGCCTATCAGTTTGATTATTCTCAGCTATATGTGGGGAACCCAAACCAGAAGTTTGGTTTTTAAGGTAATCTCTTTGAAGGGTCCCGAACTTGGTACCATTTTTGCTCTGGCGGTACGGGTTCTCTGTTCACCCTTCCTCATAAGATGCCCAATCTGCTTCTCTCTCTAAACTTCTGCACCTGGTATCATGCTACCAACGCCATTACAGGTTTCCACATAAATCATGACTGCATGAGAGAAATTGAAGCTTATTACTTCTGAAAGAAGAGTGATAAAAGGACTCATCTCAAAGGTATGGACGAGTTTCTTAATCTAAAGGATGATGATGAAGTTGAGAATGAGGAAGGAGCTACTAGGATTATAGTTGAAGCAATAACCAGAGAGGGCGATGGTGCCGGACAAGGTACAAAGGCTAGGGTTGCAGATCAAACGACTGAGGTCCTGAGTGCAGTAGCTTCTACTGGTGTTCCCACTAGGGGTGTCATCCATAAGAGACTCCGAGCTAGTAAAGCTGGTCCTTCAAAAGGAAGGAGGAAGAAGAAAGCTCGATCTACTTCTACTCCTTTAGTGGTCGTGTATGATGATCCAGTACTTGAAGTGTCAGCACCAGTTCAAGTGACAGCACCCCCAGTGATGGAATCAGTAAATCAAGTGCCAGCGAATTCCACTCTGACTGTTGAGGTTAGGATGTCAAAACTAGCTACTGCGGTCCACTCAGATCATGGTACATCGCCAGCCACTACCGCTGATCCTGCGGAGCTTGTACTTGTCTCTTAGGCAGCTGACGTCACTGCTTCTCCACCAACTTTAATGTTGTCTTCTTCAATGCTACCTCAGTGTCCAACTACTGGACTAGTTTCTCCAGATAATGAAGTACATCAACTCTTTTGTTTTAGCAGTTCAGTCATAATTTGGCCTCATCTTCTTCTTTTCTTGATATTTCAGGGGCCAGCTCTTCTTGAATATGTTCGACCTCAGCCCAATCGGGCTCGCATGAACTTGTGTATGATTCAAGTTTATGTGGTCTGGATCGTGATATCGGTGGTGGCTATAGTGACATCAGTGCGTACGATGCTGATTACTTTGAACCTTCCACTAGTAAGCACAACCATTCCCACATGAAGATACAGAACTAGCAGGTCAGGAAGGCACCACAGTTCCAAGTGCCACCATAAGAGGTATCTATTTAATTACTATAGTACACCCCCAATCACTTCATTTCATCAAAATGTTGGTTTTCTTAAAGGGTGTCTATTTTCTTTGTAGGTATGGTGGCTATTAGTTTGCCTTCATCGACACCGGCTACTTCAACCAAAATATATGACTCATCGGCGACGACTCCCATTCCTCCTCAAGCTCCTCCAGCAACTACAGTTATTACTCTATGTATAGTCGTAAGTGCTGTTGTAGGGGGAGGAAGCACGGTAGAGCCCTGGGTCATGTCCACGTATTCACATGCATCTCTCATATTCTCTTTCGAGGTTACTCGGTCATAGAAAATATCTTAGAGGAGAGTCTTCCATCTAAGACGGTGCCCGCTGGGACTAGTGCTGCTATAGTTAATGAGGTTGTCACACATATTATTTATCGCTCTTCCGCTGGCATCCTCCTACAGATTTTGGCTTCCCATCTTACAGGGCTTCTGTCTCTGTCTTCTGCTCCTCAGCCACCTCTAGTTGTGCCGCCGACTGTTGTAGCGATGGTGCCATATTTTCCCTTAGCACGACCGAACGATCTCATGAAAAATTTCTTGCAACATTTCACGAGTGGATGCCACCAATTATTTGATCGTTGTGTATCTTTGATTCTAGCTGGGCGGGACTCCTCTGACTTGGGTCGTCTGATGCTACTAAACTATATCGAGAATATTTAGAGAATTGGTGGCCCTGATCGGGCTTCTTTTTACCAGGCACTTCTGTAGGCATTGGACAATCCTTTGAAGAGTTTGAATAACTTGCGCCGGGTCAATATATCTGCTTTTGACATTGAAATTGCCTGAGCTTGTGCTGAACTACATCGTTTCCAAGAGGAGTTGAAGAAGAAGGAAGAAGTATGTACTCGAGAGCTCCAGGACTTGACCAATGTCCAGGGCGGAATAGGCAATGAGCTTGAGTCCATCTCTATTGTTGCTATTCTTGAGGCTGAAAAGTTGAAATTTGATGAGATCATAAAGCGCCGTGAGGCCTTAACTCACCAACAAGAGCAGATATAGTAAGAAGTGGCCATGCAGACCAAGGCTTTGGAAGACATACGCACTGAGGCAGGACAATGCCTTATTATTAATGAGGATTTGCTACATTCTCAAGGTACTATCGCTGCTGAAGAAACTCATTCAAAGAATCTGCGGGAAGTAGAAAAGAGATTAAGAGCTCGAACAGACCATTGATATCTCCCTTTTGTATCTCTTTTATTTTGCTACATACTTTGTACTTCTATATATAAATAAAAATATTACTTTTGCCTTTCAATCTTGTCGCATTTTTTTAATCTTTGTGACATGTAGTACAGGATGATAAAATAGATTGATGTTTGTGATATTTTGATATTTGGGACTGAACTTGGCGAATGGATTTTCTTGTGATTTTTCTTGATGAATGGATTAATGGAAAGTGGTAATTTTACTAAGGATGTAAAATCATCTTAGCGGGCAAAGAGTTTCAGTATTTATGTGAGCATAGTGGAAATTATTTTATGGAACGACCCATCTGGTTGGCAGACAGAGCCAAAACAATCAAATTAGAGTTGAAGGGTGACTCGCCTGGTTGGCAGATAGAGCCGATGACTCGCTTGGATGACAGACAGAGCCGGAATAATCGAATTAGGATTGAAGGGGTGACTCTCTAAGATAACAGGCAGAACCGGTGACTCGCTATGATGACATACAGAGCCAGAATAATTGAATTAGGGTTGAAGGGGCGGCTTGTCTCGATGACAGATAGAGTAGGCGACTCGCTCAGATGACAAACAGAGCTGGAATAATTGAATTAGGGTCGAAGGGGTGACTCTCCTAGATGACAGACAAAGTCGGTGAATCGTCTGGATGACAGATAAAGCTAGTGATTGGGTTAGAATCATAGGGTGACTTGCCTGGATGACAGACAAAGTCAGTGACTTGCCTAGATGACAAATAGAGCCGGTGATCGGGTTAGGATCACGGGGTGACTTGCCTGGATGACAAACAGACCGGTGACTCGCTTGGATGTTAGACAGAGCCGGTGATCGTGCTAGGATCAAGGGGTGACTCGCCTGGATGGCAGACAGACCCAGCGGCTTGCCTGGATGTCAGACAGAGCCAATGATCGTGCTAGGATCAAGTGGTCTAGGATCAAGGGGTGACTTACCTGAATGACAGATAGAGCCAGTGATCATGTTAGAATCAAGGGGTGACTCGTCTGGATGACAGACAGAACGGGTGACTCACCAGGATGATAGACAGAGTCGATGATCGTGCTAAGATAAAGGGTGACTCATCTGGATGACAGACTTAATCGGTGACTCATCTAGATAATAGACAGAGCCGGTGATCGGATTAGGATC
Organism: Dracaena cambodiana; assembly: GCA_036321105.1. Taxonomy (NCBI): domain Eukaryota; kingdom Viridiplantae; phylum Streptophyta; class Magnoliopsida; order Asparagales; family Asparagaceae; genus Dracaena; species Dracaena cambodiana. The sequence goes on along the minus strand of JAYEPQ010000001.1, from coordinate 16,958,538 downwards.
ACGAAGAGGGTATTGTTTGTTATAGTGTGTGTGTGTGTGTGATGTTTCAAATATTGCTAGCAGAGGTAAAATCTTAACATAACAGATTTGATCATATTGAGGCAATATGGGTGAAATGGTTCGAATCTCGCGATTAGAGGTAAGATCTTAACATGACATATTTGATTGTATTCAGGCGATATGGGTGAAATGGTTCGAATCTCGTTGTTAGAAGTATGATCTTAACATGACAGGTTCACGGGGTTTTAGCAAAACCCAGCTACGACGGATTTTATATCTTTACCAATCGTTGTTTGCGTTGGGTTAGCAATGATATTCCCCTCAACATGGTGAGTTTGTCGAAGGTTTTGTTTGGGCTTTTATGCCAAATGTTCTCTCTTCCCTTGGCCTTTTCGGTATTAGGTTATTTCTACCCCTAATATGATAGGACTGGTCAAGGATTTTAACCTTCTCTTGCCTCTTGCCTTTTGCCTTGAAAGAGCTGGGCTGTTCGCCATTACTCCTTATCATAATAGACTGGCAAGTATTTTGATTTCCTCTTCTCTTTACTATATTGGCATTGAGCGGTTCATGCTTTTACCTTAGCATAAGGAGTTGTTGAGGATTTGATCTCCTCTCCCATTTGTCTTTAATGGCTATGGGTAATGATGTATCCTTATAGGATAACATTTTGACAAATTTATCATGAGATTTTTAGAGAACCCCTAACCAACGGATTTGACATGCCTTTACCAATCGCCGTTTGTGTTAGGCTAGCCATACTATTCCCCTTAGTATGATGAGTTGGTGATGGTTTTGTTTGGACTTAAATGTCAAACATTCTCTCATCCCTTTGCCTTTTCGGAATTGGGCGATTTTTTTCATACTCTTACCCCCAGGATGATAGGGTTGGCAAGAAATTTTTGATTTCTCTTCCCATTGCCCGGATAGAATGAGGCGATAAACTTATTAGTCTTCCCTTCCTTTTTTTTCCGGAGGTGGCTATATGTAGTACTTCTTCAAGAATTTACCATTGATAGGCATTATCATTTTGTCGTCGTCTTGATTGATCAGACGAAAGGGTTCATTTGAGTAGACAGTTTCTACCACAAAGGATTCTTCCCACTTGGGTTAAAACTTTGCTTTAGTCTTTTGGGTCATGATCATTGGTCTCTTGATGGGTAAAACTAAGTCTCCTTCTTTGAAAGTTTTTCGCTTAACCTTCTTGTTAAATGCCCTTGAGATGTGTGCCTAGTACAACTCAATTTGTTATTGCGCATTCAGGCGCTTCTCGTCCAAGGTTTCTAACTCTTGGAGGCATCATTGATATTTTTATTTAGTTGTCATCTTCATGGCCAGTGCTACACGCAGGGACGGGATTTGAATTTCAAGTGGCAAGAGGCTTCGCAACCATATACCAAAGAGAACAGCGTAGTTTTGGTAAGGGTTCGTACCGTAGTACAATAAGTCCATAGATACTCACCTAACTTTTCATCCCAATCGCATCAACTTGAAGTAACAAAGTTTTGGAGGAGCTTTACAATAGTCTTGCCTCGGCTAATCCGTTAGCTGCCAGATTATAAGGTGTTGAAGCTACATTTTGAATTTTGAATTTATTGCATAATCATACGAAGCATTGACTAACGAATTGCAATCCGTTGTCATGGATTATCTGTTATGGTATACCGAAATGGTAGATCATGTGATGTTTGATAAACTTTACAACATACGCTATCTTTACTTCCCTCATAGGGATAACTTCTATCAATTTGGAGAAAGAGTCAATTATTGCCAATATGAATTGATATCCTTTGGAGGATGGTGGAGTGATTGGCCCGATAACATCTATCAGTGTTCTAAATATCGGATACCAATGATATACTAGTCAGCCAAATTACATATCAGATACTAGATACCGGACGGAATATCGCGATATGACCCTAAATACCGGAGTGTCATATCGGTGTCATACTAGTTAAAGAATAATCATATAATTGCCTATATAGAACATATTAAAACAAATAAAATAAATTTATGGAACTTACCTTGGTATATTTGTATTCTACTGTTTAGAATGTCTGCATATGCACAAAGCGACATATAATCATAAAATTAAGAAAAATAAGTTTTCAAGAAAAATGAAAAGTGTTTCTATAATACAAAAAAGATATAATTTACAAAATTGTAGCATTGTCTTTTAAATGAGTTTATCTGAAAAATGCTATAAACTTTTAATATCAATTTTTACAATATATTTTCGAACTAGATTCAGACTTCAGTAGTTCATTCGAAGGCATGCCTTTCTCCTTATCATCTGATGACAAATCTGATAATGATGTCAAGTTTCTTTCTCATCATTTTCATCTGATGCGGGCCGCTACTTAGATTTTGAAGATGATGATGCTTCCCCTTAGAAGTTCTATTGCTCTTGAACTTGAATGCCTTTACTCTTTCACTTTTTTTTTTTTCGGATTACCACCCATAGCAATCGACACCTGTCAAAAAGTCAATTGCTTTTCAGAGAAGACCTCATCATCACTAGTCTCATAAGTATCGCCATTCTTTTTCTGAGACATGAACCATTTGGTGACCTTTTTCTCTTCATTATATACAACTAGGGGATCTCTATTTGGGATTGAAAGTTTGTTTTTAAGCCTTTTATTGAACTTGACAAAGACTAAGTCATGCTATTTCTTAGAACATAGCCTATTTCTTTTCTTCGTATACACCTAAATAAAAGATGATCACATGAAATTTGTTTAGAACATATTTGTTTGGAAGAAAGAAATATTTTATTACCAAATGACAAATCGTAGTACTATCTCAAATGTGCTCTAGTTCCGTTCACAATCCAAAAGCTAGTTGTCAGGCTCAAAAGCCTCATTGCCATGATCCTCAATTTGGGAGCATCTGTCCCGTAGAATTGCCACCATTGAGTTAGTAATGAATATTTAGAAATAGTTATTAGTAAAATAGTTTCTTAAATTGAAAGTAGATTGAATTTTGCATTTCTTAAATTGAAATGCATACCTGAATTAATGATTCTCTTTAATGCTGCCTTCGCAAAAGACATTCCAAATAATCTTTTTTGATTTTGATACATTGGAAGCTGCTATGAAGTCTTATCGACTATGTCATGATCATCTAGATAGAATATGTGTATCACCTCAATGAAGCCCGACATGAACGACCTAACAACATCAATCTCAGGCTGCTTCGCATAGTAATATAGAGATTTCAAGAGATATCCAGCTCTATTCGAAAGACTCTTAAGTTTTTCCTCCCATCTGCTTCCATATTAGAAGATATTTCTTCTCTTTACCTCCCAGAGCATCTCTTATTTTCTTTTTAGCAGTTTCTAGGTCACCGTACAGAAAGCCCATTGAAGGGACCTTATCCTCATCAACTTTGTGCAAAACGTTTACTAGTGGAGTAAATACTTTTAGCGCAATATTTGTATTGTTCCAAAATTTGTTGCTAATAATTATTTCTGTAACCTAAATATTCAAAAAGATGTATTTAAAAAATATGAATAATGTATAATCTAAATTTATAAGATTATTTTTTACTAATTTAAACAAATACCTTCTTACCTACATCTGTTCTGGACAGAGTGCAATCCATCCATTCATCAGAAATAAATATATGCTGCAACTCTTTCTTCTTTTATCTGATTGATGACAAAGAGAGAAATGTCATGGCAAACCTAGTTGTACCCAGCCTTATTAGCTCTCCACCAATCGCCTTTTTCATAATATATATGGAGACTGATCTCCCTATCATAATTACACTTTGGATATGTTTAATTTTTTCAATATCTACAAGTATCAGATTAACTGTATGTGCTGCACAAGATATCCAAAATATGTTTGGATGCATCAGAACTAATGTATTTGCTACGGCCATATTATTCGAAGTATTATCTGTCACAATCTGTACAATATTTTCTACACCAACCTCATTCATTTCCCTCTCCATAAATTTGTGGATATAACTACCATCATGCCTGTCAGAAAAAGCATCTTGCGATATTAAGAAGGCTGTACCGACAGGACAATGCACAATGATTTGTTCGGTAACTCCATTTGAATGATTCAAAAGTTGCATTTGTCTCCTCGACCTCTCTCTGAAGGAAAGTCTCGCTGAGCACGTAAGGGCTGGAAATTTGTAATTTGGTCCATGCTTGCCAATAGCTTGGACCATTTGCATAAAAGATGGCAGCGTAGCAAGATTGAATGCAACTCATCTTTCATTAAAAAAACTTGGCAATGTACCGAACTACATCATCTCTACCTTCTTTTGTAGACTGATGGCACGGTAGGCTGTCTTTGGATTTCTTCAACTGCCTCCTCGACCGATCGAATAGCAAATTAATCCATCACTCCTTTCTGAGAAGATTGACCTGTGGATTTTTAAGAAGATGACTCTTCTTCTCGAGTTGTCTCCTCATCTTTTTTTTCCCAATATGAACTTAATTTAATAAATTTTGAAGTTCTATTGCTTTCGCTTTCTTTGCAACTCTAGCTTTATTTAATATCGCCAGAGCTTTCTACTTCACGCCATTAGGGACCAAGGGATAGCCTCTGACATTTCCACTGACATGACCTAGATATTCCTTCAAGCGGGTAATGCCTCCCCCATATTCATTCTTACAAAAATTGCACTCCACTTTATTGGACTTATTATTTTTTTTCCTAATCCCAAGCTGCATCTTTACCTCCACGCTTCTCTTGGTTATTAGAAGCACCAGAAGAGGACATCTTTCGAGCTATTTCTAACCTCAAAATTTATAAAAAAAATAAACTTGTATCAAACAAAGTATATATACATAATTAAAGAGTTAAGAGATTAATTATCCAATATAAATCAATCTTAAAAATTTAAGAAATTAAGAGACAAATATATATTTTGGTTTAAAACTATATAAACCAAACTTAAAAAATTGAAGAAGTTAAGAGACTAATTATCCAATATATATACCTAACTAAGGAATAGAGAAGACTAAATTATATCTTAAAAAATATTATTTCATTAAAACTACATAAACCAAACTTAAAAAGTTAATTATCAAATGTACTATATCCAAAATATAAACCCCATTCTCGTGAATCTCATCCAATGTATTATGTCAACAAATGTCCTATAACTAAAAATTGAAAACCCTAACATATCCAACAAATACATCAAATTTTTAGTTAGTTGAACAATGTTGCAATATCCTATAATTAAAAATTGAATATTGCTCAATGTACTACAATTAAAATAACCTATATTTGTTGGCAATGAAAATTTCTAAGTAAAAAGGAATTTTCCACACAGAACGCGGAGCTAACTCCGTAGCTCCGCGTTTGGCTATTTTAGCCTCGCGTTTGAACAAAACACGGAGCCAATCCATAGCTCCGCAATCTGATGAATTTAGCTCCGCGTTAATTCCGCGTGAGCAGAAAAATTAGAATTCTAAATTGATTGTGATTGAGATTTGGGCTTATTCAATACCCAAATTAAGTCCAATCAGAACTCTAAATCAAGAGATTTAAATCAAGACTAAGATATTTGATTAGAATCCTTGATGAATATAAATTCTATTTAAATAGAAACTCTCATATTGATCTAAGGCTATAAATACCCCTTTGAGGAAGCCCTAGGGATCTTTTGATCATCTTTTTTGCATCTTGGAGAATTTGAGTTATGCGTGAGAGCCTTGAATTCGTGAAGATCAGCAGAGAAGATCAAGATCAAGTCGGCCGTCATCTTCAAGAGAGAAGATCATCATCGTCAGATCATCAAAAGGAACTACTAGTTAGATCCCATCGCTACGAGATCCCACGTTTTTATTGTAAAAGAGAGCGATAAATATAAATCCTCTTGTTTGTTCTTTTCTTGTTCACTTTCATTGTAACTAAGTTATTTCAATGGAAGGATGCAAAAGTTTTGCGACGAACAAACTGGTGACCACAGTGGGAGACATCTTTTTCACCAAAGAAGAGATCGTGGCGCAATCTGACGTCGAGAGGATCGGATCCGACGTAAACATGCTAGTCGTTGAAATCGACCAGCAGAAGTACAAGGAGTATCTCTCCTCTGAGTCAGGTAACCTGACCGAAACGCGGCACTATCATCGCTGCGCTCCAATACCCATAAATCGGGTAATCAGAGATCCACCGTTAATCAGGGACTTTTGGAGACCGCGGGCATAGAGCCGTTGTTAAGGCAAGAAACTCTATCAGAGGATGATCTCTCTATGGCCGAAGAAGGCTCTGGAACTAGATTAACCAGAATCCAACTCCGGAACAGAAATCAGAGGACTAGGCGAAAAGCACTCAAAGCCCGCATTAAATGCGTGGCTATTCAGGAAGCAGAACGCGAGGCTACAACACCTCGCGAACTGGCTTGCGTTTATTGCAAGACTATTCAGTATCGCGTTAAACGCGAAGTTGCAACTTACGTTAATCGCAAGGATAAGCCAGCGTGTGATTCTCCATGCGAGGCTATTTTATCTAGACTTAAAACCAAAAAAGCTCGCGTTAATCGCGAGGATAAAATTTCTTTAAAGCCAGCGTGTGATTCTCCACGCGAGGCTAATACTGAGCTTAGCAATAAACGCGAAGCCAGTAATACTTGCATTAATACAAGACTTCTCAGCTCCGCGTAAATCACGAAGATGATTGGCAAATTTGCGTTAATCGTAAAAATCGAGCTAAACGCGAAGTTATGACTTGCGTTAATCGCAAGAGTAAGCCAGCGTGTAAGAATTTTCTTCCACGCGGGGCTAAGATTCCAGAAGATAAATTTCTGCAAAAATGTCAAGCCAGCGTAAAGCGCGAGGCTAGCATATCCAAACGCGAGGCTATTTCTCAGCCCCGCGTATCAAAACACGAAGCTACTTCTCAGCTCTGCGTATCAAAATGCGAAGCTACTGCTCAGCTCCGCGTAAATCAACCTGAACACAAAATTAGGGTTAATCATTGCACTGTTGGACCAGAACTTGACTCCAATGGTTCCAAGAAGCTCCAATGGGCCCCTAGACCCTCTTAATGGATAAGTGGGCCCCATGACTCCATATCTAAGGCCACTGATTTTAGAGAATACTTAACAAAGAAAAGAAATATGAACCAAGTCCAATCTGAACCTACTTGTCATTGCCAGCAGCTTATGACAGCAGTATCCGCTGTAGTGGACAGCTGTTGCTGTAGCAAGAACAGGATATCAGTGTTCGACCGGTTGACTGAGTCGGACAAAAATCCTGCTACGAAAACAAAAGCTACTCCCCGAGAAAAGGAATGGAGAATTGTAACTTCTAATATGGTCAGAAAGGGGAAGAATGTTGTAGATGATTCAGAATCAAGTGATGAAGAACCTCATCATCTGACTCGACTGAAATCAGGCGTTGTCCCACTCGGAAACTATAAAAGGCTTGTAAAACGTTCTTATAACGATGACAATGACAATTCGGCCATAGCATCACCTCGCTCTTCAGCATCATCCATACTGTAGAAATCAACCTCACATATGGTGGATAAACCTAACGATATCAACAAAAGAGTTGAAGCCCAAGAGCGAATGATCCGAGAGCAGTAAAAAACGATCAAGGATCTTAAAATCATGCTTTTGAAGGTGGTCGAGAACACTCAAAAAATAGTCGAGGATAAAGCCAAAGAAATTCCGTTCGAGATAAATGAGGAAGATAAAGAAGAAAAGGCTTACTCGACACATGAGAACGAGAATAAATACTCTTTCCATGACCCACATGGAGAAAAAAATTGAGAAGTTACAAAGTCAACTTGATGTCTTGATGCACAAGAAGGAACTAAAGGAATCAGGAGTTTCAAGGCCATATCCGCTTGAGTGGGACTTCGCCCTTTATCCAGAAAAATATAAACCCCTCAAATTGGAGTCATATGATGGGAAGGAGTCCCCAAGCCAGCACTTATATTACTTTTTATCGTAGGCAGGTCATCTAATGGGAAATGATCCCGTAATGACTAAAGTATTTATGAGCACCCTGCGAGGGCCTGCCTTTACGTGGTTTATGCAGTTGCCCCCGAGAACCATAAACGCTTGGTATGATGTCGAGAAGTAGTTCTTGGCGTGTTTCTTTGAGAATGATACCGAAATATCGGTTCATTCCCTCCTTGCGACGAAACAAGGAGAAGAAGAAACAGTTAAGAGTTTCATTGAACGCTTTAGGAAAATATTCGTGCGACATGGTATGACCCAAGTAACCCTGGTGGAAACCTGTAAGCATAATTTTAGAACCGGCGTACTGATCAGAATGGGAGCGATAGAGTCCAAAACTTGGAAAGACCTGTTAAAGCAGGGAGAGCAGGCGGAAGATATAATTCATCGGTTTGAGGAATCTCGTAGCACAAGAAGCTCTATAAATAACAGGCCATATCCACAGAATCCTAAAAATAAAGGGAAGGCTGTGATGGTGTCAGTTGCAGATCCGAAGCCAAGACCTCAGAATCCGAGAGGTGCAGGTCAAGGCCCCGACAAGATAGAACTTATACATTCAAGACGGAGCAGACAGGTACTCTATTCCATCTCCTCCTTAGAAAGGGCATGTTGAAGCTTCCGAAAAATGGAAAATCGAAACACGCTGGTAAAACCAATGACCCTAACTATTGCCTGTACCATCGGAGTGTCGGGCACACAACTAAGGATTGCTATCCTCTTAAGAACCGAATTCAGGCATTGATAGAAGCCGGGATTCTCATACTTAAAGAGGAACAAAAGAAAGTTTCAGCAAATATGGCAACTTTAGTAGTAGGAACCAATGAGTTCCCTGCCAGAGCGATCTCTATACCAGTAGGAAAGCCAATATCAACACCAAGCATGGGCAGCCTGCACTTGCAAGCTAGCCCCTTGGGTACACTCCGAACCATAGCTGTGACAAAGTCATTCTCATTGGCTAGCAGTCGGATTTGGCTGGGGGTACCGAAAATATTAACGATGATAAATATCATGTTGCTTCCGCTACTTTTACTAGCCATTAGAATGGCTAATTGATTGCTATAAATAAAAAAAATTTGTTGCCCAATGCTGTCAAAGTGGGGGAAGAGGAGATCAAGTTTCTCGCCAACCCTATCATATTAGGGGTAAAAGTATGAAATCAACAACTCAATGTTGTTAAAGGCAAATGGGAGAGGAAATCAATTCCTCAACAACTCATCATGCTGAGGAGAATAATATGGCTAGCCCAACTCAAACGGTAGTTGGTAAAGGCTAATCAGATCCGTTTATAGTTGGGGGTTTGCTAAAAATCCCGTGGACCTGTCATGTTAAGCTCTTACCTCTGACAGTATGATTTGAATTATTCCCATCTCCGTTCAAGTTACGCGTGAGAGCACTTGGACTAGGCATGTGCAATTAGGCGCCTCTGCTGAAATCGATGATCCTGACCCGATCATTTTGGCGTATACAAATTCAAGTTACGCGAAAGAGCACTTGAATCGTCTCCACCAAATTATCAGGCATGTGCAATTAGGCGCCTCTGCCGAAATCTGATGATCATGACCTGATCATCTTGGCATGTGCAGTTCAAGTTACGCATGAGAGTCTTGAACCGCCTCCATCAAAGTTCCAAGCATGTGCGATTAGGCACCTCCGCCGAATTCTTGATCTTAATCTGATCACCAAATTAAAGATCCAAAGTATTTCCATATTTGTTAAAATTCTAAGCCATTTTGAAAACTTTGGAGGGAGTTCTGTTGGCAGTGAAAGTTTCTAAGTAAAAAGGAATTTTCCATACAGAACGCGGAGCTAACTCCGTAGCTCCGCGTTTGGCTATTTTAGCCTTGCGTTTGAACAAAACGCGGAGCTAATCCATAGCTCCGCATTCTGATGTATTTAGCTCTGAGTTAATTCCGCGTGAGCAGATAAATTAGAATCCTAAATTGATTGTGATTGAGATTTGGGCTTATCCAATACCCAAATTAAGTCCAATCAGAACTCTAAATCGAAAGATTTAAATCAAGACTAAGATATTTGATTAGAATCCTTGATGAATATAAATTCTATTTAAATAGAAACTCTCATAGGTTATAAATACCCCTTTGAGGAAGCCCTAGGGATATTTGGATCATCTTTTTCGCATCTTGGAGAATTCGAGTTACGCGTGAGAGCCTTGAATTCATGAAGATCAGCAAGGAAGATCAAGATCAAGTCGGCCATCATCTTCAAGAGAGAAGATCATCGTCGTCAGATCGTCAAAAGGAACTACTAGTTAGATCCCATCGCTACGAGATCTCACATTTTTATTGTAAAAGAGAGCGATAAATATAAATCCTCTCGTTTGTTCTTTTCTTGTTCACTTTCATTGTAATTAAGTTATTTCAATGGAAAGAAGCAAAAGTTTTGTGACGAACATATTGGCCAATTGACAATGTCTTATAATAAAATTTTAAAACTACATATTTTTAGTATCAATTGACAATTGCTCAATTAGAGACGTACAAGTATTTACTTATTAATACAATATAGCCATAGGCCCAATAGAGCAACTGCAAAACCCTAACATATTTTACATATTCAACAATTACTCTCCTCAAACACTCTAATTACTCATTACTCAACAAGTTCTCTATCAAATTTACTTCAAAATCCCTATATAGCCAAACAACCCTAACATATCCAAATCCATTCTTCACTATAACTGTTCAAAATCATTGTTCGGCCACTGATTCAATGAATCAGTGGGTCAAACACTGAATTAGTGTTCGGCCCATAGATTCATTGAATCAATGGGCCGAAGTCCACAATTTGCCTCTAACTGCACAAAAAATTAAAGATTTTAACACAAAACACAATCAATTTAAGTTAAATAGCACAATTATAAGAGAATTTGAAGAAAATTGTAATCCTAATTAAAATTATCATGAAATTAATCAAAATTGGAATTCCAGTGGGACTGTTCAGCCGGCGAAGTTTAGACTCAGGTGGAGGAATCGGCCGATGAGTTTCTGTCGAAGTTGAATCACCGGCGAGCTCCTGTCGGAGGATCAGAGATTGGGAACTAAAGAGTGGGAGAGTGGGAGAAGAAAGAGAGAGAGGAATTTTGATTTTAAGGTTAGTGATAAGTATCATATATTATATTTTTCCTTCCATATTTTATCTATTTTTATATATAAATAAATGCTACTCGTGTATTTTTAGTGTCTTTTTCAGGTAGTCTAATTCATACAAGGAGATGGCATGAAATCAGAGCCCAATTAGAAAACAAAGTCCGAAAAAGAGTTTAAAGAGAGCAAAACTATAAGATTAAAATACTTCAGAGAGTCAAAGTGCAATACAGTCAAGGAAATCAAGAGAACAAGACATGGGATTCATGTAGGAGAAAAATCAGAAAATAATTCAATAATAATGCCAATAAATAGCGACATTTACCGCCAATTGACCGCTCAAAGAGCAGGAAACGTGGTGATTTTTCTTTATGGGTTTCGATGTAATTTTGTAGTTTTACAATTATGTTAGAATTAGGGTTTGAGTTCCGAAGCCTATATATTGGCCGTATCCTTGTATTCTAGAAGGATCCTATAATTTTGTACTTGTTTTTCAGTAATAAAATTAGGATTTTGCTGAAGAGGTGACAGTCACAATACCGTGCTCCAGAGGTACGCCATTGCTTTCTAATCTTTATTTGTTTTTTAAGATAGAGTTAATTGATTTCTAGTATAGATTTATTCACTTTTTAGATTAGATTTAATTGCGTTCATGGATAAAAATAGGATTTTGCTTACTAGATTTATGTGTAACTAATTTTCTTTACCCCTAGGATGTAGATGAAGTTAGTTTAATAGATCTAATATGGATTTATCTCATTTTCTTCCTAAAAAGAAATAAAGTTATGATTTTTCTATTAATAAATAAAAGATAGAGTTCGTAAATCATAATTCTTTAATAGATTATACTTAATTAATATTTTGATAATCTATGCTTAGATGAGATTTGGAATTCATATTCTTTGTTTATTTCTAGAATCATTAACAAGATTTTCCTATAAATAAATTGACTTGAATAAGCTTGTAAATCTAATTTTTTTATAGGTTATATTTAAATTCTGTCTTTTGATAGCCTATACTTAGATTAGGGTTTGAAATTGATTTCTTTACTTTTGTTTATAAGATTTTCTACTTGATATAATTTGTTTTTAAGAAAGGTGTTATTTTTTATGGTCTATACTTGCACATCACTTGATATGTCATCTTAGGGGCACTTAATTAAAATCAAATTAAAAAGATCACCGTTTTAATATGTTACTTGACCGTACATAATTAAAAGTTAGGAAGAAAGAGATAATTCATTGTTAGGCTATTATTCTAATAGATTCGAAATCCTAGACTAATCTTTAGAACTTAGAACCAATCTTCCCACAATTTAGAAACTCTTAGTTAATCCACTAGAACTAAAGAAATAGTAAGAATCGCAAAACACCTGATATCCACGTGGGATGACTTGTATAGTGGTACAACAGACACTGTACGCTTGCAGTAAATTATCACATCAAATTTTTGGTGCCGTTGTCGAGAATTGACGGTGTTTTTCTTACTTTTTCTAAAGTTTTATGGGTTAAGAGTGTGTGTTGAGTGTGAAGGGAACCGAAATTGCAGATACAGGAAGACAAAAGGGATCACAAGAGCCTCTGGACTAAGCAGCAGAAACCAGAGAGTCAAGCTCTCTAGTTTTGCTGCTATTTGGCGGCAAAAGCTGCCAATTGGCGGCAAGGCAAGTACATACTGAGTCCACTTTTTCTCCAGTTTTGTATTTTGGTTCCCTGGTTCTAAAAAAATAAAAAAAAACAATCAATCTTTTTTATTTCTTTCCCATCTCTCTCCCTCTCCAACTTTTTCAAAAAAAAATTAAAAAAATGTTTCAAAATCAAACTAATTGATATCATTATCGTGATTCATATCATAATTATTATCAGTATCCATGGATAGGAAGTTCGCTAGGACTAGGTCATAATCAAATTCACGACATATATAATGAACCTACGAGCGCTTCTTATACACAAAATTACAATTTGAAGGGATGAATAATTCTAATTTTGCATATAACCAAGGGCCATACCAAGAGAGTCCTCCATCTAATCCTTTCTTTATAGGCTATTCATCTTCATGTTCTACATTCAAACATGAACAAGATATTCAATTAAACATGTTAGATGAAAAATTAAAAAGATTGAAGCAAAATATACATGTCATGAGAATTTACCTGCAACCACTTCATATCTGTCATCAAATATATATACGGATCCATCATATCCACTTTCAAATTTCACTCATGATCTCGAGATGAATCTTTTGAGAAAAATAATGAAATTATGATCATGAGTCTGAGAAACGAAAACGTAGAATAGAGGAAGATAAAAAAACTTTGTTAAAATCATCCTCTCAAATTGAATCTTGTATGGAAGATATTTTCAATGCGATTTCTCAAACTAAACTTTTTTGAGATCAATCATCTAATAGTTTGAACATATCTTAATCCAACGAACAACCACTTCAGTCATCTTTTGAAATAGATATGATTCAAAATGAGCTAAATAATTTTATGCATAATGAGTCTATAATTCAATATTGTGATCAACTTATTTTAGACCATTGTGACAATAATTATGAAAAAATTAGTGATAAAAAAATATTTTGCTTGATGATTTACCTCATGGTGAGTTTGCTAGTGACACATTATCATTTGATTCTTTTGATGAAAATTGTGAAGAAATTTGTGAAGAAGAATTTTTATCCCTTCATAATAACTTGACTAACGATAAGTCCACTAGCATGGCATTTTCTTTTGAGAATTTTGATGACAGGTTTGAAGAAAATTTGCGTGGCAAGCCCATAATAATTGAAGAATGGAAGGAATATCAAAAGGAAGAGGTCATGATTCCTAATGATTTGGAAGGACGATCCAAAATCGAGCTCATGATTCCGCTACATCAAAATGAGTATGTTATTTCACATGTTGATAAAATCAAAATACTTACTGCCATGAAAGATGCTCGTGGGTCAAATATGGACGGTAAATGTACGCTTTCTAATATCAAAACTTTACTATTAAACAAAATAAAGAAGGGTAGAAATAAATTGAGACAAATCAAAAATAAGATAGAGAGATTAAATGCAAAACTGACAAAAAGGCTAAGTTCATCCATATTAAACTGTAAAAAGACACACTATGAGACAGGAAAGCAATCAAGAGGTTGTAACCTTTTGAATTTTCTAATAAATGTATAATATTTGTATAATAGTTTTCTTTTTTATTTCACCACCCTTGATTTGTGTATGAGGCCATATACGAGTTTAGGTGTGGGAGAGTGGGTTAGGATATTTTCTTCATATTTTTTTATGAGCTTTTTTTAGAATCTTTATTTTATTTTTAGATTTTTGTGTCTCTTTATTTTACATTTTGGGTAGTTTTTAGCGTAACTAACTAAAAAAAAAGTAAAAACCGAAAAAAAATAATTAAAAAAACTGGAAAAAATTATTTATATATTTCTATCAATAGATCAACCTAATTATAGATAAAAGAACTAATTTAGATTTAAAATTTGATAGGAGGGCAGATTGGACGATACAATTTGAATTTTTTGAAAAATATTAAAATTCAAAAATTAAATACTGCTAACAGTAGTTTTGAGGCAAGTATACCTCTATTTTTCACTTCACAATAGTTTATTAGGTTAAGGACAAAAATAATAACGATTGAGTAAGTTTTCTCTCTCTAAACAAAAACAAAAAAAAGAAAAAAAAAGTGATAATAAAATAATTGGGTGAGCCTGGTATTTAGGCAATAGCGTCGAGAGTGATAAAATAATGGGGTGCGCTTGGTATTAAGACAATAGCTCAAGAGTGAAAAAAAAAAGAGTATGATCTGAGTAATCGGTACTTTGCGCCTAAGAAAGCGTGAATATTCACATGAAAGGTGAAATATTCTTTTAAAAAAAAGAAAGAGAGAGAGAGAGAGAGTATGATCCGAGTAATCGGGTACTTTGCGCCTGAGCAACCGTGAATATTCGCATTAAAGGTGAAATATTCTTAAAAAAAGAAAAAAGAAGAAAAATTTTTTTTGAGAGAGGAGATGGATCATGAGTTAGAGTTGGAGTTCAAGACCAAAATAGACTATCACACGTGCACGTAGTTGTATATGAGCCAATAAATTATCTGTTAGTAGGTATTGAAAGATAGGATTTAAATTTTTGATTAAAATGATAAGTGTATCTGATATGACGCTCAATTTGAAAATTGATAATCTAAATGTATTCTTGAGTTTGTATATTAGAAGGATTAATTGATGAAAATATCATTAAAAAAAATTTCTTTCTTTTGTATAAATTTTTTATCTTTCTTGATTTTTGGCTATCCTTATTTTTCTTTTTTTTATTCCTTAATCTATTTTCTTCACGAATTTTGTGGGTATATTCACTGCAAATCCTCACGAGACACAACTCGTCCACTAAAGTAACCTAGGGGTTTAAAGACTTGTTGCACGTACTAAGTGCAATCGCGATTACTGTGAAAGTGAGTTAGGATTTTTCTTTTTTGTTTAGGTTTAGCTTTTTCTCAAGGACTAGCAAAACATAGGTGTTGGGGTGTGATAAGTATCATATATTATATTTTCTCCTCCCATATTTTATCTATTTTTGGATATAAATAAATGCTACTTAGTTATTTTTAGTGTCTTTTTCAGATAATCTGATTCATACGACGAGATCGCATGCAATCAGAGCCAGATTCGGAAACAAAGCTCAAAAAGAGTTTAAAGAGAGCAAAGCTACAAGATTAAAATACTTAGAGAGTCAAAGTGCAATACAGTAAAGGAAATCAAGAGAAGAAGACATGAATTCATGCAGAAGAAAAATCAAAAAATAATTCTATAATAATGCCGTTAAATAGCGGTATTTGCCGCCAATTGGCGGCTCAAAGAGTAGTAAACATTGTGAGTTTTCTTCGAGAGATTCGATGTAATTTTTTAGTTTTTCAATTCTGTTAGAATTAGGATTTGAGTTCCGAAGCCTATATATTGGCCGTATCCTTATATTCTAGAAGGATCTTGTAATTTTTGTACGTGTTTTTCATTAATAAAATTAGGGTTTTGTTGAAGGGGTGACGACCACAATACCGTGCTCTAGAGGTACGCAATTGCTTTCTAGATAGAGTTAATTATTTTCTAGTATAGATTTATTCACTTTCTAGATTACATTTAATTGCGTTCATGAATAAAAATAGGATTTTGCCTACTAGATTTACGTGTAACTAATTTTCTTTAGTCTTAAGATGTAGATGAAGTTAGTTTAATAGATCTAATATGGATTTATCTCATTTTCTTGCTAAAAAGAAATAAAGTTATGATTTTTCTATAAATAAATAAAAGATAGAGTTCATAAATCATAATTCTTTGCTAGATTATACTTAATTAATATTTTGATAATCTATCCTTAGATGAGATTTAGAATTTATATTCTTTGTTTATTTCTAGAATCATTAACAAGATTTTCCTATAAATAAATTGACTTGAATAAACTTGTAAATCTAATTTTTTTGATAGGTTATACTTAAATTCGGTTTTTTGATAGCCTATACTTAGATTTGGGTTTGAAGTTTATTTCTTTGTTTTTGTTTATAAGATTTTCTACTTGATATAATTTATTTTTAAGAAAGGTGTTATTTTTTATGGTTTATACTCGCACATCACTTGATTGGTCATACTTAGGGGCACTTAATTAAAATCAAATTAAAAAGATCACATTTTTAATATGTTACTTGACCGTGCGTAATTAAAAGTTAGGAAGAAAAAGATAATTCATTGTTAGGCTATTATTCTAATTGATTCAAAATTCTAGGCTAATTTTTAAGACTTAGAAATAATTTTCTCTCAATTTAGAAACTCTTATTTAAACCACTAGAACTAAAGAAACAGTAAGAATCGCAAAATACATGAGATCTTTATAGGACGACCTGTATAGCGCTACAACTGATACTGTACGCTTGCAGTAAATTTTCACATCAGTTAGGGTTGGGCTCGATCGATTGTTCACGGGGGAGAGAAAGAGAGAGAGAGAGTTGGAGAGTGGGAGAAGAATCGGAGAGTTGGAGAAGAGGAATCGGAGAGTGATTTTGTGGCTGATATTGGAAATTCGAGTTAAGGTTTGCCGATCGCTCGATCATTGCATGTGGGGGATAGAAAGAGAGAGAGAACGAGTGGATTTTTTTGTGAATTTTTTCTCCCCTTTCGACCTGTTAAGGGCATTTTATTTCTTAATGGATTGGATATTTAACGGTTTAACAAATTTAACCCGCAACCAAAACCCATTCCTATCAAAACCGATATTGACTAATATCGGCCAGTATTTTTATCTTGTTACCAGCCGATATATCACCACATGGCTAATATATAGGCCCATACCGTCCCAAAATAAAAAAACAGTAAAAAATCACCTTACCATTTACTCATTTTTTTATATACCGACCGGTATACTAGTATACCAGCTGGTATTTGAAACACTAACATCCACACCCCATGTCTCAAATGGGCAACTGAAAATTAATGTATGCAAATACTTTGGCGGTTAGTGTACGAAATTCGCATGCACCTGACAAGCATGGCAACGCTTCACATTTGCTACTGCGTCTATAATCATCTTGGGCCAGAAGTATCCAATCTCCAAATGCGATCCTAGAGCTTTGGTCCCGGCTGATGGGCCCCACAGGTCCCATCATGGCTTTCCTTAACCACTTCTTAGGCTTCGATTTTTGACAAGCAGAGAAGTAGGATGTCATCATAAGACCTTCAATATAGAGTTTGTAGCATGACATTGTAATAAAATATGATTGCCTTGTTTCTTATGGAGGCAGCTTCTTTTGGGTCTTTCGGAAAGATGTCATGTAATGCATAGTCCACAAGTGGAAAGCGCCGTCCCGTGGCTCAAATTTTGTTCCAACTTGGCATACTTCATCTACTTCCATGATTGCATCTGGCTGCAGAAGTTCGCAGCTTCTGATAGTAATATGCTGGGCCCGCTGGGTAATGCCAGAGTCGCAATCAATGATGCAAGGGTATCAGCGTATGTATTCTCATACCTCGGCATATGGTCAATATAGAATTCTTTGGATTTGTTTGCAAGTTGCATTGTTGTTCGATGATACGATATTAGGATTTAATGTTTTACCTCATACTCTCCGGTGATCTAATTAACAATTAGTTTTGAGTCGCCATATGCATCAAGATATCTCACTCCCAATTGCCAAGCTATTTGGAGGCCGATTATAAGTGCATTGTATTCTGCCATATTATTTGTGTATGGCTTGGTTAGGGATTATCCTTGAGACACCACATGCTTATGGGAAGATACCAGAACAACCCCCATACTGGTTGCATCTCTTCTTGCTACCCCATCGAAGAACAATTGCCTTATTTGTCCTTCTGAGACTTTGTTGACCTGCGCAACTTCATCTAGGATGTCAGCATGGAGCTTGGAATTTTTTAGAATAGGGTATTCAGTAAGAAAATCTACTATGGCATGGCCTTTTATAGCCTTCTGAGGTATGAAATGCATATCACAGAGAGACAACAATAGTGCCTAATCTGTGAGTCTGTCATTTAATGATCCTGGCTTAGTTATGAGCACTTTCAGTGGATTTACTCAGGAAATGATGTGTATCATTTGGCCAACTAGATAATGCCACATCTTTTGAACTACGAACACCAGTACCAGACATTCTTTTTCGATCGGGTTGTATCAATGTTCCGCTCTAATCATCGTTCGACTGAAGTAGTAGATCACCTACTCTTAATCTTGATCATTATGTTGAGCTAATAGGGCCCCCAGAGCGTGGTCCATCGCTCACATGTAGATAAGGAAAGGCTTTCCTAAAATAGGTGCCATTAATGCAGGCAGTTTCGTGAGGTAGTCTTTAATGTCCTCGAAAGCTTGTTGGTAATCTTCGTACCAAACGAATGAGTCTCCCTTATTCATTAATTTTGCGAATGGTTGGCATCTTTCTAACAAATTTGCTATGAACCGTCGGATATATACCAACTTGTCTTGCAACCCCCTATGTTCTCTCAAATTCTGTGGCGGATGCATCTCTTTTATCACCTTGACTTTGTCGGGATCAAGGTGGATTCCGTTTTAAGTCACAACGAATTCCAAGTACTTCTCGCTAGATACTCCGAGAAAGAACTTGGTAGGGTTCATCTTCAATTGATATTTTCTCATAATGTCGAATATCACCCTCAAATCTTGTAGGTGATCTTCTTTCTTCTTACTCTTAATGGCGAGATCATCCACATAATATTCAACTGTTTTATATAAATGTTCTTCAAAGATGACACTCATAGTTCATTGATAAGTAGCACCGGCATTCTTCAATCTAAATGGCATTACCATGTAGCAATAAACCCTGAGTAGTGTTCTAAACGTTATATGTTTCTCATCTTCTGTATACATTTTAATCTGGTTATACCCTAAGAAACCATCTATAAAGGACATCCGTTCAAACCCACGTGAGTTATCAATCATAACATCTATTATTGGAAGCGGGAACTCATTCTTTGGGCATGCAGCGTTGAGGTCTCAGAAGTCTATGCATATCCCTATTTTGCCATTTTTCTCGGGCACAAGCACAATGTTAGGTACCCAATCTGGATGTTGCGCTTCGCGAATAAACCCTATCAGCTTCTTTGCTTCAGACTCTATGGCTTCCATTAATTCTAGTTTAAAGTGTCTTTACTATTGCTTCACGGGTTTAACATTCGGCTTAATATTGGGTCGGTGCATAGCGACCTTTGGGTCCAACCTTAGCATGTCCTCATAGTTCCATGTGAAAATGTCAATGTACTGTCTTATAGGACTATCAGACTTTCTTTCTCATGGGGAGTTAGACTCTCACTTATAAAGATGGGCTTCAAATTTTTCTCAGTCCTCGTATTAACATGGACCACCTTATCTTCAGTATGTGGTTCTCGTTGCTCAAATCTGATATCCCATTGAATATCCATGTGATGTGCCTAGGCATCGTCTAGCTCTTTATAACTCACTAATACCATGTTTGCAGCAAGTGCTTTGAGTAATACGCTTGACATCAAAATCCCATTCCAGTATTTCTTTAGGATTTTCTGATTCAGTCGAGTCTTCGCAAACTCTTCCTGAGAATGCGGAGGTAGTGACATATCCCAACCACCTGTGAGTTTTATGGTAATAGTCGGGATTCTTTTCTCGCCAGACGAATGAACCCTCTTCTTGAGGATGTGGAGGTAGTGACATATCCCAACCCCCATGGGTTTTATGGTAACAGTCAGGATTCTTTCCTCACCGGACGAATGAACATAAGAGGTTTTGACGTCACCTCCCGAAGTTTACTCCCTATTTACAGGTGAAGTCGTAACCTATTTTCTTCATTATTTGATGGTAAACTGGTTCGTAATAGCTAAACTTAGGTGCCGCTTGATTGTCACTTCCTCTATCTGTTTTAAACTCAGGTCGCGACTCAACTCGGTTGAATATTATCGGTTGTTGGGTTGGCCATCGAGCGAGCACTTCAAAAGTAGCCCCATCTGCATTATGTATTTCAGTATGTGTGGCAAATGACAACTGTATTGGTAAATGGAAGGTTATTAGAGCTTCCCATTCAGACATGCTATCTACTTCTGAGTGATGTGAAATATCTATTGCAAGTGCACAGTATCGGTGTAGCACTATACAGGTCGATCCCACAGGGACCAAAGATGTTTTTGCATATCAAGTTAACCATGAGATTCTAAATTGAGAGGATTAGTTTTAAGTCCTAAAGTTTAGCCTTGGAATTCGAGTCCATTAGAATAATAGCCCAACATTGAATTATTTCTTTCTTTCTAACTTTTTAATTATGCACGATCAAATAACACATTAAAAAGGTAAACTTCTTAATTTGATTTTAATTAATTGCTCCTAAGTATGACTCAAGTGATATGTATGTATAGATCATCAAAGATAACATCTTTGTTAAAAACAAATTATATTTAGTAGATAATCTTATAAACAAAATTAAAGAAACAAACTTCAAACTCTAATCTAAGCATAGGCTATCAAAATACCAAACTTAAGTATAAGCAAGCTATCAAAAAAATTAGTTTTACAAGTTTATTCTCTTCAATTTATTTATAGGAAAATCATGTTAATAAATCTAGAAATAAAAATAAATAATATAAATTCAAAATCTCATCTAAGTATAGATTATTAAAATATAAATTAAGTATAATCTATCAAAGAATTATGATTTACGAAATCTATCTTTTATTTATTTATAGAAAAATCATGACTTTATTTCTTTTTAGGAAGAAGATGAGATAAATTCATGTTAGATCCATTAAACTAATTTCATCTACATCCTAGGACTAAAATAAATTAGTTACTCATACTACTAATTATCAAAAATCTATATTTACTTATGAAAGCCATGAAAAATTCTATTTTCGTAGAAAGCAAGATAAATCTATACTACAAAGCAAATAAATCTATACTAGAAAACAATTAAATCTATCTAAAAAATAAATAAAATATTTCTACTTACTAGAAAGAACTTGAAAATAATGCCATACCTCTTGAGCATGGTATTGCGGCCGTCGCCCCTTTGGCAAAACCCTAATTTTATTTATAATTATGAGTACAAAATTATATACTATATCTTATCTGAAACCCTAGATTACATGGATACAAAAAATATATAGGCTTTAAAAACTCAAACCTTAATTTGAGTACAAGTGAAAAATAAAAAAATTACATTGAAGCCTCCGTAGAAAAATTACCTATAGTGGGCCCTACTTAGCCGTTATTTGGCGGCTAATACCGCCAAATAGCGGTAAAACCTTTGAGGTTTTCTCTAGTTTTCCTTCAACATGAATCTCTTGTCTTGTTCTTTTGATTTTGATGACTGTATTGAATTTTGACTCTCTACATCATCATAGTCTTGAAGTTTTACTCACTTTTAACTCTTTTGTGGACTTGGTTTCCTAATCCGACTCTGAGTTTATACCATCTTCTTGTAGGAATAGATTTAACTAAAAAGCACATTAAAAATATCCAAGTAGTATTATTTAAATACAAAAATAGATAATATGGAGGTTATAAATATGCAATATGGTACTCATCACACCCATACATATTTTTTGCTAGTCCTCGAGCAAAACCTAAATCTAAAATGAAAAAGAAAAATCCTAACTCACTTTCGTAGGAATCGCAATTGCACTTAATACGTGCAGCAAGCCTTTAAACTCCTTAGTTATCCTAGTGGACGAGTGGTGTCTCGTGAGGGTTTGCAGTAAATATACCTATAAAATTCATGAAGAAAATAGATTAAGGAATAAAGGAAAGAAAAACATGGATAACCGAAAATCAAGAAAAATAAAAATTTTATACAAAAGAAAGAAAAATCTTTTTTTAATGATATTTTTCAATTAACCTCACTAATATACAAACTCAAGAATGCATTTTGATTATCAATTTTCAAATCAAGTGTCATATCAGATAAATTTATCATTGTAATCAAAAATTCAAATCTTATCTTTCAATACCCACTAACAGATAATTTATTGGATTTTATACATCTACGTGCACGTGTGATAGTCTACTTCGGTTTTGGACTCCAAATCAAACTCATGATTTATCTCCTCACCATAATAATTTTTTCTTTTTTCTTAAGAATATTTCACCTTTCATGTAAATATTCACGCTTTCTTAGGAGTAAAGTACCCGATTACTCGAATCATATTTTTTTCACTCCTGAGGTTGTTGCCTTAATACCAGGCTCACCATCTTTTTTGTCTCTCTTGAGACTATTGCCTTAATACCAAGCTCAACCCCTATTTTTCTTCTCACTTTTTTTTCATTTCTGAGGCTATTGCCTTAATACCAGGCTCACCCTTTGTTTTCCTTTTTTGTTTAGAGAGAGAAAACTACTCAATCATTATCATCTTTGTCATTAACCTAATAATCTATTGTGAAGTAAAAAATATTGTATACTTACCTCAAAATTACTGTTAGCGGCATTTATTTTTTGGATTTTAATCTTTTTCATAAAATTCTGAGTGTATCATCCAATCTACTCTCCTATCAAATTTTAAATCTAAATTTATTCCTTTATTTGTAATTAGATTGATCTATTGATGAAAATATATAATAAATATTTTTTTACTTTTGTTTTTCTTAGTTTTTATTTTTTTTTAGTTAGTTACCTTAAAAACTACCCGAAGTGTAAAATAAAGAAACCCAAAAATCTAAAAATAAAATAAAAATTCTAAAAAAAATAAAAATCCTAGAAAAACACTATGAAAATGCCCTAAGTTGAAGCTGATATTATCTAATTAGTCTAGAATTTAGAATCCACTAGTTTACAACCATGAATTACTTCTATTATTTTCTTCCTATCATAAAAATTTAATCTTTTAGTTTTAGTCTTTACTTAAAGTATTCTAAGCATGATATATCAAGTAGTGTGCAAGTATAACTCATCAAAGAAACTACTTTTCTTAAAAGTAAACTAAATCATTAAATAATTCGATGAAGAAGATAAAAATCAACAACCCCAAACTCTAACAAAATATAGGTTATCAAGAAACGTAACTCAAATATAATCTACCAAAGTATTAATCTACTAGTTTTTGTATTTTAATCTTTTCATAGAAAAATTATGTCTTTATTATTTTAATTAGGAAGAAAATATTAGAGAGCAACTAAATGGTGGATTCTAGTTTTATCTACATCCTAAAACTAAGCTAAATTAGCTACTCATAATTCTAGTAAGCAAAATCCTATTTTTATTCATGAAAATAATTAAATCTAATCTAGAAAGCAAATAAATCTAAACTAGAAAGAAATTAGAAGAGAATTAGCTAAGAAAAATTGAAGAATAGTAATGGTCACCTCTGGAGTCGGTATTGTGGCCGTCATCATTTCAGCAAACCCTAATTTTATTAATTAAAAAATTCGAGTACAAAACTATAGGATATAACCCTAGTTACAAGTATATGGCCAATAAATAGATTTCGGAGAATCAAACCCTAATTTTGATACAACTGAAAAAGTACAAAATTATGTTGAAGCCCACGAAGAAAAATAAACCTGTGGGCCCCTCTTTTTGCCGCTAAATGGCGGCAAAAGGCCGCCAAATAGCAGCAATAATATGAGAAATGTTTCTGATTTTTCTTCTGCATAAGTCTCATATCTTGTTCTCTTAATTTTCCTGATTGTATTGGACTTTGAGTCTCTGAAGTATCATTGTCTTATAGTTTGCTCACTTTTATCTTTTTTTTGCGCTTGGTTTCCTAATCCAGCTCTAATTTTATGCTATCTCCTTATAAGAATAGGATTACCTGAAAAACAAATTAAAAATACCAAAGTAGCATTATTTAAATAAAAAATAGATAATATGGAGACTATAAATATGTAATATATGACAATCCTCACACCCTCACACCTATCTTTTGCTAGTCCTTGAGCAAAGCCTAAATCTAAAAAAGAAAAAGAAAATCCTAACTCACTTTCACAGGAATCGCGATTGCACTTAGCACGTGCAACAAATCTTTAAACCTCAAAGTTACCCTAGTGGACGAGTGTTATCTCGTGAAGGTTTGCAGTGAATATGCTCACAAAAATTTATGATTAAAATATATTAAGAAATAAAGAAAAGAAAAATAAGGATAAATCAAGAAAAATAAAAATTTTACAACAAAAAAATCTTTTTTTAATATACTTTCTTCAGTTAATCTCACTAATATACAAACTCAAAAACGCATTTAAATTATCAATTTTTAAATCCAGCGTTATATCAGATACACTTATCATTTTAATCAAAAAATTAAATCATATCTTTCAATACCAACTAACAGATAATCTATTGGCTCCTATATATCTACGTGCATGTGTGATAGTCTACTTCGGCCTTGGACTCCAACTCTAACTCATGATTCATCTCCTCTCTTACAACAAATTTTTTTCTTTTTTAATTTTTTATTTTTCTAAGAATATTTCACCTTTTATGCGAATATTCACGCTTGTTTAGGTGCAAAGTACCCAATTACTCGGATCATACTCTTTTTTCACTCTTAACCTTATTGCCTTAATACCAGGCGCACCCTTTTTTTATCACTCTCAAAGCTATCGTCTTAACACCAGGCGCACCCCATTTTTTTTATTCTCATTTGTTTTTCTTTTTTTTAGAGAGAAGGCTTACTCAATCATTATCATTTTTATGCTTAACCTAATAGACTATTGTGAAGTAAAAATTAGATGTATACTTGCCTCAAAACTACTATTAGCGGTATTTATTTTTCGGATTTTAATCTTTTTTATGAAATTCTGAGTGTATCGTCTAATCTTCTCTCCTATAAAATTTCAAATCTAAATTTGTCCCTTTATATGTAATTAGGTTGATCTATTGATGAAAATACATAAATAAATTTTTATTTTCAGTTTTTATTTTATTTTAGTTAATTCCCTAAAAACTACCCAAAGTGTAAAATAAATTTTTCTTTATTTGTAAATTTTAAATCTAAATTTGTCCTTTTATCTGTAATTAGATTGATGTATTGATGAAAATATATAAATATTTTTTTTTCAATTTTATTATTTTTTTAGTTAGTTACCCTAAAAACTACCTGAAGTGTAAAATAAAGAAACCCTAAAAATCTAAAAATAAAATTAAAAATTAAAAAAAATAAAATCCCTAGAAAAAACATGAAGAAAATCATAACCCACTCCCCCACACCTAAACTCATGTGTGCCCTCACACACAAACAAAGGGTGGTAAATAAATATGAAAACTATGATATAAATATTAAACACTTATTAGAAAATTCAAGCCGGTTATGACCTCTTGATGGCTTTCCACTCTCATAGTGTGTCCTTTTACGTTTTGATATGGATGAACTTAGTCATTTTGTTAGTTTTGCATTTAATCTCTCCATATTGTTTTTATTTTTCTTAATTTATTCCTACCCTTTTTTCTTTTATTCAATATTAAAATTTTGAGGTTGGAAAGCGTACCTATCATCGTCCATATTCCAACCATGAGAATCTTTCATATCAGTAAGTATTTTCGTTTTATCATCATGTGAAATAACATACTCACCTTGGTGTTGTGGAATTATGAGCTCGATTTTGGATCGGTTTTTCAAATCATTAGGTACCATGACCTCTTCTTTTTGTGGTTTCTTCCATTCTTTTAGTATTTTGACCTTATAATGCAAATTTTCTTCAGACCTGTTATCAAAATTCTCAAAAGAAAATGTCATACTAGTGGACTTATCATTAATTAAATCATTGTGAAGGAATAAAATTCTATTTCACAAATTGCTTGATAATTTTCATCAAAAGAATCAAATCATAATGTGTCACTAGCAAGTTCATCATGAGGTAAATGATGAGTGCCATATATTACATATTTATAACCGTTATATTACCTATTTTTGTATATAAATAATCCTACTTGGGTATTTTTAGTGTGTTTTTTAGGAATTTTATTTGTATAAGGACATGGCATGAAATCAGAGCCGGATTAAGAAATCAAGTCCAGAAAAGAGTTTAAAGAGAGCAAAACTACAAGATTAAAATACTTTTGAGAGTCAAAAACCAAATACAGTCAAGAAAACCAAGATTACGAGACATGAAACTCATGCGGAAGAAATTTCAAGCTGATATCTCAAACAAGTGCAGCCAATTAGCGGTAATTACTGCCAAATAGCAGCCCAAAGTGGGCCCCACAAGCTGATGTTTCTTCGGTGGTTTCGTTGTAATTTTGTAGTTTTTTAGTTATTTTAGAATTAGGGTTTGATTTTCGAAGCCTATATATTGGCTGTATCTTGTATTCTAAGAGAATCCTAAAAGTTTTGTACTCGTTTTTAATTTAATAAAATTAGGGTTTTACTGAAGGGTTGACGGCCACAATACCATGCTCTAGAGGTAAGCTATTGTTTTTAATTCTTTATTTGCTTTTTTTTTTAATTGCTTTCTAGTATAGATTTATTCTCTTTCTAGATTAGATTTAATTGCTTTCTAGAATCATGTGTAGCTAATTTAGTTTAGCTGTAGGATGTAGATGAAACTAGAATCCACCATGTAATTGCTCTCTAGTATTTTTCTTCCTAATTAAAATAAATAAAGATATGATTTTTCCATAAAAAGATTAAAATACAAGAATTCGAAGATTAATACTTTGATAAGTTATACTTGACTTAAGTTTCTTGATAGCCTATGCTTAGTTAGGGTTTGGAATTGTTGGTTTTCATTTTTATCATAGATTTATCTAATGATTTAGTTTATTTATGAAAAGTAATATCTTCGATGAGTTATGCTTGCACACCACTTGATAGCTCATGCTTAGGGCACTTTAAATAAAGATTAAACTAAAAGATAACATTTTATGAAAGAAGAAGATAATAGAAGTAAATACATGGTTGGAAACTAGTGGATTCTAGATCCTAAACTAATTAGAACAACCGAACTTCAACCTAGAATCCTTTGTTAATCCGCAAGACTATAGAATTAGTAAGAATTACAAAAACACTTTAGATCCCTGTGGGACGATCTGTACAGTGCTACACCAACACTATGCACTTGCAGTTTATCACATCAAGTTTTTGGCACCGTTGCTGGGGATCAACGATATTTTTCTTACTTTTTCTAAAGTTATACGGGTTATCAGTGTATGTTGAGTGTGCAGGGAATAGAAATTACATATATAGGAATGAGGCCAATGAGGCGATAAACTTATTAGTCTTCCCATTGCCCGGATAGAATGAGGCGATAAACTTATTAGTCTTCCCTTCCTTTTTTTTCCGGAGGTGGCTATATGTAGTACTTCTTCAAGAATTTGCCATTGATAGGCATTATCATTTTGTCGTCGTCTTGATTGATCAGACGAAAGGGTTCATTTGAGTAGACAGTTTCTACCACAAAGGATTCTTCCCACTTGGGTTCAAACTTTGCTTTAGTCTTTTGGGTCATGATCATTGGTCTCTTGATGGGTAAAACTAAGTCTCCTTCTTTGAAAGTTTTTCGCTTAACCTTCTTGTTAAATGCCCTTGAGATGTGTGCCTAGTACAACTCAATTTGTTATTGCGCATTCAGGCGCTTCTCGTCCAAGGTTTCTAACTCTTGGAGGCATCATTGATATTTTTATTTAGTTGTCATCTTCATGGCCAGTGCTACACGCAGGGACGGGATTTGAATTTCAAGTGGCAAGAGGCTTCGCAACCATATACCAAAGAGAACAGCGTAGTTTTGGTAAGGGTTCGTACCGTAGTACAGTAAGTCCATAGATACTCACCTAACTTTTCATCCCAATCGCATCAACTTGAAGTAACAAAGTTTTGGAGGAGCTTTACAATAGTCTTGCCTCGGCTAATCCGTTAGCTGCCAGATTATAAGGTGTTGAAGCTACATTTTGAATTTTGAATTTATTGCATAATCATACGAAGCATTGACTAACGAATTGCGGTCCGTTGTCATGGATTATCTGTTATGGTATACCGAAATGGTAGATCATGTGATGTTTGATAAACTTTACAACATACGCTATCTTTACTTCCCTCATAGGGATAACTTCTATCAATTTGGAGAAAGAGTCAATTATTGCCAATATGAATTGATATCCTTTGGAGGATGGTGGAGTGATTGGCCCGATAACATCTATCAGTGTTCTAAATATCGGATACCAATGATATACTAGTCAGCCAAATTACATATCAGATACTAGATACCGGACGGAATATCGCGATATGACCCTAAATACCGGAGTGTCATATCGGTGTCATACTAGTTAAAGAATAATCATATAATTGCCTATATAGAACATATTAAAACAAATAAAACAAATTTATGGAACTTACCTTGGTATATTTGTATTATACTGTTTAGAATGTCTGCATATGCACAAAGCGACATATAATCATAAAATTAAGGAAAATAAGTTTTCAAGAAAAATGAAAAGTGTTTCTATAATACAAAAAAGATATAATTTACAAAATTGTAGCATTGTCTTTTAAATGAGTTTATCTGAAAAATGCTATAAACTTTTAATATCAATTTTTACAATATATTTTCGTACTAGATTCAGACTTCAGTAGTTCATTCGAAGGCATGCCTTTCTCCTTATCATCTGATGACAAATCTGATAATGATGTCAAGTTTCTTTCTCATCATTTTCATCTGATGCGGGCCGCTACTTAGATTTTGAAGATGATGATGCTTCCCCTTAGAAGTTTTATTGCTCTTGAACTTGAATGCCTTTACTCTTTCACTCTTTTTTTTTTCGGATTACCACCCATAGCAATCGACACCTGTCAAAAAGTCAATTGCTTTTCAGAGAAGACCTCATCATCACTAGTCTCATAAGTATCGCCATTCTTTTTCTGAGACATGAACCATTTGGTGACCTTTTTCTCTTCATTATATACAACTAGGGGATCTCTATTTGGGATTGAAAGTTTGTTTTTAAGCCTTGTATTGAACTTGACAAAGACTAAGTCATGCTATTTCTTAGAACATAGCCTATTTCTTTTCTTCGTATACACCTAAATAAAAGATGATCACATGAAATTTGTTTAGAACATATTTGTTTGGAAGAAAGAAATATTTTATTACCAAATGACAAATCGTAGTACTATCTCAAATGTGCTCTAGTTCCGTTCACAATCCAAAAGCTAGTTGTCAGGTTCAAAAGCCTCATTGCCATGATCCTCAATTTGGGAGCATCTGTCCCGTAGAATTGCCACCATTGAGTTAGTAATGAATATTTAGAAATAGTTATTAGTAAAATAGTTTCTTAAATTGAAAGTAGATTGAATTTTGCATTTCTTAAATTGAAATGCATACCTGAATTAATGATTCTCTTTAATGCTGCCTTCGCAATAGACATTCCAAATAATCTTTTTTGATTTTGATACATTGGAAGCTGCTATGAAGTCTTATCGACTATGTCATGATCATCTAGATAGAATATGTGTATCACCTCAATGAAGCCCGACATGAACGACCTAACAACATCAATCTCAGGCTGCTTCGCATAGTAATATAGAGATTTCAAGAGATATCCAGCTCTATTCGAAAGACTCTTAAGTTTTTCCTCCCATCTGCTTCCATATTAGAAGATATTTCTTCTCTTTACCTCCCAGAGCATCTCTTATTTTCTTTTTAGCAGTTTCTAGGTCACCGTACAGAAAGCCCATTGAAGGGACCTTATCCTCATCAACTTTGTGCAAAACTTTTACTAGTGGAGTAAATACTTTTAGCGCAATATTTGTATTGTTCCAAAATTTGTTGCTAATAATTATTTCTGTAACCTAAATATTCAAAAAGATGTATTTAAAAAATATGAATAATGTATAATCTAAATTTATAAGATTATTTTTTACTAATTTAAACAAATACCTTCTTACCTACATCTGTTCTGGACAGAGTGCAATCCATCCATTCATCAGAAATAAATATATGCTGCAACTCTTTCTTCTTTAATCTGATTGATGACAAAGAGAGAAATGTCATGGCAAACTTAGTTGTACCCAGCCTTATTAGCTCTCCACCAATCGCCTTTTTCATAATATATATGGAGACTGATCTCCCTATCATAATTACACTTTGGATATGTTTAATTTTTTCAATATCTACAAGTATCAGATTAACTGTATGTGCTGCACAAGATATCCAAAATATGTTTGGATGCATCAGAACTAATGTATTTGCTACGGCCATATTATTCGAAGTATTATCTGTCACAATCTGTACAATATTTTCTACACCAACCTCATTCATTTCCCTCTCCATAAATTTGTGGATATAACTACCATCATGCCTGTCAGAAAAAGCATCTTGCGATATTAAGAAGGCTGTACCGACCGGACAATGCACAATGATTTGTTCGGTAACTCCATTTGAATGATTCAAAAGTTGCATTTGTCTCCTCGACCTCTCTTTGAAGGAAAGTCTCGCTGAGCACGTAAGGGCTGGAAATTTGTAATTTGGTCCATGCTTGCCAATAGCTTGGACCATTTGCATAAAAGATGGCAGCGTAGCAAGATTGAATGCAACTCATCTTTCATTAAAAAAACTTGGCAATGTACCGAACTACATCATCTCTACCTTCTTTTGTAGACTGATGGCACGGTAGGCTGTCTTTGGATTTCTTCAACTGCCTCCTCGACCGATCGAATAGCAAATTAATCCATCACTCCTTTCTGAGAAGATTGACCTGTGGATTTTTAAGAAGATGACTCTTCTTCTCGAGTTGTCTCCTCATCTTTTTTTTCCCAATATGAACTTAATTTAATAAATTTTGAAGTTCTATTGCTTTCGCTTTCTTTGCAACTCTAGCTTTATTTAATATCGCCAGAGCTTTCTACTTCACGCCATTAGGGACCAAGGGATAGCCTCTGACATTTCCACTGACATGACCTAGATATTCCTTCAAGCGGGTAATGCCTCCCCCATATTCGTTCTTACAAAAATTGCACTCCACTTTATTGGACTTATTATTTTTTTTCCTAATCCCAAGCTGCATCTTTACCTCCACGCTTCTCTTGGTTATTAGAAGCACCAGAAGAGGACATCTTTCGAGCTATTTCTAACCTCAAAATTTATAAAAAAAATAAACTTGTATCAAACAAAGTATATATACATAATTAAAGAGTTAAGAGATTAATTATCCAATATAAATCAATCTTAAAAATTTAAGAAATTAAGAGACAAATATATATTTTGGTTTAAAACTATATAAACCAAACTTAAAAAATTGAAGAAGTTAAGAGACTAATTATCCAATATATATACCTAACTAAGGAATAGAGAAGACTAAATTATATCTTAAAAAATATTATTTCATTAAAACTACATAAACCAAACTTAAAAAGTTAA
Organism: Dracaena cambodiana; assembly: GCA_036321105.1. Taxonomy (NCBI): domain Eukaryota; kingdom Viridiplantae; phylum Streptophyta; class Magnoliopsida; order Asparagales; family Asparagaceae; genus Dracaena; species Dracaena cambodiana. The sequence goes on along the minus strand of JAYEPQ010000001.1, from coordinate 16,926,677 downwards.
TTATCAAATGTACTATATCCAAAATATAAACCCCATTCTCGTGAATCTCATCCAATGTATTATGTCAACAAATGTCCTATAACTAAAAATTGAAAACCCTAACATATCCAACAAATACATCAAATTTTTAGTTAGTTGAACAATGTTACAATATCCTATAATTAAAAATTGACAATTGCTCAATGTACTACAATTAAAATGACCTATATTTGTTGGCAATGAAAATTTCTAAGTAAAAAGGAATTTTCCACACAGAACGTGGAGCTAACTCCGTAGCTCCGCATTTGGCTATTTTAGCCTCGCGTTTGAACAAAACACGGAGCCAATCCATAGCTCCGCAATCTGATGAATTTAGCTCCGCGTTAATTCCGCGTGAGCAGAAAAATTAGAATTCTAAATTGATTGTGATTGAGATTTGGGCTTATTCAATACCCAAATTAAGTCCAATCAGAACTCTAAATCAAGAGATTTAAATCAAGACTAAGATATTTGATTAGAATCCTTGATGAATATAAATTCTATTTAAATAGAAACTCTCATATTGATCTAAGGCTATAAATACCCCTTTGAGGAAGCCCTAGGGATCTTTTGATCATCTTTTTTGCATCTTGGAGAATTTGAGTTATGCGTGAGAGCCTTGAATTCGTGAAGATCAGCAGAGAAGATCAAGATCAAGTCGGCCGTCATCTTCAAGAGAGAAGATCATCATCGTCAGATCATCAAAAGGAACTACTAGTTAGATCCCATCGCTACGAGATCCCACGTTTTTATTGTAAAAGAGAGCGATAAATATAAATCCTCTTGTTTGTTCTTTTCTTGTTCACTTTCATTGTAACTAAGTTATTTCAATGGAAGGATGCAAAAGTTTTGCGACGAACAAACTGGTGACCACAGTGGGAGACATCTTTTTCACCAAAGAAGAGATCGTGGCGCAATCTGACGTCGAGAGGATCGGATCCGACGTAAACATGCTAGTCGTTGAAATCGACCAGCAGAAGTACAAGGAGTATCTCTCCTCTGAGTCAGGTAACCTGACCGAAACGCGGCACTATCATCGCTGCGCTCCAATACCCATAAATCGGGTAATCAGAGATCCACCGTTAATCAGGGACTTTTGGAGACCGCGGGCATAGAGCCGTTGTTAAGGCAAGAAACTCTATCAGAGGATGATCTCTCTATGGCCGAAGAAGGCTCTGGAACTGGATTAACCAGAATCCAACTCCGGAACAGAAATCAGAGGACTAGGCGAAAAGCACTCAAAGCCCGCATTAAATGCGTGGCTATTCAGGAAGCAGAACGCGAGGCTACAGCACCTCGCGAACTGGCTTGCGTTTATTGCAAGACTATTCAGTATCGCGTTAAACGCGAAGTTGCAACTTACGTTAATCGCAAGGATAAGCCAGCGTGTGATTCTCCATGCGAGGCTATTTTATCTAGACTTAAAACCAGAGAAGCTCGCGTTAATCGCGAGGATAAAATTTCTTTAAAGCCAGCGTGTGATTCTCCACGCGAGGCTAATACTGAGCTTAGCAATAAACGCGAAGCCAGTAATACTTGCATTAATGCAAGACTTCTCAGCTCCGCGTAAATCGCGAAGATGATTGGCAAATTTGCGTTAATCGTAAAAATCGAGCTAAACGCGAAGTTATGACTTGCGTTAATCGCAAGAGTAAGCCAGCGTGTAAGAATTTTCTTCCACGCGGGGCTAAGATTCCAGAAGATAAATTTCTGCAAAAATGTCAAGCCAGCGTAAAGCGCGAGGCTAGCATATCCAAACGCGAGGCTATTTCTCAGCCCCGCGTATCAAAACGCGAAGCTACTTCTCAGCTCTGCGTATCAAAATGTGAAGCTACTGCTCAGCTCCGCGTAAATCAACCTGAACACAAAATTAGGGTTAATCATTGCACTGTTGGACCAGAACTTGACTCCAATGGTTCCAAGAAGCTCCAATGGGCCCCTAGACCCTCTTAATGGATAAGTGGGCCCCATGACTCCATATCTAAGGCCACTAATTTTAGAGAATACTTAACAAAGAAAAGAAATATGAACCAAGTCCAATCTGAACCTACTTGTCATTGCCAGCAGCTTATGACAGCAGTATCCGCTGTAGTGGACAGCTGTTGCTGTAGCAAGAACAGGATATCAGTGTTCGACCGGTTGACTGAGTCGGACAAAAATCCTGCTACGAAAACAAAAGCTACTCCCCGAGAAAAGGAATGGAGAATTGTAACTTCTAATATGGTCAGAAAGGGGAAGAATGTTGTAGATGATTCAGAATTAAGTGATGAAGAACCTCATCATCTGACTCGATTGAAATCAGGCGTTGTCCCACTCGAAAACTATAAAAGGCTTGTAAAACGTTCTTATAACGATGACAATGACAATTCGGCCATAGCATCACCTCGCTCTTCAGCATCATCCAGACTGTAGAAATCAACCTCACATATGGTGGATAAACCTAACGATATCAACAAAAGAGTTGAAGCCCAAGAGCGAATGATCCGAGAGCAGTAAAAAACGATCAAGGATCTTAAAATCATGCTTTTGAAGGTGGTCGAGAACACTCAAAAAATAGTCGAGGATAAAGCCAAAGAAATTCCGTTCGAGATAAATGAGGAAGATAAAGAAGAAAAGGCTTACTCGACACATGAGAATGAGAATAAATACTCTTTCCATGACCCACATGGAGAAAAAAATTGAGAAGTTACAAAGTCAACTTGATGTCTTGATGCACAAGAAGGAACTAAAGGAATCAGGGGTTTCAAGGCCATATCCGCTTGAGTGGGACTTCGCCCTTTATCCAGAAAAATATAAACCCCTCAAATTGGAGTCATATGACGGGAAGGAGTCCCCAAGCCAGCACTTATATTACTTTTTATCGTAGGCAGTTCATCTAATGGGAAATGATCCCGTAATGACTAAAGTATTTATGAGCACCCTGCGAGGGCCTGCCTTTACGTGGTTTATGCAGTTGCCCCCGGGAACCATAAACGCTTGGTATGATGTCGAGAAGTAGTTCTTGGCGTGTTTCTTTGAGAATGATACCGAAATATCGGTTCATTCCCTCCTTGCGACGAAACAAGGAGAAGAAGAAACAGTTAAGAGTTTCATTGAACGCTTTAGGAAAATATTCGTGCGACATGGTATGACCCAAGTAACCCTGGTGGAAACCTGTAAGCATAATTTTAGAACCGGCGTACTGATCAGAATGGGAGCGATAGAGTCCAAAACTTGGAAAGACCTATTAAAGCAGGGAGAGCAGGCGGAATATATAATTCATCGGTTTGAGGAATCTCGTAGCACAAGAAGCTCTATAAATAACAGGCCATATCCACAGAATCCTAAAAATAAAGGGAAGGCTGTGATGGTGTCAGTTGCAGATCCGAAGCCAAGACCTCAGAATCCGAGAGGTGCAGGTCAACGCCCCGACAAGATAGAACTTATACATTCAAGACGGAGCAGACAGGTACTCTATTCCATCTCCTCCTTAGAAAGGGCATGTTGAAGCTTCCGAAAAATGGAAAATCGAAACACGCTGGTAAAACCAATGACCCTAACTATTGCCTGTACCATCGGAGTGTCGGGCACACAACTAAGGATTGCTATCCTCTTAAGAACCGAATTCAGGAATTGATAGAAGCCGGGATTCTCATACTTAAAGAGGAACAAAAGAAAGTTTCAGCAAATATGGCAACTTTAGTAGTAGGAACCAATGAGTTCCCTGCCAGAGCGATCTCTATACCAGTAGGAAAGCCAATATCAACACCAAGCATGGGCAGCCTGCACTTGCAAGCTAGCCCCTTGGGTACACTCCGAACCATAGCTGTGACAAAGTCATTCTCATTGGCTAGCAGTCGGATTTGGCTGGGGGTACCGAAAATATTGACGATGATAAATATCATGTTGCTTCCGCTACTTTTACTAGCCATTAGAATGGCTAATTGATTGCTATAAATAAAAAAAATTTGTTGCCCAATGTTGTCAAAGTGGGGGAAGAGGAGATCAAGTTTCTCGCCAACCCTATCATATTAGGGGTAAAAGTATGAAATGAACAACTCAATGTTGTTAAAGGCAAATGGGAGAGGAAATAAATTCCTCAACAACTCATCATGCTGAGGAGAATAGTATGGCTAGCCCAACTCAAACGGTAGTTGGTAAAGGCTAATCATATCCGTTTATAGTTGGGGGTTTGCTAAAAATCCCGTGGACCTGTCATGTTAAGCTCTTACCTCTGACAGTATGATTTGAATTATTCCCATCTCCGTTCAAGTTACGCGTGAGAGCACTTGGACTAGGCATGTGCAATTAGGCGCCTCTGCTGAAATCGATGATCCTGACCCAATCATTTTGGCGTATACAAATTCAAGTTACGCGAAAGAGCACTTGAATCGTCTCCACCAAATTATCAGGCATGTGCAATTAGGCGCCTCTGCCGAAATCTGATGATCATGACCTGATCATCTTGGCATGTGCAGTTCAAGTTACGCATGAGAGTCTTGAACCGCCTCCATCAAAGTTCCAAGCATGTGCGATTAGGCACCTCCGCCGAATTCTTGATCTTAATCTGATCACCAAATTAAAGATCCAAAGTATTTCCATATTTGTTAAAATTCTAAGCCATTTTGAAAACTTTGGAGGGAGTTCTGTTGGCAGTGAAAGTTTCTAAGTAAAAAGGAATTTTCCATACAGAACGCGGAGCTAACTCCGTAGCTCCGCGTTTGGCTATTTTAGCCTTGCGTTTGAACAAAACGCGGAGCTAATCCATAGCTCCGCATTCTGATGTATTTAGCTCTGAGTTAATTCCGCGTGAGCAGATAAATTAGAATCCTAAATTGATTGTGATTGAGATTTGGGCTTATCCAATACCCAAATTAAGTCCAATCAGAACTCTAAATCGAAAGATTTAAATCAAGACTAAGATATTTGATTAGAATCCTTGATGAATATAAATTCTATTTAAATAGAAACTCTAATAGGTTATAAATACCCCTTTGAGGAAGCCCTAGGGATCTTTGGATCATCTTTTTCGCATCTTGGAGAATTCGAGTTACGCGTGAGAGCCTTGAATTTATGAAGATCAGCAAGGAAGATCAAGATCAAGTCGGCCATCATCTTCAAGAGAGAAGATCATCGTCGTCAGATCGTCAAAAGGAACTACTAGTTAGATCCCATCGCTACGAGATCTCACGTTTTTATTGTAAAAGAGAGCGATAAATATAAATCCTCTCGTTTGTTCTTTTCTTGTTCACTTTCATTGTAATTAAGTTATTTCAATGGAAAGAAGCAAAAGTTTTGTGACGAACATATTGGCCAATTGACAATGTCTTATAATAAAATTTTAAAACTACATATTTTTAGTATCAACTGACAATTGCGCAATTAGAGACGCACAAGTATTTACTTATTAATACAATATAGCCATAGGCCCAATAGAGCAACTGCAAAACCCTAACATATTTTACATATTCAACAATTACTCTCCTCAAACACTCTAATTACTCATTACTCAACAAGTTCTCTATCAAATTTACTTCAAAATCCCTATATAGCCAAACAACCCTAACATATCCAAATCCATTCTTCACTATAACTGTTCAAAATCATTGTTCGGCCACTGATTCAATGAATCAGTGGGTCAAACACTGAATTAGTGTTCGGCCCATAGATTCATTGAATCAATGGGCCGAAGTCCACAATTTGCCTCTAACTGCACAAAAAATTAAAGATTTTAACACAAAACACAATCAATTTAAGTTAAATAGCACAATTATAAGAGAATTTGAAGAAAATTGTAATCCTAATTAAAATTATCATGAAATTAATCAAAATTGGAATTCCAGTGGGACTGTTCAGCCGGCGAAGTTGAGACTCAGGTGGAGGAATCGGCCGACGAGTTTCTGTCGAAGTTGAATCACCGGCGAGCTCCTGTCGGAGGATCAGAGATTGGGAACTAAAGAGTGGGAGAGTGGGAGAAGAAAGAGAGAGAGGAATTTTGATTTTAAGGTTAGTGATAAGTATCATATATTATATTTTTCCTTCCATATTTTATCTATTTTTATATATAAATAAATGCTACTCGTGTATTTTTAGTGTCTTTTTCAAGTAGTCCAATTCATACAAGGAGATGGCATGAAATCAGAGCCCAATTAGAAAACAAAGTCCGAAAAAGAGTTTAAAGAGAGCAAAACTATAAGATTAAAATACTTCAGAGAGTCAAAGTGCAATACAGTCAAGGAAATCAAGACGAACAAGACATGGGATTCATGTAGGAGAAAAATCAGAAAATAATTCAATAATAATGCCAATAAATAGCGGCATTTACCGCCAATTGACCGCTCAAAGAGCAGGAAACGTGGTGATTTTTCTTTATGGGTTTCGATGTAATTTTGTAGTTTTACAATTATGTTAGAATTAGGGTTTGAGTTCCGAAGCCTATATATTGGCCGTATCCTTGTATTCTAGAAGGATCCTATAATTTTGTACTCGTTTTTCAGTAATAAAATTAGGATTTTGCTGAAGAGGTGACAGTCACAATACCGTGCTCCAGAGGTACGCCATTGCTTTCTAATCTTTATTTGTTTTTTAAGATAGAGTTAATTGATTTCTAGTATAGATTTATTCACTTTTTAGATTAGATTTAATTGCGTTCATGGATAAAAATAGGATTTTGCTTACTAGATTTATGTGTAACTAATTTTGTTTACCCCTAGGATGTAGATGAAGTTAGTTTAATAGATCTAATATGGATTTATCTCATTTTCTTCCTAAAAAGAAATAAAGTTATGATTTTTCTATTAATAAATAAAAGATAGAGTTCGTAAATCATAATTCTTTAATAGATTATACTTAATTAATATTTTGATAATCTATGCTTAGATGAGATTTGGAATTCATATTCTTTGTTTATTTCTAGAATCATTAACAAGATTTTCCTATAAATAAATTGACTTGAATAAGCTTGTAAATCTAATTTTTTTATAGGTTATATTTAAATTCTGTCTTTTGATAGCCTATACTTAGATTAGGGTTTGAAATTGATTTCTTTACTTTTGTTTATAAGATTTTCTACTTGATATAATTTGTTTTTAAGAAAGGTGTTATTTTTTATGGTCTATACTTGCACATCACTTGATATGTCATCTTAGGGGCACTTAATTAAAATCAAATTAAAAAGATCACCGTTTTAATATGTTACTTGACCGTACATAATTAAAAGTTAGGAAGAAAGAGATAATTCATTGTTAGGCTATTATTCTAATAGATTCGAAATCCTAGACTAATCTTTAGAACTTAGAACCAATCTTCCCACAATTTAGAAACTCTTAGTTAATCCACTAGAACTAAAGAAATAGTAAGAATCGCAAAACACCTGATATCCACGTGGGATGACTTGTATAGTGGTACAACAGACACTGTACGCTTGCAGTAAATTATCACATCAAATTTTTGGTGCCGTTGTCGAGAATTGACGGTGTTTTTCTTACTTTTTCTAAAGTTTTATGGGTTAAGAGTGTGTGTTGAGTGTGAAGGGAACCGAAATTGCAGATACAGGAAGACAAAAGGGATCACAAGAGCCTCTGGACTAAGCAGCAGAAACCAGAGAGTCAAGCTCTCTAGTTTTGCTGCTATTTGGCGGCAAAAGCTGCCAATTGGCGGCAAGGCAAGTACATACTGAGTCCACTTTTTCTCCAGTTTTGTATTTTGGTTCCCTGGTTCTAAAAAAATAAAAAAAAACAATCAATCTTTTTTATTTCTTTCCCATCTCTCTCTCTCTCCAACTTTTTCAAAAAAAAATTAAAAAAATGTTTCAAAATCAAACTAATTGATATCATTATCGTGATTCATATCATAATTATTATCAGTATCCATGGATAGGAAGTTCGCTAGGACTAGGTCATAATCAAATTCACGACATATATAATGAACCTACGAGCGCTTCTTATACACAAAATTACAATTATGAAGGGATGAATAATTCTAATTTTGCATATAACCAAGGGCCATACCAAGAGAGTCCTCCATCTAATCCTTTCTTTATAAGCTATTCATCTTCATGTTCTACATTCAAACATGAACAAGATATTCAATTAAACATGTTAGATGAAAAATTAAAAAGATTGAAGCAAAATATACATGTCATGAGAATTTACCTGCAACCACTTCATATCTGTCATCAAATATATATACGGATCCATCATATCCACTTTCAAATTTCACTCATGATCTCGAGATGCAATCTTTTGAGAAAAATAATGAAATTATGATCATGAGTCTGAGAAACGAAAACGTAGAATAGAGGAAGATAAAAAAACTTTGTTAAAATCATCCTCTCAAATTGAATCTTGTATGGAAGATCTTTTCAATGCGATTTCTCAAACTAAACTTTTTTGAGATCAATCATCTAATAGTTTGAACATATCTTAATCCAACGAACAACCACTTCAGTCATCTTTTGAAATAGATATGATTCAAAATGAGCTAAATAATTTTATGCATAATGAGTCTATAATTCAATATTGTGATCAACTTATTTTAGACCATTGTGACAATAATTATGAAAAAATTAGTGATAAAAAAATATTTTGCTTGATGATTTACCTCATGGTGAGTTTGCTAGTGACACATTATCATTTGATTCTTTTGATGAAAATTGTGAAGAAATTTGTGAAGAAGAATTTTTATCCCTTCATAATAACTTGACTAACGATAAGTCCACTAGCATGGCATTTTCTTTTGAGAATTTTGATGACAGGTTTGAAGAAAATTTGCGTGGCAAGCCCATAATAATTGAAGAATGGAAGGAATATCAAAAGGAAGAGGTCATGATTCCTAATGATTTGGAAGGACGATCCAAAATCGAGCTCATGATTCCGCTACATCAAAATGAGTATGTTATTTCACATGTTGATAAAATCAAAATACTTACTGCCATGAAAGATGCTCGTGGGTCAAATATGGACGGTAAATGTACGCTTTCTAATATCAAAACTTTACTATTGAACAAAATAAAGAAGGGTAGAAATAAATTGAGACAAATCAAAAATAAGATAGAGAGATTAAATGCAAAACTGACAAAAAAGCTAAGTTCATCCATATTAAACTATAAAAAGACACACTATGAGACAGGAAAGCAATCAAGAGGTTGTAACCTTTTGAATTTTCTAATAAATGTATAATATTTGTATAATAGTTTTCTTTTTTATTTCACCACCCTTGATTTGTGTATGAGGCCATATACGAGTTTAGGTGTGGGAGAGTGGGTTAGGATATTTTCTTCATATTTTTTTATGAGCTTTTTTTAGAATCTTTATTTTATTTTTAGATTTTTGTGTCTCTTTATTTTACATTTTGGGCAGTTTTTAGCGTAACTAACTAAAAAAAAAGTAAGAACCGAAAAAAAATAATTAAAAAAACTGGAAAAAATTATTTATATATTTCTATCAATAGATCAACCTAATTATAGATAAAAGAACTAATTTAGATTTAAAATTTGATAGGAGGGCAGATTGGACGATACAATTTGAATTTTTTGAAAAATATTAAAATTCAAAAATTAAATACTGCTAACAGTAGTTTTGAGGCAAGTATACATCTATTTTTCACTTCACAATAGTTTATTAGGTTAAGGACAAAAATAATAACGATTGAGTAAGTTTTCTCTCTCTAAACAAAAACAAAAAAAAGAAAAAAAAAGTGATAATAAAATAATTGGGTGAGCCTGGTATTTAGGCAATAGCGTCGAGAGTGATAAAATAATGGGGTGCGCTTGGTATTAAGACAATAGCTCAAGAGTGAAAAAAAAAGAGTATAATCTGAGTAATCGGTACTTTGCGCCTAAGAAAGCATGAATATTCACATGAAAGGTGAAATATTCTTTTAAAAAAAAGAAAGAGAGAGAGAGAGAGAGTATGATCCGAGTAATCGGGTACTTTGCGCCTGAGCAACCGTGAATATTCGCATTAAAGGTGAAATATTCTTAAAAAAAGAAAAAAGAAGAAATTTTTTTTTTGAGAGAGGAGATGGATCATGAGTCAGAGTTGGAGTTCAAGACCAAAATAGACTATCACACGTGCACGTAGTTGTATATGAGCCAATAAATTATCTGTTAGTAGGTATTGAAAGATAGGATTTAAATTTTTGATTAAAATGATAAGTGTATCTGATATGACGCTCAATTTGAAAATTGATAATCTAAATGTATTCTTGAGTTTGTATATTAGAAGGATTAATTGATGAAAATATCATTAAAAAAAATTTCTTTCTTTTGTATAAATTTTTTATCTTTCTTGATTTTTGGCTATCCTTATTTTTCTTTTTTTTATTCCTTAATCTATTTTCTTCACGAATTTTGTGGGTATATTCACTGCAAATCCTCACGAGACACAACTCGTCCACTAAAGTAACCTAGGGGTTTAAAGACTTGTTGCACGTACTAAGTGCAATCGCGATTACTGTGAAAGTGAGTTAGGATTTTTCTTTTTTGTTTAGGTTTAGCTTTTTCTCAAGGACTAGCAAAACATAGGTGTTGGGGTGTGATAAGTATCATATATTATATTTTCTCCTCCCATATTTTATCTATTTTTGGATATAAATAAATGCTACTTAGTTATTTTTAGTGTCTTTTTCAGATAATCTGATTCATACGACGAGATCGCATGAAATCAGAGCCGGATTAGGAAACAAAGCTCAAAAAGAGTTTAAAGAGAGCAAAGCTACAAGATTAAAATACTTATAGAGTCAAAGTGCAATACAGTAAAGGAAATCAAGAGAAGAAGACATGAATTCATGCAGAAGAAAAATCAAAAAATAATTCCATAATAATGCCGTTAAATAGCGGTATTTGCCGCCAATTGGCGGCTCAAAGAGTAGTAAACGTTGTGAGTTTTCTTCGAGAGATTCGATGTAATTTTGTAGTTTTTCAATTCTGTTAGAATTAGGATTTGAGTTCCGAAGCCTATATATTGGCCGTATCCTTATATTCTAGAAGGATCTTGTAATTTTTGTACGTGTTTTTAATTAATAAAATTAGGGTTTTGTTGAAGGGGTGACGACCACAATACCGTGCTCTAGAGGTACGCAATTGCTTTTCAATCTTTATTTGTTTTTCTAGATAGAGTTAATTATTTTCTAGTATAGATTTATTCACTTTCTAGATTACATTTAATTGCGTTCATGAATAAAAATAGGATTTTGCCTACTAGATTTACGTGTAACTAATTTTCTTTAGTCTTAAGATGTAGATGAAGTTAGTTTAATAGATCTAATATGGATTTATCTCATTTTCTTGCTAAAAAGAAATAAAGTTATGATTTTTCTATAAATAAATAAAAGATAGAGTTCATAAATCATAATTCTTTGATAGATTATACTTAATTAATATTTTGATAATCTATCCTTAGATGAGATTTGGAATTTATATTCTTTGTTTATTTCTAGAATCATTAACAAGATTTTCCTATAAATAAATTGACTTGAATAAACTTGTAAATCTAATTTTTTTGATAGGTTATACTTAAATTCGGTTTTTTGATAGCCTATACTTAGATTTGGATTTGAAGTTTATTTCTTTGTTTTTGTTTATAAGATTTTCTACTTGATATAATTTATTTTTAAGAAAGGTGTTATTTTTTATGGTTTATACTCGCACATCACTTGATTGGTCATACTTAGGGGCACTTAATTAAAATCAAATTAAAAAGATCACATTTTTAATATGTTACTTGACCGTGCGTAATTAAAAGTTAGGAAGAAAAAGATAATTCATTGTTAGGCTATTATTCTAATTGATTCAAAATTCTAGGCTAATTTTTAAGACTTAGAAATAATTTTCTCTCAATTTAGAAACTCTTATTTAAACCACTAGAACTAAAGAAACAGTAAGAATCGCAAAATACATGAGATCTTTATAGGACGACCTGTATAGCGCTACAACTGATACTGTACGCTTGCAGTAAATTTTCACATCAGTTAGGGTTGGGCTCGATCGATTGTTCACGGGGGAGAGAAAGAGAGAGAGAGAGTTGGAGAGTGGGAGAAGAATCGGAGAGTTGGAGAAGAGGAATCGGAGAGTGATTTTGTGGCTGATATTGGAAATTCGAGTTAAGGTTTGCCGATCGCTCGATCATTGCATGTGGGGGATAGAAAGAGAGAGAGAACGAGTGGATTTTTTTGTGAATTTTTTCTCCCCTTTCGACCCGTTAAGGGCATTTTATTTCTTAATGGATTGGATATTTAACGGTTTAACAAATTTAACCCGCAACCAAAACCCATTCCTATCAAAACCGATATTGACTAATATCGGCCAGCCGATATATCACCACATGGCTAATATATAGGCCCATACCGTCCCAAAATAAAAAAACAGTAAAAAATCACCTTACCATTTACTCATTTTTTTATATACCGACCGGTATACTAGTATACCAGCTGGTATTTGAAACACTAACATCCACACCCCATGTCTCAAATGGGCAACTGAAAATTAATGTATGCAAATACTTTGGCGGTTAGTGTACGAAATTCGCATGCACCTGACAAGCATGGCAACGCTTCACATTTGCTACTGCGTCTATAATCATCTTGGGCCAGAAGTATCCAATCTCCAAATGCGATCCTAGAGCTTTGGTCCCGGCTGATGGGCCCCACAGGTCCCATCATGGCTTTCCTTAACCACTTCTTATGCTTCGATTTTTGACAAGCAGAGAAGTAGGATGTCATCATAAGACCTTCAATATAGAGTTTGTAGCATGACATTGTAATAAAATATGATTGCCTTGTTTCTTATGGAGGCAGCTTCTTTTGGGTCTTTCGGAAAGATGTCATGTAATGCATAGTCCACAAGTGGAAAGCGCCGTCCCGTGGCTCAAATTTTGTTCCAACTTGGCATACTTCGTCTACTTCCATGATTGCATCTGGCTGCAGAAGTTCGCAGCTTCTGATAGTAATATGCTGGGCCCGCTGGGTAATGCCAGAGTCGCAACCAATGATGCAAGGGTATCAGTGTATGTATTCTCATACCTCGGCATATGGTCAATATAGAATTCTTTGAATTTGTTTGCAAGTTGCATTGTTGTTCGATGATACGATATTAGGATTTAATGTTTTACCTCATACTCTCCGGTGATCTAATTAACAATTAGTTTTGAGTCGCCATATGCATCAAGATATCTCACTCCCAATTGCCAAGCTATTTGGAGGCCGATTATAAGTGCATTGTATTCCGCCATATTATTTGTGTATGGCTTGGTTAGGGATTATCCTTGAGACACCACATGCTTATGGGAAGATACCAGAACAACCCCCATACTGGTTGCATCTCTTCTTGCTACCCCATCGAAGAACAATTGCCTTATTTGTCCTTCTGAGACTTTGTTGACCTGCGCAACTTCATCTAGGATGTCAGCATGGAGCTTGGAATTTTTTAGAATAGGGTATTCAGTAAGAAAATCTACTATGGCATGGCCTTTTATAGCCTTCTGAGGTATGAAATGCATATCACAGAGAGACAACAATAGTGCCTAATCTGTGAGTCTGTCATTTAATGATCCTGGCTTAGTTATGAGCACTTTCAGTGGATTTACTCAGGAAATGATGTGTATCATTTGGCCAACTAGATAATGCCACATCTTTTGAACTACGAACACCAGTACCAGACATTCTTTTTCGATCGGGTTGTATCAATGTTCCGCTCTAATCATCGTTTGACTGAAGTAGTAGATCACCTACTCTTAATCTTGATCATTATGTTGAGCTAATAGGGCCCCCAGAGCGTGGTCCATCGCTCACATGTAGATAAGGAAAGGCTTTCCTAAAATAGGTGCCATTAATGCAGGCAGTTTCGTGAGGTAGTCTTTAATGTCCTCGAAAGCTTGTTGGTAATCTTCGTACCAAACGAATGAGTCTCCCTTATTCATTAATTTTGCGAATGGTTGGCATCTTTCTAACAAATTTGCTATGAACCGTCGGATATATACCAACTTGTCTTGCAACCCCCTATGTTCTCTCAAATTCTGTGGCGGATGCATCTCTTTTATCGCCTTGACTTTGTCGGGATCAAGGTGGATTCCGTTTTAAGTCACAACGAATTCCAAGTACTTCTCGCTAGATACTCCGAGAAAGAACTTGGTAGGGTTCATCTTCAATTGATATTTTCTCATAATGTCGAATATCACCCTCAAATCTTGTAGGTGATCTTCTTTCTTCTTACTCTTAATGGCGAGGTCATCCACATAATATTCAACCGTTTTATATAAATGTTCTTCAAAGATGACACTCATAGTTCATTGATAAGTAGCACCGGCATTCTTCAATCTAAATGGCATTACCATGTAGCAATAAACCCTGAGTAGTGTTCTAAACGTTATATGTTTCTCATCTTCTGTATACATTTTAATCTGGTTGTACCCTAAGAAACCATCTATAAAGGACATCCGTTCAAACCCACGTGAGTTATCAATCATAACATCTATTATTGGAAGCGGGAACTCATTCTTTAGGCATGCAGCGTTGAGGTCTCAGAAGTCTATGCATATCCCTATTTTGCCATTTTTCTCGGGCACAAGCACAATGTTAGGTACCCAATCTGGATGTTGCGCTTCGCGAATAAACCCTATCAGCTTCTTTGCTTCAGACTCTATGGCTTCCATTAATTCTAGTTTAAAGTGTCTTTACTATTGCTTCACGGGTTTAACATTCGGCTTAATATTGGGTCGGTGCATAGCGACCTTTGGGTCCAACCTGAGCATGTCCTCATAGTTCCATGTGAAAATGTCAATGTACTCTCTTATAGGACTATCAGACTTTCTTTCTCATGGGGAGTTAGACTCTATCTTATAAAGATGGGCTTCAAATTTTTCTTAGTCCTCGTATTAACATGGACCACCTTATCTTCAGTATGTGGTTCTCGTTGCTCAAATCTGATATCCCATTGAATATCCATGTGATGTGCCTAGGCATCGTCTAGCTCTTTATAACTCACTAATACCATGTTTGCAGCAAGTGCTTTGAGTAATACGCTTGACATCAAAATCCCATTCCAGTATTTCTTTAGGATTTTCTGATTCAGTCGAGTCTTCGCAAACTCTTCCTGAGAATGCGAAGGTAGTGACATATCCCAACTACCTGTGAGTTTTATGGTAATAGTCGGGATTTTTTTCTCGCTAGACGAATGAACCCTCTTCTTGAGGATGTGGAGGTGTGACATATCCCAACCCCCATGGGTTTTATGGTAACAGTCAGGATTCTTTCCTCACCGGACGAATGAACATAAGAGGTTTTGACGTCACCTCCCGAAGTTTACTCCCTATTTACAGGTGAAGTCGTAACCTATTTTCTTCATTATTTGATGGTAAACTGGTTCGTAATAGCTAAACTTAGGTGCCGCTTGATTGTCACTTCCTCTATCTGTTTTAAACTCAGGTCGTGACTCAACTCGGTTGAATATTATCGGTTGTTGGGTTGGCCATCGAGCGAGCACTTCAAAAGTAGCCCCATCTGCATTATGTATTTTAGTATGTGTGGCAAATGACAACTGTATTGGTAAATGGAAGGTTATTAGAGCTTCCCATTCAGACATGCTATCTACTTCTGAGTGATGTGAAATATCTATTGCAAGTACACAGTATCGGTGTAGCACTATACAGGTCGATCCCACAGGGACCAAAGATGTTTTTGCATATCAAGTTAACCATGAGATTCTAAATTGAGAGGATTAGTTTTAAGTCCTAAAGTTTAGCCTTGGAATTCGAGTCCATTAGAATAATAGCCCAACATTGAATTATTTCTTTCTTTCTAACTTTTTAATTATGCACGATCAAATAACACATTAAAAAGGTAAACTTCTTAATTTGATTTTAATTAATTGCTCCTAAGTATGACTCAAGTGATATGTATGTATAGATCATCAAAGATAACATCTTTGTTAAAAACAAATTATATTTAGTAGATAATCTTATAAACAAAATTAAAGAAACAAACTTCAAACTCTAATCTAAGCATAGGCTATCAAAATACCAAACTTAAGTATAAGCAAGCTATCAAAAAAATTAGTTTTACAAGTTTATTCTCTTCAATTTATTTATAGGAAAATCATGTTAATAAATCTAGAAATAAAAATAAATAATATAAATTCAAAATCTCATCTAAGTATAGATTATTAAAATATAAATTAAGTATAATCTATCAAAGAATTATGATTTACGAAATCTATCTTTTATTTATTTATAGAAAAATCATGACTTTATTTCTTTTTAGGAAGAAGATGAGATAAATTCATGTTAGATCCATTAAACTAATTTCATCTACATCCTAGGACTAAAATAAATTAGTTACTCATACTACTAATTATCAAAAATCTATATTTACTTATGAAAGCCATGAAAAATTCTATTTTCGTAGAAAGCAAGATAAATCTATACTACAAAGCAAATAAATCTATACTAGAAAACAATTAAATCTATCTAAAAAATAAATAAAATATTTCTACTTACTAGAAAGAACTTGAAAATAATGCCATACCTCTTGAGCATGGTATTGCGGCCGTCGCCCCTTTGGCAAAACCCTAATTTTATTTATAATTATGAGTACAAAATTATATACTATATCTTATCTGAAACCCTAGATTACATGGATACAACAAATATATAGGCTTTAAAAACTCAAACCTTAATTTGAGTACAAGTGAAAAATAAAAAAATTACATTGAAGCCTCCGTAGAAACATTACCTATAGTGGGCCCTACTTAGCCGTTATTTGGCGGCTAATACCGCCAAATAGCGGTAAAACCTTTGAGGTTTTCTCTAGTTTTCCTTCAACATGAATCTCTTGTCTTGTTCTTTTGATTTTGATGACTGTATTGAATTTTGACTCTCTACATCATCATAGTCTTGAAGTTTTACTCACTTTTAACTCTTTTGTGGACTTGGTTTCCTAATCCGACTCTGAGTTTATACCATCTTCTTGTAGGAATAGATTTAACTAAAAAGCACATTAAAAATATCTAAGTAGTATTATTTAAATACAAAATAGATAATATGGAGGCTATAAATATGCAATATGGTACTCATCACACCCATACATATCTTTTGCTAGTCCTCGAGCAAAACCTAAATCTAAAATGAAAAAGAAAAATCCTAACTCACTTTCGTAGGAATTGCAATTGCACTTAATACGTGCAGCAAGCCTTTAAACTCCTTAGTTATCCTAGTGGACGAGTGGTGTCTCGTGAGGGTTTGCAGTAAATATACCTATAAAATTCATGAAGAAAATCGATTAAGGAATAAAGGAAAGAAAAACATGGATAACCGAAAATCAAGAAAAATAAAAATTTTATACAAAAGAAAGAAAAATCTTTTTTTAATGATATTTTTCAATTAACCTCACTAATATACAAACTCAAGAATGCATTTTGATTATCAATTTTCAAATCAAGTGTCATATCAGATAAATTTATCATTGTAATCAAAAATTCAAATCTTATCTTTCAATACCCACTAACAGATAATTTATTGGCTTTTATACATCTACGTGCACGTGTGATAGTCTACTTCGGTTTTGGACTCCAAATCAAACTCATGATTTATCTCCTCACCATAATAATTTTTTCTTTTTTCTTAAGAATATTTCACCTTTCATGTAAATATTCACGCTTTCTTAGGAGTAAAGTACCCGATTACTCGAATCATATTTTTTTCACTCCTGAGGTTGTTGCCTTAATACCAGGCTCACCATCTTTTTTGTCTCTCTTGAGACTATTGCCTTAATACCAAGCTCAACCCCTATTTTTCTTCTCACTTTTTTTTCATTTCTGAGGCTATTGCCTTAATACCAGGCTCACCCTTTGTTTTCCTTTTTTATTTAGAGAGAGAAAACTACTCAATCATTATCATCTTTGTCATTAACCTAATAATCTATTGTGAAGTAAAAAATATTGTATACTTACCTCAAAATTACTGTTAGCGGCATTTATTTTTTGGATTTTAACTTTTTTCATAAAATTCTGAGTGTATCATCCAATCTACTCTCCTATCAAATTTTAAATCTAAATTTATTCCTTTATTTGTAATTAGATTGATCTATTGATGAAAATATATAATAAATATTTTTTTACTTTTGTTTTTCTTAGTTTTTATTTTTTTTTAGTTAGTTACCTTAAAAACTACCCGAAGTGTAAAATAAAGAAACCCAAAAATCTAAAAATAAAATAAAAATTCTAAAAAAAATAAAAATCCTAGAAAAACACTATGAAAATGCCCTAAGTTGAAGCTGATATTATCTAATTAGTCTAGAATTTAGAATCCACTAGTTTACAACCATGAATTACTTCTATTATTTTCTTCCTATCATAAAAATTTAATCTTTTAGTTTTAGTCTTTACTTAAAGTATTCTAAGCATGAGATATCAAGTAGTGTGCAAATATAACTCATCAAAGAAACTACTTTTCTTAAAAGTAAACTAAATCATTAAATAATTCGATGAAGAAGATAAAAATCAACAACCCCAAACTCTAACAAAATATAGGTTATCAAGAAACGTAACTCAAATATAATCTACCAAAGTATTAATCTACGAGTTTTTGTATTTTAATCTTTTCATAGAAAAATTATGTCTTTATTATTTTAATTAGGAAGAAAATATTAGAGAGCAACTAAATGGTGGATTCTAGTTTTATCTACATCCTAAAACTAAGCTAAATTAGCTACTAATAATTCTAGTAAGCAAAATCCTATTTTTATTCATGAAAATAATTAAATCTAATCTAGAAAGCAAATAAATCTAAACTAGAAAGAAATTAGAAGAGAATCAACTAAGAAAAATTGAAGAATAGTAATGGTCACCTCTGGAGTCGGTATTGTGGCCGTCATCATTTCAGCAAACCCTAATTTTATTAATTAAAAAATTCGAGTACAAAACTATAGGATATAACCCTAGTTACAAGTATATGGCCAATAAATAGATTTCGGAGAATCAAACCCTAATTTTGATACAACTGAAAAAGTACAAAATTATGTTGAAGCCCACGAAGAAAAATAAACCTGTGGGCCCCTCTTTTTGCCGCCAAATAGCAGCAATAATATGAGAAATGTTTCTGATTTTTCTTCTGCATAAGTCTCCTATCTTGTTCTCTTAATTTTCCTGATTGTATTGGACTTTGAGTCTCTGAAGTATCACTGTCTTATAGTTTGCTCACTTTTATCTTTTTTTTTGCGCTTGGTTTCCTAATCCAGCTCTAATTTTATGCTATCTCCTTATAAGAATAGGATTACCTGAAAAACAAATTAAAAATACCAAAGTAGCATTATTTAAATAAAAAATAGATAATATGGAGACTATAAATATTTAATATATGACAATCCTCACACTCTCACACCTATCTTTTGCTAGTTCTTGAGCAAAGCCTAAATCTAAAAAAGAAAAAGAAAATCCTAACTCACTTTCACAGGAATCGTGATTGCACTTAGCACGTGCAACAAATCTTTAAACCTCAAAGTTACCCTAGTGGACGAGTGTTATCTCGTGAAGGTTTGCAGTGAATATACTCACAAAAATTTATGATTAAAATATATTAAGAAATAAAGAAAAGAAAAATAAGGATAAATCAAGAAAAATAAAAATTTTACAACAAAAAAATCTTTTTTTAATATACTTTCTTCAATTAATCTCACTAATATACAAACTCGAAAACGCATTTAAATTATCAATTTTTAAATCCAGCGTTATATCAGATACACTTATCATTTTAATCAAAAAATTAAATCATATCTTTCAATACCAACTAACAGATAATCTATTGGCTCCTATATATCTACGTGCATGTGTGATAGTCTACTTCGGCCTTGGACTCCAACTCTAACTCATGATTCATCTCCTCTCTTATAACAAATTTTTTTCTTTTTTAATTTTTTATTTTTCTAAGAATATTTCACCTTTTATGCGAATATTCACGCTTGTTTAGGTGCAAAGTACCCAATTACTCGGATCATACTCTTTTTTCACTCTTAACCTTATTGCCTTAATACCAGGCGCACCCTTTTTTTATCACTCTCAAAGCTATCGTCTTAACACCAGGCGCACCCCATTTTTTTTATTCTCATTTGTTTTTCTTTTTTTTAGAGAGAAAGCTTACTCAATCATTATCATTTTTATGCTTAACCTAATAGACTATTGTGAAGTAAAAATTAGATGTATACTTGCCTCAAAACTACTATTAGCGGTATTTATTTTTCAGATTTTAATCTTTTTCATGAAATTCTGAGTGTATCGTCTAATCTTCTCTCCTATAAAATTTCAAATCTAAATTTGTCCCTTTATATGTAATTAGGTTGATCTATTGATGAAAATACATAAATAAATTTTTATTTTCAGTTTTTATTTTTTTTTAGTTAATTCCCTAAAAACTACCCAAAGTGTAAAATAAATTTTTCTTTATTTGTAAATTTTAAATCTAAATTTGTCCTTTTATCTGTAATTAGATTGATGTATTGATGAAAATATATAAATAATTTTTTTTCAATTTTATTATTTTTTTAGTTAGTTACCCTAAAAACTACCTGAAGTGTAAAATAAAGAAACCCTAAAAATCTAAAAATAAAATTAAAAATTAAAAAAAATAAAATCCCTAGAAAAAACATGAAGAAAATCATAACCCACTCCCCCACACCTAAACTCATGTGTGCCCTCACACACAAACAAAGGGTGGTAAATAAATATGAAAACTATGATATAAATATTAAACACTTATTAGAAAATTCAAGCCGGTTATGACCTCTTGATGGCTTTCCACTCTCATAGTGTGTCCTTTTACGTTTTGATATGGATGAACTTAGTCATTTTGTTAGTTTTGCATTTAATCTCTCCATATTGTTTTTATTTTTCTTAATTTATTCCTACCCTTTTTTCTTTTATTCAATATTAAAATTTTGAGGTTGGAAAGCGTACCTATCATCGTCCATATTCCAACCATGAGAATCTTTCATATCAGTAAGTATTTTGGTTTTATCATCATGTGAAATAACATACTCACCTTGGTGTTGTGGAATTATGAGCTCGATTTTGGATCGGTTTTTCAAATCATTAGGTATCATGACCTCTTCTTTTTGTGGTTTCTTCCATTCTTTTAGTATTTTGACCTTATAATGCAAATTTTCTTCAGACCTGTTATCAAAATTCTCAAAAGAAAATGTCATGCTAGTGGACTTATCATTAATTAAATCATTGTGAAGGAATAAAATTCTATTTCACAAATTGCTTGATAATTTTCATCAAAAGAATCAAATCATAATGTGTCACTAGCAAGTTCATCATGAGGTAAATGATGAGTGCCATATATTACATATTTATAACCGTTATATTACCTATTTTTGTATATAAATAATCCTACTTGGGTATTTTTAGTGTGTTTTTTAGGAATTTTATTTGTATAAGGACATGGCATGAAATCAGAGCCGGATTAAGAAATCAAGTCCAGAAAAGAGTTTAAAGAGAGCAAAACTACAAGATTAAAATACTTTTGAGAGTCAAAAACCAAATACAGTCAAGAAAACCAAGATTACGAGACATGAAACTCATGCGGAAGAAATTTCAAGCTGATATCTCAAACAAGTGCAGCCAATTAGCGGTAATTACCGCCAAATAGCAGCCCAAAGTGGGCCCCACAAGCTGATGTTTCTTCGGTGGTTTCGTTGTAATTTTGTAGTTTTTTAGTTATTTTAGAATTAGGGTTTGATTTTCAGAAGCCTATATATTGGCTGTATCTTGTATTCTAAGAGAATCCTAAAAGTTTTGTACTCGTTTTTAATTTAATAAAATTAGGGTTTTACTGAAGGGTTGACGGCCACAATACCATGCTCTAGAGGTAAGCTATTGTTTTTAATTCTTTATTTGCTTTTTTTTTTAATTGCTTTCTAGTATAGATTTATTCTCTTTCTAGATTAGATTTAATTGCTTTCTAGAATCATGTGTAGCTAATTTAGTTTAGCTCTAGGATGTAGATGAAACTAGAATCCACCATGTAATTGCTCTCTAGTATTTTTCTTCCTAATTAAAATAAATAAAGATATGATTTTTCCATAAAAAGATTAAAATACAAGAATTCGAAGATTAATACTTTGATAGGTTATATTTGACTTAAGTTTCTTGATAGCCTATGCTTAGTTAGGGTTTGGAATTGTTGGTTTTCATTTTTATCATAGATTTATCTAATGATTTAGTTTATTTATGAAAAGTAATATCTTCGATGAGTTATGCTTGCACACCACTTGATAGCTCATGCTTAGGGCACTTTAAATAAAGATTAAACTAAAAGATAACATTTTATGAAAGAAGAAGATAATAGAAGTAAATACATGGTTGGAAACTAGTGGATTCTAGATCCTAAACTAATTAGAACAACCGAACTTCAACCTAGAATCCTTTGTTAATCCGCAAGACTATAGAATTAGTAAGAATTACAAAAACACCTTAGATCCCTGTGGGACGATCTGTACAGTGCTACACCAACACTATGCACTTGCAGTTTATCACATCAAGTTTTTGGCACCGTTGCTGGGGATCAACGATATTTTTCTTACTTTTTCTAAAGTTATACGGGTTATCAGTGTATGTTGAGTGTGCAGGGAATAGAAATTACATATATAGGAAGATAAAAGGAATCACAAGAGCCTCTGGACTAAGTAGCAAAAAATAGAGAGTCAAACTCTCTGATTTAGCCGCTATTTGGCGGCCTAACCCGCCATTTAACAGCCTATCAGGTACACTCTGAGTCTACTTTTTCTCTAGATTTGTGTTTTGGTTCCCTGGTTCTAAAACAAAAATAAAAAAAAACAATCAATCTTTTTTTATTTCTTTTCCATCTCTCTCCCTCTCCACCTTTTTCAAAAAAAATAAAAATAAAAAAATAAAAAAATATTTCAAAATCAAACTGGTTGTTATCATTGTCGTGATCAATATCATAATTATTATCAGTGTCTATAGATAGGAAGTTCGCTAGGATTAGGTCATAATCAAATTCACAATACATATAATGAACCTACGAGCACTTCTTATACACAAAATTACAATTATGAATGGATGAATAGTTCTAATTTTGCATATAATCAAGATCCGTATCAAGAGAATCCTCCATCTGATTCTTTCTTTATGGGCTATTCATCTTCATGTTCTACATTCAATCATGAACAAGATATTCAATTAAACATGTTGATGAAAGATTAAAAAGATTAGAAGCAAGGTATGCATGTCATAAGAATTTACCTTCAACCACTTCATATCTATCATCAAATATGTACGCAGATCTATCATATCCACCATCAAATTTCACTCATGATCTCGAGATGCAGTCATTTGAAGAAAATAAGAAAAATTATAATCATGAGTCTGAGGAACGAAGACGTAGAATTGAGGATGGTATAGAATGTTTGCTAAAATCATCCTATCAAAATTCATCCTCTAAAACTACAGCTTGTATGGAAGATCTTCTCAAAGCGATTTCTCAAACTAAACTTTTTGGAAATCAACCATCTAATAATTTGAATATATCTGACTCCAACGAGCAAACACTTCAGTCATCTTTTGAAATAGATATGATTCAAAATGAGTTAAATAATTTTGAGCATGATGAGTCTATAATTCAACATTGTGATCAATCTATTTTAGATCATTGTGAAAATAATTATAATAAAACTGGGGATAAAGAAAATATTTTGCTTTGTGATTTGCCGCATGGTGAGCTTGCTAGTGACACATTATCATTTGATTCTTTTGATAAAAATTGTGAAGAAAATTTTTTATCGCTTCATAATAACTTGACTGATGATAAGTCTACTAGTATGTCATTTTCTTTTGAGAATTTTGATGACAGGATTGAAGAAAATTTGCATGACAAACCTATAATAATTGAATAATGGAAGGAATATCAAAAGAAAGAGGTCATGCTACCTAATGATTTGGAAGGACGATCCAAAATCGAGCTCATGATTCCGCTACATCAAAGTGAGTATGTTATTTCACATGTTGATAAAACCAAAATATTTTCTGTCATAAAAGATGCTCGTGGATCGAATATGGACAGTAAAGATATGCTTTCTAACCTAAAAACTTTACTATTAAATAAAAGAAAGAAGGGTAGAAATAAATTAAGAAAAATAAAAAATAAGATGGAGAGATTAAATGCAAAACTGACAAAAAGACTAAGTTCATCCATATTAAAATTTAAAAGGACACATTATGAGAGTTAAAAGCGATCAAGAGGTCGTAACCGTTTGAATTTTCTAATAAGTGCATAATATTTGTATAATAGTTTTCTTATTTATTTTACAACCCTTGGTTTGTGTATGAGGGCATATACAAGTTTAGGTGTGGGGGAGTGGATTAGGATAGTTTTTGTGTTTTTCTAAGATTTTAGTTTTTTTTAGAGTTTTTATTTTATTTTTTGATTTTTGGTTTTTTATTTTACACTTTGGGTAGTTTTTAGGATAACTAACTGAAAAAATTAAAAAAAATAAAAAAATTAAATAAAAAAAGTTAACAAAAATGTTTTAGTATTTTCATCAATAGATCAACCTAACTACAGATAAAAAAAAAATTAGATTTGAAATTGGATAGGAGAGTAGATTGGACGATACACTTTGAATTTTACGAAAAAGATTAAACTCCGAAAAATAAATACCGCTAACAGTAGTTTTGAGGCAAGTATACATCTATTTTTTACTTTACAACAGTTTATTAGGTTAAGGACAAAGATGATAACGATTGAGTAAGTCTTCTCTCTCTAAATAAAAAAAAGTGTGAATAAAATAATGGGGTGAGCCTGGTATTAAGGCAATAATTTCAAGAGTGAAAAAAGAGTATGATCCAAGTAATCGGGTATTTTGCGCCTAAATAAGAGTGAATATTTGCATGAAATGTGAAATATTCTAAAAAAAACGGAAAAAGAAAAAGAAAAGAGTATGAACCGAGTAATCGGGTACGTTGCGCTAAAGCAAGCGTGAATATTCGCATGAAAGGTAAAATATTCTTAAAAAAATAAAAAAAGAAAAAATGTAATGAGAGAGGAGATAAATCATGAGTTAGAGTTGGAGTCCAAATCTGGAATAGACTATTACACGTGCACGTAGATGTATAGGAGCCAATGGATTATCTGTTAGTGTATCTTGAAAGATATGATTTTAATTTTTGATTAAAATAATAAGTGTATTTGATATGACGCTCGATTTGAAAATTGATAATCTAAATGCGTTCTTGAGTTTGTATATTAGTGAGATTAATTGATGAAAATATTATAAAAAAGATTTTTCTTTCTTTTGTATAAATTTTTATTTTTTAATTTTTGGTTATCCTTATTTTCTTTTCTTTATTTTTTAATCTATTTTTTCCATGAATTATGTGGGTATATTCACTACAAACCCTCACGAGACAACACTCATCCACTAGGGTAACCTAGAGGTTTAAAAGCTTGTTGCACATGCTAAGTGCAATCGCGATTTCTGGAAAAGTGAGTTAGGATTTTTTTTTTCTTCTTAGATTTAGGTTTTGCTTGAGGACTAGAAAAAAATAGGTGTGTGGTGTAATGAGTGCCATTTATTGCATATTTATAGCCTTCATATTACCTATTTTTGTATATAAATAATGTTACTCAGGTATTTTTAGTGTGTTTTTCAGAAATTTTATTTGTACAAGGAGATGGCATGAAATCAAAGCCGGATTAGGAAATTAAGTCCAGAAAAGAGTTTAAAGAGAGCAAAACTACAAGATTAAAATATTTTCGAGAGTCAAAAGCCAATTACAGTTAAGAAAACCAAGATTACAAGACATAAGACTCATGTGGAAGAAATTTCAAGCTAATATCTCAAAAAAGGGCAGCCAATTAGCGGTAATTACTGACAAATAGAGGCCCAAAGTGGGCCCCACAAGCTGATATTTCTTCGGTGATTTCGTTGTAATTTTGTAGTTTTTTAGTTATACTATAATCAGGGTTTGATTTTCGAAGCCTATATATTGGCCGTATCCTTGTATTCTAAGATAATTCTGAAAATTTTTTACTCGTTTTTAATTTAATAAAATTAGTGTTTTGCTAAAGGGGTGACGGCTACAATACCGTACTCCAAAGGTAAGCCATTATTTTTAATTCTTTATCTGCTTTTTTTTAATTGCTTTCTAGTATAAATTTATTCGCTTTCTAGATTAGATTTAATTACTTTCAAGAATCATGTGTAGCTAATTTAGTTTAGCTCTAGTATGTAGATGAAACTAGAATCCACCATGTAATTGCTCTCTAGTATTTTTCTCCTAATTAAAATAAATAAAGATATGATTTTTCTATGAAAAAATTAAAATACAAGAACTCGAAGATTAACACTTTGATAGGTTATACTTGACTTAAGTTTTTTGATAGCCTATGCTTAGTTAGGGTTTGGAGTTGTTGGTTTTCATCTTTATCATAGATTTATCTAATGATTTAATTTATTTTTATGAAAAGTAGTATCTTTGATGAGTTATACTTACACACCACTTGATAGCTCATACTTAGGGCACTTTAAATAAAGATTAAACTAAAAGATCACTTTTTTATGAAAGAAGAAGATAATAGAAGTAAATACATGGTTGAAAACTAGTGGATTCTAGATCCTAGGCTAATTAAAACAACCAAACTTCAACTTAGAATCCTTTGTTAATCCGCAAGAGTATAGAATTAGTAAGAATTGCAAAAACACCTTAGATCCCTGTGGGACGACCTGTACAGTGCTACACCGACACTGTGCTCTTGCAGTTTATCACATCAGTAAATCACCAAGCAATTTTTTTTCTTTTATAGTTTTTTCATAAATATTTTCACATGGTCTAAAATAGGTTGATCACAATGTTGAAGTATAGACTCTTCATGCATAAAATTATTAAACTTATTTTGAATCATGTCTACTTCAAAAGATGATTGAAGTGGTTGCTCGTTGGAGTAAGATATGTTTAAATAATTAGATGGTTGATCTCCAAAAAGTTTAGTTTAAGAAATCGTTTTGAGAAGATCTTCCATACAAGATGCATTTGAGAGGATGAATTTTGAGAGGATAATTTTAGCAAAACTTCTATGCCTTCCTCTATTGTACGTGCTCGCTCCTCAGTCTCACGATTATAATTTTCTTTATTTTCCTCAAATGATTGTATCTCGAGATCATGAGTGAAATTTGATGGTGGATATGATAGATCTGTATACATATTTGATGACAGATATGAAGGGGTTATAGGTAATTTCTCATGATATGCATACCTCGCTTCTAATCATTTTAATCTTTCATCTAATATGTTCAATTGAATATCTTGTTCATGATTGTATTTAGCCTATAAAGAATGGATCAGATGGAGGACTCTCTTGGTGTGGCTCCTGATTATATGCAAAATTAGATTGATTTATCCATTCACAATTGTAATTTTGTATATAGAAAACACTCGTAGGTTCATGATATGTGGTGTGAATTTGATTATGACCTAGTCCTAGTGAACTTCATATCCATGAATACTGATGATAATTATGATATGGATCATAATAATGATGGCAACCAGTTTGATTTTGAAACTTTTTTTTAAATTTTTTTTTGAAAAAGGTGGAGAGGGGAAGAGATGGAAAAGAGAAAAAATAAAAAAGATTGCAATTTTATTTTTATTTTTTTTCTTATTTTTTTATAGAACCAGGGACCAAAAATACAGAATCACAGAAAAAGAGGGGGAGAAATTCACTAAAAGTGACGCTAAATGCCATCAACTGCCTCTATTTAGCGGCAAAACTATGGAGTTTGGCTCTATAGTTTTTGTAGTGCACTTCAGAGACTTTTCTCTTCTCTTTTTGCTTCCTGTATCTAAACTTACAGGTTCCTGCACAATCAACAAACACTATTAACCTGTAAAATGTTAGAAAAGGCAAGAAAAACACCATCGATCCCCGGCAACAGTGCCAAAAACTTGATGTGATAATTTAACTACAAGCTTACAATGTCGGTTGTAGCACTTTACAAGTCGTCCCACAGAAATCTCAAGTGTTTTGCGATTCTTACTATTCCTATTATTCTAACGGACTAACCAAAAATTCTAAGTTGAAATTGATATTAACTAATTAGCCTAGATCTAGACTCCACTAGTTTTCAACCATGAATTACTTCTATTATCTTTTTCCTATCATAAAAATTTGATCTTTTAATTTTAATCTTTACTTAAAGTATTCTAAGCATGAGATATTAAGTAGTGTGCAAGCATAACTCATCAAAGAAACAACTTTTCGTAAAAACAAACTAAATCATTAGATAATTCGATGAAGAAGATAAAAATCAACAACCCCAAACCCTAACTAAACATAGGCTATCAAGAAACTTAACTCAAGAATAACCTATCAAAGTATTAATCTCCGAGTTCTTATATTTTAATCTTTTCATAAAAAAATCATGTCTTTATTAATTTAATTAGGAAGAAAATATTAGAGAGCAACTACATGGTGAATTCTAATTTTATCTACATCCTAGAGCTAAGCTAAATTAGCTACTTATAATTCTAGTAAGCAAAATCCTATTTTTATTCGTGGTAGCAACTAAATCTAATCTAGAAAGTAAATAAATCTAAAGTAGTAAGCAATTAGAAGAGAACTAGATAAGAAAGATTGAAGAATAGTAAAAGTTATCTCTAGAGTCGATATTGTGATCGTCACCCCTTCAGCAAACCCTAATTTTTATTAATTACAAAATTCAAGTACAAAACTATAGGATATAACCCTAGTTACAATTATACGGCCAATTAATAGGTTTTGGAGAATCAAACCCTAATTTTGATACAACTGAGAAACTAAAAAATTACGTCGAAGCCCCCAAAGAAAAATCAACCTGTGGGCCCCTTTTTTTCCAGCCAAATGGCAGTAAAATGCCTCCAAATAGCAGTAATAATATGAGAAATATTTCTGATATTTCTTCTGCACGAGTCTCTTATCTTGTTCTCTTAATTTTTTTGACTATATTGGACTTTGACTCTCTGCAGCATCACTGTCTTGTAGTTTACTCACGTTTATCTCTTTTTCGGGTTTAGTTTCTTAATCCGGCTTTGATTTTATATCATCTCTTTATAGGAATAGGATTACCTGAAAAAGAAACTAAAAATACCTGAGTAGTATTATTTAAATAAAAAATAGATAATATGGAAGCTATAAATATGCAATATATGGCACTCATCAATGACCCATCTAACTCACGAAGTAATGCAAACTCCTCTGCAAACAAATCCTCAAAAGTTTGCTCATAAATCAATGGCACACTTGCACAAGTATCATTATACATAGAATCAGTATGTGCCAATTCATCTAATAATATTAGTGCAAGAGATAGAATGAGAGTGCAAACTGTGAGTCATGTTTAGCTCAATGAGGGAACTTGTTGTATGCTCATCCATATTGAATATGTTCAATGTCACAGTCATATTCCCAAATGATAGCTTCATGAGGCCACTCCTGCAATCAATTAATACATTTGATGATGCAAGGAATGGTCTACCCAAAATAACGATAATTTGATTCTATAGATTGGAAATCGGCTCAGTTTCTAAGACAATGAAGTCTACAGAAAAGATGAACTTGCCGATCTTAATGAGCACATCTTCAACCATACAAACCGGTCTCTTGATCGAACGATCAGCTAACATAATATGATCTTGGTAGGTTGAAGTTTTTCTAATCTCAGTTGCTGATAAACAGTGTAAGGAAGCAAATTGATACTTGCCCCTAGATCAAGCAATACCCTATCAAATATAGTGTTCCCAATGGTGCATGAGATTGTGGGGAATCTGGATCTTTGTGTTTGACAGGTAAGGAGTTAGAGAGGATATGCGATATATTTGTAGTAAGAAAAATTTTCTCAGGAACGTTTCTTACTCGTTTCTTAGTACACAAATCCTTGAGAAACTTGGCATAAATAGGAACATGTTGTATAATATTAAGGAGTGGAATATTAACCTTTACCTGCTAAAATATTTCAAGAATCTTCTCTACTTGCGGTGAATGCTTTCTAAGCCGATTGGGATATGGTGCTTTCGGCTTGGGAACAAGTTCTTCCAAATGAGTATGTGATGGTAATGGAGAAGATGGAGATAGATGTGGAGAAAGAGATGGAAAAGATAGTGTAGCCTGTGAAATAGTTGGAGTAAGATCATGGGGCATGGCTACATTATTGTCCACTTTTTTGCCAGATTTGAGCATGTGAATGGCATTGTATTGTTGAACATGGGATGAAACAAGCTGAGATGAGTTAGAGTTGGGGTTCATTATTTGTTGGTTCGGAAAGATACCCAACCCCCGCTCACTCAGATGTGTGACTAACTGTCCAACCTGCTGCTCTATATTTTTGATCGACTGAGAACTTGCAAGAAGTTATTGGTCGGTCCTTTGTATAAAGTCAGTAGACACTTTCATTAAATTTTGCATTTATGTGTCTAAATTGGATGTCGTCTTGAAAAGGTTCCCCACATCTCTTTCAAGTGTCATTAGCCGTCTGTCATAATCATTATTAGACCACAGCTGTGGATATGATTGATTATATGCAGGTGGTTTACTCTGATTATTCTCTTGATTTGAAACATTTGGGTGTTGATAAGCACCCACTTTTGGTCTTGAGAACTGACAATTGGCTAGAGACTACATGTTAGGGTTGGAGGCACCCTGATATTGCCCCTGACCATATGAGAGATTTGGATAGTTTCTCCAGCAAGGATTGTATGTAGGAGCATAAGGATTGTTCATGGGTTGTTGATACAAGGCGTTAGCCTGCTCAAGTGTGGGAGCCATGAGATTAATTAATAATGGATACTCCTCCATAATATGATTCGGAGTTCTGCAATTAAAGCAAGTAGAAATTTGATTTGCTTGACCCACCGGTGGAGCACTAGGAGTCTCCAACACCTCAATTCTCCGCATAAGGGCTGCAATCTTAGCTTTGGCAGCTATAGAGCTGTCGACGCTATAAATCCCACCCTTATGCTGGGTTTCTCAGCAGGACTCTCCCACTGAATAGTTTTCCATGATAGGTCCTCAAGAAAGTCCCATGCTTCATCCTCATTTTTTCTCATGAACTCTCCCTGACACATGGACTCAAGAAGAGTTTTGGATGTGTAATTGAGTTCTTCGTACATGATTTGACACAACTACCACTTTTCTATCGCATGGTGGGGGCACTGAGCTAATAGATTTTTGAACCGTTCTAAATATTTCTAGAAGGGTTCTCCCGGCACTTGATGGAATTGATTAACTTAATTCCGAATTCTTGCCGTCTTGTACGTGAGATAATGCTTCTTAAGAAACACTGCAACGAATTCATCCCAAGTAGTGATTGAATCAGTAGGAAAACTGTACAACCATTTTTTTGCATTATCTTTGAGAGTGAATGGGATGAAGCGGAGTTTAATTGCATCATCCGATAAGTGCTGCAGTTTAATTATCACGCACACTTCCTAAAATTCACTGATAAAGAGATATGCATCCTCAGAATCAGAACCAAAGAATTTAGGAAGCATGTTGATGTACTGCAGTTTCAATTCATAGTGATTACCCACTGCGTGTGGAAGTTTTATGCATGATGGTAGTGATGTACGCAACGGATAATATTGATCCTGAAGGATCGGGATTGGTTGGTCCATCATATCTCCCAATACTAATCGACCAAATTGATCATGTGTCCAATGTGTGAATTTCCTAAACTAATGCAAGAAGTGAGGTGTGGTGAAAATAAAACGGTGAAAGAGATATGATCAAAGAAAAAAATGTGATGTCTTATAGTTTCGAATTTTTTTATTTTTTTGTATTTTTTACAGAACCAGGGACCCAAAATATAGAATCAGAGAAAAAGATGGGGAGAAACTCACCAAAAGAGCTACTAACTGGCGGTAACTACCGCTATTTAGCGGTAAAACCAAAGAGTTTTGCTCTTTAGCTTTTTCATTGTAATTTCAAGACTTTTCTTGTCCCTTTTTACTTCCTGTATCTGAACTTTCAGGTTCCTGTACACTCAACACACACTGTACCCGTAAAACGTTAAAAAAAGCAAGAAAAACACTGTTGATCCCCGACAACGGCACCAAAAACTTGATGTGAAATATCTACTGCATGCTCACAGTATTGGTCGTTCCCACAGAGATCTAAGGTATTTTTACGCTCTCGCTAATTCTTTAGTTCTATCAAATTACCTATGAGATTCTAAATTGAGAGGATTAGTTTTAAGTCCTAAAATTTAACCTAGGAATTCGAATCTACTAGAATAATAACCTAACAATGAATTATCTCTTTCTTCCTAACTTTTTAATTATGCACAATCAAGTAACACATTAATAAGGTGATCTTTTTAATTTGATTTTAATTAAGTGCCCCTAATTATGACCTATCAAGTGATGTGCAAGTATAGATCATAAAAAATAACATCTTTCTCAAAAACAAATTATATTTAGTAGATAATCTTATAAAAAAAGTAAAGAAATAAACTTCAAACCATAATCTAAGTAAAGAATATCAAAAGACCAAATTTAAGTATAACTTATCAAAGAAATTAGATTTACAAGTTTATTCTCTTCAATTTATTTATAGAAAAATCTTGTTAATAATTCTAGAAATAAAAATAAAGAATATGAATTCTAAATCACATCTAAGTATAGATTATCAAAATATGAATTAAGCATAATTTATCAAAGAATTATGATTTATGAAATCTATGTTTTATTTATTTATAGAAAAATTATGACTTTATTTCTTTTTAGGAAGAAGATGAGATTAATCCATGTTAGATCTATTAAACTAATTTCATCTACATCTTAGGGCTAAAGCAAATTAGTTACTCATACTACTAATTATCTAAAACCTATATTTACTTATGAAAGCCATAAAAAATTCTATTTTTCTAGAAAGCAAGATAAATTTATACTACAAAGCAAATAAATCTATACTAGAAAGCAATTAAATCATCTAATAAAATATTTCTACTTACTAGAAAGAACTTGAAAATAATGGCATACCTCTGGAGCACGGTATTGCGGCGTCACCCCTTCGGCAAAACCCTAATTTTATTTATAATTATGAGTATAAAATTATATCATATATCTTATCTGAAACCCTAGATTATAAGGATACGGCCAATATATTGGTTTTGGAAAATCAAACCCTAATTTGAGTACAAGTGAAAAACAAAAAAATTACAATAAAGCCCCCGTAGAAAAATCACCCATAGTGGGCCCCACTTTCGTACCAATTGGCGGCTAATGCCACCAAATAGACGCAAAACCTTTGAGCTTTTCTCTGATTTTTTGTCTACATGAGTCTCTTGTTCTTTTGATTTTGATGAGTGTATTGAATTTTGACTCTCTGCATTATCATAGTCATGTAGTTTTGCTCACTTTTAACTCTTTTCTGAACTTGGTTTCCTAATCTGACTATGAGTTTATGCCATTTACTTGTAGGAATAGGTTTTTCTGAACTTGGTTTCCTAATCTGGCTATGAGTTTATGCCATTTACTTGTAGGAATAGGTTTAGCTGAACAGCATACTAAAAATACCTGAACAACAGCAGGAACGTAAGCAAAAAGCTAAGTCTTCATTGATAAACCACTTATCCGCTTTATTAGAGGAGTCGGTTACCTCAAGAATATCACTATTTATTACAAGTGGATTTATGTCAAACTCAAAGTCCTCTACATCTATTGGCTCGAGTTCGGTATCTTCTTCATTGTCACTATCATAGTCTCCTCTAACACCTTTCGCTGAGCCCGTAGATGCCTCTGCAGTTTCTCTATACAACATGACATCTGTAAAGTAATTTTCAACTCCTTTGAAAGGCTATTTGTTAGCAATAAATGTGTGAACCATTCCTCGATTATTGCAGTATTTCATGCACTGGTGGAGAGTGGAGTGCACCATCATGTTGGCGTGAATCCAGTGACAGCCTAGGAGCATATTGTAGAAAGTGTCTGTGTCAATAACACAGCATGTTGCTTCTAATTTCAAGCTTTCCATCTGGCAACGAAGGCGGATTTTTCCCAGGGGGTGGCTACCACTAGAGTGAAGCCGAAGATAGTGGTGGGCATCAATCGACTGAGATCCCAAGCAACTACAATAATCTCTGAGGGATAATGCTTAAAGCAGACACTGAGTCTATTTGAATTCGGTCTACCTTGAGAGAACCGATATATCTCGTATAATACAGGGGTCTGTTATATTTAATGTTCTTAACTTGCATGTCCTCTGGTGAGAATGTAACGCATGGGACTTGCTTCGTCACTTGAAGGCAATGAGGGCATGGTTCCTCTATGTCCATAGACGGTTCTATAATTCGAGCCAAAAAGGTCTCAGAGTCAACCAAACCTTCTTTTAATGCGTCCCTAGTCATCTTCGACAACCGCAATAACTCATAATGTGTTATTCGTGCTAGAATGTTGGCTAGCTGAACAAGAACATCAAATTGGAAAGCTGCACCAGCTATCTCCCTATCCTTCACCGAATGTCTTTGGAAACGCAACTCCTTTTATCTTGAGGATGACTCTTCATTTGCTATTGTGGATTCATCAGGTCGCACTTTTGAGTAATTTTTGAGATAACTCTTACCTGATCAGGTTCTTGATAGGCCTGCCTCATTGGGATGAGTGGCCAAAACTGACGCTTCAGTTTCTAATCTGTCAGCGCCTTTGCCTCAATATGGTCTTCGTCGATGATTGCGGAAATTGCATGACACGTCTTTCCTTTATCCTTCTTTTATTTTCTTGTTGAAGACCATTGTTCATTACTCAACAAATCTGGATGTACCCACATGATTTCACCTTTCTTTGTGGTGACAAGAGAGTCCTTTTTCTCTCATATTATGTGGTCATGGTTAACTAGCACCATCTTCCCACCAGGTACAGGAGATACTCCTGTAGGAAATTCGTTTGTTCCAACTGTGAGGGTGACCATGTTAGCCGTAACCCTCTTTTGTTCAGATTTTAGTTGAATTACTTTAGCCTCGATCAATAGTTGGATCTTACTCTTCAGCGTATAATAGTCTTTTGTAGCATGCTCCAAGTTGTAATGATATAGATACTACATGGGATCATTGGTATTTCCTGTTTCCTCTGGTCTTGGATTAGTGGAAAACTGGAGCATTCTCCTTTTGTTAAGCAAATTAAACAGTGTTACAGTTTGATCATCTTTGAAGTCATATGTGGGCACGGAGTGCTGCTTGAACATGCCCTTTTCCTTCTGGTCCTTAGACTTCTATTGCGGAGTTGTTCCTACCGCCATAACCTCTTTTCCCTTTGGTCGAGAGTTCTATTGATATTATCTTCCTATCGGACCACTCCTTGTAGAGTGTTGTTCTCCCAAACGATGGATAATGTCTTCTGCCAGTTCGCCTTATTTGACCAGCTCTTTCCAACTCTGACTCCACAACTCCCATTTTGACCAATATTCTATTTTGTAAATTGTGCTTGCATGTTTCTACCAATGTCTCCTGAGACATACCGTGTGGGCATCGGATTGAGAGACATACCGTGTGGGCATCGGATTGACATTTCACGGAAATGTTCGATGAAGCTTTTAACAGTTTCCTCTTCCTTTAGTTTAGTTGCTAAAAGAAAATGAATTGATACCTCAGTATCATCTTCAAAGAAACAGTTTAGAAACTCTCTTTCCATATCAGACCAGTCCTTGACAGTTTGCATGGGCAACTGTATAAACCAAGTGAAAGCAGGCTCTCATAGGGTACTTGCGAAGATTTTGGTCATTACTATGTCATTACCCATTAAATGGTCAGTCTGGGAAAGAAAGTAGTACATATATTGGTTCGGAGATCTTTTCCCATCATATGACTTTAGCTTCAAGGGTTTGTATATTGCTGGAAAAGGTGCGGACTTGCACTCTATCGGGTAGGGTATCCTAATTCCTATTTCCTGTAACCCCTTTCGATGCATTAGCACTTCTATCTGATTTTGGAGTTTTTCCGTCTTTTCGGCATGGGGATCGTTGATGTATTCTTCATCCTCATCATTTTCCCTTGCATCTAGATTTGATTCATGTTGATTTTTTTTGCTTTTGTCAAAAGAAGAACCCCCTACTCCATTTCCTATGTATTTTTGAGTATTCTCTATAACTTTTACGAGCAGTGTTTTGAGCTCTTCAATACTCTTTTGTTATTCTTGGATGAGCCGCTCTTGTGCTTCTATCTTTTAATTTATTTCAGCCGACCGTTTGGCCATATGAGCTATTCTTCAGCCAGATTGATAGGAGGTATGTGATCGTAGCATTGTTATGGCCGAATGATCACTATGTTCTTCATACTCTTCATCTGAACCCCCTGCCAACTTTTTATAGTCACGAGGAGCCATTACGCCCATTTTATGTCGTGTGTGATGATGTACTTTCTCTGTTTCTTATCAAATGAATACTCTTTAATGATTGGCTTCTTCTCCTTATTCACCATCTTTGATGTGATGGCTGGCAGGTCTTCATTTGAGTCAAAGTTATATTTTTGTAGACACCTTCTTTTTGGGATATTTGATTTTGGTGCTGACGGTCGGCTAAACACGAATGGCCTTGAGGTTTCACAGTGATAATGGGTTAACACTGCTGCAATTAATTGCTTGCAACAGCATGATCGATGGGGCTGTACTGTCCTTCTTTTATTTGTGAGGGGTTCTCATAGATCTGGAGTTTCTTCTTGGTGCATTGAAATGACCATCCTTGGTAAGCAGGCTCTACTTCTTGCGCAACGCCTATTTGTCCATGTATGTGACTCTAAGAAGTCTTGGGAATCACATTTGTCAGGCCACAGGTTGCTCTGATGTCCAATATTGACTTTGACATGTTTTACATAGTACTACTCAGTAGCCTCGCGTTCTACAGTTTTCACGCGGGGCTGAGTCTTAATTTTAGCCTTGCGTACCGGGTTACCCTCGTGCACTGGGTTAGCCTGGCGCATTGGATTAGCCTGGCGCACTGGATTAGCCTGGCGCACTGGATTATCCTGGCGCACTGGCCTAGCCTCGTACACTGGCTTAGTTTTGTTGGACTTAGTCTGACTTTAAATTTTGCCTATGCTAGAGTGAGACTTAGCTTGGCGTTTTATCTTTATTCATGCTAGGCTGAAAATTAACTGGCATTCATCTTTACTTACGCTAGGCTGAGACTTAGCCTGGTGTCCAACTTTGTTCATGCTAGGCTGGATTTTAGCCTGGCATTCATCTTCACTTACATTAGGCTCCAACTTAGATTGGCGTCAAATTTTGTCCATGCTAGGCTGAAATTTAGCCTGGTGTTCTTGAGGTTACCATGCAACTTTGCACTTTTGTTCGGCTCTTTGTTGGAAATGGGCCTTGAGTGCCCTGTGGCGTGCTCTCCGATTTCAGTTGCGGATTTGGGTCAGCTTTTGTGTAGCAATTGGTTCTCTTTTGCATCAAATGCAGCAAGTTCCCTAAAATTTGGGACACCGTTTATTCTAATGAACTGGCATTTGAAGATCCAAGCGGCTCTTGATGGATAAAACCCTCCTTGTCATCCAAAGCCATAAAGTCATCTTTTGTTCAAGTGATTTTAGACATTTTGAGATCATAACTCTTTTGAGTCCTTACCATGTGGATCTCCTTTTGGTTGGACTCGATGAGTCTGAGGATATGTACTCCTCATATTTTTGTTAGTCAACTTCGATAACCAACATCTCCACGTCTCTCCAATTTTGTTAACGTCGGATTGGACCACCATCTTCTCTTCAGTGTAGGAGATTTCTTCCACTGTGGTCGCCAGTCTGTTTTTCGCAAATTTTGTATCCCTTTCCATTGTCATTGAAAATATTACAATAATTCAATCGATTATAATGAAAAAAATAAATAAAAGAAAATAAACAAGAGAACTTATAAATCGTCGCTCTCTTATACAAAAGTTGTGGGATCTAAGGTAAGCTATGAGGTGTGCTCGATCCTCATTGATGATCCGATTTTGACAACTGATGACGGTGGAGATCTCTAGGGCCGACTCTTTCTTTTAGCTGCTGGTCGGAGGAAGCCGCAGGCTCTTATGCGAAAGAGATCTTTCCAAGGGTCCTTTTTTAGTCTCTTTATAAAGGTATTTATAGGCCTCAGGTTATTATGGGTGTTTCCTTATAGATAAAGATAGAATCCCCTTGTGATTTTCAACAAATATGTGATTTCTCTTTTTATTAGATTTGGTCCAGAGATTTATTGTATTTGGTCTTGATTCTGTATCGAAATCAATTATAGATATGATTGAAATCTATTTAAAATCTGCAAAATAGTCCATTTGGATGCCAGGCTGGCATAGCCTCGCAGGCCACGCGAGGCTAAACAGCCTTGCTGGCTGCGAGGCTGGTAGCCACGTGGACCGCGAGGCTGTCACCTCGTGCGTCGTGAGGCTATATAGCCTCACAAAGCTAGCCTCTTTTAAGTCTCTTCAATCTTTTCTCATTCTACAGTCATATCTCATGTTTATGACTAAATGTCATATTGTGCATATACCACTTGATACAAGATATGATATACATGCACACATACTATTTATGTATGTTATTACTTGTATTGTTATTTTTATTTGGAAATGATACCTCACGCACGTGAACGTGTATTGTAACTCTTGTATCTGTTAGTATTACTCTTGTACTTATCAGTAATAAGTATTACTGTGTGTATCGTTTCATCTTCACCTGGCTATTGATACATCCACTCATATTACATATGACACTTTAATGCATTAATACTTAGCGTTTACTGTATTGTTGGTATGGGAGAATTGAATGGTGGAATGAAACACGTATTGTGTGTTTTATTTCTGTATATTATGTTTGTTTTTTCTGATTTGTCTATTATGTCTAGGATGCATCTGTCGATTGGTATACTAGCACTATGGTTCTAAGTTTTCTTAGCAGCGGACCGGCTCTGGTTGAGACAGATATTTGAGATCATGATCTCGAGTATGCACGGAATTTTAGATTCCAGTTTTGTTTGCTTAGCGATGGATCGGCTCGATTTTAACGACCCCAATTCTTAAGTCCGTCTATCAATTTATTCCATATAATCCGTATTAGTTAGAAAATCTGGATATTGATATGGGCGGATATTGAGTAAATTAAGTTAATCTTTCAATCTATTTTTATATTTGAAATTATATAGAGTGAAGAACTCTTATCTTATTATTTTGGATTTTTTTCATATTTTTCTTAAATTATTCTGAGTCGGCCGATTTTGGGATAAATACCCAATTAAAATAATCAAATTAAATCAAGAATTTCAATTTTACTTTCCTACCAACTTCAAATTTATCTCCATAAGCCCAACAGCCATCCTTGACTAAAGTGGAATAGTAGTTGGCCCAATGGCAAACTTATAATTAAGTTGAAATTTAAAGGTTTTTAACAAAGAAGAGTAGCACCTTCCACCAGCTGTTTGACCTCTGACATAAATTCAAAAAAATCTGAAAAATCCAACTTTTTCCTCTCATTCCCTTCATTTTCTCTTCAGACTTTTAATCTTAATTCTTTCTCTATTTTCTTAAAATAAATCGCCAAATATTCAGTCTAAAAGTGGGCTAAAAATCTATTAAATTGTTCTAAGAGTTTTGTTTTTTAGTTTAATCTCTTCAAATTAACTCTAAACCGCTCTACTAATGTGGAATAACCTTTTACAGCACCTGACCTTGTTCCTTAGGGTGATTCCTGGGAAATTTCTCCACTTTTGAGGAGCATTCGTATCAATATTAATTTATTTCCGATTCGAGTTCAACAAGAGATAAGAATACACTCTCAAATCTTTGAAACTTGTATTTGCTGGAAATAATCTTCTCATATATGATATTAGAAGTGGTATTAAGCCAATTTCTAAATTATACATGCTTTAATTTGTATTTATCTTGAGTTTTATGGCATGTATCACACCGTGCTTCTCACATGTGAATATGTTATATCACTACACAGGCCTATGCAGTAGCTTACCTTAAAACTGCCATAACTTTTGCAAATTAATTCTGATTGACCTTATTCTGCTACCATTAGAAAAATGATTCATTAATCTACAATTCACTCAACTATATCAGATTCTAATTCAGCTATTTACCTAGGAAAAAATAACCTGGAAATACAACAATTGTTGCTACACCAGGTCATCTATGCAAAAGTACTATGCCATTAAAAAATGACCATAAATTTTGCTCTAGACCTCTAATTAAACTCATTCAAGTATCATTGGATAGAAAATTGAATTATCTAAAACTGATGAAGATCTTAAACTATAATTTTAGTTCTATTTTAAAAAATAATTTGAAAATCTCAGTTGTACTAGATTCATAGCAACAGTAGCATATCCATAGTAAAATATCCATAATTCTTATTCTAGAACTCCACTTAAGCTCATTCAAAATTCATTGACAGATAATTAAATTTTCTATAATTATACAAAATCTTAACTTCTAATTCCATTTTACACTAATCAAACAAGACCTGAAAATCTGACTATCTGCTGAACTGCAGCAACATAAGCATATATGTTATGTCCGTGCATGTTCCACTTGTTTTATGATATGATGCTCATGTACACGTGTTCAATCATTCTTGTTATTATCTGCAAATGATGATTTTAGACTTGTCATGCCTAATGTTTAGGCATACATACTATATTTGTGTATATACTACTTGATACAAAATATGATATACATGCATATATGTTCTTTATGCATGTTATTACTTATGCATATTATTTTTGCTTAGAAATGATATCTCACGCATGTGAACGTGTCTTCTAACTCTTGCATCTGTCAGATTACTCTTATCTTGTAACTCTTATACATATCAATTTTGCGCTTATTATATAACTCTTATATCTACTAGTATTACTCTTCTACTTGCTAGTGTTGACGTGTGTATCATTTCATCTTCACCTACTACTGATACATATACCCTTATTGCATTATGTCACATTGATACTTAACATTTACTGTATTATAGGTATGGGAAAAATGTATGATAAAATGAAATATGTATTATAGGAGTCTCTTATCTTAATTGGAATGCATCCGCTGATTTATGTACTAGCACTATCGGTTTTTTTATTTTGCTTAGCAGTACTACCGGCTCATATAGAGACCAGTGTTGGGGCCGTTATAATGGCCCCAATTAATAAATCCTCAATATTTAGATTTTTCTTAAAAAATTTGGCAACATTTCCTTTGTATTTTCTGGTATGCCAAATATAACAATTTAAATTTAAGCCACAACCGACCTACTTATACAAAATATATGAAGCATCACACAATCAATCAATAATATATCATAGCTCTAAATTCAATTCTCTCAACCAACAATATAATTGCATGACTAAAATTCAGTCTCCAACTTACCATTTTACCCATTCCAGGCTTCTGTCTAATCTACATTACCACCACATGTGCATCCAACTTAAGCTTACACACACACGTACTTATTCATATACATTTTTCTTTTAATACAAAGGAAACAAAGCAGCATATACCATTTGTCACCAAGGAAATGCCTCTACAGAATCAGAGCTAGATTTTCCTTTGTCGTTATCTAAAAAGTTGAAAAGAGTGAGCTTGACAGCCCAGTGAGTAAAGCAAAATGGAGGCCAATGGAACGGTATTATGTAAGTATCAACATGAAAAATAAGATATACTAATTAAGTCATGGAAGTATAAAATGAAATTGGTATACTAAGAACATGATCATAATAGAATGAAATGCGAGCGGAAAAATGCTTATGTCGGTTTTCGTGGGTTAAATTAATTTTTT
Organism: Dracaena cambodiana; assembly: GCA_036321105.1. Classification (NCBI taxonomy): domain Eukaryota; kingdom Viridiplantae; phylum Streptophyta; class Magnoliopsida; order Asparagales; family Asparagaceae; genus Dracaena; species Dracaena cambodiana. The sequence continues at coordinate 16,884,908 of JAYEPQ010000001.1, read as the reverse complement.
TTTTATATGTTTCAAGTCTCCTAATATAAATTTTTCTATAAAAATTTCACTCATATACCGATTTACATGATCTGATCCTGACCACATGTACAGATTGAAATATACAATACACTCCTTAGCCAGTATAATTAATGCTTGCATGTGTTGCAATCTACTGTCAACAATATTTGCTTTTATATATATATATATATATATATATATATATATATATATATATATATATATATATATATATATATATATATATATATATACACGCATTTACGTATGTATGCATATAACTTAGCCTAACATATGCAGAATCAACACACGTATATGTATACATATTCCTTTCTATACCTTCTTCATCGAATACTAGTTGATTCCTTATAAATATATATATCCACTTAAGTGTTTATTTTTATATATTTAATTTGCCAAACCAATTATGCAATATGCAGTATGCAGCATGCATGTGCACGAAAGCAACCAACTCCTATAACCCCATAACCTTCCTCCAGAATAAAGTAAGTACTAGGATGCAACTATATAATAGTCCCTCCTCCCCCATCCTTTTGCACCTGGCATATTTGGCCGCATATACTATTGTGGATGCAGCCTTTCTTCACTATATCATCATATTTTATTATTTCTGATAACTGCACCTAGCACTTTAGCCTTTACAAGCGCCAACTTTCTATACTCCCCCATCTTATGCGACTGACTCACTTGGCCAAGTGGTCATTCCGCTCCAGCATTCCTCCAATAAACACACACATATATATATACACACACACGTATCTAAGTACCCCTGCCTCCCCCATCCACCACCTTCCTCCATGTTATATGCATAAAGTGCATGAATGCAACACTCTTCAAGCACACATAGAATTCATACGTATCAAACACATACACGTAACATTATATATTTCTTATTTGCATAACTTGCTTTATTTGCATTTGGTTAAATGTTTAAATCCACAAATAGATTGCTATATTTATTCCTCTCTTTATCTATATTCAACTCTAGTAATAATGGGTACGTGCACAGGCATCACCGTGGGCATGTGCACATACTTCACACTCCCACTCATTTTGTTCAGGAAGCAGTCCGCCTAAGGTGTCAGCTATTGTTCCCTTACTCCTGCACAATCCAAATATAATATCATGACATCGTCATATGCAAAGATTCATGTTTGAATATTAGTTCTCTTTGCTTTTCTTATATTCTGAAACATGAATATTTCATGATAAAATTTTAATATGGCATACCCTTGTAAGGCTATCCTCCAATTGCAAACAATTGGGCTTTATGGACGCATATCATATACTTCAGTTTCATAATCATTCCTTTCTAATAATTAAAGATATATATATATATATATATAGGGGGTATTTACAGGTTTGTCCCTTTCATCTTTATAAATTATGATTTAGTCCCCCAAATCCTCTAAGTTACTACAATTTAGCCCCTCCGTTAATTTTTCCATCCAAATAAACGACAGAATTTAATTTTTATTTTTTTAAATAATAAAATGACTTAAATACCCCTATGAAGAAAAAAGGAAAAAATGAACCCAATAGAAGAGAAGAAGAAGGGGGAAGCCAATGAACCCAATAAAGAAAAGGAGAAGAAAAGGGAAAAAGAGAAGGAGAAGAGAGGAGAAAGAGGGAAGGAAAGGAGAAGAGAGGAGAAAGAGGGAAGGAGATGAGAGGAGAAAGAGGAAAGGAAAGGAGAAGAGAGGAGAAAGAGGGAAGGAGAAGAGAGTAGGAAGAGAGAAGAAGGAATTAAGGAGGGGTAAAATTGGAAAATGAGGTCAAAAAATAAACTGAGCTAACGGAAGTTAGGGAGGGGGACTAAATTGTAGTAACTTAGATGATTTGGGGGACTAAATCCTAAATATAAAGTTTGGGGTACTAAATTATAATTTATAATTAAAGGACAAATCTGTAAATACCCCTATATATATATATATATATATATATATATATATATATATATATATATATATATATATATATATATATATATATATATATATATATATATATATAATACACATAAATTTATTCTTCACACATGATTTCCTCATTTGCAATTTAACTTTGTTATACAAGAATTGGTATACATGGGCTATTCCCACTAAATATATATGGTATCAAGGAAATTTTCAACTCCTCTTCTATATATCTATATATATTTATTTATTTATCTCTTACAGTTCATTTGAAACACCACATTGTCCTCTCCTTGATATCATAGAAACTGTCTTTATATCTCATGTTGATGTCCGTTTTCTAGCTTCTTAATTTGTATGAAATGTTTTGGACAATATCATTAGGTAATTGATATTTATGCCAAGAGTCATTGACCATCTTCCTAAATCCCTCTTCAAACAATTAGACCTTTAAATCTAACTAATTTTGATTTAGGAGATGAGGTGATATTAAGTATGACTAGCACATAATCGAATAATTGACTAGGTAAATCTCGTTGAAATGTCATAGAAAACTTGTGTTCCCAATTGTCAGAAAATAAAAATCAGACAAGTTTGGCCAATGTGTATTTCCTTGCTTCTAAGGACATATTATGTATGTATGCTCAAAAAATTGAATCTTCCTTTATATTGCCAATTTGATTTTGAATTACAGCAATAAAAGAAAAATTACAAAATAAATTCGAGATTACAAGAATGGGGATCAATTGATTTCGATTCCCCTTTATTTTTGTGGGTTCTGGCAGCGGTGGAGTCTTGATTTTGCACTCCGTTGACGATTCGATCTCTCTGGATTGAGGAACTCCTCTCTGGATTTTTGGACTCCGGCCTCTGGAAAATCGCCTCGCTAAAGAATTCCCTCTCCAAAAGAATCTCCTCTTTTTCCCCCTCTGTTCTGAACTCCGCTCTCAATTTTATAGATTGAGGAGTACTTCTAATCCGGCTTAAATTCTTCTTTCGAATCCGATTAAATCCCAAAAAATCCGGATCACCATCCAAAACGGAACAAAAGTTGAACGGAAGAGGGAATTCCTCTCGCGGGTTGGCACCCGCGGGATTCCTCTCGCGCGTTGGCACCCGCGGGATTCCTTCCGCGGGTGCCCACCCGCAGGATTGCTCCAGCGGGTGGCAACCCGCGGGATCGCTCCCGCGGGTTGCCACCCGCGGGAGCCTCCCGCGGGTGGGCACCCGTGGGAGAGATTCCCGCGGGAGGAATTCCCGCGGACATTTGCAGGATTCCTCCCGCGGGTGGACCCCGCTAATTTTTTTTTTTGGTGTCTACATAACCCCCTCCAAAGTTTTCAAGATTCTGTATTGAGTCGTACTGAATTTCGAAACGCTTTGGATTATTTAATTTTGGCTATCAGACGTTTTAAAGGATTTTGTAGACAGAGATAACTGTTAACATATTCAATTATTCAATAACAAGCAGAGGTATTATTTTAACGTGCTCATCAGATAACAAGTAGAGGTATGATATTAACGTACTCATTGGGTGACAAGTAGAGGTATGATGTTAACATGCTTATTTTAGGTCAAGCAGAGATATCATTTTAACGTGCTCATTAGAATTCTAACCGTTCAGTGACATCTAGTTTGACGGATCAGGAAAAGACAGAGGTGACATTAAACGTGTCTTGGAGCTCAACCTATTCAGAGGATCTGGTCGTGATAGGAACAAGCTGACTAAATAGAGATGACGGTTAACGTATTTAGTCTTGGAATCAGACTATCAGAGGTAACTGTTAACTTGATAGAGAGATGATTTTCATCAGAGGTAATTTTTAACTTAATGATATCAGAAACAAATTTATCAGAAGCTGTAATATTGGGCTTGATGAAGCGTGAGTTTTCTTTTCTGTCAGAGGTGAAATCTTAACGTGACAGGAGATTTAATCGGATTTTATCTCATTTGATTTTGAATTATGATGTCAGAGGTATGATTTTAACTTGACAAATATTTTAGAGTGTCACTTGCTCTGCTGGAGAAAAATGACGAGAAAAGTTTTGTTGTCAGAGGTGAAATCTTAACGTGACAAAAGATTTATCTGATTAGGGTTTTTAGCAAACCCCCAGCTATCAACGGATTTGATCAGCCTTTACCAACTACCGTTTGAGTTGGGCTAGCCATGCTATTCCCCTCAGCATGGTGAGTTGTCGAGAATTTCGTTTAGGCTTAAATGCCAAACTTTTCCTCTTCCCTTTGCCTTAGCAGCTTAGGGCAGCGATGTATCATTATATTCGAATAAGGATATTGTTGTGACAGGTTCGTCATGGGATTTTCAGCAAACCCCCAGCTATTAACGGATTTGATTAGTTTTTACCAACTACCGTTTGGGTTGGGCTAGCCATGCTCTTCTCCTCAGCATGGTGAGTTGCCGAGGGTTTCGTTTGGGTTTAAATGCCAAACTTTTCCTCTTCCCTTTACTTTAGCAGTTTTTGGCAGTTCATACTTTTACCCTCAGCATGATGGGGTTGGCGAAAAATTTATTCTCTTCCCGTTGCTTTGACGGCGTTGGGTAATTTATATTTTCTACCCTAGTATGATAGGGTTGGCGAGAACTTTATTCTCTCCCCGTAGCCTTGTCGGCATTGGATAATTCATACTTTTTACCCCCAGTATAATGGAGTTGGCGAGAAATTTATTCTCTCCCCATAGCCTTGTCGGCGTTGGGTAATTCATACTTTTTACCCCCAGTATGATAGGATCGGCGAGAAATTTATTCTCTCCCCGTAGCCTTGTCGGCATTGGGTAATTCATACTTTTACCCCCAGCATTAAGGGGTTGGCGAGAAATTTATTCTTTTCCCTTTGCCTTGACGGTATTGGGTGATTCATACTGTTTACTCCTAGCATGATGGGGTTGACGAGAAATTTACTCTCTTCCCGTTGCCTTGACGGCGTTGGGTGATTTTTTATTTTTTTTCTTTTTTTTAGAGGTTTGATCCTTTTATTATTATTATTATTATATATATATATATATATATATATTTCTTTATCTCTAATTTTTTTCTTTTTGCGATGACGTCCTTTTTTTTATAAACGATGACGCGTTTTGAATTTTTTTTTTATTTAGGTGATGACGCCTAACTTATTATTTTTTTTGTTTATTTTTATATATATTTTTTATTTTTATATATTTATATATATATATATATATATATTATTTTTTATTTTTATTTTTATTATTTATTTATTTTGTTTTTTTATTTTTTTTTGTTTTTATGGATTAAGCATCCTGCGGGTTGCATCCCGCGATTGCATCTGTGGGTTGCGTCTACGTGGGTCCCGCAATTCCATCTGCGGGTTGCATCCCACGATTCCATCTGCGGGTTGCGTCCCGCGATTCCATCTGCGGGTTGCATCCCGGGGCTTGTATCCAGTTTTGTCAATTTTTTTTTTGTGGGCGATAATGCCTCAAATTTTTTTTTTTGACAGACGATGACGTCTTGTCATTTTTTTTTATGGGCGATGAAGCCTCATAAATTTTTTTTTGACAGTCGATGACGTCTTGTCATTTTTTTTAGGGCGATGACGCCTCATAATTTAATTTTTTTTTTGACAGACGATGACGTCTTGTCAATTTTTTTTATGGGCAATGATGCCTCATATTTTTTTTTTTTAGACTAACGATGACGTCTTGTCTTTATTTTATGGGCGATGACGCCTCATAAATTTTTTTTTTTGACAGACGATGACGTCTTGTCATTTTTTTTATGGGCGATGACGTCTCATAATTTTTTTTTTGATAGACGATGACGTCTTGTCATTTTTTTTTATGGGCAATGACGCCTCATATTTTTTTTTGACAGCAATTATTTTTTTTATGGGCGATGACGCCTCATAATTTTTTTATTTTTTTAGACAGACGATGACGTCTTGTCTTTATTTTATGAGCGATGACGCCTCATAAATTTTTTTTTGACAGACGATGACGTCTTGTCTTTATTTTATGGGCAATGATGCCTCATAATTTTTTTTTCGTAACCCGGTGATGACGCCTAGGTTCCGAAAAAAAAAATTTAAAGATCGGATTGCGCCGCTCAAACTCCCACTGTGGTCGCCAATTCTTATATGCTCGAAAAATTGAATCTTTCTTTATATTGCCAATTTGATTTTGAATTACAGCAATAAAAGAAAAATTACAAAATAAATTCGAGATTACAAGAATGGGGATCAATTGATTTCGATTCCCCTTTATTTTTGTGGGTTCTGGCAGTGGTGGAGTCTTGATTCTGCACTCCGTTGATGATCCGATCTCTCTTGATTGAGGAACTCCTCTCTGGATTTTTGGACTCCGATCTCTGGAAAGTTGCCTCGCCAAACAATTCCCTCTCCAAAATAATCTCCTCTTTTTCCCCCTCTGTTCTGAACTCCGCTCTCAATTTTATAGATTGAGGAGCACTTCTAATCCGGCTCAAATTTTTCCCTTGTATCTGATTAAATCCCAAAAAATCTGGATCACCATCCAAAACGGAACAGAAGCTGAACGGAAGCGGGAATTCCTCTCGCAGGTTGGCACCCGCAGGATTCCTCTCGCGGGTTGGCACCCGCGGGATTCCTCCCACGGGTGCCCACCCACGGGATTGCTCCCGCGGGTGGCAACCCGCGGGATCGCTCCTGCGGGTTGCCACCCGCGGGAGCCTCCAGCGGGTGCCCACCCGCGGGAGAGATTCCCGCGGGTGTCCCGCGGAAAGAATTCCCGCGGACACTAGCGGGATTCCCCCTGCGGGTGGGACCCGTGGGAATTCTGCCGCGGGTGCCCTCCCGCGGGATCCCTCCCGCGGGTGGGTTGGCACCCGCGGGAGGAGTTCCCAGGGGTGGACCCCGCTAAAATTTTTTTTTTTTGGTGTCTACAATGTAAACACGCCATATCAATTAATACCTAAATTTTCTTTTCTATTTTCTTTACTTTCATGTGCACATGAATATTTATTTCTGCCAATTCATGGCACTAAAGAATTCCATATGTGTAAATTTGCATATTCAATCTCATGAAGAAGCAAACATAACCAAGTCACCTTTTCATGAAAACTATAGTATGTAACTCTTTTTATGGATATCAAAATTATTTTGTTAATTATTGACACTATAGTTGTCAATATCCTACGATATGCCATATGTATTTTATGATATGTAAGATTCGTAAAAAAATTGATACGTATATTATCTGCGATAATATTATTGGATTATATATCTTACGATATGGCAGGCGTTAAAGATGTTGGAGATAATGGCTTGCATTTCATTGAATAAAAGTGAGGTATATATACACGTACAAAATGAGATTGGATTGTTGACCAAAATCTCAATTAACAGCTAATCAAATATTCTAGATTTAGCTAATTACCTAATCTATGGGATTTGCTGTCAATTCAAAATATTTATTATATCTACAGAAATACACAATTAATTAATTAATAAATTAATTCCTCTAATATGCCCCCTCAAGATGGAGCTCGGTTGGAGAGTCCAATCTTGATCTTCAAAAGTTAAAAGCGAGTGCGTGGAAGAGGCTTTGTCAAGACATCAGCTAGTTGATCTTCGGAGGACGCATGTATGACACGTAAAGCTCCACTTTGTACTTGATCATGAATAAAATGATAATCAATTGCAACATGTTTCATTCATGAATGGAAGACAGGATTGGAACAAAGATGAGTTGCTCCAACATTGTCACAATAGATAACCGGCGCAGCAGGAATACAAATGCCAAGTTCTGTTAGAAGAGAACAAATCCAATATAACTCAGCAGCTGTAGACGCGACAGCACGATATTCAGCTTCAGTGGAGGAGCGCGCAACCGTGCGTTGTTTCTTGGAGGACCAAAACATCGGATTGCGACCAAGGTAAACAATATAAGCACTAGTGGAAGTGTAGTCATCCTTATTACCGACCCAGTCAGTATCGGAGAAGGCATGAAGAGATAGAGATGTTTGACGGTGTAAGGTAAGACCGTGATCAGCTGTTCCAGAAAGATAGCGAAGCAACCGCTTGACAGCATTCCAATAATCAGTAGTAGGTCGATGCATGAATTGAGACAACATATTAACAGCATATGCAACATCAAGGCGAGTGAGGCACAAGTATTGGAGACTTCCAACAACTGATCTGTATTCAGAAGGATCCGTCAAAGTAGTGCCGGAAAGAGCTGTAAGTGTTGGCTCGGTGGCAAGTGGAGTGGTGATAGATTTGGCCCATGTCATATTTGTTTAAGCAAGAAGATCTGTGATATATTTCTGCTGAGAGAGCAGTAGACCAGTAGAAGTAGTGGCAACTTCAACACCAGAGAAGTAAGTCAAATCACCAAGGTCTTTGATGGAAAATCTTTTGCCAAGGAGATTAATAAACCGTTGAAAAGTAGTGGCATTACATCGAGTAATAATTATGTCATCAACATACACAAGGAGATAGATTAGATTACCGCTGGTGTTGAGGACAAAGAGTGATGTGTCCGCATGAGAGTTCGTAAACCCAGAGGCTACAAGAAATTGTCTTAGCTCATGGTACCAGGCCCGTAGTGCTTGTTTGAGACCATATATAGCCTTGCGTAACTTGCAGACATGTGTGGGATTATCACGATCAAGAAAACCTGGTGGTTGTACCATGAAAACATCTTCAGAGAGATAACCTTATAGAAAAGCATTGTTGACATCAAGTTGACGAAGAGACCACCCTCGACTAACAGCAAGACTGAGAACCAAGAGAATAGTGGTAGGTTTGACAACCGGACTGAATGTATCATGATAATCAACACCAGGACGCTAATGGAACCCCTTAGCAACTAATCGGGCTTTATACCTGTCAATTGAGCGATCAGGTAAACGTTTAATTCTAAAAATCCATTTACAACCAACAAGATTTTGCGTCGAATCGGGGGGGACAAGTTCCCATGTTCCATTCTGCACAAGAGCATCGTACTCTTCAGACATAGCCTGATGCCATTTAGGATCTTTAAGGGCTTGGGTGAATGTGTGCGGCTCAAGTTGATGGGTCGAGGTGATGGTAGCGGTAAGATTAAGTTTTTGAATGGGTCTATGGATGTTGTTCTTAGCACGAGTGGTCATGGTATGGGTGTTGGTGGGTGGGTTTGGAGGAGGGGAGTCTGGGCGATCGGATGGGGGGCTCGGTGTACGGAAGTTTGGCTGAGAGGAAGTGGGGTGTCGGTTATGAGACATGGAGTTTCGGAGGATGTGGGGTGGATGGAGGATGTGGAGTGGTTGATCGGAGATTGGCTGTGAGATGGATCCGAGCCCAGGGGCGAGGCTGTAGAGGATGTGTTGAGTGACGCAACCATAGTGGGAAGAAATGACGCGGATGGAAATCAATTTGGGAGTGTTTCTGGATTTGGACGACTAAGATGACTTTAAATGGATTTGAATGGAAAGACAGATTCCACAAATTTGACATGACGGGATGTGTAGATTTTGGAAGTGGAAGGATCAAGACAGAGATAGGCACTTTGGGTGAGGGAGTACCCAACAAATACACAAGGGATGAATCGAGACTCAAGTTTATGACTAGAATAGGGACGAAGCCATGGATAGAATAAACAACCAAAGATACGGAGTTTTGAATAGTTTGGTGGAGAGCAGAAAAGGGACTCATAAGAAGAGGAGAGAGAAAGTGTGGGTGTGGGCATGCGATTAATGAGGTACATGTTCGCCGCAAAAGTTTCTTTGCTTTCTCCCATTGAATAAACTCGAATCACAATAGAAGTGAACAAAATAAAAAGAGAACAAATGAGAGGATTTTATAACTCAATCTCTCTCTTTTACAATAGTAAACGTGGGATCAGTGGCGATGGGATCTGTCGAGCAGCTCCTTTGGACGATCGAACGCCGAACTCTTCTCTCTTGAAGATAACAGCCGACTGTAGACGATCTTCTCCGGTCTTTCCCGAACTCAAGGCTCTGTGCGTAACTTGAATTCTCTAAGAACCGACGGGAAGAAGAAGAATACCTCTGACTTCAAGGCTCTCTCGCGTACTTGAATTATCAAAGGATCCAAAAAGAAGACCCCTAGGGTTTCACCAGGAAGGTATTTATAGCCCCAGGTTAATGCAAGAGTTTCTATCTAAATAGAACTCGCCTTTATCAAAGATTCCAATCAAATATCTTAGTTTTGATGGAATTCTGATTAGATTCAATTCGGGTATTTAGATAAGCCCAAATCACAATCTCAATCAATTTGAGATTCTGGTTATCTGCTCACGCAGAGCTTTAATCGCATCAAAACGCGGCGCTAAATAACCAAAACGCGGAGCTATTGATCATCTCCGCGTTTCACTCAAACGCGAGGCTAATACTAGCTAGACTGCGGAATCAACGCAGAGCTATTAAACATCTCTGCGTTTTGTTCAAACGCAAGGTTAATATAACCAAACACGGGCTACTGAATTAGCTCCGCGTTCTGTCGTGGAAAATCCTTTTACCTTAGAAATTTTCACTGCCAACAGAACCCCCTCCAAAGTTTTCAAAATGGCTTAGAACTTAGCAGATTTTGAAATACTTTGGATTATTTAAACTGAAAACGCGGAGTTAGAATACCAAGTCTATCTCGCGTTATGCTCACTTACGCGGAGCTAATCAGCTTCTTTTTCAGTGAAATGAGTAATTGTTTCATTAATTACTCTGAATTTCCACGCCGAATACCAAGCGACGGAAATTTTGTTTAAATAGAGTCCTTGACTCATCTTCTTCTTCATCTCATCCGAAGAAATCAATAGCTTCAGAACTCAGGCGACTCAGGAAAATCAGTTTGAAAGAATGATCTTCGACCGAACTTCCTTCATCTTTCCATAGATCTTCATCGCTAGGATGTCGTCTAAGAAGAGTACAGCATCGCGCGCCTCCTTACCATCGGCGGCCGGCGTTAGCAACGGTGGCAGCGGCCGAGGCAGTTTCCATAATGGCGAGCCAATCCAAGCTACACTAATTGGAAGTAGAAATTCTCAACTTTTAGACTCTTTAAATCAATTTTGGTGTGTTTAGGCTCGGTTTTAACCGACCAGCCAATTTTGAACCGGCGAGATCGCCGTTCTCCGGCCGTAAGGCTTTGACATAGAGGGAGAAGTCAGAGAGGAACTCTGATCTTACGCGAAGTTGCAGTCGCGTTTAAATCGCGATGCTATTTTGATTAGCAGTCGCGTTTAAATCGCGAGGCTATTTTGATTAGCAGTCGCGTTTAAATCGCGAGGCTATTTTGATTAGCAGTCGCGTTTAAATCGCGAGGCTATTTTGACTAGCAGTCGCTTTTAAATTGCTAGGCTATTTCAATTAAGCAGTCCCGTTTAAATCGAGAGGCTATTTTCTCAACTGCGCGCGAAGTTTATCCTTAGCTCCGCGTTTTCATACTTTAGAAGATTTTTCGAGTTTTCTTTAACTCTTGATTCTTCTTTTGCAGTGAAGTACTTGGACCAGATCCTTCTTGAAGAAGAGTGCATGAGGCTTTACCAGTCTTCGTCAGCAAAAGTAACTCAAAGGAAGCCAGAAGCATATGCTTTACTACATAGTTGCAGGTTTCAAGCTCTGGCTCCTTTTTAAGGAGTTACAAGAACTCTGCGGTAGCCCATTAAGTTTTCTTGAGGATCATTTCTGTTAGATGACAATCTCTGTTGCTTTCCAAAGCGATAGAGATGATCATATAAGGGCTTGTAGCATGTCGAATCCAACTTGCGCATCTTCATTAGGATTCTTCTAGCAGTATCTTCAGATAATCCACTAAGGATTTTAAACAGATCATAGTTGACATTTGCAGAGGAGATCTCTTGTATGTGAACTTTGGAATTGAACTTCAACACCCCGCAGAGGAATCTCGCCATTAGGTTATTGATGAGTGATGAATATGTAGAAGCTTTTGGGAGAGCTATAACTCCCTCTTTGTAATCTCTTCTTTTATAAATAAAGAGCAAATTATTTTCCTCTCTATCTGTCGGCTTCAAGAATTTTGCTTGCTCAACAAATAGATGGTTTATAATTTTGGTAAAATAATCTAAGCCTCATTTGCGTAACTTAGACTATCAATACCCAAATGATCGGATAAAGATCACCTTAACTTAGATGAAGCGCCTAGTTGCCTTCCCCAAAAATCCAAGTTCTTCATAGGAACGCGAAGATAAAACACCAGGTTATCCTCGCATTTTGCATAGTTGCGCTGAGTTAATAACTTCGCGTTTTCCATCATCACGCGAGGCTAATTAACTTCGCGTTTTGGAGAGTAACTGATCAGTCATTTTCTCCGACACTGGCACCGAATTCAGAGAGGCGGTTTCTTTCATTTAAATGAAATCTCTATTCCTTATCCTTCTCACTTCATTTGAGAATTTTCCAGAAACTTAGAGATTCAGGCGATCAGAATTCAGGCGACCCGAGCTTCTTCCGACCTAGTTTTCTCCCGTTTTTCCGTCGATTTTCCTCAGCAATGGCACCCAAAACTCGTGCTACTTCTCGCGCAGCTCCATCATTGGTGACTGGAGCAAGCAACGACGCGCCAGCCCACATTTCGCCTATTGGGGGTAAGAATCTCTTTATCGAGACTCTTTAAAACATTTCTAGAGTGATTCGGCTTAATTTTTAACTGATCGATCAACTCTTTTACCGGCGAGATCGCTGTACTCCTGCTGTAAGGCTTGGAGAAGAAGAAAAGTCTCTGACTTTCTTCTTACGCGAAGTTATCGCGTAAACCTCGCGTTTTTGAAGCGCGGGGCTATTTGATTTAGCAGTCACGTTGAAACGCGAGGCTATTTTGAGTAGCAGTCGCGTTGAAACGCGAGGCTATTTTGAATAGCAGTCGCGCTGAAATGCGAGGCTATTTTGAGTAGCAGTCACGTTGAAACGGAAGGCTATTTTTAGTAGCAGTCACGTTGAAACGCGAGGCTATTTTGAGTAGTAGTCGCGTTGAAACGCGAGGCTATTTTGAGTAGCAGTCGCGTTGAAATGCGAGGCTATTTTGAGTTCTGCGCGGTCTAATTTTTAGCTTCGCACAGAGTTACTTTTAGCTTCGCGCGGTCTAGTTTTTTATCTTCGCGCGTCCATACTTAGAAAAGTTTTTTTGTAAAAACTTCTCTAACTTTGATTTTCCCTTTTTGCAGTAGGGTACTCAGTGGAAGCTCTTCCCCATAAGCACTATTTTGGCTTTGCTGGTGGTTCTGATCCATCAGCTCAATTTCGCTTCATCACCATCCTTGCCTCATACAAACCCGACTCAAGAGGGCGCAAGGAAAAGTTGATCAAGTATCATCACACTACTGCACGTGAGATTATCACTGATGCAGCCTTCGAAGATGTAAATAGAGAAGCATTAGGGAAACCCGCATTCCTCTTCGAGGATCAGATGGAGCGATCCGATGAGATCCTCTCTGAACAGGATTGTATGTGACTCTATAACTCTGGCGAGGCTTTAATGTTTCTGCCCGAAATGGATCGCAGCTACCCCCTGGTCTATCTTCAGAGATTGGCGATGCCTCGGGAGTTAAAGTGGGGACTAACTCAAGAGCAAGATGGTGTCCCAAAGGGCAAATTTGGTGCACAAGGGATTTATCAAGATGGTCCCCCCAGATGCATTACTGGTTTGCTTCTAGGCCGTTTTGGCAAGGAGCTCCCAGTAGGAGAAGTTCCCACCTGCGCAAGAACTTTCTTAAGTGAGTTCCTGGCGAAAGATGGTCAATACCCGGCTAGCGACTTTAGAATGCCCGGCTGGCTTTACTCTTCCGGCAACATGTGGTGGGCACGCCTTGTTCAGTACATGTTGGACTCCCACGAACCTATTTTGTAGGAGATTGGTCTATACAAGGCCATTAGAAACGTCCAATTCGGGTTTCCTCAGAGCGCATATCGTTTCTTCTGCTTTCTTGAGATGTATAATCCTGAGACATGTACCCTTTTTACGCCCATGGGTGAGCTAGGGTTTGCTCTCCACGAAATGTTTGAGGTATCTGGGCTCTCAATGGGCGAAGTCCCCTATGAGGAGTATATCCCCACCACCGAGGAGTTGAACATACTACTGACGAAGGATGAGCGCATCTATGCCACATATTGGGGATGATGTGCCACTACCACATCTGTGCTGACTTAGCAGGTGTGCGCAATCAAGGTATCGGCCACAAGAAATGGGCTGATTACCTCTTCGCCAATTTGAATTCCAAGGATAGTTCAACGACCGTTCATGGCCACACTCCTGTCTACATCACAGAGATTGAGCGCCGCATTGCCAAGACCCGGCTAACGCTCTACACTACTGAATCCAACGAAGGTGGATTCGGTCCTGGTATCTCCTTCAAGAGTTACCATTATCAGGCTCAGTCCCCAGTTTCTAACAGAGGCCTTATTGCTGGGTTCCTGATGTTGTGGCTGAAGAGATGTGTGGTGCCATCATTGCCAAAAGAGGCAATTGTGATGACTGTGGTCTATCCAGCAGTCCTCCTTGCATACGGCCGACCTTTTGGACTTCTTCCTGCCATGGTGTGCAATCTACAGCATGGATTGCGAACACTCTGTAATGACTTCATCCCTACTGATAAAGGCAAAGCAAAAGGGAAAGGCATGTCGAAAGAAATTGCCCAAGTGAAGACTCCGAACCCTAGGGTGGAGCTTCCTTATACTTATTTGATGGCATGGCTCGTTATGCACTGCCCTTCTCTGATGAGTGCTGCTTCACGCCGCTCAGGTGACAAGTGTTATCTTGTGGAGCTATACGAGCGTTCCTCATGGAAGCAATACTATATGTCCCAAATCCGTAAGACCCTCCGGCAACACTAGAACTATGAGATTTTCAGGTGCTTCCTTGACTTTTCTGGTGGAGGATACGGATTGAAATTGAAGGATACTGTAGGAGCAAACAATTTTACTATCTTATCCTCAGGAGCTTTCTGGTGGCTTCTTAATATTCGGCCCGGGTATCTGGTGTACCGTCAAGACAGTGTCTTATCGAACCGTACATCTCGAGTCGCTTTGCGCGCCAATTTGGATATTCCCAACTTTATGTGGGCAATCCAACTAAGACTTTAGCTTACGAGGGGAATCTGTATGACGGTGCCCGCGGCTGGTTTCACTTTGTAGCTGGTGGGACCGGAGCTGAATTCTCCCTTCCTCAGAAGTTGCCAGTCTTGTCCATGACCCTTAGCTTCTGCACCTGGTATAGTGTTGCTAACGCCGACGTGCCTCGCTTCTCGATCAACCGAAACTGTTGCAAAGAGATTGAGGCTTTCTACATCAGCCGCCAAGGTGCTTCCAGAGTTAGAGTAAAAGGAATGGATGAATTCCTTGGCGTCGCGGTTGAACCATCAGATGTCAGCGAGTCTAGCGATGATGATGATAATAACGACGACGATGACAATCCTGATGCTGGAGGTGTTCCCCAACCCGTCGTCATTCGTCCCTAGAGCCCGACCCTAAAATGCCGCGGTACCTTAAAGAAAGGACCTGTCAAAAAGAAGCCGAAATTAGCGCCGGGAACCCTAATAGCCCCCAAGAAGTGGCTATTAAGCTTGCTTCGGATCTGCTGGCTTCAACTCTACCTCCAGCGCCGGCAGTGGAGATTGGGCCTGCTGAGGTTCCAAGTGTAGGAGAAGTTCCAGCTCCTCCAGTGGTAGAGACTATTGAACAACCCGCAGCGTTACCATTAGTTAATGAGACAGGTATACTTTTGGAGACGACAGCGGCTCTGCCTTCAAGTCCGACAACTGGTCTTGTATCTCCTGGTATAACTTTTTCAGCTTTTATACTCTGTCTTCTATTTGCTTTTCTGTACTAGCATGCAACTCTCTTGGTTTTGCTTTTCTGAGGTACAGGTAGCCACACCCTCTCGCTGATGCACTCGACCACCAAAGGGGAGTCTGAGGAGCGAGTGGATTACTCGGGCACCACCAGCTCAGTGGGCATGCTAAGTAGCTCTGCAAATGAACTAAACGCAGGCTACTTTGTGACGACTCCACCTTCTGTTCCTTCTTCGGTTCCCTCAATTGATGATCTTGGGAGCGATGACAGGACAGAGTTGATTGTTGCAGCCGCGGCAAAAGAAGCCACTCCTTCTCCAAGTTTGCCGTCTCCGACACCAAACACTTGCTCTGACGCGACTTTCCCAATAGTCATTGGTATGCCTTCTGCTCCTCAGCCAGCGATTCTAACGCCTCTACCATAATGGCTGT
The DNA here is from genome assembly GCA_036321105.1 of Dracaena cambodiana. Lineage (NCBI taxonomy): Eukaryota > Viridiplantae > Streptophyta > Magnoliopsida > Asparagales > Asparagaceae > Dracaena > Dracaena cambodiana. Next base: position 16,868,786 of record JAYEPQ010000001.1, on the reverse strand, counting down.
TGAGACACCTGCAACTCCTCCAGCTTCAAATCTTCCAGCAGGGGATGAGGAGGATTTGAAGTTCTCATTCGAAGCTTCTTCTGTCATCGGAGGAGCTTCTGGTGGAGACACCCCCTCATCTTCTCCTGTTAGTGGCGCTGCCCGAGCAACTTGTATTAGCAGCCCTCCTTCTCAGGTTCCTAATTCTACCAGATCTGCATTGGCTCTACTAGCCCCGCATGTTATGAACCTGGTACAGGGACGGGCTTCTTCCTCTTCAGTTCCAATGGATACCGCTTCTCTTCCCACGACATCTTCTTTAGCATTGCCTGTTTTGAATGCAGACACCGTGGATCTTCCTGAAGAAATCTTCAACCACAGTGTTAATGATTTTATGCGGTTGCTAAGAAGATGCATCGAGATGACCCTTGCTGGAAGAGATTTCCTTAGTCTCGGACGTCCAATGTTACTCAGTTATTTAGACAATGTAGAAAGGATCGGGGGACGAGACCGAGCAGCTCCTTATCGGGCCCTTCTGGCCGACTTAGAAGAGCAAGTGCGTACGCTGGACACAATTCGTCAAGCGGACCTAGAAGCGATCACCGCGATAGAGTTAGCGCGGTTTCGGATGGAGCTGACGGCGCGTCGAGAGGAGTTAACGCGTCAAGAAGAAGGATGGTCTCGGGCATTGGTAGAGTTCCAGGCTAGTCGAGAGTCCATCACTAAAAGTTTGGAGGCGGTGGACTCCGAGATTGAGAAGAGTCAGGCCGCCATGCTTAGAGCCCAGGAAACCATTGCTAAAGCTTGGGCGGTCTTAGCAACCAACGAGCTTCAATTAGGGGAGGCCATCAAAAAGCGGGAAGCGCTGATTCTTCAACCGGAGCAGGTTGAACAGGAGGAGACCACGAGAGGCCGTGCCATGGAAGAGTCTCGTCAGCATCTAACCCAGCAACTTGCAATGAATGATGATGACTTACTTCGGCAGGCTCAACAATCCGTGGAAGCAACTCGTCGTCGAGTGGTCGACGAGGCGACGAATAAGTTGAAGTTCTTAGGAGATTCATAGTTTTCTTTTATTCTTCATTCCTTTTGTAATGAGAACTTGTAATAAAAGAAAGAATTTTATTGATTCTCAGACTTCTTTTGTAAATCCATTCCTTCTGAATGATGAATAAAGATAACTACTTTTTGATTATTTTATTGGTTGGCTAGGAAATTTGTTTGCACAACAAATAACTTTTCATCAAAAGTAGTTTTATCTGTTTTTTAGGCATAGTGTTCCGAGTCATACTGTCAGAGGTAAGAATTTAACATGACAGGTTTTATGGGATTTTTAGCAAATCCCCAGCTATCAACGGATTTGATTTGCCTTTACCAATCGCCGTTTGCGTTGGGCTAGCCATGCTATTCCCCTCAGCATGGTGAGTTGTCAAGGAATTTTATTTCCTCTCCCCTTTGCCTTTAATCAGCATTGGGTAGTTAATCTCATACTCTTACCCCCAGTATGATAGGGATGGCGAGGAATTTAATCTCCTCTTCCCGCTGCTATGATAGCATTGGACAAGTGGTTTCATACTTTTACCCCCAGTATGATAGGGTTGACGAGGAGTTTTGACCTCCTCTTCCCACTGCTATGATAGCATTGGGCAAGTGGTCTCATACTTTTACCCCCAGTATGATAGGGTTGACGAGGAGTTTTGACCTCCTCTTCCCACTGCTATGATAGCATTGGGCAAGTGGTCTCAAACTTTTACCCCCAGTATGATAGGGTTGACGAGGAGTTTTGACATTCTCTTCCCGCTGCTATGATAGCATTGGGCAAGTGGTCTTATACTTTTACCCCCAGTATGATAGGGTTGGCGAGGAATTTAATCTCCTCTTCCCGCTGCTACAACAGCGTTGGGCAAGTGGAGGCGGTCCATGAGTTAATAACGAAACTCGAACAGGGCAGACCAGGTTTTAGGTCAGAGGCGCTCAATTGCGCATGCCTAATGAGAAGAGACTGGAGGCGGTTCAAACTTGAGAACTGGGCACACCGGGTTTTAGGTCTGAGGCGCTCAATTGCGCATGCGTAATAAAAAGACTGGAGGCGGTTCAAACTTGAGAACCGGGCACACCATGTTTTAGGTCAGAGGCGCTCAATGCGCATGCCTAAGAAAAAGAGACTGGAGGCAGTTCAAACTTGAGAACCGGGCACACTAGGTTTTAGCTCAGACGCGCTTGATGCGCATGCCTAAGAAAAAGACTGGAGGTGGTTCAAACTTGAGAACAGGGCACACCAGGTTTTAGGTCAGAGGCGCTCAATGCGCATGCCTAAGAAGAAGACTGGAGGCGGTTCAAACTTGGGAACCGGGCACACCAGGTTTTAGGTCAGAGGTGCTCAATGCGCATGCCTAAGAAAAAGAGACTGGAGGCAGTTCAAACTTGAGAACCGGGCACACCAGGTTTTAGGTCAGAGGCGCTCGATGCGCATGCCTAAGCAAAAGACTGGAGGCGGTTCAAACTTGAGAACCGGGCACACCAGGTTTTAGGTCAGAGGCGCTCGGTGCGCATGCCTAAGAAGAAGACTGGAGATGGTTCAAACTTGAGAACCGAGCACACCAGGTTTTAGGTCAGAGGCGCTCAACGAGCATGCCTAAGAAGAAGACTGGAGGCGGTTCAATCTTGAGAACCGGGCACACCATGTTTTAGGTCAGAGGCGCTCAATGCGCATGCCTAAGAAAAAGAGACTGGACGCAGTTCAAACTTGAGAACTGGGCACACCATGTTTTAGGTCAGAGGCGCTCGATGCGCATGCCTAAGCAAAAGACTGGAGGCGGTTCAAACTTGAGAACCGGGCACACCAGGTTTTAGGTCAGAGGCGCTCAATGCGCATGCCTAAGAAGAAGACTGGAGGCGGTTCAAACTTGAGAAGGGGGCACACCAGGTTTTAGGTCAGAGGTGCTCAATGCGCATGCCTAAGAAAAAGAGACTGGAGGCAGTTCAAACTTGAGAACCGGGCACACCAGGTTTTAGGTCAGAGGCGCTTAATGCGCATGCCTAAGAAAAAGAGACTGGAGGCAGTTCAAACTTGAGAATCGGGCACACCAGGTTTTAGGTCAGAGGCGCTCGATGCGCATGCCTAAGCAAAAGACTGGAGGCGGTTCAAACTTGAAAACCGGGCACACTAGGTTTTAGGTCAGAGGCGCTCAATGCGCATGCTTAAGAAGAAGACTGGAGGCGGTTCAAACTTGAGAACTGGGCACACCAGGTTTTAGGTCAGAGGCGCTCAATGCGCATGCCTAAGAAAAAGTGACTGGAGGCAGTTCAAACTTGAGAACCGGGCACACCAGGTTTTAGGTCAGAGGCGCTTAATGCACATGCCTAAGAAAAAGAGACTGGAGGCAGTTAAAACTTGAGAACTGGGCACACCAAGTTTTTAGGTCAGAGGCGCTCAGTGCGCATGTCTAAGGAAAAGAAGACTGGAGGCGGTTCAAACTTGAGAACCGGGCACACCAGGTTTTTAGGTCAGAGGCGCTCAATGCGCATGCCTAAGCATAGTATTTTTTCAGAAACTTGCCATTGATCGGCATCATCATTATATCGCCATTCTGATTCATTAAGCGGTAGGCTCTACTGAAGTATATAGTTTCCACAACAAACGGCCCTTCCTACTTGGGTTCAGATTTACCCTTAGTCTTGTGGGTTAGCACCATTGGCCTTTTAACAGCCAGAACCAAGTCTCCTTGCTTAAAGGTCCTTGGTTTAACGTTTTTATTGAACGTTTGAGATATTCGGGCTTGATACAACTCAATTTGTTGTTGAGCCCTGAGACGTTTTTCATCTAACGCCTCTAGTTCTTGCAATCTTTGCTGATGGCGCTCTTCTGTCGTCATTCTTGTGGCTAAAGCTACTCTTAATGATGGTATCTGGATTTCAAGAGGCAAGACAGCCTCACTTCTATAAACCAAAGAGAACGGGGTAGCTTTGGTCGGGGTGTGAACGGTGGTGCGATAAGCCCACAAACATTCTCCCAACTTTTCATCCCAATCTCGTTTATTGGAAGAGACGAACTTCCGAAGGAGTTTGATGATCATCTTGTTGAAAGCTTCAGCTAACCCATTAGCCGCAGGGTTATATGGTGTTGAAGCAATATCTTTGATCCTGAACTTATTGCAGAATCTGGAGAATCCCTGACTAATGAATTGCGGACCATTATCATGAATGGTCCGTCGAGGGACGCCAAATCGGTAAATGACATGATGCTTGATAAACTTGATCACATCTGTCGTCTTCACCTCTCTCATGGGCACGGCTTTGGCCCACTTTGAAAAATAATCGGTTATTGCAAGAATAAACATATGTCTTCTGGATGACGGGGGAGTTATTGGCCCTACAATGTCCATTCCCCAGGCCTTAAACGACCAACTAGCGACAGTATTGTGCAAGTATTCTGGGGTTTGGTGAATAAAATTGGCATGAACTTGGCATGCATGGCATCGTTTAGCGTATGCCATCGCTTCCGTGATCATATTCGGCCAGTAGTATCCTAGCCTTTTTATACGGTCTCTGAGTTTTGGACCGGGCTGATGAGCTCCACATACTCCATCATGCGTTTCTCTCAGCACTTCTTCTGTTTCTACTTTTGATATGCAGCGTAGCAGTAGACCATCTCTTGACTTTCTATACAAAGTCTGAAGTTTATGGTCATAATAAAATCTCTGGGCCTTCCTCTTGATTGAGGTGGCTTCCTTTGGATCTTCTGGTAATATCCCGTGTAAGGCATAATCCACAAACGGAAATCGCCAATCACGGGGTTCCAGCATTAAAGCTGTCTGGCATACCTCTTCGTTTTGAGACACCACATCTGGGTGGAGGAGTTCTCTGCTACCAATGGTGATGCTTTTCGCTTCGCCTGGCGAGATTGCCAGTGTTGTAGCTAATGAGGCAAGAGCATCTGCATAAACGTTTTCATTTCGAGATATGTGATATATGTAGAATTGTTCAAAATATCCTGCTAGCTCAATAGCTAGCTGATGATAGGGGATGAGGGCTTCATGTCTGACTTCATACTCACCTGTCATCTGATTGATGATGAGCTTAGAGTCTCCATATGCCTCTAGATGGATCACCCCCAGTTGCAGAGCTATTTTTAAGTCGATAATGAGCGCGTTATATTCTGCCACATTATTCGTGCACGGTTCTGTTAATGAGTAACCGTTAGGCAATATATGTTTATGTGGGGATATAAGCACAACCCCCACTCCTGTAGCAGATCGTCTCGTGGCACCATCAAAGAACATTTTCCATGGTTGTTCTCTGGTAACTGCGTCGACTTCCGACGTCTGCTTTAATTCGGACCAAATTGGATGGTCTGCAAGGAAATCGTCAATTGTCTGTCCCTTCATGGCCTTTTGAGGGACAAAATGTATGTCATAGGGCTATAGTAAGAGTGCCTATTTTGCCAATCGGCCATTTAAGGATCCGGGTTTGGTCATCAGAATTTTCAAGGGGTTAACCCGTGATATGACATGAATCGTTTGCCCCGAAAGGTGGTGTCGCATTTTCTGAACAGCAAACACTAGGGCTAAACATTCCTTTTCAATCAGGGTATACCGCTGTTCAGCCCCAATCATTGTTCTGCTTAAATAATAGAGGGCATGTTCATGGCCGTGCTCATTATATTGAGCAAGTAATGCTCCTAAAGCATTATCCATGGCCCTTACATATATAAGAAAGGGCTGCCCAGGGACTGGTGCCATAAGTACAGGAGGCTTAGTAAGGTATTCTTTGAGGTCATCAAATGCCTGCTGACACGCCTCATCCCATATGAAAACACTCCCTTTTTCATAAGTTTTGAGAAAGGCTGGCATCGTCCAGATAGGTTGGAAATGAAGCGTCGAATATAGGCAAGCTTTCCCTGTAACCCCCTTAATTCCTTAAGATTGCGGGGAGGCGGCATTTCGCCAATCGCTTTTACCTTTTCAGGGTCGAGAAAAATTCCTTTTGAGGTGATTATGAACCCAAGAAACTTCCCGCTGGATACCCCCATGAATGACTTGGTAGGATTCATCTTCAGATGATGTTTCCGCATAAGATCGAAGACCACTCTTAAATCATGAAGATGATCTTCTTTGTTTTTGCTTTTGACTGCTAAGTCATCCACATAGCACTCCACTGTTCTACGCAGGTGTTCTTTGAATATGACACTCATTGCGCATTGGTAGGTGGCACCTGCGTTCTTCAATCCGAACGGCATCACCGTATAACAGTATACTCCCAGCGGCGTTCTGAAAGCTGTATGCTTTTCATCATCCGGGTGCATCTTGATTTGGTTATAACCTGAGAAGCCATCCATAAAGGACATCCTCTCATAACCACAAGTATTATCAATCATCACATCGGTGATGGGGAGTGGAAATTCGTCCTTAGGACATGCAGCGTTTAGATCTCGAAAATCGATGCATATCCGGATTTTGCCGTTCTTCTTGCAAACTGGTGTTGGCAGTGAAAATTTCTAAGTTAAAGGATTTTCCACAACAGACCGCGGAGCTAACTCAGTAGCTCCGCGTTTGGCTATTTTTAGCCTCGCGTTGAGTAAAATGCGGAGATGATCAATAGCTCCGCGTTAGCTCCGCATTTTGGTTATTTAGCTCCGCGTTTTGATGAGATTATCTCCGCGTGAGCAGATAACCAGAATCCTAAATTGATTGAGATTGTAATTTGGGCTTATCCAATATCGAAATTGAGTCCAATCATAATTCCAAATCAAGAGATTTAAATCAATATTAAATATTTGATTAGAATCTTTGATGAATACAAAAATCTTTATTCCTATTCCTATGGAAAGCTTTATTCCTATTCCTATGGAACTCTTTATTCCTATTCCTATGGAAACTCTCATAACCACTAAAGTCTATAAATACTCTCTTTGAGGAGACTTTAGGAGAATCAATCAATATATACAAGATCAATCAATCAAGGATCAATCAATAATAGATCAATCTTCTTTTGATCATCAGGGTCTTCTTTTTGGCATCGGAAGTCTCCTATCGATCCTTTGGCAATTCAAGTACGCGAGAGAGCCTTGAAGCCTTTGCTGATCATCTTCTGAAATCTTGGAGAATTCAAGTTACACGCAGAGCCTTGAGTTCGTGAAGATCAGAGAAAGTCACCATCTTCTTTCTGGAGTTCTTGAGAAGTTCGAATTACGTGAGAGAGCCTTGAACAAATCAAAACCAGAGAAGATCGTCTATATTCGGTCGATATCTTTAAAAGAGAAGATTTCAACGTACCGATCGTCCAAAGGAGCTGCTTGACAGATCCCATTGCCACAGATCCCACAAACTATTGTAAAAGAGAGAGATTAAACATATAAAATCCTCTCATTTGTTCTCTTTTTATATCTTGTTCACTTCCGTTGTAATCTAAGATGTATTCAATGGGAGGAAGTATGTGGAGCTCATCAGCCCGGTCCTAAACTTGGAGACCGTATAAGAAGGCTACGGTACTACTGGCCGAGCATGGTTACGGAAGCAATGGCATACGCTAAACGATGTCATGCATGCCAAATAAATGCCAATTTTATTCATCAACCCCAAGAATACTTGCACAATACCGTCGCAAGCTGGCCATTTGAAGCCTGGGGAATGGACATTGTGGGGCCAATAACTCCCCCGTCATCCAGAGGACATCGGTTTATTCTTGCAATAACCGATTATTTTTCAAAATGGGCCGAAGCCGTGCCCATGAAAGAGGTGAAAACGGTAGATGTGATCAAGTTTATCAAGCATCATGTCATTTACCGATTTGGCGTCCCTCGACGGATCATTCATAATAATGGTCCGCAATTCATCAGTCAGGGATTCTTCAGATTCTGCAACAAGTTCAGAATCAAAGATATCGCTTCTACACCATATAACCCTGCGGCTAATGGGTTAACTGAAGCTTTCATCAAGATGATTATTAAACTCCTTCGGAAGTTCGTCTCTTCCAATAAACGAGATTGGGATGAAAAGTTAGGAGAATGCCTGTGGGCTTATCGCACCACCGTTCGCACCCCAACTAAATCTACCCCGTTCTCTTTGGTTTACGGAAGTGAGGCTGTCTTGCCTCTTGAAATCCAGATACCATCATTAAGAGTGGCTTTAACCACAAGGATGACGACAGAAGAACGCCATCAGCAAAGATTGCAAGAACTAGGGGCGTTAAATGAAAAACGTCTCAGGGCTCAACAACAAATTGAGTTGTATCAAGCCCGAATATCTCAAACGTTCAATAAGAACGTCAAACCAAGAACCTTTAAACAAGGAGACTTGGTTCTGGCTGTTAAAAGGCCAATGGTGCTAACCCACAAGACTAAGGGTAAGTTTGAACCCAAGTGGGAAGGACCGTTCATTGTGGAGACAGTCTACTCCAGTGGAGCTTATCGCTTAATGAATCAAGACGGCGACAGGATGATGATGCCGATCAATCGCAAATTTCTAAAGAAATACTATTCTTAGTACCCCTAGAGATACGCGTCTTCTCTTTTTTCTTAGGCATGCGCATTGAGCGCCTCTGACCTAAACTTGGTGCATTTGGTTCTCAAGTTTGAACCACCTCCAGTCTTTTTCTTAGGCATGCGCATTGTGCGCCTCTGACCTAAACCTGGTGCCTTTGGTTCTCAAGTTTGAACCACCTCCAGTCTTTTTTTTAGGCATGCGCATTGTGCGCCTCTGACCTAAACCTGGTGCCTTTGGTTCTCAAGTTTGAACCACCTCCAGTCTTTTTTTTTAGGCATGCGCATTGTGCGCCTCTGACCTAAACCTGGTGTGTTTGGAGTGCCCAGTTCAAGTTACGCAAGAGAGCCTTGAACCGCCTCCAGTTTGGTTCTCAAGTTTGAACCACCATCAGTCTTTTCTTAGACATGCGCAATTTGGCGCCTCTGACCCAAAACATGGTGTGCTTAGTTCTCAAGTTTGAACAGCCCCCAATCTTCTGTTGGCATGTGTAATTAAGCGCCTCTGACCTAAAAAGTATGAATTGCCCAACGCCAACTAGGCAATGGGAAGAGAACAAGTTTCTCGCCAACCCATCATGCTGGGATAAAAGTACGAATTGCCCAACGCCAACTAGGCAATGGGAAGAGAATAAGTTTCTCGCCAACCCATCATGCTGGGGTAAAAGTATGAATTGCCCAACGCCAACCAGGCAATGGGAAGAGAATAAGTTTCTCGCCAACCCATCATGCTGGAGTAAAAGTATGAATTGCCCAACGCCAACTAGGCAATGGGAAGAGAACAAGTTTCTCACCAACCCATCATGCTGGAGTAAAAGTATGAATTGCCCAACGCCAACCAAGCAATGGGAAGAGAACAAGTTTCTCGCCAACCTGGGGTAAAAGTATGAATTGCCCAACGCCAACTAGGCAATGGGAAGAGAACAAGTTTCTCGCCAACCCATCATGCTGGGGTAAAAGTATGAATTGCGAGAACAAGTTTCTCGCCAACCCATCATGCTGGGGTAAAAGTATGAATTGCCCAACGCCAACTAGGCAATGGGAAGAGAACAAGTTTCTCGCCAACCCATCATGCTGGGGTAAAAGTATGAATTGCCCAACGCCAACCAGGCAATGGGAAGAGAACAAGTTTCTCGCCAACCCATCATGCTGGGGTAAAAGTATGAATTGCCCAACGCTAACCAGGCAATGGGAAGAGAACAAGTTTCTCGCCAACCCATCATGCTGGGGTAAAAGTATGAATTGCCCAACGCCAACTAGGCAATGGGAAGAGAACAAGTTTCTCGCCAACCCATCATGCTGGGGTAAAAGTATGAATTGCCCAACGCCAACTAGGCAATGGGAAGAGAACAAGTTTCTCGCCAACCCATCATGCTGGGGTAAAAGTATGAATTGCCCAACGCCGACTAGGCAATGGGAAGAGAACAAGTTTCTCGCCAACCCATCATGCTGGGGTAAAAGTATGAATTGCCCAAAGCCGACTAGGCAATGGGAAGAGAACAAGTTTCTCGCCAACCCATCATGCTGGGGTGAAAGTATGAATCGCCCAATACCGATAAAGTAAAGGGAAGAGGAAAAGTTTGGCATTTAAGCCCAAACGTTGTCCTCGACAACTCACCATGTTGAGGGAAATAACATGGCTAGCCCAACTCAAACGGTAGTTGGTAAAGGCTAATCAAATCCGTTAATAGCTGGGGGTTTGCTAAAAATCCCATATTAAACTTTATTTGTTATTTCGGTTCAAGAAATCGAGCATAAACGATACCGAGATAAATCGTTTTGACGACAGGTTATTTGTTAGGCAAGCAAATCTGTTTTGAAGTCGGCAAATAAAAGAGTCAAAAGAATCATCTTTATTAAAAAGATGAAGATACAAAAAGAATTTCAAAGAAACATCGTAAAGTTATCTCTCTCCTGTTTACGAAGTTCTTATTACAAGGAAGATAAAAGTGTAAACAGAGATGAAACTATTGGCCGCCCAGAAGTCTCAATTGGTTTATTGTCTCGTCCAAATTTCTACGATGAGAAGCCTCCACGGTTGCTGAGCTTGCCTACGCAACTCATCATCACTTATTGTAAGTTGTTGCTGACATGATTCTTCTATGGCACGATTCCTGGCCATCTCTTCCTGCTGAATCTGCTCCTGCTGGACAAGCAACATCTCCCGCTTCTTGACAGATTCTCCTAATCGGAGTTCATTTTCTATCAAGGTGGCCCGAGCTCTGGCAATCGTCTCCTGGGCTTTAGAGATGGCCGCCTGACTTTCCTCAATTCCGAAGTTTACCCTCTGCAGGTCGCCAAGAATGGATTCCCGACTGGTCTGGAGCTCTGTCAGCTCCTGAGACCATCTCTCCTCCTGCTGCCTTAAAATATTTCTTTGAGATAAGGATTCTGCTCGAAGCCGCGCCAGCTCTATCTCAGTGATCGCCTCCACATCCGCCTGAAGGAGTGTGTGTAGCGTGGTCACCTGCTCTTCTAAGGCTGTAAGGCGGGCCCGGTATGGAGCTGCTCGATCTTGTCCACCGAATTCTTCAATATTTCCTAAATAGCGGAGTAACAGTGGACGTGCGAAGTTGAAGAAATCGTGGCCAGAAAGAACCATCTCGACACATCTTCTTAACAAATGCATAAAATCCTCGACGGTGAAGCCGAAAAGTTTTTCAAGAGGATTTGCACTGTCGGTAGGCAAAGTAGGTAATGCCGAGAAAGGTGTCGTAAGCAAGGGAGCAGTAGCTGCTGGAATTGGAGAAGAAGAAGCCCGTCCCTGCATTAAATTCATAATATGGGGACCAGTAGAGCCAGTGCAGATCTGGAAGAGCTGGAGACCCCAGACGAAGTACCGTCAGTACAGATCACTTGGGTACCCCCACCAACAGGAAGAGAAGATGGGATCACTTCGCCTGAAGCTCCTCCGGTGGGAGAAGCATCTTCGAACGAGAATTTCAAATTATTCTCCTCCCCTGCTGGAAGGCTTGAAGTCGGAAGAGTTGCAGGTATCTCAGCAGCCACGACAACAGACGACGTTAAAATCGCTGACTGAGAAGGCACGCCAACGACTGTGGGAAATGTCTCAGTGGAACAGACTGGCGTTGGAGATGGCATGCTAGGAGAAGGTGTAGCCTCATTAGCAGCAGCTGCGATAATAATCTCAGTTTTCTCGTCACTTCCCAATTCGTCAATTGGGGGAATTGAAGAGGGAACAGAGGCAGGAGCCGGTGTGGAATAATCAGCCGCAAACTCACCAGCAGAGCTGCCCACACCACCAACGGAGCCGGAATGGTCCATTCTATCGTCAGACTCTACTTGGGTAGTCGAGTGCATTGGCAAGAGAAGTTGATCACCTGCATTTCAGAAGACCAGAAAAGCAGTGTTACATTAAAATAAATAACGGGCAAAAGATAAAATGCTAAAGGCCATACCAGGCGATACAAGTCCAGTTGTCGGACTTGAAGGGGGAGCCATTGTCGTTTCTAGCAATGTACCCGTCTCGCTACCCGTTAGTTGCGCCCCGGGTTCTGCCACAGGCTCTACAGCCGAAGGAGCCAAAACCTCAGCAACGCTTGGAGCTTTAGCAGGCTCATCATCCCTTTCTAACGCTGGGGGTACAGCTGAAGCCAGCCAGTCAGAAGCAAGTTTGATAGCCACTTCTTGGGGGGCTATCAAAGTTTCCTGTGCCAGTTTTTGCTTCTTACCCGGCCTTTTCTTTAAAGTGCCGCGGCGTTTGAGAGTTGGACTCAGGGAACGACTGACAACAGGCTGAGGAACTCCACCAGCACCAGTATTGTCATCATCATCACCGGCATCATCGTCTGATTCGCTGACATCCGAAGGCTCAGCCGCAGCGCCAAGGAATTCTTCCATTCCTTTTATCCTTACCCTAGAAGCACCCTGGCGGCTAATATAGAGGGCTTCAATCTCTTTGCAACAACTGCGATTGAGAGAGAAGCCGGGCACGTCAGCATTCGCAATATTGAACCAATTGCAGGAGCTGAGGGTCATGGCCAATTCTGGCACCTTCTGGGGCAAGGAGAATTCAGCCTCGGTCCCGCCAGCTGCAAAATGGAACCAGCCACGAGCGCCTTCGTATAAATTCCCCTCGTAAGCGAGATCTTTATTTGGATTGCCCACATAAAGTTGAGAATATCCAAACTGGCGAGCAAAGCGACTCGGAGTATATGGCTCAATCTGACATTGGAGATCTTGACGATACACCAAGTGTCCGGGACGGATGTTAAGAAGCCACCAGAACGCTCCTGCAGATAAAGTAGTGAACTTATCTGCTCCCACGGCATCTTTCAGCCTTGTCCCATATCCTCCGCCGGGAAAGTCAGGAAAACACCGAAAGATCTCGTAATTCTGAAAGCTACGAAGAGTCTTCCGAATCTGGGACATATAATTCTGCCTCCATGAAGAACGTTCATACAGTTCTACAAGGAAGCACTTTTCGCCCGAACGACGCTCTGGTGCACTCATTAAGGAGGGACAGTGCAAGACAAGCCACGCCATCAAATAGGTGTAGGGCATCTCCACCCTAGGGTTTGGAGTTTTCGGCTGGGCAGTCTCCTTCGACTTGCCCTTTCCTTTCCCCTTAACTTTAATAGTAGGGAGGAAATCACGACAGAGCACCCTCAGTCCATATTGCAAATTGCATACCATGGCGGGAAGGAGTCCAAGGGGTCGGCCGTATGCAAGAAGAACCGCTGGATATACCACGGTCACTGCAATCGCTTCCTTGGGCAACGACGGCACGACGCATCTTTTGAGCCACAGCATCAAAAACCCGGCAATGAGACCTCTGTTGGAGATCGGAAATTGGGCTTGATAGTGATAGCTCTTAAATGAAGTACCGGGACCGTATCCATTCTCATTGGATTCAGTGGTATAATATAATAGATGACGGCCCTTAGCAATACGGTGATCAATCTCTGAGCCATAGATGGGTGGATGACCATGGATAATGGCCGAGCTATCCTTAGAATTTAAGTTGGCAAAGAGATATTCGGCCCACTTCTTGTGGCCAATACCGTGATTACGCGCTCCCGTCAAGTCAGCGCAGATATGATAATGGCACATCATCTCCCAGTATGTGGCATGGATGCGCTCGTCCCTCGCCAGTAGCATGTTCAATTCATCGGTGGTAGGGATGTATTCCTCGTAAGGGACTTCGCCCATCGAGAGCCCAGAAAACTCAAACATCTCGTGGAGAGCAAACCCTAGCTCACCCACTGGTGTAAAGAAAGTACAGGTTTCAGGGTTATACATCTCCAAGAGGCAGTAAAAGTGATAAGCACTCTGGGGAAACCCGAATTGGACATTTCTGATGGCTTTATACAAGCCAATATCCTTTAAAATGGACTCGTGGGAATCCAACATGTACTGAACAAGACGGGCCCACCACATATTGTTAGAAGAATGAACCCAGTCAGGCATCCTGAAGTCGCTAGCCGGGTACTGACCATCCTTCGCCAGGAACTCACTTAAGAAAGTTCGGGCACGAGATGGGACTTCTCCTATAGGAAGCTCCTTGCCAAATCGGCCTGGAAGCAAGCCAGTAATGCATCTGGGGGAACCGTCTTGATAAACCCCTTTTGCATCAAATTTTCCTGTTGGGACGCCATCTTGCTCTTGAGTCAATCCCCACTTTAATTCTCGAGGCGTTGCTAGCCTCTGAAGATAGACCAGAGGATAGCTACGATCCATTCTAGGCAGAAACATCAGCATTTCGCCTGAGTTATATAACCAAACATGCTCCTCTACAGAAAAGATCTCATCTGAGTGGTCCATCTGGTCTCCAAAGAGGAAGGCGGGTTTCTCCATCGCCTTTCTGTTCACATCTTCAAAAGCCGCATCAGTTATGATCTCCCTTGCAGTGGTGGGATGATATTTGATCAACTTCTCCCTGCGATCCTTCGGGTCTGGCTTGTACTAGGGCAGGATGGTAGTGAAACGAAATTGGCCTGAGGGATCAGAACCCCCAGCAAAGCCGAAGTAATTCTTGTGGGGAAGAGATTCTATTGAATACCCTACTGCACGAAGAAACACCAGAGTAAGAGAAGTTTCTCTAGGGCAGAAAATTTCTCTAAGTATGGACGCGCGAAGCTAAAGGTTAGAACGCACGAAGTTAAGAATAGCGCAGCGCGAAGCTAAAGATTAGACCGCGCAGAAATAGCCTCGCGTTTTTAGCTCGACTGCTACTTGAAATAGCCTCGCGTTTTTAGCGCGACTGCTACTTAAAATAGCCTCGTGTTTTTAGCGCGACTGCTACTTAAAATAGCCTCGCGTTTTCAGCGCGACTGCTACTTGAAATAGCCTCGTGTTTTTAGCGCGACTGCTACTCAAAATAGCCTCGCACTTCAAAACGCGAGGATGACGCGATAACTTCGCGTAAGAAGAAAGTCAGAGACTTTTCTTCTTCTCCAAGCCTTACGGCAGGAGTACAGCGATCTCGCCAATAAAAGAGTTGATTGATCAGTTAAATTTAAGCCAAATCACTGTAGAAATGTTCTAAAGAGTCTCGATGGAAGGATTCTTACCCCCGATAGGCGAAATGTGGGCTGGCGCGTCGCTGCCTTGGCCGCCGCCACCACTGCTTGCGCCAGTCGCCGATGATGGAGCCGCTCGAGAAGTAGCACGAGTTTTGTGTGCCATTGCTGAGGAAAAATCGACTAAAAATCTGGAGAAACTCGGTCGGAAGAAGATCGGGTGGTCTGAACTCTGATCGCCTGAATCTCTAAGTTTCTGGAAAATTCTCAAATAGAATGAGAAGGATAAGAAATAGAGATTTCTTTTAAATGAAAGGAACCGCCTCTTGGAATTCGGCGCGAATCTCGGAGAAAGTGACTGGTCAGTTACTCTCCAACACGCGAAGCTATTAGCCTCGCGCGACTATAGAAATGCGAAGTTGTTTAACTCCACGCAACTATATAAAATGCGAGGATAGCCTGTGCCTTAGCTTCGTGTTTTCATGGAAAAACTTAGATTTTTGACGAGTGCAATTAGGCGTAAGTTAAAAATGATCATTATCCGATCATTTGGGTATTATCAATCTAAGTCACGCAGAAGTGCCTTAGACTATTTTACCAAAATTATTGACCATCTGTTTGTTGAGCAAGCAAGTTTATTGAAGCCAACAGATAGAGAGGAAAATAATTTTTCTTTATTCATAAAAGAAGATATTACAAAGAAGGAGTTATAGCTCTCCCAAAAGCTTTTACATGATCAACTTGTCAATAACCAAACAGCAAGATTTCTCTACGGGGTGTTGAAGCTCAGTTCCCTGGTTCACATGCAAAAGAAATTCAAGATTTCTCTACGGGGTGTTGAAGCTCAGTTCCCTGGTTCACATACAAAAGATCTCCTCTGCAAATGTCAACTAGGATCTGTCATCCGAAATGAAGCACGAGAGGAAAGGAAAGTGCTGCACTGAAGCGCAATTCTGAACTGCAAGTGCTGCAATTTTGCACTGCAAGTGCTGCAGCTCCTTATTTACAGCTCCTTCAGGAGTTTATCTCTCGGAGCCAGAGCTTGAAACCTGCAACTATATTGTAAAGCATATGCTTCTGACTTCCTTAGAGTTACTTTTGCTGATGAAGATCGATGGACCCGCATACATTCCTCTTCAGAAAGGATTGAACTTACTGCAAAAGGAACAGAGTTTCCAAAAGAGTGAAAATGCGGAGCTAAGCTAACTCCGCGCACAGTTGAAGAAATAGCCTCACGCTTTAAACGCAGAGGATGATGCGATAACTTCGCGTAAAGGGGGACAAGATTTCTTTCTGCTCTTTCCTTCTCTCGCAATTCATAGCGACTGCTAATCAAAGATAGCCTCGCAATTCCTAGCGACTGCTAATCAAAGATAGCCTCGCAATTCATCGCAACTGCTAATCAAAGATAGCCTCGCGGATTCATTGAGACTACTAGTAAAACCCCGCGTTTCAAGCGCAGGGGCGACACAATAAAACGGCGATCTCGCCGACAAGACAAAGCAATCGTCCAGATTAAAATCAAGCCAAAATATCTCAAAATGGTTCTTAGAAAACCAGAAGATGAGGTTTTTACCTTCGGAAGACGCTGCATATACTGGTTCGCCGTCGCGTCTACTTCCACGGCCGCTGCCATTAACGCCGGCCAACGTGCGTCTAGCCAAACTCCTCTGAAATGACATCCTAATGATGAAAATCTATGGAGAGTTAAGGGAAGATCAATTGAAGATCATTCGTCGACATGAGTCACTCGACTGCCAGAGTTTTGGAGTTTTCAAACTCTCCCGATGAAGAAGAAGAGGAGACAGGAGCTCTATTTAAATAGATGATCCGCTGCTTGGTATTCGGCGCAGAAATTCGGAGTAATTAATGAAGCAATTACTCATTTCACTGAAAATGAAGTGAAGCTGATTAGCTCTGCGTAGGCGAGCATAACGCGAAGGAGACTTGGTATTCTAACTCCGCGTTTCAGTTTAAGTATCCAAAGTATTTCAAAATTTGCTAAGTTCTAAGCCATTTTGAAAACTTTGGAGGGGTTCTGTTGGCAGTGAAATTTCTAAGTTAAAAGGATTTTCCACAACAGACCACGGAGCTAACTCAGTAGCTCCGCGTTTGGCTATTTTTAGCCTCGCGTTGAATAAAATGCGGAGATGATCAATAGCTCCGCGTTAGCTCCTCATTTTGGTTATTTAGCTCCGCGTTTTGATGAGATTATCTCCGCGTGAGCAGATAACCAGAATCCTAAATTGATTGAGATTGTAATTTTGGCTTATCCAATATCGAAATTGAGTCCAATCATAATTCCAAATCAAGATATTTAAATCAATATTAAATATTTGATTAGAATCCTTGATGAATACAAAAATCTTTATTCCTATTCCTATGGAAAGCTTTATTCCTATTCCTATGGAACTCTTTATTCCTATTCCTACGGAAACTCTCATAACCACTAAAGTCTATAAATACTCTCTTTGAGGAGACTTTAGGAGAATCAATCAATATATACAAGATCAATCAATCAAGGAGGGTCAATCAATAATAGATCAATCTTCTTTTGATCATCAGGGTCTTCTTTTTGGCATCGGAAGTCTCCTATCGATCCTTTGGCAATTCAAGTACGCGAGAGAGCCTTGAAGCCTTTGCTGATCATCTTCTGAAATCTTGGAGAATTCAAGTTACGCACAGAGCCTTGAGTTCGTGAAGATCAGAGAAAGTCACCATCTTCTTTCTGGAGTTCTTGAGAAGTTCGAGTTACGCGAGAGAGCCTTGAACAAATCAAAACCAGAGAAGATCGTCTATATTCGGTCGATATATTTAAAAGAGAAGATTTCAACGTACCGATCGTCCAAAGGAGCTGCTTGACAGATCCCATCGCCACAGATCCCACAAACTATTGTAAAAGAGAGAGATTAAACATATAAAATCCTCTCGTTTGTTCTCTTTTTATATCTTGTTTACTTCCGTTGTAATCTAAGATGTATTCAATGGGAGGAAGCGAAGGAACTTTTGCAACGAACAACTGGCACTATGTTAGCCACCCAATCTGGGTGTTGTTCTTCACGGATGAATCCGGATTGTATAAGCTTGTTGACTTCAGCAACTATTGCCTCCATCAATTCTGGTCGAAAATGCCTTTGCTGTTGTTTGACAGGCTTAGCGTCTTCTTTAATGTTTAACCGGTGTGTGGCAATTTGAGGGTCAAGCCCAGGCATATCTTCATAACTCCATGCGAATACATCTATATACTCTTTGATAAGAGATATAAGTTCCTCCTTTTCTAAAGGAGTTAGTGTGTCGCTTATGAAGATGGGTTTCGGATTTTCTTTCGTTCGCATGTTAACTTGTATTAATTTGTCTTCTTTGGGCGGGTCATGCTGTTCAAAGTGGACATCCCAGAGAGTATCCATATGCCTAGCCCAAGCATCATCTTGAATGTCAATTGGTTCCTCGTCACTTTCTGGTGCGGCTGAAACCATATTGGCTGTTAAAGACTGAAACCAAGCATCGGTACTTATGTTCGACTCATGGTCGGGCGAAGATGTTTCTTCTTTGGCCGAAGAACTCTCTTCATCTTTTAATGGTGATGAGGGTGGAGTAGATACATAACCTAACCCCCTGCGGGTCTTTTGATAGTAATCTGGGCTCTTTCCTCTTGGTCTAAAAGAAGGTATAAGATTCCGTCGCCCTTTTCCAAAGTTTAATCCCGGTTTCTGGGTAAGATTATAACCCATTTTCTCCATCATTTTCCGGGACCTTTGTTCATACAAGTGAAATTGAGGTGATGTTTGTTCATCACTTTCACTGTTTTGCCTTCGTTGAGGTGGCGTAATTACTCTGCCAAACATGATCGGCTTTTGGGACTTTTGTCGAGAAGGTACTTCGAAGTAGTGACCTTTTCCCTTAACTATTTTAGACCGAAAGAGGAGGGATGACCTAAGTGGCAAATGGTATGCCGCCAGAACTTCAAGTTCAGATAGGCCATCCACTTCAGTAGAAGTACAAGAGGGTTCAGATTCAGTAGCTACAGCATGCTCATAGACTAATCTTATACTTTCATTAATAACCCATTCACTCTCTATTACATCGGTTACATCATTATCAATACTCAGACTAAAATCTAAGTGGGGGTTGATTTCATAATCACCCCCATCGTCTTCCTCAGGAAGCTCGTACTCAGTGTCGGCTTCATTGCCACTGTCGTCGGGCTTTGGAGACTTGCTAAGATTGTCATTGGAGGCTTCATGGGCTGGCTTATAGAGTGCAGTATCTGTGAAGTAATTCTCTAGCCCTTTGAATGGTTGCTTATCTGCAACAAGTGTCCGGACTTCTCCTTCCTCATCGCAATATTTCATGCATTGGTGAAGAGTCGACGGGACTATCATGTGAGCGTGGATCCAAGGTCGTCCCAATAAAATATTGTATGAGGTATCAGCATCAATAACGTAGCATGTAACCTCTGTTCTCAAGTCTCCAATTTGGCACCGCAATCGGATCTTACCAAGAGGATGGCTGTTATTAGCGTTGAATCCGTAAATAGTGGTGTTTGTAGGCATCAAGCGATGAAGGGAAATCCCCAACAGCTGCATCAATCTTCTGGGCACGACACTGAGTGCAGAACTCGGATCAATTTGAATTCGGTCCACCTTTGTAGACCCAACATATCCGGTGAAATATAAAGGCCTGTTATGCTTTATATTCCTCACCTGCATGTCCTCCGGAGAGAAGATAATTTGTGGAATCTGCCTCCTCACTTGATGACAGTGGGGGCAAGAGTCCCGTTCTTCGATGGCCGACTCGACAATCTGAGCTAGTAATGACTCAGAGTCTGCAAGGCCTCTCTCAACGCCTCACGAGTTGACTTTGACAATCGAAGCAACTCGTACAGCGTGACTCGCGCTGGGATGTTAGCCAACTGAGCTACTATGTCAAATTTGAAGGAAGTCTCCTTGGCTTCTTCATCTCTAATAGGATTCTTTTGAAAGCGAAATCCTTTCTGCTTTGCGGGTTTTGCAAGTTCCGCATATATGTCTTTCGGATCTACTCTGATGTAGTCCTTGAGATAGGTCTTCCCAGATCGAGTACCGGAAGGGCCTGCCCCATCTTGATGAGTGGCCATAGTTTCGGGGTCTTCCTCAGAATCTGTGAAGGCTCCCGAAACTATATATTCTTCCCTTATCTCTGCAGAAATGGCATTAACCATCCGCTTTTTTCCATGACCTGTGGTAGTCCACTGCTCGTCTTCTAATAAGTCAGGGTGAACCCACATAACTTCTCCCTTCTGGGTTGTTACGGGGACGAGTCCTTCTTGAGCTTTCTTATGGGGATCGAGGTTCTTCGTAACCATCCTACCTTTTGGGATTGGGGTCACTCCTGCGGGGAACTCATGGGTTCCAACCACTATCGTTGCCATGTTGGTGGTGACATTTTTCTGCTCTTCCTTAAGCGTCAGAACTCCAGCTTCTATTAGTGCTTGGATTCTGTTCTTAAGAGGGTAACAATCCCTAGTTGGGTGCCTAACATTCCGGTGATAAAGACAATAATTAGGGTCATTGGTCTTGCCAGCGTCTTCTGGCTTCCTGTTCTCCGGAAGTTTCAGCATTCCCTTCTTTTGGAGCAGGTGAAAGAGGACAGGCATCTGTTCTACCTTGAAAGTATAATTTCTCTCCTGCTGAGGCCTATTTTGCCTTGTGCTATGCTGATTTTGAAGCTTTGGGTTTGGTAGAGGATTTGACTTTTGAGGAGCAGCTTCTGATGCCATCACCGCTTTCCCTTTATTTTTATTGCTATTATTCTGGGTATATGGCTTATTACCCCCTAGCACTTCTCGATCCACAAGACTCTTCTACTCGACGAATCAAGTCTTCGGCTTGCTCTCCCTGTTTGAGCAAATCTCTCCACATCGTAGACTCTACGGTCCCCATTTTTAGGAGCACGTTAGTCTTAAGATTGTGTCGACATGTCTCGACTAGAGTTTCCTGGATCATTCTGTGTTTGCAATGCACGGACTTCTCCCGGAACCTTTCGATGAAATCTTTTACCGTCTCTTATTCCCCTTGTTTAGTTGCAAGGAGGGAATGAACCGTAATTTCGGTATCATCCTCGAAGAAACGTGAGAGAAATAATTTCTCCACATCAAACCAGGCATTAATAGTTCCTGAGGGCAACTGTATGAACCAAGTAAAGGCAGGCCCTCGCAAAGTACTTGCAAATACTTTTGTCATAATCGGGTCATTGCCCATCAGATGCCCTGCTTGGGACAAGAAGTAATACATGTGTTGACTGGGCGATCCCTTCCCATCATATGGCTCTAACTTGAGCGGCTTATACTTCTGTGGGTAAGGTATCATATCCCATTCTAGAGGGTATGGTCTTGAGACCCTGATTCTTTCAACTCCTTCTTATGCATTAAAACTTCGAGTTGATTCTGTAGCTTTTCTATCTTTTCTCCATGCGGATCATGGAAAGAAAATCTATCGTCGTCCTCATGCATTGAGTGGGCTTTCTCCTCTTTTTCCTCTTCATATAGAGTTTCTTTGCCCTTTCTAGCATTACTCTCAACAAACTTTGAGAGCATCATCTTAAGATCTTCAATCGTCTTTTGCTGCTCTCGAATCATCTTTTCTTGAGCTTCAAATTTCTGATTGATATCGTCAGACTTATCTGCCATATGCGATGCTGACTTCTGTAGCCGAGATTACGTAGAGGATGGAGGCGAGGCTATAGCAGAATTATCGCTGTCCTCCTCGTAAGAACCCTTTGCAAGTCTCTTATAATTCCTAGGCGGGATAGCTCCTGATTTTAATCGAGTGACACGATGAGGTTCTTCATCACTTGATTCCGAATCATCATCCGTCTCAACAATCATCTTCCCTTTTCCCACCATGTTGGAGGTTACAGCTCTCCATTCCTTTAGGGAAGCGGTTTTTGCCTTCTTAGTAGGGTTCTTGTCCAACTCGGTTAATCGGTCGAACACTGATACCCTATTCTTGTGGCAGCCACAGTTATCCATTACAGCGGATACTGCTGTCATAAGCTACTGGCAATGGCAGACAGGTTCGGCTTGAAGTTGTTCTATGCTCCTTTTCTTGGACAGATACTCCCTGAGATCAACGTCTTCAGCTATGGAATCATGGGACCCATTCAACTTTCGAGAGGGTCTAGGAACCCACTGAAACTTCTTAGGATTGCTGGAGTCCAGTTCTGGTCTGCTGACGCAAGGATCTGCCCTGATTCTGCAGTTGGGTTGATCCACGCGGAGCTTAGAAGTAGCTTCGCATTTTATTGCGCGGGGCTGAGGAATAGCTCCGCATCTGGCCATGTTAGCCTTGCGTTCATCGCTGGCTTGGCTTGCCTTCAGAATTTTAGCTTCTGAAATAACAGCCTCGCGTGAAGGGAAGTTCTTACACGCTGGCTTATCTCTGCAATTAACGCAACTCATAGCTTCGCGCTTAGCGCGGTTTTTACGACTAACAACTATTTGCCAATCATCCTCGCGTTTCTCACGGAGAATCTTGCGTTTCTCGCAAGTATTACTGGCCTTGCATTTATCGCTTGGCTCAGTATCAGCTTCGAGTAGAAAATTCATACGCTGGCTTTATTGAATTTTTATACTCGCGTTTCTCGCGAGTGTCAGGAATCTTGCGTTTATTGTAAGTACTAGCAGCCTCGCGTTTCTTGCTTGGCTCAGTATCAGCCTCGCGTGGAAAATCACACGCTGGCTTTGTTGAATTTTTATACTCGCGTTTCTCGCTAGTGTTATAAGTCTTGAGTAACTTGCCAGTATTACTAGCCTCGCGTTTCTCGCTTGGCTTAGTATCAGCCTTGGAAAATCACACGCTGGCTTTATTGAATTTTTATACTCGCGTTTCTCGCGAGTGTTATAAGTCTTGCGTAACTCGCCAGTATTACTAGCTTCGCGTTTCTCGCTTGGCTTAGTATCAGCCTCGCGTGGAAAATCACACGCTGCCTTTTCCTTGCTTTTAAGGCAAGTTGTATCTTCTCGTTTAATGCGATAGTAACTGGTCTCGTGATTAACGCGAGCCAATTTGCGAGGAACCATAGCTTCGCGTCCTCTGGCATTAGCTCCGCGTCCAAGGAGGACTTTGAGGGCTTTCCGCCTTAGTCTCCGATTCCTATTTCGGAGTTGGGTTCTGGTCAATCCAGTTCCCAGGTCTTCTTCGGCAGTCGTAAGCTCATACTCTACTAGGGTTTCCTGTCCGAGCATCAACCCTATAGCCGCAGTCTCCAAGGATCCCCGTATCTAGGTGGATACCTTTTTACCCGTTGCTCGGGTATTGGAGTACATGCGACGATGTCGCGTCTCATCCAAGTTACCTGATTCAGAGGAGAGGAACTCCTCATACTTCTGCTGGTCGATTTCAACGACCAGCATGTCTACTTCGGATCCGATCATGTCGACGTCCGATTGCACCACAATCTCTTCATCAGTGAAAGAGATGGCTCTCACTGTGGTCGCCAGTTTGTTCGCCGCAAAAGTTTCTTTGCTTCCTCCCATTGAATAAACTCGAATTACAATAGAAGTGAACAAGATAAAAAGAGAACAAACGAGAGGATTTTATAACTCAATCTCTCTCTTTTACAATAGTAAACGTGGGATCAGTGGCGATGGGATCTGTCGAGCAGCTCCTTTGGACGATCGAACACCGAACTCTTCTCTCTTGAAGATAACGGCCGACTGTATACGATCTTCTCTGGTCTTTCCTGAACTCAAGGCTCTGTGCGTAACTTAAATTCTCTAAGAACCGACGGGAAGAAGAAGAATACCTCTGACTTCAAGGCTCTCTCGCGTACTTGAATTATCCAAGGATCCAAAAAGAAGACCCCTAGGGTTTAACCAGGAAGGTATTTATAGCCCCAGGTTAATGCAAGAGTTTCTATCTAAATAGAACTCGCCTTTATCAAAGATTCCAATCAAATATCTTAGTTTTGATGGAATTCTGATTAGATTCAATCAATTTGAGATTCTGGTTATCTGCTCACGCGGAGCTTTAATCACATCAAAATGCGGCGCTAAATAACCAAAATGCAGAGCTAGCGTGGAGCTATTGATCATCTCCGCGTTTCACTCAAACGCGAGGCTAATACTAGCCAGACTGCGGAATCAACTCGGAGCTATTAAACATCTCCGTGTTTTGTTCAAACGCAAGGTTAATATAACCAAACGCGGGCTACTGAATTAGCTCCGCGTTCTGTCGTGGAAAATCTTTTTACCTTAGAAATTTTCACTGCCAATAGTACAAAGCGGTTGCAAAGGCATAGTTCCAATATATGAGCAGAAGTGAGGCATGAGTGAGTAGAAAAAAGACCTGTTTCAATAATATGTCGATGTCGGCGTTCGGAGAGACCATTGTGTTCAGGTGTATTTGGGGGAGACATGAGATGAGAAATTCTATGAAAGGATAGAAATTGATCTAATGCTTGATATTCCCCACCATTATCGGAGTAAAGAGTGACAATGGAGTGTTTGAAGTGATTTTCTACTAGTGCTTTGAAACAAATAAAGACATCACATACATGAGATTTCTTCTTTAAGGGCTAATACCATACATAATGTGTAAAGTGATCAAAAAAATAACATAATACTTAAATTCATCAACAGAATAAATGGAGGAGGTCCAGACATCTGAAAATATGATATGTAAGGGGTGAGATGAAACAATTGTAGATGTAGAAAAAGAAAGCTTGTGACTTTTATTCCTTAAACACACATGACAATGAGAGTTTTGTGACATAGAATAAGGTAAAGAAAATGTTGACATAATATGCTGAAGAATAGGTGATGATGGATGACCTAATCGAGAGTGCCACTCGGAGGAAGTGGTCTTGACACTGGAAAGGGCAACGAGCGGAGAAGACAATGTTGGAGAGGAGGTTGGCCACTCATAGACGCCATCTTTAGTGTTTCCCGTCAAAAGGATTGCCCCCGTGCTTAGATCCTTTACATGAAAGACAGTGGGTAAGAATTCAATAGCAACATGATTAGTATTGCAAAATTGATAGATAGAAATAAGGTTCTTTTTCATGTTAGGCACACAAAGGATATTATGTAAATTAAAGGTGCAAGTAGGAGTGGGAAGGGTGGTAGAACCGGTATGGGTAATGTGAAGACCTGAGCCATCGCCGATCATAACATCATCAGATCCTTCATAAGAAGTGTGAAGTGAAAGATTATTCAAATCTGTTTTGACATAGTGCGACGCCCCACTATCAAGTAGCCATGTGGGAGTGTCGGTGGTCTCAAGAGATGCAAAGTGTGCACGCAGTTGCCATGGAGAAGTAGGACGTGGAGCCTATGGACGTGTTGCCAATGGAGTCGATGAGGATTGGATGTTGACAAGTCGATAAAGGGAGCATCGTTTGACAGTGTGTCCTTGAACACCACATCCTTGGCAATACCCAAGATATAGATGTGGTGGACGACGATCATTACGAGGAGCATTGGATTGTTGTCTTTGATTGGGAAAGGAGGTTGTGGAAGGTGCAGAGGTGTCTTCGGAAGCCATTATGGTTAAAGAAGAACGTGGAGAATTGTGAGACAAAGAAACAGAAGAGAGAAGAGGGAAAAGACAGGTCAGAAATGTGGTGGCTCTGATACCGTAAAGATGTTGGAGATAATGGCTTGCATTTCATTGAATAAAGGTGAGGTATATATACACGTACAAGATGAGATTGGGTTGTTGACCAAAATCTCAATTAACAGCCAATCAAATATTCTAGATTTAGCTAATTACCTAATCTATGGGATTGGGTTGTTGACCAGAATCTCAATTAATAGCCAATCAAATATTCTAGATTTAGCTAATTACCTAATCTATGGGATTTGCTGTCAATTCAAAATATTTACAATATTTACAGAAATACACAATTAATTAATTAATTAATTAATTAATTCCTCTAATAGGCGTATCTTACGATATGCGATACATATCTTATAATATGCGATACGTTACGATACGCTGACTTGGTTCATAAATGTATTTCAAACGAAGTTTTTGAGTTAAATTTGGAATGCAAATTTCAAACTAGTTTAGTCATTTAACAAAAAAGAAAATCAAAGTTTTAAGATACTTATTTTAGTTGATAAAAATATTTAAACAAATTATCAAAAAAGGTATATTATTAATTTACAAAATATAAATTATTTAATTACTAATTCTCAATTTAAATATCTAAAGAGCTTATTTATTATACGTTAAAATGTTGATTAAAGAAAAATTTTGTATTCATTTGAGAAGATGAGGATGAAGAAATTAAAATAATTTTTTTTAAGGATGATGGTGATATAACTATAAAGGATGATTAGTTGATATTATATATTTTTGTTAAGGGATAATGAAGTTTTCCTCAATATTTTGGTTTTTGTTAATTACATACTACCGAAACTAAGAACAAAAAAGGAAAAATATTGGAGAAATATATAATCTAATTTGATTGTTGGATATAAAATTCAATTATGAATGAAAGAAGAGAAAGAGAATATGTAATTGTAAAATTTATTAATTCATTGTTTATTAATTTGATTGTTGGATATAAAATTCAATTATGAATGAAAGAAGAGAAAGAGAATATGTAATTGTAAAATTTATTAATTCATTGTTTATTCACAATATTTAGTTTCTAATAAATTATTTTATTATTGTCTGTAAGATCTTTTAACTTGAATACAGTTATAAATAATAAATGAGGAAAAAATTAGGATATATTAAAGGAAGAGTTTTTATGAAGCAAGAGAGACGAAAATGAAAAAAATGAATGTCATTTTTAATTTTAAGTGAATTTAACTATGTGTTTCGTAATGTAGTATAATTTTGATTGATTTTATAGTCATAACACTTTGAATATTAGTTATATATTTATATATAGCTATTGACTTGTATTTAACATACTACTTGCTTCTATATTTGTTTTTTGTTATTTATTAACTTATCCTACAATATGATATGCGACACGATATGCGATATGGTACATAAGAATAACGATACACTATATGTATTCCGATTTGATAACTTTGATTGACACCCAATATTTTAGGATATTACCTAGATTTCATAAGGAGATATGGAAATAAATAGGGATGTCTACAAGCTCATTAAGGCGCAATAATATAGAAATTCTATTTTTTGTTGCATAATCCAGACTTTAAGATTGTAGTCAAAACGATTTAGCATGTATATAATTGGAGCCATAGAAATTCAAAGGAAAGATAACCAAACACTTTACTGACCATTTCATGATAAATACCAATCACATCGATTCCTATTCCTTCCACCTCCTTCAATAAACAAACCTAAATATTTGAGCACATTAATTTTTTTTATAATTTATTGAGAAATTGAATCAACGAAATTTTGGATAAAAATTGGTTTTATAGATTTGTTTGACAACAAATCCTCCACCGAAAAACTCTTATTTCCCAAATCTCCATCTTTTTCCTCTCACTGCTATGGTGATTGTTGTTGCTAAGTCGTCGTTGCTGTTGTTAAGTTGTTTCCGACGGCTATTCTGCCGCTCTAGCGCAACTCTCATGATGGCCGGCAGCAGCCCAACACCGCCCCTTCTCTCCCCTCCACCTTCTCTCATCTTCCCTCTTCTTTTTTCCTTTTTCTCATTCCTCTATCCTTTTCTTTTCCTCCCCCACAAAAAAAAAATCTCTCCTTCCCCCATTTTTCTCCCCTTCCCTTTCTGTTTCCTCAGCTACCTCCCTCTCCCTCTTGGTCCTTTAGCTCTTTTCTTTTCTTTTATTTATTTTCTAGAATTACTAATGCGCCTCATGTGTTTTTCTTAGTGAGCCATAAAAATTAGAGAGGAGAATTATTTTGTCTTGAACTTTTGGGGCTCACTAAGAAAAACATGGGGCACATCTAGTAATTCTCTTTATTTTCTTATGAGAGATGGGAATTTTTAGAGGAGCACACCTTTTTTTACTAGTGAGCTTACTTTTCTTAGTGAGCGCACTCTCTCTTTTTAAAAAGAGAGAGTTTTTTTTGTGAGCACACCAATAATTTCCAAAATACCCTTCATACATTCTCTCCTACATGTTCTAAAATCCACCTCCCTAACTCCTCTACAAATTCCTACCTCCTTCGACTTCTCTGCTTCAGAACCGGGTGCCGCTCGCAAAAGTGCTGCCCGCCACCACTAGCAGGCAGTTGTAGGCGACTGAAGGTTCAAAAAAAAAAAAAATTCTTCTGCAGCTTGCACAGGTTAAATAGAGGGGGAACTAAGGTTGAAAAAGTGGACAGCTTTGTCCAAAAAAATTAATGGTAAACTTGTTATAAATTCAAACTTTTGAAAATGGGCTCGCTGAAACTCGAGAGTTTCCAAAGGAGCACACCATTTTTACTAATGAGCCTATTTAACAGTAGTCCAAACTAAAAGCCCAGACCAAAAATACACTGTTAAGCGAGCTCACTAGGAAAATTGGTGTGCTCCTTTAGAAACTCCCCCGAAACTCCCATGAGAGAGTTTTAGGCAAATAATCATATAAGCCCCTCAAAATAGGATATTTGCATGCATTTATATATATATATATATATATATATATATATATATATATATATATATATATATATATATATATATATATATATCATTATTTTTCTTATTTTATTTTAATACTGATCATCAAAACTAATAAATAGAAATTACTATGGCTGTTACAGTTCTCTCGCTCTTAATGAAAGTTTCGTCCTCGAAACTTGACATTTCTTAAAACAAGTGGGAGAATAATTATAAATATTTCTTCTTCTGATTTTGAAGTCTATCTATTTACTCGTTGACTTCTCTACTAATAGTATGGTCTTCTGTCGTAACTGCTTTATTTTAAGATCCAATACGTATACTAGCTCTTTCATTGCATAAGTACTCCACTAAATAATTGATTATGGTCTTATTAGAGCAGCACCTACTTTCATAACTGGGAAACATGAAGAGCGTGATAGATCTCTTCCAATTTAAGTGTAAGAGCATAGTGTGTTCTCCGCAATAACGTCGCGCT